>OX371287.1:5111590-5722727 GCA_947310995.1 Yponomeuta cagnagella | reverse complement strand
ACCTTAAAAAACAAAGCTCCTTAATTGATAAAGTCAACCTTAAAGGAGTTTTTGGAGAAGTAGCCATTTTTAAGCAGTTCAGTAGTGAAATAATCATAATCAGAGTCAGGGGCCTGTTTGATAAAACTACAATTCATGGTTTACTGTGACAATTCGATGTACATTGCAAAGTTGATTAACAAAACGACTCTGCTACGCAATGTACCTCAAATTGTCATAATAAACTACGAATTGTAGTTTTATGAAACTCGGCCATGGTGGTTAGTAATTGATCAATAGGGCTGTACCATTCAGCGTATGAGCAAATAGCTGTGTTCCTAAAACGCAAAAATTACCCGGATTTCATTAAATTATTTCATCATCGTCATCCCCAACGGTCTGCTCATTATTTCATACCTAGGAACCAACCTTCGTTTTAATAAAATTATACAGTAAAATTATACAGGGTGATTTAGAAAGTGCTAAACTTCAAATACGTCAATTCAGATAAGATTACATCAATATTCTTTATTGCACACCATACATTATAAAGATACATGCAAAATCTAAAATATTAATGCTTAAAAATACGTAACTTTGGCCCGTGCCAACTTGTACCTCTGTTAAAAGAGTGAAAACTTAAAGAAAAACCTAATAATAATAACTTCCACACAATACAACCACTTGACCTGGGCCCAAACTAGGATACCCTATGCTATGGTAACTAGGCAAGGACGTCACAAACATGAATATACACCCAGACTGAGGCCATTTGTACAAATGTACGGCGGCCCCCAGTGGGAATCGAACCCACGACCTCTGTTTTGGTAGCTAAGCACTTTAACGGCTAGACCAACAAGGCAGTCGAGTTCATGGTCTGAGGTGTTCACATACCTCAGCGCCTGAGGTTGCCAACCCGCGGTGGACACGCGTGGCAATTAAGCCCACACAATACAATCACTTGACCTGGTCCCAAACTAGGATACCCTGGGCTATGGTAACTAGGCAAGGACGTCACAACTCTCTCTCTCTCTCTCTCTCTCTGAGAGAAGTCCTGTGCCCTGCAGTGGGACGTATATAGGCTACATAAAAAAGCCCTGGTATTACGATACATATAAAACTTAGAAAGAACTCATATAATCAAAGATGTTGGCAAACACAAAATTTTATTAAGGTGACTCAGAAATTGCGCATTAAAAAAATAACCCTGTGTTATTTAGCACCCAGAAAATTAAAGGGAATAATATTAACAATGTCTTCCTTTCACAAAAATATAACGGCCCGTCCGGATAATAATGTTTCCCTCCGAGCCTCCGTAATGAATTTAGCAGAAAAGGTTTTTGGACCTTTTAAATCGCCACTTATCTTGAAACGTTGCCCGGACATGATATAAGGAACCATGTGGGCTTAGAGATGGTAAAGATATTAAACGGCTAAAAATTTCGGAACAAACTCGAATCTAGCGAGGATTGAATTTAGTAAGAAAGGTTTGTGGCCATCTATCGTGGATCAGCACATTTGTATAATAAAATAAATAAAGTTTTAGATATTTTTCCAAATACTTATCATGAGTGCAAAAAGAAAATAACCAAATGGATTAAAACTGTAACGTACCATGAGGTTGAAATGAAGACGAAGATTACTATATAGTCGAAATAGATATCCGTTTTAAGATTTTTTGCGAAACATGACTTAGTGTTTTTAGCGGGCACACCATTGCTGACTTACCGACGCACACGCATACACACACACATACACACACACACACACACACACACACACACACACACACACACACACACACACACACACACACACACACACACACACACACACACACACACGTTGCGCAAGTTGAGTTTATTTTTCTTTTGTTAATGTAAATAATGGACTTCCTGATATTGCTATACTTACTAGAAGTCCCAGTGATGTCTTTGTTGTTGTAATATGGCAAAAGAAATAAATGATTTTTGATTTTTGATCGTCACTTTATATTTTGAAATATCGGCCGCACCTGACATAGGAAACAATGTGGTACGGATATTAAAAGGCAAAAAATTCGATTCGAATCTAAAAAGGACAATTGCATCTCTTAAACTGTCTTAAATCAATTGAAGAGAGATTTTATTATTAATCTGTAGAATTCTGTAGGACCCGTTCGGGCCACCATAACAATGGTTTTTAATTGTTCTTGTCAAGGTCATAATCTAACAGGTTAAATGTCTAACATAATTTAACATTTATAGATTTCACTTTTATAGATACTTATTATTTTATCAAGAGCGTGAGTCCGACTCGCACATGGCTCGTTTCTAGGGTTCCGTAGTCAACAAGGAATCCATATAGTTTCGCCATGTCCGTACGTCTGTCTGTCTGTCTGTCCGCCTGTCTGTCCGCAGCTTAGCTCAGAGACGATTAGTACTAGAGAGCTGAAATTTGGCACAGATATTATATACCTACACATATTAACCTTGCCAACAAAACGGTAGAACATATAAAAAAAAAATTGTTTTCGCCTACACTATAGTGTAGAATATCGTTTAAAAATATTATGGATGTAGAAGAATATTTTTAACATTTAGGGACCCGTTTGCCAAATATTAAGCTTTAAAGCGCAATTTATTGTTAAAATGCGTCTCCCCTCTCCTGGCTAATGTTGATTATAGTTGATTATACAAACTTGAAAAAAATCAGGTTAGTAGCACTTATAACGTGCTAACGCTAAGTTAAAAGGAGAACTATCACGGCTGACAAGGCGTTACAAAAGTTATAAAAAATTAAATTTCGGAAAAATTCTATTCATTATATTCTTTTTGTTGCACTAACCCGTGCTAAGGACAATTTTAAAAACCTATTTATCCACCCACGCTGGGACTTGAACCTCTGGCTACCTCTGGCTAACCGTGCCAGCGCTCTCCCAACTGAGCTAATGGGCAAGTGCAGGCATCGGCGAAATTTCGAGCCTGTTTGGATGCAGAGGAAAACGAATAAATATCCATGCAAATTCAGTTTTTATTAAATTAAGTAAGTTAATTAATTACATTTGTGGTTTTCGCCCGCTGGTAGAATAAGATATTTAAGTTTAGGTGGTGCCTGTATGAAACTATATATAAAAAACATATACTATGAATAAACTTTAGGACTGTTAAAGGCGGAATTTCGGAAAAGTGTATCCAGCCCGAAAAAATAGCCGCTTCCTCCTTATCTTCTTTTTAATAATTATTTTGTTTCTTTGGTTTCTGGCTTGATTGAGCTTG
This sequence comes from Yponomeuta cagnagella, assembly GCA_947310995.1. Taxonomy (NCBI): domain Eukaryota; kingdom Metazoa; phylum Arthropoda; class Insecta; order Lepidoptera; family Yponomeutidae; genus Yponomeuta; species Yponomeuta cagnagella. The sequence goes on along the minus strand of OX371287.1, from coordinate 5,719,491 downwards.
ATCAAGCCTTGATTGAATAAAAAATACATAATAATATGTTACCTGAGTAACTCGTCCAAGTTTAATTTCGTAAACTGTGATCATGCTGTGTACTGTAATACGCTACTTTATTAAAAAACGCGGATTACGGGCAATATATATTTTTATTAGTCTTTTTTATCGATGCCCTAGCCTAGCTGGAGATCGACTGACATCTAAAACAAAACGTAACGATTCCCTTCAAAATATTTAAAATAAGACGAGAAGGCTCTGCCAGCCAGCTTCTATAAAGAGGAATCGTTACATTTCCCCCCCGGTTATCATAAAATTTTAATTACAATTACCCGGCGCCTCCACCAATATGTAATACGCTCCTTTATTAAAAAACGCGGATTACGGGCAATATATATTTTTATTAGTCTTTTTTATCGATGCCCTAGCCTAGCTGGGGATCGACTGACATCTAAAACAAAACGTAACGATTCCCTTCAAAATATTTAAAATAAGACGAGAAGGCTCTGCCAGCCAGCTTCTATAAAGAGGAATCGGTACACATGTTTTGGAGATTAGTTTGGATCTTACATAGTAATTGATGTTATCTTGATGATGTACTGGCTAATATCTGTTTTGTGTGCCTAATAAATAAAATAAAAAAAAAAAACATGATTAGTTCACTTTTAGTATTTTCTGACCGTTTGGCTCTTTTTTACAACTCCGAAGGTGTCCTCGATTTTGCCGAATCTCATTGCGCGAGCACACGGAACACGGTACGCATCGTAAATAACAGTTTAACAGCGGTAGCGAAGTTTCGGGCTTGAGGGCGCTGCGGTAACAATTAAGGCTTAACGGTTCCAACTACTTCGGCAGTAAACGTAATGGCGACCTTCGGGGACGCTGATGGTGATGGCCTCACGGCACAGCAAAAATCACGAGACAAAAGCTCCTAGCTGTGCTTCTTTAGCATTTTCGAAACATAAAAAGCATCTCAAAGGCCCTATCAATATCAAATCGCGCTTTGTAAACTTAAACATGAGAAAGTGGCCTTAAAATCACGATAAAATCATGTCTCTATCATAAATTTAACTATGCTGAAACTGAAAATGTTACAAAGAAATAAAATAAACCTCGTGATCGTCCCTGGATGCAGAGGCGATGTGGAAGATTTATTGGAGCAGAATAAAAAGGCTAGAGAATTTCAGTTCGTCTCGTTGGTAATTTTATTCCGAATCAACAGCATTTCGTTCCCTTGGTTACCACTTGACACTACACTAGTATAATAATGAATATACAGATGGCGATGTATGATTTAATTACAATGATATGTAAAAGATGGCGCTGTCGTTAGACATGCTCCCACCTCGAGATGCTGGGTACGATTAGGTTCTCCAAAGGTTGATAAAAATAAGAAATTGGCATTAACTAAATTAATAACACAACAATTGGTATTCATGAAATCAACAAACAATAGATAAACTAAATATTTACTCAGCTAGAGGTAGTTATTGTACAATAAAAGAAAGCCAGATTCCTAACGTTTAGGTATTTATCGAGTTACTTAGTCTAGGTTCTTAATCTAGATACTTAATCTATATTTTCAATTGGTAATGGACATAAATTATTGAATGCTCTCTTGATGAGTCCTCTGTTAGTTAGTATTTCAGCCACTCTTGTGATTCCGTCGCGACCCTGGCAGCAGCCGACGATGCGCCCCAGCCTCCACCGGCAGGACGGAAGTTGTGCCTCCTTAACTAACACCACCGTGCCGACGTGCAAGCCTGGGCCCTTGGAGCTTCTCCACTTTGTGCGTTCCTGCAGGAGTCCAATGTAGTCACGCGACCACCGACGCCAGAAATTCTGCTGAAGTTGCTGTAGTTGTTGGTAGTGTGTTAAGCGATTGCTCGGTGTATCTGTGTAGTCATAGTCTGGCATCGAAATTGGCGTTCTACCGATCAAGAAGTGGGCTGGCGATAAAAATGTAATTTCGTCGTTATTTGAGTTTGGTACTGGACATAAAGGACGGGAATTCAAAATTCCCTCTATTTGGGTAAGTACAGTCGAGAACTCCTCATACGTCAACAGAGCTTGTCCTAATATTCGCTTGAGGTGATACTTACAAGCCTTCACGGCAGCCTCGTGCAAACCACCCATATGAAGTGTGTATGCCGGTAAGAACTTCCAAGTTATACCGTCTTCAGCGCTAGAATAGATAAATTCATCGGAATTCTCCCTTAAAAATGCGTACAGTTCGCGTATCTCGGTATTAGCCCCATGTCCCGCGGCTTCCCTCGTCGGGATATAAATCGTCGGTAAGCCGAAAGAAATGCCGAAGTTTCTAGTCCTGTGACTAATTCTATATGCACTGCCTTCACTACAAGGCAAACAAAAATCGCTATATAGCATTTGCTGGTTTTATAACCGCGTCCCCTCCGGTCCCTAACCATAAAGGGCCCACCATAGTCCACACAAGTATTAAGGAAGGCGGGGGCCGGGTTGACTCTAGTTGTTGGTAGATTACCCATTATGGGGGAGTCGTAGGTTGGCTTGGCCCTAAAGCACGTCACACATTTATGAACTACTTGATTAACCAGTTTCTTTCCGTGAACTGGCCAAAACCGCTCTCGGATCGATGACAGCAAAAGTTGTGGTCCGGCATGCATTAGCCTCACATGTTCACTGTGTGCGATGAGTTTGGATAAAGTATGGTCATGTGGCAGGATAATAGGATGTTTTTTGTTGTGATCGTAGTGTGACAAACCAAGTCGCCCCCCAACTCTAATGAGTCCGTTTTGCATGAAAGGATTCATACTTATTAGGTTAGAAGATTTTGGTAGTGGTTTCTCATTTTGTAGTAACAAAATATTGTAAAAAAACTTCGGACAACAAAATTATTTTTATCGTTTCGTAGCTATCTACCATTTACCTTTGATCCATTATTTACGGTTTACGCTGTAGATTTATAAACAGCTCTAAGATAGAAGGTTTCCTCTATAAAATAAAGCGCCAATATCGAATCGCTCTTTATAAACTTCAACAAGAGAGAGTGGCATTTCCTTCCGTGGATGTCGTAGAAGGCGACTAAGGAAATAAATTACCAGGAGATGGGCAGCAGCGTCCTCCTGAGATTCCAGCTGCATACTGCGATCGCCAACCCGCCTGCCAAGCGTGGCAATTATGGCAAAACCCCTCATGGTTATGAAAACCAGGAGGGAGGCTTATGCCCTGCAGTGGGCGTCAAGTGGCTGATGATGATGATGATGTATTAACTTTTAAGTTTTTTTTATATAGCATAATATGCTATATTATATACGTCCCACTGCAGGGCACAGGCCTTCTCTCAGAGAGAGAGTATGGGCTAATTACCGCGTGTTTCCATCGCGGATTAGACATTTCAATCGCTGAGGTCTGTGAACACCTCAGACACTCAGGTTTCCTCACGATGTTTTCCTTCACTAAACCGAGTAGTACTACTACTACAACTTCACAAATGTACGTAACTTAGAAAACTTACTTTCAAACCTACGACCTCCCGAAGAGAGGTCGATGTTCTCCCGCTGCTCTAACACCGCTTAACTTTAAAGTTAACAGATTTTGTAAGTTAAATGTAGCAATTCTAAAGACGACTTGTTTATAGTGGCTATCTGTAAAATTATAGAGCTAGCAGTTTATTTTATAGAACACTAGTTATAATTGCGGAGCTCTATTTTAAAATAACTACATTTATTATATATATGTGTACCCCAAAAACCATAATATCAATCTTCATTTTCTATTTTCCATCTTCAAAATGTTTTTATGACGGAATCCCTACTGAATTCCAGCACGGGTCACGCGTTTTGTGGCGCTAAAATGTCACAATTTGACAATTAAAGTACTGGAAAGTCGGGACTTGAAGCGATGGTACCAGAGCAGTAGAACGCCGGCTTCTTATTCCCGGCATGCTTCTTATTCCCGGCATGAATTTATGTACATTTGTGAAGTTATAGTAGCAACACTACTCATTAAACTGTGAAGGAAAACGTCGTAAGGAAACCCTAGTGACTGAAGTATTTACAAATCTTAGTGCTTGCTGCGTACAATGGCCCAACGATGAGGCTAAGTGTGGAAATCTCAGGTCTAACTAGAAGTCGCGACTTTTGACATTTAAAACGCGCGGCTGACGTCATACTACCCATGCTGGAGGCTTCTCAGATTCTAAATCAGAAGACCGGAACTGTGAATCAAAACCTGGTTGGACACTTGTGTCAAAACTGCAAGTTAGACAAACCGGACTTAAGTTAATATGCCTCTGTGTTAGTGCTTACCAAAGGGTTAAAGTTCGAGAAATGAGTGCCTTTTATTTTTGTACGAAATTTCCATGTCGTTTAAGTAGCTCATGCAGTGCATTGTTTGGTTAGTACTTCTGTTTATATTTCAAAACTTCCTTATGATGGCCTCAAAGGGGAGCGGCATTAACAATAGATTACTGTTTGTGTTTACTATCACGTCCTATGGGCTTATGTGTCCTTGACACGTCCTAATTACGATTAATTACTTACTTGCACATGTACAGTCAACTTACTAGCAATTGACTGCCTCGTTGGTCTAGCCGTTAAGGCTCTTAGCTAACAAAACAGAGGTCGTGGGTTCGATTCCGACTGGGGGCCGCCGTACATTTGTACAAATGGCCTCAGTCTGGGTGTATTTTCATGTTTGTAACGTCCTCGCCTGGTCATCATAGCACAGGGTATCCTAGTTTGGGACCAGGTCATGTGATTGTAGTGTGTGGAAGTTATTATTAGTATTATTATTATTATACCACTCGCTAGTAGTGAAGTAGAACGTCGTGAGGAAACCTGAGTGTCTGAGGTGTTCTAGATACCTCGGTGCTTGAATTTGCCAATCCGCGGTGGGCGCGAGTAGTAATTAAGCCCATACTTTCTCTCTCTCTAAGAGAAGGCCTGTGCCCTGCAGTGGGACGTATACAGGCTACATAAAAAAATATCGACAGCAGCTCAGCCTTTTCAATTTACTTGCAAAGTTTTCCGTAACGCAAATGAATAAAGTTCGCGGGTGTCAACTGTACTTATTAAATAAAGAACTAAGAAAATATTTTTTTAAACAGACTATTAATGTTATTAATTGGCTAATGTTATTACAAAATTATTACAAAGAGCCTAAAAGTTCTCGAATGGAGACCACATACCGGCAAGCGCAGCGTAGGACGACTAGCCACAAGATGGACAGATGACCTCATCCAAGTGGCAGGAAGGCGCTGGATGCAGGCAGCTTCCGAACGGTCTGTTTGGAAATCCATGGAGGAGGCCTATGTCCAGCAGTGGACTTCTTGTGGCTGAATGATGATGATGATGATTACAAAGTTAAGGACTCCTTGTGCGACAATTTTTTTTAATCAAGCTTATTACGATTATTATTTTATGTCTGCATGAATATTCATACGCTGTTAAAGGGTAGAACATGCAATGAATGCTGTACACTTAAGACGGTAATTTTACCTATGTTCATTTTACACATCGTCAATTTAGATCCAATCAAAAAATTTTGTTATAATCATCATATTCATTCATACGCTCTTGAAGGTTAGAACATGGAATGAACAATGTACACATAAGACCGTTATTATACCTATGTTCATCTTACACAGCCTCAATTTAGAGCAAATCAAAAAATGTAGTAATAATCATCGTTATACGAGCTTAGGTTGAGCTGGGTTACGAGCTCTTGTTGGTGCTCGTTATATTTCCTTCCGGGACATGGCCGCATACATGAATAAATGTCCAAATTGTTCGATTACCTATGTGCTAAATTTACGAGAGTAAAAATGCACAACAGACATATAATCCGCTTGTTTGAAAGAACGTATGTTAGGCATTACTAGTCATATAGATAATTTGTCAGAACGAGCTAGTATTAAAATGAACTAATTGTTACAAAGTGCAAGTGTTAGCACGATCGAGTGTCAGAATGTATACAATCATAAAATCTTAACGACATGACCGAATGAGTGTCAAAATGTCCAGTTTGTATCAATGTCATAATGACTTCCATAAGATTTTTGCCTTTGTAAAAATCAGCTATTCAATCAGTTATGGTTTCTGTAATCCTGAACCAATAATAAATACATTTTCATTTTTTTTTATTACATTATTAGTCAGTAAAATATTGTAATGTTTACATATTTTTTTTATCTCTGACATAACTTGACATAAAATCATTGTTAAATGTTTACATTCTGACACAAACATGATGTAACATAAATACAATGTGAACTTTTGTCATTTTGTCACCGCAACATTTTAACCATTAAACTTTATACATTTTGACACCTACACATTCGAACCCTTTAGACATTCCGTCATGTGAACAGCCATATCCCGGAAGGAAATCACGTACGTATTGTCTTACTTCATCATCAACCCATTATGTCCCCACCGAGGGGCACGGGTCTCTTCCCTGAGGAACGTATAGGCCATACTCCACCACGGGGGCCAAGTCCGGATTGGTGGAGGCTTGTAGGCTAGTAGCTCGTCTACTGTCAGAAGTTGTCAAGCCGCCCTAAGGCCTCTGACTTGGCTTAACGACTGCCATCTATCGACGGCAGCCGGCACCAACAGCTTAACGTGCCTTGCGAAGCACGGAACCGCTCGGAAAAATGCCACTAGCGTTAGGCTTACTTAGTACTTAGTCTTACTTAGTTGGACAAAAAGATTACTTTACATAAAAAAAGACTTACCTTTTATTTTCAGCCTAATCATTAACTCCGCTTTTTTGGTAAAGTCGTCGAGTGTTGGCAGCCATCCCCGCCCCTCTACTCTCGACGCTAATTTAGCTAACTTGAGTTTAGCAAAAATACGCTTTCGCTTGCCGTTGCGCTCTGAAGTTCCAATAAGTTTAATGCTATTTCATACAACTATAACGTTTACTACGTCGGTATTTCTAGCTTATTGCATTTAACTAGAGATTTTGTTTGGAAGTTGCGTGGATTTTAGAAGAAAAAGTTGACTTACGTGTTGAGCAAAGCTTGTTTGTGCAAAGGCAGGCAGTTGACAAAGAATCGTGCGCTTTGCATAGTTCGAAACGAGTCGTTTTCTCTCCACAATACCTAAATTATTCACCATTCATTATTTTATTGACTCACGAGGAGGAAACAGCCAAATGCTTTCAATTTTATGAATCCGCCCCTGCGAACTCTCTGTCAAATTGTCGTAAATATAGTGACCTTTTTTAAGAAAAAAAGAAAGATTTCTTTGCTGTGAGGTTCTCTTGAAACGTAAAAGGCTCTATTCGGGTGGTTCGCAAATAGTACGACCGACGAGCTTTAATTCCGCAGAGTGAGCTAAACTTTCTTCTTATCGTTGATCAGTCTGTTGAATAATGTTGTGGTAAAAATCATCTCACTTATAACAAATGTAGAAAATCCGAGTCCCCTCGTCATAACATAAGCAGATTTAATTACAATTTAATAATTTCCGATTTATCTTGTTCACAAAAATAATTTTAAAGGAAATTGAGCAAATCAAATGAGCTAATAATAATAATAATAACTTCCACACAACACGATCACTTGTCCTGGTTCCAAACTAGGATACCCTGTGCTATGATAACCAGGCAAGGACATCACAAACATGGAAATACACCCAGACTGAGGCCATTTGTACAAATATACGGTGGCCTCCAGTCGGAATCGAACCCACGACCTCTGTTTTGTTAGCTAAGAGCCTTAACGGCTAGACCAACGAGGCAGTCAATGGTCTAGCCGTATGGCATCCTCCAGTGGGAACCGAACCTGACGTGATACCGCTTGACCAACATGGCAGTCAATCATCAGATTTTGTGTTGTGTTAAGTTTTTGATTAACCTAGCATAATCAGGCTGGCGTGAAGTTAAGTTTTAGATACGGCGTCGCCTTGTTGAGAAGTTCGGGTTGTACCGACTTTCGGTTTAATTTAAAATTTATTTAAAAGTAAAGCGGTGGCTAAGTACGGCATGTTTGCATATGTCATAGTGAAATTTAATTAGCTTTCGCACGGGATTATAAACTCTCACCGCGTGCTGAAATCCAGGACATTTACAGACATATTTCCCGAACACCGTTGCTGTGCTGTTATGTAGGTAGCGTTTGTTTACGAATAATTTCAGCTCACAAACAGTTTTGAGGGTGTCATTTCAAAAATACGATTTAATCGTATCTATTTTATTTGTCTATCAGCAATAAAAGCAGCTACTAGTGGTAAGCAGTACAATTTTGAGCAGAATATTAATCATATTGAGTAGTGTAATTTGTATATTTTTATCATTTATATATTAGTTAAGTCCAGTTTCTTATTTCAATTAGTTTTCTTTTTGTTATGTTATGAATAAAGTTTTATAGAACATAACACTAGAATAAAACTTAAAGAAAAAAAAAAAAATTATGAAATTGAGTAGCAAAATTCTAAATTCATTTGCAGATTCCAAAATAGGTCAGCAGAAAATTTCTAATTGATCTACAGAAAAAAAAATATGAGCCTCATTTTTTAATACATTTAATCTTAAACTGGATTAAAATGGTATCAATGGTTTTGCTGGCTATTTTTATTTATTTGCTGACCACGTGTTGCTGCTAATCTATTTATTTTCGTTGAGCATATAAGAAGCCAATCCGCGGCGGGCACGCGTGGTTATTAAGCCCATACTCTCTCTGAGAGAAGGCCTGTGCCCTACAGTGGGACGTATCTAGGCTGTTTATGATATAAGATCTCATTTGAGGAAAAGCATAAAAGGAAAAGTAGAGAAAAATCTATCAATCAATGAATCAAGGTTTGCTGAAAGAGAATGCTTCTTGCATTAGGCAGGTGCTTGTGAATTTATTTATGTAATGGTAGTGCGATAAAAAATTTAAATAAATAAATAGATCAGCCCGTATCACCGTTCACCGTTAGCGTTTATAATCCCAATAAAGGTTGTTTTTGTTGCATCGAAGGATGCCCACCAGTTCGCTAGACTGACAGTTTGAGGCAGATTGCTGATTGCGACTGTATGAGGATGGCTGAGCACAGACAGAAGTGACGTGACTTGGGGCAGGCCTATTTGTATTTACCTTCGACGTTGAACCAATCTCTCTCGTTGCATATTTTATAACACTATGCAAATACTCGTAGATCAACGCATACGAATTTTAAGCTGATTTGCAACTGTTATGTGACCGCGTGCAGGAAAAATTGTCATATTTAACTAAGTGCTTTCAGCTTTAGCGTTATTTGCGTCGCACAGCGGATTCCACCTGCCGTACATACTCACAAAACGATTTGATTTGGAACCTCATTTGATTGCAATGTTGGCATATGCATTAGTGTTCGAGTGCTGACAGGGGAATTAAAATAATTTAACTTATGTGAACTACATTCAGGCATAAACTCACGCCTGGCAGACTCTTTCCAACGTATTTTCTGCACTTTTTGGTTAAAATACAACCGGCCCAGTGCGTGTCGGGCCACGCGCAATGTAGGGTTCCGTAGAAGGAAGGATTTTTTTACCTGCTTTACAGAACTAACAACTTCATCAAAGTAATTTTCAAAGTAAAGCAGCGGACAGACAAACGGACAGACATACGGACAGACAGACCGACAGACAAACAGACGGACGGACATGGCAAAACTATTCCTTGTTGACTACGGAACCCTAAAAAGGTTGATATTTTTCGGTTTTGTGGATTAAGATAAGATAAGATACCTCACATACCTCAGCGCTTGAAAAAGCCAACCCGCGGTGGGCACGCGTTTAATTAGCTCATACTTCCTCTCTCACTGAAAGAAGGCCTGTGCCTTACCGTGCAACGTATGTACGCTACATAAAGAAAACGGCCTAGTGCGAGTCGGACTCGCGCACCGAGGGTTTCGTACAAATTTGTAGGTAGGCACTTAGATCTCGCTCGTAGCCCCGGCTGCCTGAGTGATCTTAAACGATCACGAAGGTTAAGCAACACAGGGCGCGTTCAGTGCATGGATGGGTCGCCGTCTATGCCTAACGCTAGTGGCATATTTCGTAGCGGTTCCGTGCTTCGCAAGGCACGTTAAGCTGTTGGTGCCGGCTGCCGTCGATAGATGGCAGTCGTTAAGCCAAGTCAGAGGCCTTAGGGCGGCTTGAAAACTTCTGACAGTAGACGAGCCACTAGTGTACAAGCCTCCACCAATCCGGACTTGGCCCCCGTGGTGGAGTATGGCCTATACCTTCCTCAGGGAAGAGACCCGTGCCCCTCGGTGGGGACATAATGGGTTGATGATGACTTACATATATAAATAGTTCAGGAATCGAGTCTCGCAGTTTTTTCGAAGTTTTTCCCAAACTTCAAAGATTAATTCTTTTATGATTTAATACAAATGTATAGTTTACAAATTTTTCCCGTTCTAGTTCTAGGTCAACGGAAAGTACACTTTAAATTTTCAATCCCTTGAGTGCCGAAATATACGTTTTTTTGCGGCATAAAGCAGACGTAGGCAGGCTTGCACCACTTCTTAAATGTCACTTAAGTCGCCATTTAAGTCGACTTTTGTGTGAAGAATTGTGTTTAAATGCTGTTTAAGCCACATTTGAGACAGTGTTGCAAGTCGGCCTTAGTTGGCTAAGGTTGCTAATTTCTGCCTTTCCGAGATTCCAACGTTGTGAAGGTAATGAATTTTCATTCTGTGCTTACTCATTTGTTGGGACACAGATTGGAAATGCCAATTAAAATTTACAAGTCAAGGACGGCTTTTTTTATTAAAGTCAACTTTTTTGTAATTAATAGAGTTGTTATGTACGCAAAACATACTTTGGGTATTTTAATCTTTTTTATTACGAATATTGTTTATTTATGCAGGGTGTTATTATTTTGTCTCGAGGATAGTATCAATCTTGTGCAATTTCTGAAACATGTCATTTAGAGTTTTTCATTTGCCACTTTTGTCCAACTACTATTGAATTTTTTTTGTCCAATTTTAGACTTTTTCAAGTGTTTATGGTAACATTGTGTCAATAGTTATTTAATCAGTTAATATAAAAAGTACTTATCTTAAGAAATATTTATAACAGTAACAATATGGACGTGTCCCAAAATAAAAATAGTGATTCGTTTAAACGATTGTTTTCCTTTCTATTATCGCTCTTTTACAAATGGGATTACTTCTAAAACACACAATTCCTAAAACACGTCAAGTAGAGTTTGCCATTTACGACCACTTTTCTACAACAAACATTTTTTTTGTGTTCAAATTTCCATTATTTTTTGCTGCTTTGTAGGGGCATTGTTTGATAAACAACGCTTAAAATCATATGACATTGATTTACCGCAGGCTGCGTCATTGGTAGAGCGCTCAAAATGCAAATTGAATAAACCCTGATATTTGGAAATACCTACCCCTGTATCTCAGCGCTTGAAATTGCCAATCCGCGGTGGGCACGCGTGGTCATTAAGCCCATACTCTCTCTCTGAGAGAAGGCCTATGCCCTGCAGTGGGACGTATGTAGGCTACATAAAAAAATTGGAGAAACAAGCAGTGCTGGCGGAGCGGTAGAACGCCGGCTTCTCATTCGGGAGGTCGTGGATTCGAATTCATGCCTGTACCAATTAAATTTTCAATTCAATAAATTTATTTCAAATATAAAAATTCATATAAAGTTGTTAGTAATCTTATTCTAGTTTTAGTACATATTCTTATTCCAGTAACTACAACGCACTGTCATTGCTTGCCACTTGAAGATGTCAGCAATGGTTTATGTTGGCAAAATCTACCTTATCGGCGAGCATAGCCAGGATAGTGTTGCGACTGATCCGCACCCCGCGCACGAGTGACGCGCCGCGCTTGCGCACTATCGCGTAAAAGTCGTCAGTGCGCGCGTCAGCGAACATGCCCGATGCCCTGCAGTAGTGGGGCAGCCGCAACAACGCCCTCAGTGCATTGTTGTACTGGACGCGGAGAGCCCCAATGGCTTTGTTCTCTAAGTTACGTACATTTGTGTCGTTATAGCAGCCACGCCACTCGCTAGCCGTGAAGGAAAACATCATGAAGAAACCTGAGTGTTTGAGGTGTTCACATACCGCACAGCTTGAAATTGCCGATCCGCGGTGGGCACGCGTGGTGACTAAGTCGCTACTCTCTCTCTGAGAGAAGGCCTGGGCCCTTATTGTGAATAATGCGACATTGTCGGAAGTAGCGAGATGGTAGCAAATCCGTATCTCAAGATATGATGTGACGTCATTGGGCTAACAAAGAGCCATACATTTCTAGCGTTTATTACCTACTCGGCAGGAAATTTCGAAACTATTCAAAAAAAGAACCGTATTTGTCGCTAGATCCGAGTGAATTGTCGGGCTCAAGCGCGACGTTAAAGACCCTTCCGAAAGTATCGCTGCTTCATAATAAAAGCCCTGTGTCCTGCAGTGGGACGTATATTATTATATAGGCTACATAAAAATAAAAATTGGAAAAACATAAATCTGAGAAAGGCTCACGGGCAAAATCTGCTGTAGAACACAAGCTCAAATTGAGGTGTTTCATGAATTGTGTGTTTTAGAGGTTACCCATTACACAACATTATTTTAAGGAGTAATTTGTTAATCAAATCTAACGTAGAAATAGCCTAGTGCAGGAAGAAAGTGACTATTCGATAGAGTTTCGTTCACTGAACAAAGTAAAGAACAAAATGTTTTTTCTTTCATTCATGCGACCGGCGCTGGTTTTTTTTTTGTGAATGACGCGATAAGTCGCCAATTGTTAAACAGCAATTAATTAATATGGTGCCATGACAAAGAAGCACTCACTGTCTACGTTTTAAGTCGCAAAAGAATTTCTTATCAATTAATGGAGAATTTAGCAAAATTGGAAATAGGGCAAGAACGTACTAAGGAAATGACGTAATCATTTATTTAAATTGCTGAAGAATCTTTTGAATCTGTTGATAAGAATGCCTTCCTCTTAATTTCTCCTAAGACATTAAAAAAAACAGACTAAAAAAATAGTCTAAAAAAAATAGACTTCTCTTTGTAACGGTACGAAGAGAAACATATAACGGTTTTTATGTTTTTCTCTTTGTATCGTTACAAAGAGAAGTCTATTTTTAGTCTATTTTTTTCAATTTCTATTATAATCTTAGAAGAAATGTGCGAGTCGGAATCGCGTCCGAAGGGTTTCGTACCATTATCTATACTAACATTTAAATATTTCAAGTGTCTACCTGTTGCCGTTATTAACATCGAGCAAAAAACAGTAAAAAATTACGTTTGTTGTATGGGAGCCCTCCCTAAATGTTTATTTTATTCTGTTTTTAGTATTTGTTGTTATAACGGCAACAGAAATACATCATCTGTGAAATTTTCAACTGTCTAACTATCACGGTTCATGAGATACGTCCTGGTGACAGACGAATGGACGGTCAGATGGACGGACTTACCCTTTGGGTACGGAACCCTATAAAACAATAAATTTAATAGTCTAATACGTTAGGAGTTTCAAAAATATTCTTTTCCAATTAAATGAGAAATATAAAAATGGTTTTACGATTTTTTCTTAGGACTGCATATAATAGCAATTGCCTTTCTCTTCGTAATACCATTTTGATGTAGCTTATTTACGTCCCACTGCTGGGTACAGGCTTTCTCTCGAAGAGAATGTGGGCTTAATTATCACGCGTGCCCACCGCGGATTGACAATTTCAAGCACTCAGGTATTCTCACGATATTTTCCTTCACCGTTAGCGCGTGGTATTGCTACTACAACTTCACAAATGTAGCTAAGTTAGAAAACAAAGCTATCGCATGATTTGTGTAAGGTGAATAATGCGTATCGGGCTAAATAATAATCTTAAAAGCACTGCAATGAAAACCAATTCTTCATCTTATTGTGTCGTTGACAACTTATTAACATTTTTAACCGACTTCAAAAAAGGAGGAGGTTATCAATTCGACGCGTATATATATATTTTGGCTATGTTCCTCCATAACTTTGTCAAATCTAAACCGATTTCGACAATTCTTTTTTTGTTCGAATATGTATAACGTCCCATTGGTCCCATTTTAATTTGGTGAAGATCTGATAAAGACTTTCAGAGATGGAGAACGGAACTCTTCAATGAACAGTAGTAAATAAGGCCTAATGGGGCCTTTAGCAATATGCGTATGTTTCATATAATACGAGTTCATATTGTAGTCGGTGCCCAGTTTCATGACCAGCACATATATTTTGGGCATCGACTCCAAATTATACTTCTACAATACCTACATGTGTACATACTTCTAATTATTTAAATTATTTCTAACTTTTTTAGTGTTTCGAAGTCGGTTTTTATTTTTTATTTTTTTTTTTATTTTGGCCTAGAATACAGAACACATCCCAGAACTCGGCCGCGCGCACACCAGGTTTTGCAGGGTGACTTTGAATTCGATTGACTAATTTTAAGGAGACTTCCTTAGAAACATATGCCCATATAGTATTAGAGTAGTTTAAAGAAAATGAGGCGTCTTATTTTTTTGTTTAGTTACCCAAAATTACTTCACTTAAGCATAGACAAACAATACCAGGACGAAAAGTTATACAAATCTAAAAAAAAAACTATGGCTCGAGCGTCGTATGGTCGGTACCGGCTAACCCAACTATTCTTTTACTCGTTTATGCATATCGGAGGACAGACTCTTATACATTTAACATATTAGAAAAACATTTCAAAATCCAATTCAAAATACTACAAAAATGGTACTTCCTAGCACCATTGAATTTTAAGTAAAATTGCAAAATTAAAATTAAAGTAAAATAGCACTTTGAATTTAGATTCACAGTTTCGAGCCAAAGGTCGGAAATCCTTACTAATATTATAAACGCGAAAGTTTGTATGTATGTATGTATGTATCGATGTTTGTTACTCTTTCACGCAAAAACGGTGATATCCGGTGATAACGGTATCCGTGTGGCGCCGGATTAAGAATAGCATCACTCCATTTCCTTCCGTGGATGTCGTATAAGGCGACTAGGAAATAAATTACCAGTTATATATTAAACGGGTGTAATCGCGATTAGACTAGTTAAATATATAACTATTTATGGGCACCGCAAGTCATTAAAAATACTAGAAATAACCTAAGATACGAGTATCGAACTAACAGAATCAAGGCTCAGCTTCCGTGGGTTTTGCAAGTACTCTCGAGTCGATGAAAATCAATTTAAAGGAGACCAATGACAAGCGAAAAGTAACAACGTTTTAGGGCCCCAGTAAGATGTGGAACGTTACTTTGGCCCGGCGCCAGTTTCGGTCTTAATTTACATCCAGATATTCTTGATGCGGGCAGACCGCGGCGCGGCGACTATTTGGCAGGCCCCACGCGTATAGAGCTAGAACTTAGCCAATACAAATGAAACAAGGCTCTCTGGCAAACGCAGTTTATTTAGCTCGCAAAGTAATTAGGAGACTTTGAAATTATTGTAAAGGGACGCTAGCTGTACTTTCCTATTTTTGACTATGGGAATAGCAGAGGTCCCTATTTGAAATAAAATACTTATAGAAATACTCACATTTATGTTAAAACTTCTCGCATTCTCAATTAGTTAGCATATCTACAGTGAATAATTCGCAGAATATACTAAAATTGTTAATCGAGTAATTTTACTCTACAAAATTACACCCACGTCCATCCCACTAACACGACAAGCCAATAAATGGCACCTCCATTTCGTTTTTATAGTGACGTCATCACATGAAGGTTTCATAACTTGATGTTGCTCTTGATGGCAAAGTAAATTTCAGAACTAGTAAATTAGTCAAATTGAATACTGTTAATTGATAATATTTATTTTAAGTTTGAATTAGATGGCGTTGTGCGATCGAACGTTGTATTTCTAAAATAGATGGCGTTGTGCAAGAATCGTACAAACGGATTCTGTGGCGGTATGAAGTTTGCCGGGACAGCTAGTTATCAATACAATAATGGGTTTGACAGCACGATGCCCAGTATACCAGTTTGTTACTTACCTTATTTTCCAATATTATCAGTAGCATCACGCCAATTATGACAAATCTTCATAAGTGAGTTCGCTGTACGCCTAATATAGCATCATAAGCAGCTTCATCATCATCATCATCATCATCATTCAGCCGCAAGAAGTCCACTGCTGGACATAGGCCTCCTCCATGGATTTTCAAAACGACCGGTTGGAAGCGGCTTGCATCCAGCGTCTTCCTGCCACTTATATAAGCAGCTTATATACGTCCCATTGTAGGGCACAGGTCTTCTCTCAGAGAGCGGGTATCGGCATAACCACGACGGGAACCTACCGCGGATTGGCGATTTCAAGCGCTGAGGTGTGCGAGTAGCTCAGACACTCAGGTTTCCTCGCGATGTTTTCTTTAACAGTTAGCGAGTGGTACTGCTACTATAACTTCACAAATAGCATAAAACCAACTGTAAGTATGAAGGGTTTGTTTAGTAACACAATGCTCACTTTTGCTGTCTACAATCCTTGGAATGCGTGGATTGCTACAAATTTATATTCTTTTTTGTTATACTAACACGTGCTGAGGACAATTTCTAAAAACCTATTTAGAGGCTAAAAATTCCACCCATGCCGGGGCTTGAAACCGCGACCTCTGGCTAACCGTGCCTGCGCTCTCCCAACTGAGCTAATGGGCAAGTGCAGGCATCAGCGAAATTTCGAGCCTCTTAACAAACTTCTCTGTATTACGTACAGGCAGCGAACTCTGTGCTCGGGGCTTTGAGTGATGTAAATTGCTTCGGCCAGATGTCGCTACCTGTACGTACGTAACAAAACAACATACGTAAAAAACAAACATAAAAAACATGAATTGATAACCTCCTCCTTTTTTGAAGTCGGTTAAAAATTTAATTGTTGACAGACAGACTTTTAGGCTAATAAGTAGTACAATTGAAAATTCAATGGTAGTACCTAGTAATCAATAACCTAGTAATAGACAGACAAACAAACTTTCTCCAAATTATATTAGCAATTACAGATCGCCTGAAACATTAAATTTATGTAAAGTTAAGACAAATTAAACAAGACGAGCATTCAATGAAACTGAGATTTCCATTGAGCCGAATTGTAATGAATAAAGACCTTACAAAGCCTTTTGGTTTCATTCAATACAACGCGCTCAGTAAGTATTCATTTCATACATTTTATATGGAAAAGACGAGGTTTCAAGAAAGAGAGGATCGTCTTGGGGTAGTCAAAGTCGTTAATGTAAATACAATGAGACCGGCTCCGTTTTTAATCCTTTCTCAACTTAGAAGGGAATAATAATAACAATACGCAGATAAAAAATATGGTTGTTTAAATTATAGTGTAAAGCACTAACACGCAAAATTTTCAGGTTGGAAAGAGACTTTTACCTGCCTCGTTGGTCTAGCGGTGTCACGTCTGATTACCATGCCGGAGGTCGTCGGTTCGATTCCCACTTGGGACGCCGTACATTTGTACAAATAACATTATAAAACAAAAATAACTTCCACACAATACAATTACTTGTCCTGGTTCCAAACTAGGATACCTTCTGCTATGTTAACCAGGCAAGGATGTCACAAACATGAAAATACACCCAGACTTTGGCCATTTGTACAAATGTACGGCGGCCCCCAGGGGGAATCGAACCCACGACCTCTGTTTTGATTAACAGCCTCACAAATGGCATAAGTTTGGATTTATTTCCATGTTTGTGATGTCTTTGCCTGGTTACCATAGAACAAGGTATCCTAGTTTGGAACCAGCCCCTATATTAAGCGCACCAAATCCTGAGCGATTCCAACCGTCGTCTGTCGAATTCCATACTAAATGCTAACACGAACGACAGGATTCAGAGAGAATTGGTACGCATAATTAGGCCCCAGAATCAGCGATTGTGTTATGTGGAAGTTATTTATTTAATTTTATTGTTACGGTTTTGCAGATTTTTTTATTAGTGACCATGTAAGTACCTATATAAACATAAAAGCGAATTCTCGCTCGGTCGAATTCGGCATCAATATCAGCCTATATACCTACGTCCCACTGTAGGGCCCAGGCCTTCTCTAAGAGAGTATTTGAGAGAGAGAGAGGGGGCATATTCATGCCGAATGGTGCTGGTTTACACGTGTTAACTGATTTAATTGAATGTTAACTTACACGTGTTAACTGATTTAATTAATACATTTTAACTTTATCAAAATGTTTAATTTAATTAATTTTTAAACACAGTTATACTTAACGTATGTAAAGCAGCCATGATATATATTTTAAACTAGCCAAAACAATTTGATATAATAATATGTGATATTGTGAAAGAAGCTGAACTCAAATCGTGAGTAGGAGCGAGATGGCGCGACGTTTTATCGCACTTGATACAGTGCTTCGCATTGCCATAAGAAGTAGTCGTAATCCCATTTTGTATCATTTTGAGCTTTAGCTATCTACTTGCGTGAATACGTTCGTGATCGAGACACTGAATGGCCCAAGTTCTCTTGTAAGACGTTCGTAAATAACACCTCAGATATCTCCTGAGG
This sequence comes from Yponomeuta cagnagella, assembly GCA_947310995.1. Taxonomy (NCBI): domain Eukaryota; kingdom Metazoa; phylum Arthropoda; class Insecta; order Lepidoptera; family Yponomeutidae; genus Yponomeuta; species Yponomeuta cagnagella. The sequence continues at coordinate 5,701,016 of OX371287.1, read as the reverse complement.
GCTGAAACTTTGGCCCTTTATTCAATTTGGTGCGTCAGAGTTCAGGAGTATCTCCGAAGTTTTGATGAAAGGGTGGCCAGAAAATGTTGCTGTAGTGGTTTATTCCAAGGTTACTCTATGGTTTGTGCTTAGGCATTTGCTTTTTGACGCTTCGGCTTCACTTGTATTTAACTGACGAACTAAGCCTGTTGTTGTCGCCAACATTTAGGGTACAAATTTAGAATTTTTTTAGGCTCCGTACACAAAACTGTGAATCGGCGCGATGCGAATTCGCACCGCAGAAAACTACGACACAAATTGCTGCAATGCGATTTCGTGCGGCAAGGCGTCTCCCTTCCACGATTTGGGTGACCATTCATTCGACGACCGTCAACCGTACTGAACCTATTTTGTAAACTAGGTTTTCACATGGATCGTAAAAAGAAGTGCTCGCTTCTGTTATTGCTAAGAAGATACACGAAAAAGAAACAAAGAAGTTTTTGGGTTCATCCATTTATTACTATTATAAACCCCGCCGATGCGAATCAATTCGCAAGTTCTTGCGACGTCGCATCGCAGTTTTGTGCACGGGCCCTTAGCCTAAGATAAGATAATGTTTATTGAACCAGAAAAAGTGTGGACATGTAAACAAAACAAAATTAGACTTGTACTAAAAGTTAGACTTACATAATAACATGTATCTCCTCCTATGATAGAATGGTTCGACTCCTATCTCCGTTGACGCCAGCAGTGTGTGCGCTCTGATGAGACATCCTCGGATTGGTGCAAGCTCACCGCGGACTGGCGATTTCAGGCAAACAACTGTACAATAACAGAGTCTAAATGATACTAAAAGTGCTTACTTTATAATAAATCCGGCAAAATACGATTTTCTCACAGAATACATTTGACTGAGCTCTGTTCACAGCCACTTAAGAAGCAATCCCGACTCTCTAAAGTTATCTTCAGAGCTGTAAACTAAAGTAGCAAGTTGTTGCATGAGAACCAGAGCGTTTAGTCCCTTCGTGCCCGCTTAGTTTGGCCCAATATACCTGTGATCCATTATTATTTCAGACTAGCAGCTCTTGCGACTTCGTTCGTCTGGTAATCGGAGGCATGTCTGTATATCCTGAAGATCCGTTCTAAATTCTGCTGAAAGAATTTTTGAAATCGGAGCAGTATCCGAGCATACCCTGTGTGTGGAAGTTATTATTATTATTACCGCAGATTACTATAGATAGGCGCGGGCTATCTGTAGTAATATAGAGTAATACTAGCTTCTCTTTATTCCGCTCTATTAATCGCTTCTTTATAATTTATACTAATAAAACTGAATTTTAACGGATATTTACTCGCGTCAAAAAGACGCCTGTCACCTCAGTCTACCGAGACCACGGCACTTGCAAAAGTACCGAAACGTCGGAAAATTGTAAAATGGAAAAGTAAACGAGTAAATATCCGTTAAAATTCAGTTTTATTATGTCTAGTGCTCGTGTTAACCTCAGAAAATACTAATTTATACTATTTACGAAGATGAGACCAAATCAGCGTTGTACCTCTATATCTTTAAAAAACGTGTTTAAATATTCGACGAAACTTGAAGGGGTTCTTTTATTCAAAAATACGAACAAATTTTTTTATAAGCGCAATTCCGAAATATCTGCTGTTCCATAGATTCGCTAAGGAAAATTTAGTATGGAATAGTTGAATTTTTTTCTCATAATAAAAGTTGTTTGTATTTTTTTTATGCAGCGTGTTTACGCCGTGTTCCATGTGGCTCCGTAGTTCCGTGTGGCGCCGGATCAACAATAGCGTCACTCCATTCCCTTCCGTGGATGTCGCAGGAGGCGACTAAGGAAATAAATTACCAGGAGACGGGCAGCAGCGTCTTCCTTAGGTTCCAACCGCACACTGCGATGGCCATACCGCTTGGCAAGCGTGGCAATTATGGCAAAACCCATTATGGTTAGAAAACCACGAGGGAGGCCTATGTCCTGCAGTGGGCGTGTAATGGCAGATGATGATGATGATGATGATGGTGTGTATACGCCCCACAACAGGGCACAGGCCTGCCATCAGAAAGAGATTGTATGGGCTGTTATTATTACCACGCATGCCCACCGCGGTTTCGCAATTTCAAGTGCTGTAGTATGTGAGGTTAGGGGTTCTCTGCCTTTTTGCAGAAACATTTTTGGCCGATTTTCATTTGGCAACTAACGTTTCGAAGAATATTATTTTGCGGAATAATCATTTGCCAACTTTTCTTATTATTTTTTTTTATTTCCCAACCTCGCAGTTGCCAACTGTTTGTTTGGTTTGCTTTTTATAATGACATTTTTTCAAAATGCCAACTTTTAAGTAGCGTATGTTTTACTTAGCGTAATATTCATTCAGTTGATTTATCATTATTATATTGGTAAGAAGGGCAAACCTATAGATTAACCTAAAGGTTAGGAAAACATAGTAAAATGGATAGAATTTTCCTAGCACTCGCCGGCCGCTACCGCGGCACGCTCGCTTCGCTCGCTCGGCTCGTGCGTGTGTTGGTCACAGTTCTAACCTAACCTAACCTATAGGTTTGCAAAAAAAAAAAAAACTGTATTCAAATATCTATTTACGAAAAGGGAACTGTTTCACAGACGAAACGTTATTCATCTAATAGTTGTTTGGCCTAGTAAAAGATTTGAAAAATAATAAATACCCAAAACGTTTTGTTTCATTATAATAATCAGCTTAACAACAATCCTACCAAATGAAACGTTGCCATACAAAAATTTGTAAATCGTTTGTTGTCAAAGTGAAAAATAGGTGAAATGTTGATTTGCAAGTGATAATCAGCGTAACAATTTTCTGCGAAAAGGCAGGATCCCGAGGTTAGGTTAGTAATAGGTTTCCTTCACGATTTTTTTTTTTATTTTTGAGTAGAATAACCCTCTCAGGTTTTACCGGACCCTATTAAAACACCCTGTATTAGAGAAGTAGTTTACACCGGAGTCCATCCGACGTCAAGGGCACTCTTAGTTCCAGACTGTATAATAATAATATGCTTTTATTTCAGAATACACAGTTCCAGATTATAAATAAATAACTTACAATACAATAGAGAAATACAATAAATAAACGAAATAAGCACAAGTCATTTTCGATTATATGTCGGCGTATGCCGCCAGTCTTCAGTCCATTAACATATTTTCAGGTGGCAGTAGTGAGTGCGTTGCTGAATCCCGAAGGACTGAAGCACGACGGTCCTCTGTCCGACGCAGGACCGACGAGACTGAGGATCGACGTTACTCAAGCGCGATGCTGCGCTAGTGCGTCTAGAGTGCGACAATCCCTAGCGCGACAAAGCTGGAGTAAAATACAGCTGCCTATAATGACATGTCTGTAGATAGGGATCCTGCCTTTTCGCAGAAAATTGTTACGCTGATTATCACTTGCCAACCAACATTTCACCTATTTTTCACTTTGACAACAAACGATTTACAAATTTTTGTATGGCAACGTTTCATTTGGTAGGATTGTTGTTAAGCTGATTATTATAATGAAAAAAAACGTTTTGGGTATTTATTATTTTTCAAATCTTTTACTAGGCCAAACAACTATTAGATGAATAACGTTTCGTCTGTGAAACAGTTCCCTGTTCGTAAGGTGCTATTTGAATACAGTTTTTTTTTTTTGCAAACCTATAGGTTAGGTTAGGTTAGAACTGTGACCAACACACGCACGAGCCGAGCGAGCGAAGCGAGCGTGCCGCGGCAGCGGCCGGCGAGTGCTAGGAAAATTCTATCCATTATACTAGGTTTTCCTATTACGCTAAGTAAAACATACGCTACTTAAAAGTTGGCATTTTGAAAAAATGTCATTATAAAAAGCAAACTAAACAAACAGTTGGCAACTGCGAGGTTGGGAAATAAAAAAAATAATAAGAAAAGTTGGCAAATGATTAGTCCGCAAAATAATATTCTTCGAAACGTTAGTTGCCAAATGAAAATCGGCCAAAAATGTTTCTGCAAAAAGGCAGAGAACCCTGTAGATAAGTATTATAAATTTTACCGTTTCAAAGTAAGCGGTTATTATATTGGTAATATTACACAGAGTGCGGCCAAAGTGGGACATGACGGGAACGGGCGACAGAGAAGAGAATTTCTGCAACAAGCAATCTGCATATTATTGCATTCTCCAGCCTCTGAATAATTGAGTGTCAGAGGAAATTGCGTCGTTGGGCGGAAATTACTGCCCGCCCACAGAATAAACGCGACGGGGCGTTATATCACGAAACACGAAATGTCAACACGAGTTGCGAACTTTTCTATTACGGCTGTTCTTACGTGAAGCACGGTGTCTCGCTCGCACAATTTAACACTTTCAATTATTGTAATAGAATGAGGAAGAGACCCGTGCCCCTCAGTGGGGACATAATGGGTTGGTGATGAATAGAATGAGTAAATGTTTGAAAAATGTGGTCTGAGGGTTTGATGCATACTTACATTTTGGACATTTTAAATATATTTTTTTCCTATATGTAAAGAAAAATATGCCTTGAATACCCACAATTTAATTAAAATTTGAATCCATGAAACGCTCAGACCACATCATCAAAAATAAACTCATCTTATTACACAATCACTAAAAATTTTAAATTGTGCGAGCGAGTCAGCACGCTCCACGTAAAAACAGCCTTAACGGGCCCCATGCAGTAACACGGGCGCGACCAATGGAAATAATCATATCTTTTTATCCAGATCATTTTTGCAAAAAGCGTCAGATCGATATTTCAATCAAGTGAATAGTGATTTTTAGGACCCACGACCGAGAATCTACGATCGCGGACCAGGGACAAGAAGATAGCATTTATGCCAAAAGTGGCCCGGGTCCACGGTCTTGGGTCCGGGTTCACGGTCTTGGGTCTTAGCGTTCGCAAAAATAAACGATCGATAATAAATCAAACAGTGAAAATTTGCTTCGCTAAAATATGCTACTTTGAAATTTGCTGTAACTAAATAAGGAGTTCGCGGAATTCATCTAACAAATCCCATGATTTAGAAACGTGGCGCTGATTTTGAAAAAAAAATGACTCATAAATTTTTTTTTCTTTAATCTAAAATTACATCACTAAAGCGTAAAAAAAATATCCGGACGAAAAGTAATAAAAATTGAATAAACACATGGTTCCAGCGTCTCATGGTCCTCACCGGCCAAGTCAAATGTTCTTTAACTTATTTACGTTAGACTATTGAACATTGTACGTATTTATTATTTTTCTCATTTTATTGCAAATGTCATCTAGGACATTTAGCAATAGGTTTGTCCTTCTTTAGGTAGTCTTTCCAGGAATGAGTTCGCTGTCTCATTCTGACGTAAACATTCTACGTAAGAATACATTTTTCAACGTAATGGGACCTTCTACCACTTTGAATTTGTATTCGCAGTTTCAAACCAAAGGTCGAAAATTACGAATATTTACAAATACGTCATACCGTTACGGTTACAAAATTCATAACACTATTTATCGCAATGAAAAGAACATTCCCTCAAAATATTGCTAAGGATTTCAAAAATACGCTGTAGACACGAATAATAAGAATAATAATAAGCTGGCTATAGAATAATATAGTTATTTACACAACTAGGTGTCGCATTTTTATGTCGTCACTTGGCCTCAAAGTGGGTTTTCCCGTACGCGTAGCGTGCGGAAAACCCCGCTTTTTGGCCAGGTGTGGCATAAAAGACTACTCATTACTCATACCTGGAAAGTAGGTCTGAAGTTACCTGAGGTGCGGGTTGAAAGTAATACTTTTCAGCCCTAGGGAGAATCATTTTCAACTGACAGCTATCAAATTATAAAAAATACCAGTTCTATTTTCAAATTTCTGTTGAACAATGTTCCAACTTTCTATACAGCCACTCAATAACAGCGTGATGCATTTTTTTTAATTACTTAGTATAATTTACTTTCAACTGTTTAAAATAATATAGATTTGGGCAAAACATTTACTACTTTTTCAATGATGAAAATGAAAAGTAGTGGTTAAATAACTGGCCGGCCACAAAAAAAAAAATAGGCGGGAAAGCGGCAACCCGATCAGGTTAAAGCCTTATTTAGTCCCTCGAACTATTGGCCAAACCCCGTCTCCGGACTATATAAGTTGCTTTCACTGCTACGGTAACAATGTACTATATGTCGACGAACACAATCTGTAATCAGGAAACGCACTAGCATACCGAACAAGGCTACTCTAGCAAAACAATTTAATATTGAAGTGCCTCGTAGGTCTAATTAATTCAAAATTAGGGCACAGCAGAAACGCTCCGCGCTCTCGAGGGGTTGAATTATATTTTCTTTTAGTTCTGTAATGAATAGCAAACAAAGCCTTGCCGACTCGGCAAGAGCACCGGCCTGTGTATCACAGAAGGAGCACAGCCAGGAAATATTTATTTATTTATTTAATATTTAGGAAAACTAGTGACTAAAAATATATAATATTACAAAGGCGAGATAAAAACAGACAGTCATTAAAAGTTTCCACAGATAACCACAACGAACAATGTTACATTTACTAAATCAGTTATTTTACAGATCATTAATTTTAAGGATTGACAAACAGTCACGTTAGTATGATGCCCACTATCACACTGCTACTTTTATTTAGCTATGATTTCCGAATTCGCTATCTCACAGAGAGATCTGATCTGATTAGCGCTTTGATCCATCATTAAATATCAAAGTGAAACTAAATAATTTGCTTAGTACCGAACTGGGCCTCGTCTAAGAGCGGTGGTAGTGGAGCGGTTCATAAGCAGCCTATATACGTCCCACTGTAGGGCACAGGCCTTCTCTCAGAGAGAGAGTATGGGCTTAATCAACACGCGTGCCCACCGTGGATTGGCGATTTCAAGCGCTGAGGTATGTGAATAGCTCGGACACCCAGGTTTCCTCACGATGTTTTCCTTCACCGTTAGCGAGTGGTATTGCTACTATAACTTCACAAATGTACGGTGAGTAGCGGAGCGGTTGAACGCCGGCTTCTCATTCGGTAGGTCGTGGGTTCGAATCCTGCCCAACGAACAGAGTACCAATGACTTTGTTTACTAAGTTACGAACATTTGTGAAGTTAGTAGCATTACCACCCGCTAGCGGTGAAGGAAAACATCGTGAGGAAACCCTAGTGTCTGAGGTATTTACATACCTTAGCGCTTGCTACGTACAATGGCCCAACTATGAGGCTAAGTGCGGAAATCTCAGGTCTAACTGGATCTGGGCCTCGTCTAGTCACCTCATAAAACTACGATGGGGCCGAAAAGTTCTCGAATGGAGACCACATATCGGCAAGCGCAGCGTAGGACGACTAGCCACAAAATGGACAGATGACCTCATCCAAGTGGCAGGAAGGCACTGGATGCAGGCCGCTTCCAACCGGTCTTTTTGGAAATCCATGGAGGAGGATGTGGCTGAATGATGATGATGATGATAGTTCATTATGACAATTCTACGTAAATTACGTAGCCGAGTCTTCCTACTGGTTAATCCGTGGGTTAATCGATGTGCAATGTACATCGAATTGCCAAAGTAAACCTATGAAGTAGGGCGAAATTATTTTGTAGGCGTTTAAACATGAGCCTAAAATAAGCAATAAGGATTGGGCTGACTTCTGGTGTAACTAGATTTACTTTTTGTGGCATGGGTAGCGTGAATTTGCGATTTTATCGTATGCTCTTATGTTAGGGTAGGGTAGAGTTGCATAAAATTAATCTCTCGTCAGTCTACGTCACAGACCTACACTCTATCAAGAGAAACTTTTCGCGTATATTATACCAAGCAAGTTCACGTTTAAGCCGCGGAAATCATTCTGATTTCCACCAACCGGCTTAATTATTTTGGTTTACGCCTTTTAAATAAGTTGATAACACACAGCAAATACAATTTAAGAGTCTATTATTTACGTCTAAAGCAGGTACACTCAAGCTATACTTTGCGGAGCGAATTACGACCCAATTTTATCTCAAAGAACTTACGGATTTGATTTGAACACAATGATAATGAGTGGACATAATCAATAATTTGTCAACACTATATATTTTTATCTGATTAGTAATACCAGATATTGATATCTACTTTCGGGTATGTGTTACTTAGGCCTTTGCATCTACGTAATGAGATGATTTATACAGCGTCCAGTGGCACCTTCAATCACACTAGATGGGTTAAGGGACCACTCGGACGCTGCGATGATTTGGGCATTGTATTATACATGGAGTAGGCTTGCCCACCACCTATACCGTCCTGACAGCTTAGTCGGCCTAGCCCACAGGAAAGACAGGTCAATACGTGCGGAGCCAACCAAGCCACGGGATTCCTCAAGATATTTTCCTTTACATTTAGCGTGTGGTAACGCTACTATTCGTAGTAGCTTGGCGGATGTACGTAAGTTTGAAAATAAACAAACTCATAGGTACATGCCCGCACTGGGAATCGAACCTGGGTCTCCCGCTTCCGAGTCCATTGTTCTACCCACTGGGCTACCCCCGCTTCAATGTGTTACTCACACTAGCAAACTATTTTATTCGTATATTTAATTCCATTCAGATCTTGCCTGCGTGTATAAATACATGTTTTTTACTATGTATATCAAAGTCTAGTTGTAAGTATATTTGTGAAGTTGTGGTAGCAATACTGTGAAGGAAAACATCGTGAAGAAATCTGAGTGTATGAGGTGTTCACGTACCTCAGCGCTTGAAATTGCCAATCCGCGGTGGGCACGGGAAATAATTAAGCCTATACTCTCTCTGTGAGAAGGCCTGTGCCCTGCAGTGCGACGTTTTTACTGGTAGACTAAAAAAACTCAAAGTCAAGAAATTGATAACAAGGGTTATGATACTGACGACATTATTTTTTGGTGTAACTGCCATAGAATCGTGCCAAGTGACAAACCCTAGCCTCTGCCCACCCCTTCGAGATACAGGCATACTTATGTATGCGTTGCTCCATAGGTACAGGTGTATAGGGCTTGGCAGTAAGTGTGAAAAACTAAGTAGTGACCGAAACCATTAAAAATTTGAGAAGGATGTTGTATTTAAAAATGAGATTCCGGCCATTAATTAAAATTCTTTTGATCGTGAACTTCCTTCAATCCGCCACGCGCGCTTGCGTCCTCAGGAATTTGTATTCATGGGGTCTTTTCCTACATAGCATAGTCCAGAAGCATCTCTCTAGTGGTAGCTCGCGTTTGCGTGGAAATTTTGATGTGCCTTTTTCCGGGGTTAAGAAAAATTGTGGCCTTTGTAAGTAAGTAAATTATTTATTTGATACTCAAATATTACAAATTTAAAACACAGTTGGGTTAGATTTGGCACCAAATTTGTCTCCGCTCAGCATCACGCCGTGGCCGGTAGCGATTTGTGTAACAAATCTTATCTAGAGCCATCCAGTTGTTCTGGTGTGATTGAATAATAAATATTCAATGGTGACAATTTTCGAATAATACATAGTTGATACATGAATTGATTTATCCATCTAAATTAGTAAGAACCGAGAAATAAGATAGTTTATCTTCTAGGAAAAGTTACTTTTAGAATAATTTTTTTCATTTTTTTTAATGGTGTTTGTTGAAGCAATATCACTCGGTAATATTGTTGTGCGTTTTTCTATGCCCCTCGTGGTATATAAATACAATGTCACTCGAATCTAATTTTGTGGTATTAATTTGTAATAAATAATGACAGTTTTTATCAAAGGGATTCGTCACCAATTAAATTGATTATAAAAATGCAATAATATACTTTTAAGAAAATTCCTTCTGTTACATTTTAATTGCTGTTTTTTTTTGTAATTGTAAAAATTCCTCTCTATCTATGATACAGTAAATAACAATGTGATATAATTAACTTGCGATTTATTTACATTTTCGTTAAACCGGCGCCTACTTGTTTGACTAAATAAAATTTTTCCTTTATTTTCCTCAACCACAGGTAGTAAAGCCATCGAGCAATCGCTCCAGGCAATTATACTCCAGTCAGCGTGTGCGTATACAGTCGATAAGGGTGTACGCGTGCAAAGGTTGATATTTTGTCAACTGTACTAGGTTCTTCTGTACAACTCTATCAGATATGCATTCGTGGAGTTGAGGAACTCCCGCTATATTTGTCACTTCAACTGCAACTAAAATTCCAAAGATAAAAGTCAAAGAAGAAAGTCGACCTTTACATTTTTGTTGCAAAGTCACCCGTAACGTAACCGAGTAGAGTGCACGCGTGCAAAGGTTGATGTGTTGTCTACTTTACTGAGTTCCTCCGTGCAACTCTATCAGATATGCATTTGTGAAGTTGAGGAACTCCCGCTGTGTGTGTCACTGGATCCGTGACCTTAATTTTTAATATTAACCCTGAATGAGGTGAAGATTGAAGCAATGAACTTTCCTGCTCCGTACGGGTGTCAGAAAAGCCCCATCCGAAAACAATGAACTGTCATGGTCGGTACTGTAGAGATACTATTATGTCACGGAAAGTCCCATAATTATACATCCGAACGCATTGAACTTTAATGGTCCGTACTATAGAGGGTATCACATAAGCTCACCACATTCAAAAATACTCATTCTACTTATCCGAATAACTTTTACTAAAAAATCAAAATCGTAAAAATAAATACCACTTGCGGCATATGATAAATTAATTACCTGAAATTTCGCGATTTCATTACCTCCTAAAAAGATTTTTTACCCATTTTATTCTACCGTTTTGTCTGCTTCAATATCTATGCCACATCTCAGCTTTCTAGTACTTTCTAGACGGACTGACATGGCTAAACTATAAGGAAATCTCATATTATTGTTGACTACGGAACGCTAAAAAGGCAAATAAATGCTTTTGAAATTTTCAGCATCCAGATAGTTCGATGCAGAGCAAAACGAAAGCGTAATAAAAGGATATTGTTAAGCCGAGTTTTCCGGGCTCGCACTTTGTTTTACAGCAAAAACAGAGTATTCGCTAGCTAACCTAGGCCACGCCGCAGTTGCGGTCACTGCGGTGGACTCTCATTAAGAAAAGTCCAACCATTCTGCCGGGACAGGTACGATTTTAGGAAAACCTAGGATTTTCATCGTTTCAGCGCTCTGCGACTGCGAAGTATCTAACTTAAACCTGTTAATACGGCTCACATTGTTAGTAGCGTTTCAGTGATACTCTAGGCTTGTATGATATTCAAGATGGCATCGCTTTAGTGGTTGAGTAGTTAGATATATTTAGCAATTTCTTGTCTTCGATGGTTTTTCAAAAAATCGCTGAATAAAATGAAATATACCTGGTCTATTTTAAGATGGACAGAACCGTTACGTGAGGTGTAACCTTATGTTTGCTCATCATACCTCCATATAGTCTCCAATAACAGATCTCCAAACTCGATAGTTTAATAGGTATTGCGAAAAAAGTTCTTAGTCACCTTATTATGGCCGGAATGACCCAGACATTGTCCCAAGGGTGTAACGTACGAGCCACTTATCGCAAATTGTTTCAATTTCTTTTGATGAACGCGAAAATGGACCGTTAGAAGTCCATCCATAAAGCTTCGACAGCTATAAAAAGTTATCTTGGTGCGTAGGTAATAAATCAGGTTATTAGCTCAGATGTTTTACCTTTGGCGACAAACGATGGTAGTGAGCTCAAAGTGTCTGGCTCGTGTGTCTGTATGTATAGTCGATTCGTCGTGTCTGCGCGAGTGTCATAGGCTATATAAGTGGGATACTCAGAAAGTTTTGCGAAAATAAAATAAAGTGCTCTATATGTAAACAGTTTTTTTATTAAATCTTTTCAAAGTACTCTCCACCAGCCTCTATACAAAGTTTCATGCGTCTGAAAGTTTTTGAAACACTTTTTCAGTCCGCCGCAGACATCTCGTTCACAGTCTGCTCGAACGCTGACAGCGCATCTTAAGGCGACAAAAATTGTATCTCTTTGAGCTGTTTTTTTTCGGGAATAATCGATGATCCGGACACTGATTTCGACGTCAGCCACGACAGCGTTGCTTCAGTTAGGCGAAGGTTGGCTGCAAACTTCTTCGGTAGCGAGTTGCTTATGCGATGGGCTTAGTTGTTCTACATTGTTCGTTTATTATATAGGTGATGGTTAGATTTGACTGTTTGGCTTAAGTAATTTAGGTAGGGATTTGTTTTCGATATTGTAAACTTTAGTGTGTTCAGAACCTCAATGTCGCTATAAATGAAAACCCGTTAATGACTCTTTGTTACTATAATGTACAATGTACCTTTAGCATGTTATCTCTAGCTGATGGTTTTTCTAAAACCCAATAAACAAATAAATACAGAAGTCACACAGTGCTAGGTCAGGGTTGTAAGGAGGGTGACCCAGGAGTTTGACCGGCGTGCTATCCAGGAACTCCCTCGTCTTGAGCGCGGTGTGCGCGGGCGCGTTGTTGTGGTGGAGCAGTACCCCGCGGAGCCCTGTGCTTCCTTCCTCAACATTCATTAGTCGTTGCATGCACGCACGCCGGTTTAGAATTGAGAAAGGAATGTTGCGTTGGTTTGGACATGTGGAGAGGATGAAGGCAGAAAGGTTGACGAAACAAATATATCGAGAGAATGTGGGTGGAAGGGCCGGCAAGGGACGTCCTAGGCGGACATACTTCGACCAAATAGGAGATGTATTAGCAAAGGACAAGATTAAAAGTACCCATACTCTCTCTGAGAGAAGGCCTGTGCCTTGCAGTGGGACGTATACAGGCTTCAAACAAGGATTACATACGACTATGTTTCCTTAACGGAAAATGCTAAATAGAATAACAATCTTTAACTTTACTTACCGGACAAACCTTTTTCCTTTTATCTGTACGCTAGGAAACTTTGACTTTATAGAAAATTGTGAAAATATGTCTCAGACACTTTGTACAGCGTCTGATTGATCACTACGCAGATTTAGTATAGGAAGGGGTAGACACAGTACAAATTTATGTCTTTATTTAGTACTCTTATTTCACTAAAATTAAATGTACAATACGAGGGACTTAACGCCATAAGCAAATAAATCAGCGTTGATGAAATGTGTCAGGAACAAATCAAAGAGAGATTGGTTGGTACCAGCACTAAAATTAAGTAAACTTGCCGAAGGAATGTTCATGCATGACATTTTAGCGGCCACGGGCCTGTGCAGATTCATGTACACCTACAATTAATGAACTTCCACACAATACAATCACTTGTCGTGGTCCCAAACCAATTAATTGAATAACTTAGTCTAGTGCAAGCAACGATGGTATTATCATCGTTGCAAATAGTGTACAATAAAAATAAAACACATAAAAAATCTAACAGAAATGTACAAGGCCTATATTATATACCGTACCGTTGTAATGACCCTTTCATTACAACGGTAAGGTATATAATTATAGGTTTTACAACGCTTAACAATATTTATTTGCGCGAGACAATATTTGCACTGCACACGAAAGAGGGTTGGGGGGCGCGCTGTCCTTGATTGATCCGATTTTCGCTAGCGTTCCGTTTTGACTAGCAGTAGCTACATTTGTGAATCCGTAAAGCCGCGTTTTCACGATCTTAGTACGCTCCACGTACGCTCGGACAGAGTGACCTATTTTAGCTACTGAGATGCCACTTGTAACGTGTACACCACCGTGCGATCTTAGTACACACGATACGAATAGCAACTTAGTAGCTAAAAGAGGTCACTCGTTCGGAGTATACTAAAATCGTGAAAACCCGGCTTTATACCTACAGTTATTTTGAAATGTACAATGTTGAAATGTTTATGCAAATATACACCCTCTAGTAGGTACATAACTTGACCAAAAGATCAAAGCTAGAGTCGGCGCCATAAAGCGCATAAGTCCAAAACATTTTTTAAGGAACGAAAAAGAACGTAAATTTAAATTACGCTGTAACGTTTTTATTATCTTTATTACATTTACGGAGAGCTGTCATGAAACAACGACGAGTGTGGGTAGTACGATAGCATGAGTCACGCGTTTTGTGGCGCATGTCAGAATTTGTCAATTATTCAAAGTCAAAGTCAAAGTAAAAAATTTTTATTCACTATACAAACAAAATGTTTACTTAATGAACGTCAACGCTGTTAGTTTCACAACAAGACGCTATCAAAGAAACTCCACATTTATTCTTTTCAAAACAGGTTTGCTTAATTAACAGAGTTTTCAACTTAGTTTAAGTTTAGCTTAGTTTATTGTACACTACAATAGATACAATAGTTCCTGTTAAAATTGTTTAAATACCAGACATCCTTGTCTTCCAAATAATCCTTTTTGACACTAATTAAAATAACTTTATTCCAGAATTCACAAGTTTTAGGGTTGTTTCATTTTTATAACTTAACTAAATATTACACACATACATTTTGTAGCTAAGGAGTAAACTAAATATTAAATTAAACTAATTAAATATACCGCCCCGGGACACGCCTGATCCAAAAGTTCCCATGACGCTAGCAGCGTTCCCCCGCTGCACCGCCAGGGAAATCCTCTGCATCAGGTATGCCCCGGAACGATGGTCATACCCACGACTTCTCAGGCGTCGACTGATTTCCCTTACGAAAACTGTTAATAATCCTTAATGTTATAATAGGGTTTTTTTGCACAGAGTATGCTTAATACATTTTTTAAACCGCGAGGAAAGTCGCTGCATTTGACGTTTTTAACGCGCGACTAGCGACGTCGCACTGCCCATGATGAATATTGAGGGTTTTTTACAAAAATAAAGGACACTGCTAAATTAATTATAGTTATGTGGTACAGAAAAAAAATGTTAATAACAATTTACTTATGTGCTATTAGTACGCCCACCCTAGAAATGTCTTTGACCCTCCGGTCGACTTTGTCCACTTCCTAACTTGACCACTTTAACCCCTTACTATATATAGAAATTATAGTGGTAATATAATAATAATAAAAGTTTAGTTGGTTTGGGCCGGGGTCTTTGAGTGGGCCGAATTTGACGCATTTTGGGTCTTATTAACGGGGAACGCGGGATGTGGCATAGAATTCTTCGCATTTAGCCGTTGAATTTTAAGTTGTACTAGTTAGACCTGCGATTTTCGCAGCCTCATAGTTGGGCCGTTGTACGCAGCAAGCGCTAAGGTATGTAAATACCTCAGACACTAGGGTTTCCTCATAATGTTTTCCTTCCTCATAATGTGGTATTGCTACTACAACTTCATAAATGCCGGCGGTCTACCGCTCCGCTACCATCGCTCCTCTGCACTAACGAATAATGAAAAATTTTGTGTTCATCGCAAACTCAAACGCAAAGTCAAAATTATTTATATTGAAATATTTTGACGACCTCTATGGCGCAGCGGTAGCGCATCGGTCTACCATGCGAAAGGTCCCGGGTTCGAATCCCGGCTGGGGACAAAAGAAAATCCCCAGGTCTTGGATGTTTACATGTTTGTGACGTCGCTGTTTCTGGTTCCCACGATACAGAGTATCCTAGTGTGGTGCCAGAAGCAATGTAGGTATGTGCCTGTATGTAAACGTTATGTAAACGTGTAAATGTTTATTTATAATTTTTAAATATAGGCCCGCATCCCGGTACAAGACCGGGAAGCTTGGAAAACCATGAAGGAGACCTATGTTCTGCAGTGGGCGACAAATGGCTGATGACGATGACGATGAATATAGGCGGTTTTAACAACTCGACATGTTTCATCTTATTTTTAGTAAATTGAATTGAAACGCAAGCCCACAAAAACTTGGGGAAGAAATCGCAATTATGGCTCGATTGATTGCACTTCGTTAGTATAGTGAAAATAATTAAATTTTGCGTAAATATTACTGCAAACAATTATTTTAAACGAATAACTTGCAAATTACTGTATCATGAGTTGGTAATACTTACTGTATAAGAAAAAGAGAGCCATTTTTTATTTACGTTACGAGTTTCAAAAGGATTTGTTAAAAAGTAACTGAAATATATCAAATAACAAAATTTTCTTCTATTTAGCCTATTTTTTATTTTTTCCTTAATTCTAAGTAAATTAATTGTAAAATAATCCTTTCGAAACTCAATATACATATAGGCTGTAATCGCCTCTTTTTACATGATACCACAAGTCCACAGCTCGACTATATTAGGATTAAAGCGTGACTGTGACACAATTTTAATAAAGAACTAGTACAGAAGCCATCGTAAGTGCGAAAAGATCATGTTAAACTGAACCGCTAGTTTAAGTAGACTTTATCATATATGCCTATTGCTTATAAATAGAGATTATATGCCGATAATGATGATATGCATTGTTCATACTACATATGCTTTTGCATATTTAGCTCCTTTTTGCGGAAGTTGCACATTTTAGCAAAAGTTTTGAATTCATGGCTATTTACGCTCTATCTCGTACTTGGCCGGTTTTTTTACTACCACATGTTGCATATTTAGATCCTTTTTATGGATTTTTGTGCATAATGTAGCTATTTTTCGTGTATATTCGCATGCATATTTTGGTCTTTAGTGTTGCTTATAATCCGTTCCCTACTTATAAATAAATAAATTATTGTTAGTACTAAATAATTACAATCCAAGGATTTGCGATTAATCGCGATAATTACAAAAAGGCCAGCGCTGGTCGCAAGACGGAATGATTCTTTTTTACAGATTTTCGTAGATCTTTTAGTAGACCTACCGAATAGAACCTTGGCTTTGTTCCCGTACCAGGCTAATGACGGCTTACTGCGCTTGTGGCTCTATTTGTTGCCATTGTCAATCGAACTACTGCCGTATAAATTGCTTATCACTCTATCTCACTTGTTTGACCGGTGTGAAGTTAGCTGACAAACTTAGCTGACAAACATAGCTGACACTATTACACGACCAAATAAAATGGTCGTTTTTAAAAAAGGGAACATTCTGACCGTACGTAATTGTGACAATAAAAGATGTTAAAACATATCTTAATTATGGCTAAATACCGTGGCATAGCAGTGAAAACGTGAAGAAATAAAAAATATTCGCAAAATTTTCAGTACGCGTTTATGTTTCTTATTGGGATACTAAAAAAATTAGAATTTCTAGAAGGCTGGATCTTAGTTCTTACGGTTCCTTAGATACTAAGGAAACTGTTAAGGTATAAATAGAAGCATCAAACATGTTCAGTTTTTGTGATAAAGTGGAGCAGACAAACAATTTGTGAGAAAAATCTTTCCGAAGTTGCGCCCTGGACGACATACCGCAGAAAACAGAATATCTACCACTTTAGAAATACAAAATTATGATTGCATAGACTCTAAAGTATTTTAAATAAATCAATTTATACCTTCAGACCATTCAGTTTCTCTGAAATCGGGCGATAGACAAAAATAATGGAGAAAATTTCAAATAACCTTTGTGTTTTTCTTGAGATATACAAAAAAAACGAATTTCTACCAGGCTGGATTTATGTCATTTCAGTTCCTTAGATACTACTTAAACTACTCAACTATAAATTGAGACATGAAACCATTCAGTTTTTGTGATAAAGCGGAGCTGACAAATAATTTGTTAGAAAAATCTCTCCAGAGTTTCTTTCTGGGCGACGTATTGCAGCAAAACGAATTTCTACCACTTTAGCAATGCAAAGTTATGATTGCATAGACTCTAAAGTATTTTAAATAAATCAATTTATACCTTCAGACCATTCAGTTTTTCTGAAATCGGGCATTAGACAAAAATAATGGAGAAAATTTAAAAAGCCCTTTATGATTTTCTTTGGATATACAAAAAAAACGAATTTCTACCAGGCTGGATTTATGTTATTTCGTTTCCTAAGATACTAGTTTAACTACTTTACTATAAATTGAGACATAAAACCATTCAGTTTTTGTGATAAAGCGGAGCTGACAAATAATTTTTTAGAAAAATCTCTCAAGAGTTTCTTTCTGGGCGACGTATTGCAGCAAAACGAATTTCTACCACTTAAGCAATGCAAAATTATGATTGCATAGACTCTAAAGTATTTTAAATGAATCAATTTATACCTTCAGACCATTCAGTTTTTCTGAAATCGGGCGATAGACAAAAATAATGGAGAAAATTTAAAATAACCTTTATGATTTTTTTGGATATACAACAAAAACGAATTTCTACCAGGCTGGATTTATGTTATTTCGTTTCCTAAGATACTAGTTAAACTACTTTACTATAAATTGAGACATGAAACCATTCAGTTTTTGTGATAAAGCGGAGCTGACAAATAATTTGTGAGAAAAATCTCTCCAGAGTTTCTTTCTGGGCGACGTATTGCAGCAAAACGCATTTCTACCACTTCAGAAATACAAAATTATAATTGCATAGACTCTAAAGTATTTTAAATAAATCAATTTATACCTTCAGACCATTCAGTTTTTCTGAAATCGGGCGATAGACAAAAATAATGGAGAAAATTTCAAATAACCTTTGTGTTTTTCTTGAGATATACAAAAAAAAACGAATTTCTACCAGGCTGGATTTATGTCATTTCGGTTCCTTAGATACTACTTAAACTACTTAACTATAAACTGAGACATGAAACTATTCAGTTTTTGTGATAAAGCGGAGCTGACAAATAATTTGTGAGAAAAATCTCTCCAGAGTTTCTTTCTGGGCGACGTATTGCAGCAAAACGAATTTCTACCACTTTAGCAATGCAAAGTTATGATTGCATAGACTCTAAAGTATTTTAAATAAATCAATTTATACCTTCAGACCATTCAGTTTTTCTGAAATCGGGCGATAGACAAAAATAATGGAGAAAATTTCAAATAACCTTTGTGTTTTTCTTGAGATATACAAAAAAAACGAATTTCTACCAGGTTGGATTTATGTCATTTCGGTTCCTTAGATACTACTTAAACTACTTAACTATAAACTGAGACATGAAACTATTCAGTTTTTGTGATAAGGCGGAGCTGACAAATAATTTGTGAGAAAAATCTCTCCAGAGTTTCTTTCTGGGCGACGTATTGCAGCAAAACGAATTTCTACCACTTTAGAAATGCAAAATTATAATTGCATAGACTCTAAAGTATTTTAAATAAATCAATTTATACCTTCAGACCATTCAGTTTTTCTGAAATCGGGCGATAGACAAAAATAATGGAGAAAATTTCAAATATGTAAACTTTGTGTTTTTCTTGAGATATACAAAAATAACGAATTTCTACCAGGCTGGATTTTTGTTATTTCGGTTCCTTAGATACTACCTAAACTACTCAACTATAAATTGAGACATGAAACCATTCAGTTTTTGTGATAAAGCGGAGCTGACAAATAATTTGTGAGAAAAATCTCTCCAGAGTTTCTTTCTGGGCGACGTATTGCAGCAAAACGAATTTCTACCACTTGAGAAATGCAAAATTATGATTGCATAGACTCTAAAGTATTTTAAATAAATCAATTTATACCTTCAGACCATTCAGTTTTTCTGAAATCGGGCGATAGACAAAAATAATGGAGAAAATTTCAAATAACCTTTGTGTTTTTCTTGAGATATACAAAAAAAACGAATTTCTACCAGGTTGGATTTATGTCATTTCGGTTCCTTAGATACTACTTAAACTACTTAACTATAAACTGAGACATGAAACTATTCAGTTTTTGTGATAAGGCGGAGCTGACAAATAATTTGTGAGAAAAATCTCTCCAGAGTTTCTTTCTGGGCGACGTATTGCAGCAAAACGAATTTCTACCACTTTAGAAATGCAAAATTATAATTGCATAGACTCTAAAGTATTTTAAATAAATCAATTTATACCTTCAGACCATTCAGTTTTTCTGAAATCGGGCGATAGACAAAAATAATGGAGAAAATTTCAAATATGTAAACTTTGTGTTTTTCTTGAGATATACAAAAATAACGAATTTCTACCAGGCTGGATTTTTGTTATTTCGGTTCCTTAGATACTACCTAAACTACTCAACTATAAATTGAGACATGAAACCATTCAGTTTTTGTGATAAAGCGGAGCTGACAAATAATTTGTGAGAAAAATCTCTCCAGAGTTTCTTTCTGGGCGACGTATTGCAGCAAAACGAATTTCTACCACTTGAGAAATGCAAAATTATGATTGCATAGACTCTAAAGTATTTTAAATGAATCAATTTATACCTTCAGACCATTCAGTTTTTCTGAAATCGGGCGATAGACAAAAATAATGGAGAAAATTTAAAATAACCCTTATGATTTTTTTGGATATACAACAAAAACGAATTTCTACCAGGCTGGATTTATGTTATTTCGTTTCCTAAGATACTAGTTAAACTACTTTACTATAAATTGAGACATGAAACCATTCAGTTTTTGTGATAAAGCGGAGCTGACAAATAATTTGTGAGAAAAATCTCTCCAGAGTTTCTTTCTGGGCGACGTATTGCAGCAAAACGAATTTCTACCACTTTAGCAATGCAAAGTTATGATTGCATAGACTCTAAAGTATTTTAAATAAATCAATTTATACCTTCAGACCATTCAGTTTTTCTGAAATCGGGCATTAGACAAAAATAATGGAGAAAATTTAAAAAGCCCTTTATGATTTTCTTTGGATATACAAAAAAAACGAATTTCTACCAGGCTGGATTTATGTTATTTCGTTTCCTAAGATACTAGTTTAACTACTTTACTATAAATTGAGACATAAAACCATTCAGTTTTTGTGATAAAGCGGAGCTGACAAATAATTTTTTAGAAAAATCTCTCAAGAGTTTCTTTCTGGGCGACGTATTGCAGCAAAACGAATTTCTACCACTTAAGCAATGCAAAATTATGATTGCATAGACTCTAAAGTATTTTAAATGAATCAATTTATACCTTCAGACCATTCAGTTTTTCTGAAATCGGGCGATAGACAAAAATAATGGAGAAAATTTAAAATAACCTTTGTGTTTTTCTTGAGATATACAAAAAAAAAGAATTTCTACCAGGCTGGATTTTTGTAATTTCGGTTCCTTAGATACTACCTAAACTACTCAACTATAAATTGAGACATGAAACCATTCAGTTTTTGTGATAAAGCGGAGCTGACAAATAATTTGTGAGAAAAATCTCTCCAGTTTCTTTCTGGGCGACGTATTGCAGCAAAACGAATTTCTACCATTTTTATATGCAAAATTATAATTGCATAGACTCTAAAGTATTTTAAATAAATCAATTTATACCTTCAGACCATTCAGTTTTTCTGAAATCGGGCGATAGACAAAAATAATGGAGAAAATTTAAAATAACCTTTGTGTTTTTCTTGAGATATACAAAAAAAACGAATTTCTACCAGGCTGGATTTTTGTAATTTCGGTTCCTTAGATACTACCTAAACTACTCAACTATAAATTGAGACATGAAACCATTCAGTTTTTGTGATAAAGCGGAGCTGACAAATAATTTGTGAGAAAAATCTCTCCAGAGTTTCTTTCTGGGCGACGTATTGCAGCAAAACGAATTTCTACCACTTTAGAAATGCAAAATTATAATTGCATAGACTCTAAAGTATTTTAAATAAATCAATTTATACCTTCAGACCATTCAGTTTTTCTGAAATCGGGCATTAGACAAAAATAATGGAGAAAATTTAAAATAACCTTTGTGTTTTTCTTGAGATATACAAAAATAACGAATTTCTACCAGGCTGGATTTTTGTTATTTCGGTTCCTTAGATACTACCTAAACTACTCAACTATAAATTGAGACATGAAACTGTTAGAGGATTTGTAAACTAAAAACTATTTGGTATGTTAGGCTACTCTTGTATTGAAATGTCAATGTCTGTTCACTATCTGTTCCCGTCGGTCTCTTGGTTATTAACTGAAAATATATTGCATCCTTACGGTTCTAATCGATCCCTGGCTTTCCTTTATATAATCCAACAGGTTATGGGCCCAGGAAGCAGGAAAAGCATTAATAAAAGTATATTTCCAGTTTCTTAAAGTACGGTCACATAGCAACAAATTCGACGTGATTCGACTTTGAAAATAACCGAAAGAGAAAATGGCCGGCAGCTCAGCTTCGTCTTTTCCCATAGAAAAACTTAAGGGAATCCAAGATTACCATAACTGGAAATTTTCTATGCGCATGATACTGGTGCATGAAGATTTGTGGGAATATGTGGAATCTGAAGTGAAAGACGATAAGAAGAACTTGAAGGCTCTGGCAAAAATATGTTTGTCGGTGCATACCTCGGCGTATCCTCACGTGAGAAATGCAAAAACTGCATTTGAAGCCTGGAAAAATTTACAACAAGCTTTTGAGGATCAAGGTCTATGCAGACGGTTGAGTCTTTTGAGAAGTCTCTTCGGAATGAAGCTGAACGAGTGTGATAGCATGGAAACCTACTTATCCAGAATCACAGAAGCAACCCAACAGTTGAATGACATCGGATCACCTTTGGATGATGATTTTGTTGCGGTTATAATGTTGAGTGGACTGTCAACTGATTATGACCCCCTGATCATGACGCTTGAAAACAATAACCAGAAGTTGTCAAGTGAGACTGTTAAAGCAAAGCTACTGCAAGAACATCAGCGTCGTAATAGCAAGGATGAAGCAGTGACAGCCTTGATTGCTAAGAAAACCTTTAAATGTTTCAAATGTAAGAAAAGCGGACACGCGATGAAAAATTGCCCGCTGAGAAACAAGGTGAAAATAGAATCAAGGAAAGAGGCATTGTTAGCAGCGCTTTCGGTCATGGTCAAAGAGGATACTTGGTGTATCGATTCTGGAGCAACAAATCACATGTGTAACAACAAAGATGCATTTGGCGAGTATATTCCGATAAGTCCAATCAATGTGACCACAGCGAATGGTGAGAAGTTATCGGCGATTGGAATTGGAAGCGTTAAAGTGCAGTTGAAAGGCCCGATAAAGACAATAAGTGGTGTATACCTAGTGCCCAATTTGGCGGCAAACTTATTGTCAGTCAGCGCTATGACAAAAAAAGGTTTTACGGTTTTATTCGACTCAAAAGGCTGTAAAATCAAAGACGGTAATGAAGTCGTAGCAACAGCCACGCACATTAACAGTGTGTATCAACTAGACGTAGTAAAGTTGACATGTAATGCTGTTTCGGAGAAGGCCATACAGTCGCGTGCGGGTGTGGGTTCTTTATCGGTTTCACAGGTGACTGCGGACGTCACTGCCAGTGTGGCGGCGTGTTCGACAGAGGCGACTACGTCATCGAGCTCTGGAACAGGCGCGCTAGAAACTAAGGTTTCACAGGAAACCTGGCATCGAAGGCTGGCACACCTTAATTCGCGCAGCATGTACCTTTTAAAAGCAGGTATGGTCGCAGGCATTACTTATGATGGTGATAACTATCAGTCATGTGAAGCGTGTGTGGAAGGTAAACAGACTAGGCTACCCTTTCCTAAAGTATCTCAGAGTAGATCGGATGAGATTCTTGGTCTGGTTCATTCAGACTTGTGTGGTCCTATGCCACAAAGTTCTCTTGGTGGTGCAAAATACTTTTTGACATTCACCGACGATTACTCTCGCAAGACTTTTGTCTATTTCTTGAAAAATAAGAGTGAGGTTCTTAAATACTTAAAAATGTTCAAGGCATTCACAGAAAATCAGACAAATAGAAAGATAAAAATTCTGAGAACTGACAATGGTGGTGAGTACATTAATCATCGGTTTCAGGCATTCATGGAGGAGAATGGGATTCAACATCAGACTACGGTTCCCTATTCACCAGCTCAGAATGGAGTAAGCGAGAGAGTTAATCGAACGATTATGGAGAAAGTCCGATGTATGCTGCAAGATGCAGGGCTGGATAACCGCTTTTGGGCTGAAGCGGTGCAGACAGCGGTATACATAAAGAACAGGACGCCAACAAAAGCAGTTATGGGTTCAACGCCAGAAGAAAAATGGATCGGTAAAAAGGTAGACATCAGCCATTTTAGAATCTTCGGCTGCTTGGCCTATGCTTTGGTACACAATAGGAAGAAACTCGATCCTAAATGTAAGAAGTACATATTTGTTGGCTACTGCGAAGAAAGTAAAGGTTATAAATTGATTGACCCGGATTGTCCAACAACTTGCATAAAAGCCAGAGATGTATCTTTCTTTGAAAATAAATTCTTGGCAAAGAAAGAAAACAAGTGTATGTCAAATGAAACTGTGACACACACAATCTCCACAGATACTGAGAATGTAGTATCAGATCAGCATTCTGACCAAGATAGCCTAGTGTCAGAAACAATTAATGATAATATTGTTCGTAATGACAGAAGGCAGGAAATTATCATAATTGACACTGACGAAGAGTCATCTGGTCCTAGTACAGGCAATGGTTCTGATGAAACCTATATTCCGTCGTCATCGCTAGAAGTTACAGAATCGGATACTTTCATGAGCCCGGATGACATTTCAGAGTTTGCACTGAACTGCGAGCTTGATCCCATGACAGTTCAAGAAGCGATGAATGGAAAAGAAGCTGAATGTTGGCAAAAGGCAATGCAAGAGGAGTATGACTCATTTACCAAAAATAATTGTTGGACTTTAACAGATTTGGAACCAGGACAGAAACCCGTTAAGTCCAAATGGGTATTTAAAATCAAAAGAGGCCTTGATGGAAAGATCTTAAGATACAAGGCTCGTTTGGTTGCGAAGGGTTTTACCCAGAAGTATGGTATAGATTACCAGGAAACCTTTGCTCCGGTGGTTCGCTATTCTACGATTAGAATGTTGTTTGCTATAGCTGCGACAAAAGATCTTGATATTGACCAGCTAGATGTGAAAACGGCGTTCTTGAATGGCGATTCATGAGAATGTTGTAATGGAACAACCAGAAGGATTTGGTGTAAAGGGGAAGGAAAATATGGTGTACAAGTTAAACAAATCCATCTATGGCTTAAAACAAGCAGCCAGATGTTGGTATGATAAAATAACGCATGTTTTGACGAAGAAAATGCAATTTAAAAAGTCGTCAGTGGAACCATGTGTGTACTTTAGATACCAACAAGACAGGCTGGCTATGATTGCTTTGTATGTGGATGACATACTTGTGTTCACACGTTCCGATGAAGACAAAACGGAGATAAAGAGATGTTTGATGAAAGAATTTGACATGAAAGACTTGGGTCAAGTTCACGAATTTCTTGGAATGAGAGTTCGAAAAGAGAAAGCAAAAATTACACTCGATCAATCTCATTTCATATCCAGTGTTTTGAATAGATTCAAGATGGAGAATTGCAAGCCGATTGCTACACCAATGGAAGTGGGTCTCAAGCTTACCAAAGGTGACAAACAGCCGGAAAATTGTGAGTACAGAAGTCTTATTGGCTGTTTGATGTACATTGCGGTGTGCACCAGACCGGACATCGCACATGCGGTAAGTTGTTTGAGTCAATTTAACGAATGTTATTCTGATATCCATTGGAAAGCAGCTAAACGGATATTGAGATATCTTAAGGGTTCCTTAGATTATAGTCTTATTTACGAAAAGGCTAATCTTGATGTACATGGATACGTCGATGCTGATTGGGGCTCTTGCCTGATAGATCGCAAGTCCTACACAGGTTTTGTGTATAAGCTGGGTGATTCTGTAGTTAGCTGGGAATCTCGAAAGCAAAAAACCGTCGCTTTGTCCAGCACAGAAGCTGAGTATATGGCCCTTTCCGATGCATGCAAAGAAGGTTTATTCATTCGAACATTTATGAAAGAATGCATGAATCTGGATTGTGCTATAATCTTGTTTAATGACAACCAATCTGCACAAAAACTTTGTGAGAACTCGATGTACCATTCTCGAACGAAGCATATTGATATTAGACATCATTTTGTCAGGGATATTGTAGAGAAGAATTTTATAGTTATAAAATATCTTCCTACTGATGAAATGATTGCTGATTTGCTCACAAAACCTTTAGTACGTGAAAAATTTTCCAAATTTTTGAGTCAGTATAACTTGAAGCATGTATAGCAGTGAGTTAGCTTACAGTAGTCGCTTAATTTATTTAAGGTGATATGTTTGTGTTTCAAGTGAGTCTTATATTTATAGGTAGCTATGTACTTATAATTGTAGCCTAAACCCACGTTTTTGTTTAAGGGCAGGTGTTAGAGGATTTGTAAACTAAAAACTATTTGGTATGTTAGGCTACTCTTGTATTGAAATGTCAATGTCTGTTCACTATCTGTTCCCGTCGGTCTCTTGGTTATTAACTGAAAATATATTGCATCCTTACGGTTCTAATCGATCCCTGGCTTTCCTTTATATAATCCAACAGAAACCATTCAGTTTTTGTGATAAAGCGGAGCTGACAAATAATTTGTGAGAAAAATCTCTCCAGTTTCTTTCTGGGCGACGTATTGCAGCAAAACGAATTTCTACCATTTTTATATGCAAAATTATAATTGCATAGACTCTAAAGTATTTTAAATAAATCAATTTATACCTTCAGACCATTCAGTTTTTCTGAAATCGGGCGATAGACAAAAATAATGGAGAAAATTTAAAATAACCTTTGTGTTTTTCTTGAGATATACAAAAGAAACGAATTTCTACCAGGCTGGATTTATGTTATTTCGGTTCCTTAGATACTACCTAAACTACTCAACTATAAATTGAGACATGAAACCATTCAGTTTTTGTGATAAAGCGGAGCTGACAAATAATTTGTGAGAAAAATCTCTCCAGAGTTTCTTTCTGGGCGACGTATTGCAGCAATACGAAATTCTACCACTTCAAAAATACAAAATTATAATTGCATAGACTCTAAAGTATTTTAAATAAATCAATTTATACCTTCAGACCATTCAGTTTTTCTGAAATCGGGCGATAGACAAAAATAATGGAGAAAATTTAAAATAACCTTTGTGTTTTTCTTGAGATATACAAAAAAAACGAATTTCTACCAGGCTGGATTTTTGTTATTTCGGTTCCTTAGATACTACCTAAACTACTCAACTATAAATTGAGACATGAAACCATTCAGTTTTTGTGATAAAGCGGAGCTGACAAATAATTTGTGAGAAAAATCTCTCCAGAGTTTCTTTCTGGGCGACGTATTGCAGCAAAACGAATTTCTACCACTTAAGCAATGAAAAATTATGATTGCATAGACTCTAAAGTATTTTAAATAAATCAATTTATACCTTCAGACCATTCAATTTAACTGAAATCGGGCGATAGACAAAAATAATGGAGAAAATTTAAAATAACCTTTGTGTTTTTCTTGAGATATAAAAAATAACGAATTTCTACCAGGCTGGATTTTTGTTATTTCGGTTCCTTAGATACTACTTAAACTACTTAACTATAAATTGAGACATGAAACCATTCAGTTTTTGTGATAAAGCGGAGCTGACAAATAATTTGTGAGAAAAATCTCTCCAGAGTTTCATTCTGGGCGACGTATTGCAGCAAAACGAATTTCTACCACTTAAGCAATGAAAAATTATGATTGCATAGACTCTAAAGTATTTTAAGTAAATCAATTAATACCCTCAGACCATTCAGTTTTTCTGAAATCGGGCGATAGACAAAAATAATGGAGAAAATTTAAAAAGCCCTTTATGATTTTCTTTGGATATACAAAAAAAACGAATTTCTACCAGGCTGGATTTATGTAATTTCGTTTCCTAAGATACTAGTTAAACTACTTTACTATAAATTGAGACATAAAACCATTCAGTTTTTGTGATAAAGCGGAGCTGACAAATAATTTGTTAGAAAAATCTCTCAAGAGTTTTTTCTGGGCGACGTATTGCAGCAAAACGAATTTCTACCACTTAAGCAATGCAAAATTATGATTGCATAGACTCTAGAGTATTTTAAATGAATCAATTTATACCTTCAGACCATTCAATTTTTCTGAAATCGGGCGATAGACAAAAATAATGGAGAAAATTTCAAATAACCTTTGTGTTTTTCTTGAGATATACAAAAATAACGAATTTCTACCAGGCTGGATTTTTGTTATTTCGGTTCCTTAGATACTACCTAAACTACTCAACTATAAATTGAGACATGAAACCATTCAGTTTTTGTGATAAAGCGGAGCTGACAAATAATTTGTGAGAAAAATCTCTCCAGAGTTTCTTTCTGGGCGACGTATTGCAGCAAAACGAATTTCTACCACTTTAGCAATGCAAAGTTATGATTGCATAGACTCTAAAGTATTTTAAATAAATCAATTTATACCTTCAGACCATTCAGTTTTTCTGAAATCGGGCGTTAGACAAAAATAATGGAGAAAATTTAAAAAGCCCTTTATGATTTTCTTTGGATATACAAAAAAAACGAATTTCTACCAAGCTGGACTTATGTTATTTCGTTTCCTAAGATACTAGTTAAACTACTTTACTATAAATTGAGACATGAAACCATTCAGTTTTTGTGATAAAGCGGAGCTGACAAATAATTTGTGAGAAAAATCTCTCCAGTTTCTTTCTGGGCGACGTATTGCAGCAAAACGAATTTCTACCATTTTTATATGCAAAATTATAATTGCATAGACTCTAAAGTATTTTAAATAAATCAATTTATACCTTCAGACCATTCAGTTTTTCTGAAATCGGGCGATAGACAAAAATAATGGAGAAAATTTAAAATAACCTTTGTGTTTTTCTTGAGATATACAAAAAAAACGAATTTCTACCAGGCTGGATTTTTGTTATTTCGGTTCCTTAGATACTACCTAAACTACTCAACTATAAATTGAGACATGAAACCATTCAGTTTTTGTGATAAAGCGGAGCTGACAAATAATTTGTGAGAAAAATCTCTCCAGAGTTTCTTTCTGGGCGACGTATTGCAGCAAAACGAATTTCTACCACTTAAGCAATGAAAAATTATGATTGCATAGACTCTAAAGTATTTTAAATAAATCAATTTATACCTTCAGACCATTCAATTTAACTGAAATCGGGCGATAGACAAAAATAATGGAGAAAATTTAAAATAACCTTTGTGTTTTTCTTGAGATATAAAAAATAACGAATTTCTACCAGGCTGGATTTTTGTTATTTCGGTTCCTTAGATACTACTTAAACTACTTAACTATAAATTGAGACATGAAACCATTCAGTTTTTGTGATAAAGCGGAGCTGACAAATAATTTGTGAGAAAAATCTCTCCAGAGTTTCTTTCTGGGCGACGTATTGCAGCAAAACGAATTTGTACCACTTAAGCAATGAAAAATTATGATTGCATAGACTCTAAAGTATTTTAAGTAAATCAATTAATACCCTCAGACCATTCAGTTTTTCTGAAATCGGGCGATAGACAAAAATAATGGAGAAAATTTAAAAAGCCCTTTATGATTTTCTTTGGATATACAAAAAAAACGAATTTCTACCAGGCTGGATTTATGTAATTTCGTTTCCTAAGATACTAGTTAAACTACTTTACTATAAATTGAGACATAAAACCATTCAGTTTTTGTGATAAAGCGGAGCTGACAAATAATTTGTTAGAAAAATCTCTCAAGAGTTTTTTCTGGGCGACGTATTGCAGCAAAACGAATTTCTACCACTTAAGCAATGCAAAATTATGATTGCATAGACTCTAAAGTATTTTAAATGAATCAATTTATACCTTCAGACCATTCAATTTTTCTGAAATCGGGCGATAGACAAAAATAATGGAGAAAATTTAAAAAGCCCTTTATGATTTTCTTTGGATATACAAAAAAAAGAATTTCTACCAGGCTGGATTTATATTATTTCGGTTTCTCAGATACTACTTAAACTACTTAACTATAAATTGAGACATGAAACCATTCAGTTTTTGTGATAAAGCGGAGCTGACAAATAATTTGTGAGAAAAATCTCTCCAGAGTTTCTTTCTGGGCGACGTATTGCAGCAAAACGAATTTCTACCACTTTAGCAATGCAAAGTTATGATTGCATAGACTCTAAAGTATTTTAAATAAATCAATTTATACCTTCAGACCATTCAGTTTTTCTGAAATCGGGCGATAGACAAAAATAATGGAGAAAATTTAAAATAACCTTTGTGTTTTTCTTGAGATATAAAAAATAACGAATTTCTACCAGGCTGGATTTTTGTTATTTCGGTTCCTTAGATACTACTTAAACTATTTAACTATAAAATGAGACATGAAACCATTCAGTTTTTGTGATAAAGCGGAGCTGACAAATAATTTGTGAGAAAAATCTCTCCAGAGTTTCTTCTGGGCGACGTATTGCAGCAAAACGAATTTCTACCACTTAAGCAATGAAAATTTATGATTGCATAGACTCTAAAGTATTTTAAATAAATCAATTTATACCTTCAGACCATTCAATTTTTCTGAAATCGGGCGATAGACAAAAATAGTGGAGAAAATTTAAAAAGCCCTTTATGATTTTCTTTGGATTTACAAAAAAAACGAATTTCTACCAGGCTGGATTTATGTTATTTCGTTTCCTAAGATACTAGTTAAACTACTTTACTATAAATTGAGACATGAAACCATTCAGTTTTTGTGATAAAGCGGAGCTGACAAATAATCTGTGAGAAAAATCTCTCCAGAGTTTCTTTCTGGGCGACGTATTGCAGCAAAACGAATTTCTACCACATTAGCAATGCAAAGTTATGATTGCATAGACTCTAAAGTATTTTAAATAAATCAATTTATACCTTCAGACTAATGTAATGCCCCAAAATTTTGTTGGACTCCTGAAGCTAACGCTTCTTTCCTAAAACTAAAGGAGTTGTTAGTAACTACTCCAGTTCTTGCCTGCCCAGACTTTAATTTACCTTTAGCTGTTCACTGTGACGCATCTAACTACGGCATAGGCGCAATGCTAAATCAGATGCTAAATGGCAAAAAAGTTGTTATAACTCACATGAGTAAAACTCTTAATAAACATAAACAAAACTACTCCACTACCGAAAAGGCGACTCTAGCTGTCATCACCGCCCTTGAACATCGAGATAACACTCGATAATGGCAAACAATTCACTGTCTTCACTGACCATGCTGCCTTCACACAACCCACGTTAACGTGACAGTTTTTAAAAAACAATATTATATCTCGCGATTTGAATGTGAAAATCTGTGAACTCTATAAATAAATTTGGGTATCTTGTTTTACTTTGAGTGCCTTTTGAGACGAAAAAAACATCACCATTTTGGTTAAATCAATAACTATTATCACTAAATCAATAAGTATTGATCTATCATTTTTGTCTATCGCCCGATTTCAGAAAAACTGAATGGTCTGAATGTATAAATTGATTTATTTAAAATACTTTAGAGTCTATGCAATTATAATTTTTTATTTTTGAAGTGGTAGAAATTCGTTTTACTGCAATACGTCGCCCAGAAAGAAACTCTGGAGAGATTTTTCTCACAAATTATTTGTCAGCTCCGCTTTATCACAAAAACTGAATGGTTTCATGTCTCAATTTATAGTTGAGTAGTTTAGGTAGTATCTAAGGAACCGAAATAACAAAAATCCAGCCTGGTAGAAATTCGTTTTTTTTTGTATATCTCAAGAAAAACACAAAGGTTATTTTAAATTTTCTCCATTATTTTTGTCTATCGCCCGATTTCAGAAAAACTGAATGGTCTGAAGGTATAAATTGATTTATTTAAAATACTTAAGAGTCTATGCAATCATAATTTTGCATTCCTAAAGTGGTAGAAATTCGTTTTGCTGCAATACGTTGCCCAGAAAAAACTCTGGAGAGATTTTTCTCACAAATTATTTGTCTGCTCCGGTTTATCACAAAAACTGAATGGTTTCATGTCTCAATTTATAGTAAAATAGTTTAACTAGTATCTAAGGAACCGAAATAACAAAAACCCAGCCTGGTAGAAATTCGTTTTTTTTGTATATCTCAAGAAAAACACAAAGGTTATTTTAAATTTTCTCCATTATTTTTGTCTATCGCCCGATTTCAGAAAAACTGAATGGTCTGAAGGTATAAATTGATTCATTTAAAATACTTTAGAGTCTATGCAATCATAATTTTGCATTGTTTAAGTGGTAGAAATTCGTTTTGCTGCAATACGTCGCCCAGGAAGAAACTCTTGAGAGATTTTTCTAACAAATCAATTTATAGCAAAGTAGTTAAACTAGTATCTTAGGAAACGAAATAACATAAATCCAGCCTGGTAGAAATTCGTTTTTTTTGTATATCCAAAGAAAATCATAAAGGGCTTTTTAAATTTTCTCCATTATTTTTGTCTAATGCCCGATTTCAGAAAAACTGAATGGTCTGAAGGTATAAATTGATTTATTTAAAATACTTTAGAGTCTATGCAATTATAATTTTGCATTTCTAAAGTGGTAGAAATTCGTTTTGCTGCAATACGTCGCCCAGAAAGAAACTCTGGAGAGATTTTTCTCACAAATTATTTGTCAGCTCCGCCTTATCACAAAAACTGAATAGTTTCATGTCTCAGTTTATAGTTAAGTAGTTTAAGTAGTATCTAAGGAACCGAAATGACATAAATCCAACCTGGTAGAAATTCGTTTTTTTTGTATATCTCAAGAAAAACACAAAGGTTATTTGAAATTTTCTCCATTATTTTTGTCTATCGCCCGATTTCAGAAAAACTGAATGGTCTGAAGGTATAAATTGATTTATTTAAAATACTTTAGAGTCTATGCAATCATAATTTTGCATTTCTCAAGTGGTAGAAATTCGTTTTGCTGCAATACGTCGCCCAGAAAGAAACTCTGGAGAGATTTTTCTCACAAATTATTTGTCAGCTCCGCTTTATCACAAAAACTGAATGGTTTCATGTCTCAATTTATAGCAAAGTAGTTAAACTAGTATCTTAGGAAACGAAATAACATAAATCCAGCCTGGTAGAAATTCGTTTTTTTTGTATATCCAAAGAAAATCATAAAGGGCTTTTTAAATTTTCTCCATTATTTTTGTCTAATGCCCGATTTCAGAAAAACTGAATGGTCTGAAGGTATAAATTGATTTATTTAAAATACTTTAGAGTCTATGCAATTATAATTTTGCATTTCTAAAGTGGTAGAAATTCGTTTTGCTGCAATACGTCGCCCAGAAAGAAACTCTGGAGAGATTTTTCTCACAAATTATTTGTCAGCTCCGCTTTATCACAAAAACTGAATGGTTTCATGTCTCAATTTATAGTTAAGTAGTTTAAGTAGTATCTAAGGAACCGAAATAACAAAAATCTAGCCTGGTAGAAATTCGTTTTTTTTGTATATCTCAAGAAAAACACAAAGGTTATTTTAAATTTTCTCCATTATTTTTGTCTATCGCCCGATTTCAGAAAAACTGAATGGTCTGAAGGTATAAATTGATTTATTTAAAATACTTTAGAGTCTATGCAATCATAACTTTGCATTGCTAAAGTGGTAGAAATTCGTTTTGCTGCAATACGTCGCCCAGAAAGAAACTCTGGAGAGATTTTTCTCACAAATTATTTGTCAGCTCCGCTTTATCACAAAAACTGAATGGTTTCATGTCTCAATTTATAGTTAAGTAGTTTAACTAGTATCTTAGGAAACGAAATAACATAAATCAAGCCTGGTAGAAATTCTTTCTTTTTGTATATCCAAAGAAAATCATAAAGGGCTTTTTAAATTTTCTCCATTATTTTTGTCTATCGCCCGATTTCAGAAAAACTGAATGGTCTGAAGGTATAAATTGATTTATTTAAAATACTTTAGAGTCTATGCAATTATAATTTTGCATTTCTCAAGTGGTAGAAATTCGTTTTGCTGCAATACGTCGCCCAGAAAGAAACTCTGGAGAGATTTTTCTCACAAATTATTTGTCAGCTCCGCTTTATCACAAAAACTGAATGGTTTCATGTCTCAATTTATAGTTGAGTAGTTTAGGTAGTATCTAAGGAACCGAAATTACAAAAATCCAGCCTGGTAGAAATTCGTTTTTTTTGTATATCTCAAGAAAAACACAAAGGTTATTTTAAATTTTCTCCATTATTTTTGTCTATCGCCCGATTTCAGAAAAACTGAATGGTCTGAAGGTATAAATTGATTTATTTAAAATACTTTAGAGTCTATGCAATCATAACTTTGCATTGCTAAAGTGGTAGAAATTCGTTTTGCTGCAATACGTCGCCCAGAAAGAAACTCTGGAGAGATTTTTCTCACAAATTATTTGTCAGCTCCGCTTTATCACAAAAACTGAATGGTTTCATGTCTCAATTTATAGTAAAGTAGTTTAACTAGTATCTTAGGAAACGAAATAACATAAATCCAGCCTGGTAGAAATTCGTTTTTGTTGTATATCCAAAAAAATCATAAGGGTTATTTTAAATTTTCTCCATTATTTTTGTCTATCGCCCGATTTCAGAAAAACTGAATGGTCTGAAGGTATAAATTGATTCATTTAAAATACTTTAGAGTCCATGCAATCATAATTTTGCATTTCTCAAGTGGCAGAAATTCGTTTTGCTGCAATACGTCGCCCAGAAAGAAACTCTGGAGAGATTTTTCTCACAAATTATTTGTCAGCTCCGCTTTATCACAAAAACTGAATGGTTTCATGTCTCAATTTATAGTTGAGTAGTTTAGGTAGTATCTAAGGAACCGAAATAACAAAAATCCAGCCTGGTAGAAATTCGTTTTCTTTGTATATCTCAAGAAAAACACAAAGGTTATTTTAAATTTTCTCCATTATTTTTGTCTATCGCCCGATTTCAGAAAAACTGAATGGTCTGAAGGTATAAATTGATTTATTTAAAATACTTTAGAGTCTATGAAATTATAATTTTTCATTTCTAAAGTGGTAGAAATTCGTTTTGCTGCAATACATCGCCCAGAAAGAAACTCTGGAGAGATTTTTCTCACAAATTATTTGTCAGCTCCGCCTTATCACAAAAACTGAATGGTTTCATGTCTCAATTTATAGTAAAGTAGTTTAACTAGTATCTTAGGAAACGAAATAACATAAATCCAGCCTGGTAGTAATTCGTTTTTTTTGTATATCCAAAGAAAATCATAAAGGGCTTTTTAAAGAGCCACGAAGATTAGTGGCATAGTCTCAGTGGCGCCCTCTATATTTTTTTCAATGTCGTGGAGCACGATGAAACCTAGCTAGATCGATAGAGGACAAAGAAGTAAACAAGAAATTATTTAAGTCACCATGTCCTAAAGTGGCACGTTTAGGAGTTATTGAGCTTTGAAGTTTGTATGGAATTTCCACTAACTGAGTTTCATCACTGAATTTGTCACTTGATATGAGTTTTCTCGGGGATTCAAACCTACTTTGATGTTTTTTAAAGTCTGGGTAGCTATGTCTAGTAGGTACCTACCTACTTATATACATATATACATGAAATTATAGTATTATTCATGCATCCAATTCGTTCAATTCGATTAAAATTCAAAACATGTCAATATAAAACCTACAGTTTAATTAATATAGTACACATTTTGTTGGTGCTTATTGTTATCAAACAAATTCTATCTTTTTTCAGCTCAGTCCAAAGTTTTTTTATTCCGATATAAGCTTACCCTTGACCACAATCTTGCCTAGGGCGTAGATGTTCGTTTTTGGTGGCTCTCATAGTTGTCTGCTGTCTTACTCGTAGCTGTGAAGACTGCGGCTTTATGTATCTTGTTTGTGGGATGTGATGGACTATGGATGAACCAAAAAGATCAAAACCTTTCCCTTACCTGGTGTAATAGACTGTACTTGGACTTGGGGAATGAGGATATATGTATAAAAATGACTTCTGTCAGCCAATAATTACCTACATTGAAGTGACATATTATGTTTACTATGAAACCATATTAAACATAGAAACAGGGATTAATCATATTTTCAGGTCTAACTACTTAATTATTGTTTAACTGCTAATATTTAATCAGATAATGCTTATAACTAAACACAGCCACCATAAAACTTAATTTAAGTACAAATGTTTCTTCCGGTACCTACTTCTCCGATCAATAACTCGCTCACTGTTCGGTAGAATGATTTAATGATAAGTAATGCCTAATTGTATATTGTAATTAGTCTAGCAGCTAAGTGTAATTTGTAATTAAAATAAAGAAATATCTTGTGAATTTTTCTTTAAATACACTATTTTATTTATTTACCTGATAGGATTGATGAAAAGCAGATTTATAACTTTGGTAAAAGCTCCCGTAATACCCTCGCATTGTAAGCATCCTCGCTACGCTCGGGTGCCTTAATATACGGTATCTATAATAAACTGGGTGTTTTTTCTACGACTTATTTAGCAATTTAGTCAAGAATCGGCAACGAGTCACAGGTGCCAAGCATATAGTCCAGTATTTAGTGAAAAATGATTCAAAAGTTAAGTTTTATAAAAATCTCATACAAACTTCAAAGCTCAATAACTCCTAAACGTGCCACTTTAGGACATGGTGACCATAATAATTTCTTGTTTACTTTTTTGTCCTCTATCGATCTAGCTAGGTTTCATCATGCTCCACGATATTGAAAAAAATATAGAGGGCGCCACTATGAACTATGCCAGGCCCCATACAAAAATCTTCGTAGCTCTTTCTCCATTATTTTTGTCTAACGCCCGATTTCAGAAAAACTGAATGGTCTGAAGGTATAAATTGATTTATTTGAAATACTTTAGAGTCTATGCAATTATAATTTTGCATTTCTAAAGTGGTAGAAATTCGTTTTGCTGCAATACGTCGCCCAGAAAGAAACTCGAGAGAGATTTTTCTCACAAATTATTTGTCAGCTCCGCTTTATCACAAAAACTGAATGGTTTCATGTCTCAATTTATAATTGAATAAATTAGCTAGTATCTAAGGAACCGAAATAACAAAAATCCAGCCTGGTAGAAATTCGTTTTTTTTGTATATCTCAAGAAATTTTCTCCATTATTTTTGTCTATCGCCCGATTTCAGAAAAACTGAATGGTCTGAAGGTATAAATTGATTTATTTAAAATACTTTAGAGTCTATGCAATTATAATTTTGCATTTCTAAAGTGGTAGAAATTCGTTTTGCTGCAATACGTTGCCCAGAAAGAAACTCTGGAGAGATTTTTCTCACAAATTATTTGTCAGCTCCGCTTTATCACAAAAACTGAATGGTTTCATGTCTCAATTTATAGTTGAGTAGTTTAGGTAGTATCTAAGGAACCGAAATAACAAAAATCCAGCCTGGTAGAAATTCGTTTTTTTTGTATATCTCAAGAAAAACACAAAGGTTATTTTAAATTTTCTCCATTATTTTTGTCTATCGCCCGATTTCAGAAAAACTGAATGGTCTGAAGGTATAAATTGATTTATTTAAAATACTTTAGAGTCTATGCAATTATAATTTTTCATTTCTAAAGTGGTAGAAATTCGTTTTGCTGCAATACATCGCCCAAAAAGAAACTCTGGAGAGATTTTTCTCACAAATTATTTGTCAGCTCCGCTTTATCACAAAAACTGAATGGTTTCATGTCTCAATTTATAGTTAAGTAGTTTAAGTAGTATCTAAGGAACCGAAATGACATAAATCCAGCCTGGTAGAAATTCGTATTTTTTGTATATCTCAAGAAAAACACAAAGGTTATTTGAAATTTTCTCCATTATTTTTTGTCTATCGCCCGATTTCAGAAAAATTGAATGGTCTGAAGGTACAAATTGATTTATTTAAAATACTTAAGAGTCTATGCAATCATAATTTTGCATTCCTAAAGTGGTAGAAATTCGTTTTGCTGCAATACGTTGCCCAGAAAAAACTCTGGAGAGATTTTTCTCACAAATTATTTGTCAGCTCCGCTTTATCACAAAAACTGAATGGTTTCATGTCTCAATTTATAGTTAAGTAGTTTAAGTAGTATCTAAGGAACCGAAATGACATAAATCCAGCCTGGTAGAAATTCGTTCTTTTTGTATATCTCAAGAAAAACACAAAGGTTATTTGAAATTTTCTCCATTATTTTTGTCTATCGCCCGATTTCAGAGAAACTGAATGGTCTGAAGGTATAAATTGATTTATTTAAAATACTTTAGAGTCTATGCAATCATAATTTTGTATTTCTAAAGTGGTAGATATTCTGTTTTCTGCGGTATGTCGTCCAGGGCGCAACTCCGGAGAGATTTTTCTCACAAATTGTTTGTCTGCTCCACTGTATCACAAAAACTGAACTTGTTTGATGCTTCTATTTATACCTTAACAGTTTCCTTAGTATCTAAGGAACCGTAAGAACTAAGATCCAGCCTTCTAGAAATTCTAATTTTTTTAGTATCCCAATAAGAAACATAAACGCGTACTGAAAATTTTGCGAATATTTTTTATTTCTTCACGTTTTCACTGCTATGCCACGGTATTTAGCCATAATTAAGATATGTTTTAACATCTTTTATTGTCACAATTACGTACGGTCAGAATGTTCCCTTTTTTAAAAACGACCATTTTATTTGGTCGTGTAATAGTGTCAGCTATGTTTGTCAGCTAAGTTTGTCAGCTAACTTCACACCGGTACTTGTTTGGTAGCTTGGAGTACCATTGTATTTTTTACAATCCATCAAGAATTAAAATATTTAATATTAAATTTACCTTAAGCTGGGCTGGTTCCATTATTAACGGAAGGGGTGCTCTTCTTTTTCTCGAGATAGAAACTAATTATACCTAAGAGCTGGCTTAGTGCCTACAATACTACGGATAAATTATCTCTTTATAACCAGGGGTCTCCTGTTAAAGGAGTACCTACGAAACTCTGGTCTGACTGGACGATCCTGGTATTGGTAACTTATTAATAGCCAACTTCCCGTAACCGGAAGCCCCGTAACTATCGTTGTTATTCTAGCCCGGTAAACTAAACGCCGGATATGAGCGAACTTTGGGTTGTTTTACCATTGCTGTATGAGTCACGGCCCCGTATGAAAACGTTTTCCACTTGCCTTAAATTGTCTAGAGGTTCTATTTAACTGAAGACAGCAAAGCAAATATAGATAAATATTTTCCCGGGCCCCATGTGATATAAGATAAGATAAGATAAAATTTATTGATCCAATTTCACAAGATACTTACATGTTACATTAATCGGTATATAGTTATAATTAAGTATCTCAAGGTTGGTGTAGAATGGTACTCACAGTAGGCAAAAACACTGTGTTGTGAATACCAGCCTTCTTTTCTCGTGTACAACTAAATCAAGAGAACAAAATGTGGGTATCTTGACGCGTGACGCGATGAGCGCATTAACAAGATATAATAAACTAAAGAACAAAACAATCACTAAACTCACGAACTTCACCTAATTGCACGGTGATGCTTTATTGATATAACTACAATTAATGTTTTACTATTACAGTTCGATGTCAATTACATAGCCGATTAACCGACAAGTGAACAAGTAGGAAGACTAATTGTATTGATCGGCCACGCAATGCTCATCGAATTGTCATAAAAGGTATTGAGTCCCGCATAACTGTTTTCAATCAATCAATATATTTATTGCCATAAATTACATGTCTGTACAGTGATGTTATTATAATATAATATGTTTCGATGCAATTTTACCGATTAGGCGTGGCAAAAAACGGTCAGCTACATGACATATTTTATACTTACATTTAAATTACACATCGAAAAAAATTAATAGGTATGAACAAATGTACGATCGAACCTCAAAATCCATTGTCATTTAGGAATTCTACTACTTTATAATAGTTTTTTGTTACAAGCCAGCAAAACAATTTGCGCTTAAAGGATGGCAGGTTGTCGACATCTCGGGCAGTTTTTGGTATAATTTGTTAAAAAAAATTGAGAGCATTCCAAAGACTAATTTGATTATTGTTTCGTCAATTTTTCAAAAAGTTGTGGGTTGCTTTTAGTGTTGTTTTGTGAATAATGCGTTGAATTGCAAATAATTGAATTGTAATAAAATCTGGTTGTGGTATGAGTTAAAGGATGTGTTAATGGCTGCACCTCGCCACATTGTTGTTTGGTGTAGTCCGTACCAAAACCCCTGCCTACCTATACAACAAGCTCGAGTGGTCGACCCGGCAGCGCTACGTGCATAAAGATAAAATTCCTGTGCCCGGATACCGTACCGTGGCATTCCGTGGTAGTTTTAGGCTTCGAGAGTTGGAAGGATATTCCTGCACTAGTCCGTGGAGCGCCTAGTGGAATCTGCTAGCTAGAGACATCTGATGTGCCTTTGGGCGCAAGCTCCTCATCCTCTTCCAACTTCTCGCGGTAACTGACTTAACCACGTGATTGTATCATTATGATGTTTTCTATGTGCTGTATTTTTGTAATATTTTGTGGCATTAGTTATGTTATATTAAC
This sequence comes from Yponomeuta cagnagella, assembly GCA_947310995.1. Classification (NCBI taxonomy): domain Eukaryota; kingdom Metazoa; phylum Arthropoda; class Insecta; order Lepidoptera; family Yponomeutidae; genus Yponomeuta; species Yponomeuta cagnagella. The sequence continues at coordinate 5,660,873 of OX371287.1, read as the reverse complement.
GATATTAAAATTGTCATGTAGATTGGTGTACATATTTCTTATCTACCATAAATATACGTTTTTATTTAATTATTATATGATTTATACAAGTATGATCATTATTATTATTGTTATTTGACACGCTGTACCGCGCTCTAGGATGCTCACAGAATAAACCGGCGTTGTCTGAAAATCAGCGCTGTGGAGGCTAAGCCAGCTGCCTTTTGCAGCAACAGAGACACGCTGCGTCTAATGTTTGTAAAACTTGTTTTATTTTAGTTTTATTTTGTAGTGTTCAATGTTTTTTTGTCTTAAGTGTTTTCATTATTGTTGTGTCTGTTTATTTATTACTATTTTATTATTTATTATATTCATTATATTTATTTATTTATTACTGTTTGTGTAATAAATATACATTTTCTTCTGCCTAATAATTTACTAATTATTTACCAAAATTGTAACAACGAAGTACTAGGAAAATTACGTCCACGTAACGATTTGTTATACTTCTATTTTATGATGGGACAATAACTTGCGATTTACTCGTGTTTTCGCAAAACGTTTGAGATCGCGGATTTGATTTTTTTTCTTTAGATCTGCAATTGTCTTAAAAGAAGGTGGTTTGAAAATTGATATTCATTTTAGGAACATCATTCATTTTTATGGTTATCCATAAAAAATAGACTTACCATGTATTCTAAGCTTACAATACGATAATCTTTAAGCGAAAATACACTAACATGCGCGAGGTCTTAAAATGAATATCAATTTTCAGGTCAGTGTTTTCAAATAATTTTTTTATCACATGGTGTGCAGTAAGGTCTAAAACGCGTTCCTAATTACTTCCATAAGTTGTTATACATTAATTCTGATAAAAATTGTAATGATGATTTCTTGATGATGAAACTCATTTGTTAGGTAATTATAATTAAAGTTTGACACACTACTTTATGGCTTACTGGTGTATCATAGGAATATGTACAGGTAGGGTTTAATTAACCCATAGCCAAGCAGGGATAGTATGAATTGTTGAATTAGGTTTTGGACTTTCAAAGCACGGCCGATGAGGTTAAATTTAAAGTGGTTAATTTAATTGTTTTGTAAGTTTGTTTACATTTTCCTGACCTTGATAGTGTGTGTACACTTTGGGTGACATTCTGGATCTACACTGTTAACCCTTTTCTCCATGCCATTGGCTATTTCTTTGTTAAATGTTTAGACACCATTAAATTAAATACGCGGTGGGCACGCGTGGTGATTAAGCCCGTACACTCTCTCTCTCTCTCAGAGAAGGCCTATGCCCTGTAGTGGGACGTATATAGGCTACATAAGAAAAGTTAAATAAAATAAATCACTAAGCCAGTTTTTTTACTTAGAACCAACGTGGCGTTGAAGCTCATAATTGCACTTGCTCCTTTTTGTAGTCGAACAGGGCGAATCGCTTACAAATGCAGCCGGAGTCCGTTGGAAATTCCCACGCCAATCAGTATTTTCTACACTGGCTAGGCGTGAACAAGAGTTCCTGCATACAGACGAGTGAGCGGTAAAAACTCCGGCACTGGAAAGGCTTATGACCGGCACGAAACAAGAAAAGTTTGCTGAATTATTAGCCGCTGCCATGTTGCTTTAAATCATTTTGTAGTGCACTGCCTAACCCTACACCTATTTTATCTGAATAGATAATAGTTTTTTACGGGGCGTCATTATCAGGATCTCTGCAGGTGGTGGGTCTAGACTGCGGCTGTCCATCCAGTACGGAATCAGGGGTCGGTGTGGCACTGCGCCGCTCATTGACTGGAACTTACCTGATGGTCGGTCTAGTTGTGGGTTGTACCCCAGGTCTTGCACCACAGGTCGATGGCGCACTGGTCTCCAAAGTCGCATTTGATGTTGCAGGCTGTCCGCTCAGTTCGCCTCCATGCTGTTGTGCCGGATCCAGCGGTAAAGGGGCCGTTGTGTTGGGCACACTGCACGGTGGAAACAAGCTCAGCTTCAGACTGCCCTCTTCCAATCACGGCAGATGTTGAATGTAGGGGCAGCAAGCTTGATTTGCCTTATGAGTCTTCCAAGACCTGGATAAAGTTGGAGTCAACACGTTCCAGATTGCTCTTGCTTAGTGCAATCAACCTATTCATCGATAAAATGCAGTCATTGTACTGAGTTTGCATAGCCGAGTACTTGCAGGTGATGTCCAGTAAGTGAAACTGCAGGTCTTCCACTTGTATTTGTAGCTCGTGGTCCACATTGTTGGTGAATAGTTCCTTCTGACATTCATCATCAGCCGTTTGACGCCCACTGCAGGACATAGGCCTCCCTTATGGTTTTCATAACCATGAGAGGTTTTGCCATAATCGCCACGCTTGGCAGGCGATCGCAGTATGTGGTTGGAACCTCAGGAAGACGCTGCTGCCCATCTCCTGGTAATTTACTTCCTTAGTCGCCTTCTACGACATCCACGGGAGGAAATGGAGTGACGCTATTCTTAATCCGGCGCCACACTGACATTCGGCCATTTACATTTCTGACTGTAATTTTTGACGGTGAATTGGTACGAGTATACTGTCTATACTCCCCGGCTTCGTTTAATCAGTTCTTGTACTTTTTGTATGTATTTTTTATTTTAATAAATTGCTTGATTTTCCTTACGCTGTTCGTATGTATATTGCTGCTAATACTGGCTGTAGTTAGGTCGACAGTTGGCATGCCCATTGCCCGTGTCACTCATAACTTCATTATACAAAGCCATGGCTCTAGCGCTCTCCTTTTGTTGTTCATGCTCACTTATTTGCTGAAGCTCGTGGTGTGCTTAAGCAAGCTGGTGTTCAAGTGAGCGTATAATACGTCGTAGTGCTACATCGCGAATGAGTTGATGTTGCAGCTCATCTCGCTGGAAACTTAGGTTGGATGAGTTGGTTTTGTTCTGTTTACGGATTTCCTCCTCTCGTTCTCGAAAAAGCGTTTCGCACAGCTGTTTGCTCTTTTTGAACTCGAGCCGGGTCGCCTTTAGTCTCAGCTCCATGTCGCACACAGTCATCTTTCTCCGGGTCAACATGCTACTGTCGTCACCTGGAAAAAAACCGGGAGTCGGTGTCAGTGTCGGACCATGTAAGATGTTATTGACTGATAACGAGTTGATGGTGCGTTCATAGATGTGGGACTCGAGTTTTGTGGTGGCTGAGGCTAGTTGTTTTGTCTCAACTTTGCTTCCACTTTTCAAAGAGCCAAAAGTGAGCCGGAGTGTTTGCATGGGACGTGTCTCACGTACGTGAGGTTATGTAGAGTTTCTTTAAGCAGTAAGAAGTGTCGTATGAGGCGTAAAATATAGGATTAAAACAATACTTCCCCGGGTTAGTCGTTGCAATTTGAACCGTTTGACAGTTGGGCGGCCCGGTACAATTATTTGTTATTTACTTTAATGTCTTTTATTTGTTTGATTTTCACTATTAACTTTTATTGTAACTGCACTACTGTGTATTGTTATATGAATTTATGTTTAATTGGACTATAAATACACTAAAATTACGAATTATTTTTAATAATTACTAATTATTTACATTTGAAAGAGGAAAGAAAGAAAGAAAGAAAGAAAGAAAGAAGATATTTATTTAAATTGTCACAAATACAAAACTACCATCATTACTAAAGTAGATCGCAAAGTTACGCATATTTTAGCTACTTAGTCTGTGGGCTTTAGCTTTCATTCCTTTCCCACGAAGAACATTTTTGCTCTAAGGGAACAAGGGGCCTATTGTTCGCAATCATTCAACCGTAACTGTTTTATTGGTTTCAACATTGTAGAGCTTTTGGTTACAAAATTACACCGATTTATTCACATTAGCTAATAAAAACGGCTTAAAAATAAAAAAATCTGTTAAAATTGGGTCTAGTATCACCTCAGTCAATATTATTATGTGCCCTCTGTTTAAGACTCGCATTGTACCTCTACATTTTAACGTATACCATTAAAAAGTAATCATAGGTAATGCGTCAGCACATCGATATGTTGTCCACCTGTTTATTGACTGTCTATTGTTATGACTGCCTCGTTGGTCCAGCGGTATCACGTCTGATTACTATGCCGGAGGTCGTGGTTTCGATTCCGACTGGAGGCCGCTGTAAATTTGTACAAACTTCAGGTTCGGTGTATTTACATGTTTGCGATGTCTTTGTCCGGCTACCATAGCACAGGGTATCCTAGTTTGAGACCAGGACGAATGATTGTGTTGTGTGTTATTATTATTTTTGTTAAAAGTTGGTTATTCTTGTACATATTATTTCTTATGTTATGTCCTATTCATGTTTCGTGTGCAATAAAGTATAATAATAATAATCAACATTTATAATACATTTTAGTGGCAAAGTCACCCGTAGCGTAACACAATAAAGTATACGGATCTAAAGGTTGGTATGCTGTCGACTGTACTTGCATCATAAGCAGCCTATATAATTCCCACTGTAGGCCACAGGCTTTCTCTCAGGGAGAGAGTATGGGCTTAATCACCACGCGTGCCCACCGCGGATTGACGATTTCAAGCGCTGAGGTATGTCAATAGCTCAGACACTCAGGCTTCCTCACGATGACTTCCTTTACGGTTAGCGAGTGGCTTTGCCACTACAACTTCACAAATGCACATAACTTACAAAACCAAGTAATAGGTACATGCCCGCACTGGGAATCGAACCTGGGTCTCTCGCTTCCGAGTCCAATGTTCTACACACTAGGCTACCACCGCTCTACTTGCATTCAGAAACGTAAACAGGACTTTGTTGTTGCAGCCATTTCGTTCAACCTATTTATTTGAAACCACAAACTGGCTGCGTGGTATTCCTGCCCACACATGGAACGGTATGCAACTAACGTACGCAGAACAACCACGAGGGCTTACAGAACTTTTTTGTGCCAAAAAGAGTCTTGGTTCGTAGAGCCTGCATGTGTGCTAAGCAGAGGTAGGCAGTAACGTCAAACTATTTCACTATCAGAGGTACATTGAACCGATAATATTCGGAACGCTGCAGGTGCCAACTTTTACTGTCAAACTTTATGCCGTGCTATTGGGACTGAATATATTGTACTCTGATTGTACTCTTAGGTTAAGAAATATCTGTGTAATTTCCATTTTTATTTGCAATAAAGTGTTCTCTATCTATGTATCTATATTTTTAGCTCCCGACTAACCAGGGATTTCTTTCATAGAAATAATATTCAAGGTTTACTATGTCAATTCGATGTACATTGGAAAGTCAATTAACCCACAGATTAACAAGTAGGAGTAGCAGAGTCTCTGCTACGCAATGTACATCGAATAGTCACTTTAAACTACGAATTGTAGTTTTATGAATCTCTGCCCAGATGGACCAAACCAGACTTGAGATGAGCGCAGAAGGACGGGCGGACAACCAACGAGATGGACCGACGACCTGACCTTGTATTACGTAACTTTCCAATCAGTTAAGCGTTTAAACGACTGCAAAGTAATAAATTAATTTTAATATATTTTGCTTTCTGGTGTGTACAATAAAGTGTTCTAATCTAATCAAAGTGTCAAAATATGTAAGTATTTGACAGTTCGGAGTAGGTTAAATTAGACAACTCTATACAGCGGAGGACTCACGAAGTTCACACCCTCTGGTCAAAAAAAGAGAGGAAGCGAAATAAAAACATCCACACAACACAATCACTTGTCCTTGTCCCATCACATTAAACATTGTAGTTTTATAAAACTCGGCCCAGATGGACCAAACCAGACTTGAGATGAGCGCAGAAGGCCGGGCAGACAACCAACGAGATGGACTGATGACCTAGCCATTGTATCACGTAACGTTCCACTCTATTTAAGGTTAAGCATTCAGACGACTCCAATGTGTCAAACGATGTATGTATTTGATAGCTCGAAGTAAGCTACATCAGACAACTCTCCCAAATTAGGATCATCATCATTATCATCATCATCAGCCATTTGACGCCCACTGCAGGACACAGGTCTCCTTCGTAGTTTTCATAACCATGAGGGGTTTTGCCATAATCGCCACGCTTGGCAGGCGGGTTGACGATCGCAGTATGCGGTTGGAATCTCAGGAAGATGCTGCTGCCCGTCTCCTGGTAATTGATTTCCTTAGTCGCCTTCTACGACATCCACTGAAGGAGATGGAGTGACGCTATTCTTAATCCGGCGCCACACGGAACAGGATACACAAACGCCCATACTGGTGTCGTTTTACAAATCAAGTATGGCAGCCTTCAGTGGGAATCGGACCCATGACCTCCGTTTTGGTTGTCCAGCTTGTCAACCGCTAGGCCAACGAGGCAGACAAAAGCCCAGAACCGAAGTGAATGGCGTGCATTGCTTCATGTGGTACAAACTGTTCTTAAAGATTAAAGCAATAGAACCATAACATGAGCCCTGTGAGGGCTCCGCAATTTTAGAACAATTTGGTGGCTATAGGCTTAAGAAGAAAAGAGGGGGAGTATGTATGTATATATGTATTTTGAGGCTAAAGGCCGTATAAAGCTAAGCATTCTCATTTATAGCTACACTGGCGCTAGTGTATGTAAAAATAAAAACTTTTGTTACAGATCGAATTTGCAAAAGGGGTCTGTAGAATCTCTCAATTATGTAATTAAGTGATTTTTAGGACCCATGGCCGTGAACATAATTTATAATTGAAATATTTATCACAATTTTATAATCCCATTACTTGCTCTTATTGAGCTGTTTATATTCCAGATTTCAAATATCTAGTTCAATTAGAAGTGCCCTGGACTTATGATGCTTCATCAGTGAGTGAGTCAGTGAGTGCCGAATAGCAATTTTTGGACCCCCCACATCTTCTAAGCTACAATATCTGGAAGCGTGAAATTTTGAGTAATCTTACACAACTTTACATAAGCAGCCTATATACGTCCCACTGTAGGGCACAGGCCTTCTCTCAGGGAGAAAGTATAGGCTTAATCACCACGCGTGCCCACCGCGGGTTGGCGATTTCAAGCGCTGAGGTATGTGAATAGCTGAGACACTCAGGTTTCCTCACGATGTTTTCCTTCACCGTTAGCCTGTGGTATTGCTACTGTAACTTCACAAATGTACATAACTTAGAAAACCAAGTCATAGGTACATGCCCGCACTGGGGATCGAACCTGGGTCTCTCGCTTCCGAGTCCGATGTTCTACCCACTAGGCTGCCACCGCTTTAACAACTTTAACTCCTCCGAATTTTTTTTACTTATGTGACATAACTGGCTTTAAAGATAGACGGGGTCGAAAAGTGCTCGAACTGCTGCACAGCGCGGGCCGGCCAAAATATTTTGTTAGGCTATTATGTGTATGCTGTGACTATGAGGCAGCTTAGCATGTGGAAACCATCATATATAATTGAAAATCTCTCTTCTGGGCAAAAGATTTGTTCGAAATTTTATAACAAATCGCAGAATTCCACTGTGGATTATTGGGCCAGCCTGCATGTAAACGACAAGGGTCCGGGACAGAATGTTTGACCGTTGCTGCAAAGTGTTTACTTTAATGTTCTGGGCAAATGGCAGAAGATTATTTATAGCCAGTCAAATTTAAAAAGCTCGCGATCTAAATCTTCCTAACCGCTTCTAGATCGGTTTACTTTGGTAGGCGGATTCGTTTTGAAAAACCCAAACCGTCGTTTCTGGATCGTATTGATAAATCCTGGACTTTTCAACTGTAATGAAATGAAGAGCTTGCATTCATGAATGCCGTTTGAAATGTACGCGATAGCGCGAATCATAGCACGAAAGTCACGAAAGTGTTCCTGACGCAGATCCAATTTTCAGTGAAACACGATAATTTAAATTAGCATAAAATGTGAAGAGAAATTTTGAAATTGGAACGTATACCTATTTCTACTTATAGTAAATTATATTTTTAAAATAGATTGTAACTGGCCAGTCTCTCATACATAAAAACTTTTTTTCGCCATAATTTCTGAGTGGCCTAGTACTCAAAGTTCACAAGTGTTGTCTTAGTTTGCATATTTTATAGGCTACCTAAATTCGACCCTTACTCTTTTAATATAAACTTTTCAGTGGTAACGCAGTTTGGTTCAGTTCAGATTCTAAGCCTGTATTTCTCAGTTGAGGTATTTTAGTGGCTCAAAAAAAAGTGAATCCAAGTCTATATGGAACATTCATTCCCCAAGCGAGGTTGTAAAATTTTACGCGTTCGTAAATTGACCATTTTCGGTCTCTAACGTTCGACGGATCTAAATGGGCCGATTGAATGAAAGTGGTAGGGAATTTATGTCCTTTGTGGGGAAGTGGCGTTCAACAATGTCGCTCGCTGTATGGAAATAGGCAGAAAACTTTCTAACTTCAAGAAAGAAGAAGAATAATGAATAATGCAGCCTATGTACGTCCCACCGTAGGGCACATGCCTTCTTTCAGAGAGAGAGCATGGGTTTAATCACCACGCAATTCGAGAGCAAATTCGACGAAAAAGGCCAGATTTGTGGAGAGAAAATTCTTGGATTTTGCACCACGATAACGGGCCTTCGCACGAGGCCATCATTGTGAACGAATTTTTAACCACTCAACAAATACCATCTAGCAACCACTTTATTCACCGGATATGGCTCCAACCGATTTCTTTCTTTTTCCAAACTCAAATTACCACTTCCTGGCACCCGTTTTCATTCGGTAGAAGAAATAAAGGAGAATTAGCGGCGAGTACTGAACTCAATTCCGGAAAAAAGCGTTTAAAAATGTTTTCATGATTGGATTATTCGTTCGAGTAAGTGTATCGTTTCTGAAGGAGCATACTTTGAAGGCAATAAAATAAATTTGTGTATTATTGATCTTTTCCCGGTACTTACTTGACAGATTAGTATGTATAATAATAATTGGTCATCACCATCAGCCATTTGACGCCCACTGCAGGACATAGGCCTCCCTCATAGTTTTTCAAGCTTTGAACATAACCATGACGGGTTTTGCCATAATCGCCACACTTGGCAGGCGGGTTGGCGATCACAGTATGCGGTTGGAATCTTAGGAAAACGCTGCTGCCCGTCTCCTGGTAATTTAATTCCTTAGTCGCCTTCTACGACATCCACAGAAGGTAATGGAGTGACGCTATTCTGAATCCAGTGCCACACGGACAATAATTGGTAAGTAGCATTAAAGTGTTTGTTTCATTTCACCGAAGTCTCATCTCTCGATGGCTCAGTGGTTTTGTGTCAAGATCTTGCTACTGAGGATTCGGGTTCGGTGCACCACTATTATAATCTTTGGCTGCCTCATTGGTCTACCCGTTAAGCCGCTTAGCTACCAAAACGCAGGTCGTGGGTTCGATTACCACTGGTGGCCGCCGTACATTTATACAAATGGCCTCAGTCTGGGTGTACTTTCATGTATGTGACGACCTTGCCCGGTTACCATAGCACAGGGTATCCTAGTTTGGGACCAGGGCCTCGATTCTGTTAGTGCATTGTAGTATAATGACAGGTACACTGTTGGGTCACGTGACGTGTTTTTTCGTACCATTGACGCCTAGAAGGTTTAATGGGTGTGCCCGCGTAGACTTAAAGCAGCCATGAAATGAAAACCGCCATGTTCATGCAGTTGTCATGTTACTACAATGCATTAACAGAATCTAGGCCCTGGTCAAGTGATTGTATTGTGTGGACATTATTACTATTATTATTATTAATTTTAAGGTTCATAGAAAAAATGTTTAAGTTATTTAAGATTATGAGTTAGAGTTAGAAAAATGCAAGTATTTGTATATGGCCTGGTCCCAAACTACAGTTCCCTGTGCTATCCAGGTAAGGACATCACAAACATAAAAGTGCACCTAGACTGAGGCCATTTGCACAAATGTTCGGCGGCCCTCTAGGCCAACCGCTAGGCCAACCACGCAGTCATAGTCATACCTCGTAAAGGTACTACATATTTACAAAAGGTAAGTCTCTACAGTGACGTTCCATGATCATTAAGCGAACCAATTCGATTTGGCATGTATTTCGGGCTCTTTGCATATAGCTAATGATATTTACCGAGGTCGAGGGAGCAGGAAATCCGCCGACGAAAATACCGCAAGAGGATAGCGAAAACGTTTTAACTTATTCTGTTTGACGTTCAATGAAATCAAAGACCGCCTGTGACAAGCCTGTGATCACCCGTGACAGTGACGTCACCTAGCGTGTCATGATATGAATGTAGGTTGCTTATATACGTCCTACTGCAGGGCACAGGCCTTTTTTAATTTATTTTTTTATTTTTAGGGTTCCGTACCCAATGGCTAAGGGCCTTATTACTAAGACTTCGCTGACCGTCCGTCCGACTGTCACCAGGCTGTATCTCATGAACTGTGATAGTTAGACAGTTTGACATTTTGACAGATGATGTATTTTGACATTTTCACAGATGATGTATTTCTGTTGCCGCTATAAAGACAAATACTAAAAACAGAATAAAATAAATATTTAAGGGGCAAAAAACGGCAACAGGTAGACGCTTGAAATATTAAAATGTTATATATATAAAGGCACAGAACCCTTCGTGCGCGAGTCCGAATCACACTTGGCCGGTTTTTACTACTTTTTGTCCTGATATTGTTACTTGATATGCTTACGTGAAATAATTTCGGATGAAAAGAACATTATTTTACACGCCATTTTTTAGGGTTTCGTACCCAAAGGGGTGATAGTTAAACAGAAATATAAAATATTTAAAAATAAAATAAATATTTAAAGGCGGCACCCATACAACCAACGTTGTCTAAAGACAGCGCATCTAGCGGCCATCTATGTAACCTTCACAGCGCCGATGTCATGTCGTTAAATGTCAATGTTAAACGATTCTTGTTGGTTTCTATAGATGGCGCTGTTCTCAATGTACCTAATATATCTTGCCTCGATATTTGTCTAATGTTGTGTAGATAATGGTACGGAACCCTTCTTGCGCGAGTCCGAAGAGCACTTGGCCGGTTAAAAAAAAAATAACATCAATTGTTTCTAAATAATGGTTAGAATTTCACTTTAAAAAACGGTCAAAGGTCGACGTAGCAGTGAGATACTCGTAATCAAACCTTCAAAAAAGGCCGGTCATTAATGTAATTTTTGTGTGGTTTGAAACAATGGAAAAATGAATGTGCCTCAACAATAGCTATCGAATACGCTAGTGGGTAATTCCAAGGTAACTCGTGATTGGAGTGTTTAAATTTCAATCAAATTTTTTTTTGTCATCATGAATCTATAACTATATTAATTTGTTTGTATATTTGAGACTACAATTGTGACCGTATTCTATAACTTGAAACCAAACAATATTATTAAACCAGCAGCCTAAATTGTTTTGGTAACTTGCGTTACCTAAAATGGACACAACGTTTTAAGACTTCAATTTATATCGCACACCTAGATCTAATAAAACAGAATAGATCTAATTGGAGCTAACTTAAAAATCTCAATTTTTGAGTTAAGCACACCATCGAATTCCTTAACTCAATACCCACCGACCAATAAAACAGACTTCAAAATATCCACTACTCGAGGCGCTGTATGCCCTTTTCTTTGTTCAGAACAAGCCTCGCTTTTCTCCACCAAAACAGGGACATCGCTAGAGGCAATCTGTATTACAAGTGGGGCGCACGTGGCCGTCGTGAGCAAATTGGAGTTATTTTGTGTTGTAGCCAGGTTATCGAAAATTCAAGCAGTATTATTTCGCAATGTCGTCATTTTGATGGTTAGTGCTGAGTTTATTAATGTAAAATTTTGTTTTTTGAAAAAATTCATTCGTCAATAAATAAGCTAATTATAAAAGTAAACGTGTCAGGAATTAATTTAGGGGTTATAGATACTTCTTTTTCCATTCAGATAAGGGAATATCATATTTGTCATTCTAAGAGTCAGCAGCTCTCATATTATCTTCGCTTTCATGTTCAAAAATGTTTTTAAGTCTATTAAGTGTATTATTCAAATCTTTTAATAAGTTTTTTCTAAGTGTAGATTTTGTGCCATTTCTTCAGCTGAAACCGCGATTTCTTACACAGTCGAGTCACTGGCTGCTGCTCTATACTACTCTGCATTCGATACCGTCACTTTTCTTTTTAGGATTTTGCTTATTATTCTTCTCGTTTTTTCGACGAAAATAGTCGCTGAAATTCTTTGTTTTATTTCTGCCTAGTTTTATATCAATGCTGATTAATTTCTTCTATATATTAATAATTTTTACCGGGCTCCTAATACGTAAAATAATCCTGATATATAAAAGCAAACTAATTATGCAGGATCATGCGCCTTAACGACGTATAAGAGAAATATTGCGGTGGTAAAGCTATTTTCATTAAACAGGAGATATACAAAAATACATTGGAAATGGTAACTTGCGTTTCAAATAACAGAAGAGTTTTTTCCAATGGGTGGTTGTTTGTTTGTATTTGAATTAAATAAGATTGAATTAGATTTTTTTTATGGGGATGATTTTTTTTCCCTGTCATTGTAAATCGGTATCGTTGGATTGTTCGTTGAAAAATATTGTGGCTATAGGAAGACCATTTTTCAATTTAGGGTTCCGTTTGCGAAATATTAAGCTTTAAATCGCAAATTTGGGTCCCCCTCCCCGCTCTCCTGGCTAAACAGTTGATTGTAGAAACGTGAAAAAAATCTGGGTAGTAGAACATATAATGAACTTGAAAGGAAAAGTATCACGACTAAGTAGGCTTTACTAGTTAACGAGTAATAGGCAACCAACTTATAAAAGAAAAATTTTGTTCAAAATCCATTGAAAATGACTTTGATGAAGTTGTTAGTTCTGTAAAGCAGAAAAAAACTCTCTTTCTACGGAACCCTACCTTGCGCGTGGCCCAACACGCACTTGGCCGGTTTTTCACCTCTTCATTTCACAAAACTGATGACAGTCAGGAGTTGACTTTAAAAGTCAATAAATCACTGACTGGAATAGAAAAAACGTTAAGAATAGTTCACTATTACCTATAAACTAGCGTTTGACAACAAAAAATATGCGATTAAAAAAAAAATTTTTTTTTCCTCTCTGCCATGGATATAACCTAGTATGCTTTTGTAAAAAGGCACTTTCCAAAAATGTCTCAACACAAACTCGAATCTATGAGAACCATTAGTAGCCAGCCAGAGCGGTGCGTGCGCGCCGCATTTCCGCGGGTGATTGTTCTGATAGACGGAGACGCGGTACTAATTTTTCGCGATTCTTACTCATTCGCGATTTTTACTCACTATAAAAACAAAATGTTTACTTAATGAACGTCAAAGCTGTTAGTTTCACAATTAATAGATTATGCGGAGAAGCAGCTAACAAAGAAACTCCACATTTATTCTTTTCAATTAATGATAATCTTTTAATAATCCTAATAGATAGCATTTTTAGGGTTCCGTAGTCGACAAGGAACTCTTATTGTTTCGCCATGTACGTCCGTCTGACTGTCTGTCCGTCTGTCTGTCCGCGGCCTGGCTCAGAGATGATTAGTACGAGAAAGCTGAAATTTGGCATAGACATATTTACATATTTTTCATGCCGAAAAAACGGTAGAAAATATCTTCAAAAAAATTTTTTTTCGCCTACATCATAGTGTGGTGTATCGTTGTATTATTGTGGGGTTCCGTTTGGAAAACACTAGTATTAAGCTTTAAAGCGCATTTTTTTATTAAAATAGAGGGGGGACACCCCTCTCTCGGCTAAACGGTTCATTGTAGAAACGTGAAAAGGTTCAGGTTAATAGCACATATCATGAACTTAAAACAAAAACTGTCACGGCTAAATAGGCTTTATAAGTTATCGAGTTAGAAGCGACTAACTTATTCTATTGAAAATTACTTTGAAGTAGTTGTTAGTTCCGTAAAGCGGATACTTAATGAAAGTAAAATAAAATCTACGGAACACTACACTTCGCGTGGCACGACACGCACTTGGTTGGTTTTATGGTATGTTTTCAGTATTGTGCCGTCGTGCTTCTATAATCGATACTTTTATCACTTTAAAAAAAAAAGATTACTGAAGAAGAGCTGGATGGAAGAGCTAGTCATATTTCTCAGAAACTCCCAGTGGACCGAGTTTCAGCTTCGCAATGTTTTGAAAGGGATTTCGGGGCTGGTATTTATTTTAATAGCATTTTTTCTTCTACTATTATAGTTGATTGCTTCGGAACGTTTAAAAGTCTTCTGCCGAGGGAGGTATTCGTGATTGTTAAAAATAATCCTGCTTAAAATATTGTTTAAAAAATATTGCATGAGCGGTGGTAGCGCAGCAGTAGAACACTGGCCTCACATTTAGGAGGTCATGGCTTCGAAGCCCCGGCATGTTTCCTTGTCATAAGTTTTGCTTTTTTAGGTTGGTTGACTATTTGTCTAACTTGCATAGTCTACATAGCCGTGATTGTTTTCCTTTTATGTTCATTATATGTGATACTACCCTGATTTTTTTCACGTTTCTACAATCAACCGTTTAGCCGCAAGTGGGAGGGACTCGAGTCCTTTAACAAAAATTTAAGAAGAAGAAGAAGAAATACATTTATTATACCAACAAGATACATGACAGAAACAAAATATGCAGATAAGTAACATAATATACACAAGAACAGAAAGAAAACTAAATACACAACGGACAAAACGAATAAAAAAAACAGGACCATAGATGTAGCCTGTGGTGTATCTAAGTTGCCACAAAAGGCATTTGCGCTTTAATGCTTAATATTACGTAAACGGTTGCCTAAACCAAAAAAATGGTTTTCCTACACTCAAAATATTTTTGAACAACCAATTTAACAATACTCTGCATTAAGGGGTTAACAAGAAAAAAAATCAGGCTTTATTTAGTTATAGGGAGGTACCCTAATTTCTTTTCTTAATTTTAGCTTTCTAAAGTATTGACTGTCCGTCCGCGGCTTACTTCAAAGCCCATTAGTAAGTGGTCTTTGAAGTGAGCCGCGGACAGACAGTCAGCCCGACGACGGACAGACAGTCAGCCCGACGACGGACAGACATGGCAAAACTATAAGGGTTCCTTTTTGACTAAGAAACCCTAAAAATGATCTCATTTAGTTATAGAGACATTCTTAATTGTCTGCCTCGACCAAAACAGAGGTTTGTTACACTTTATGGAACAAAAAGAGTACATTAAGATAAATAAAGCCCTTTTCTATACGTAGCCTATATACGTCCCTCTGCAGGGCGCAGGCCTTCTCTCAGAGAGAGAGGGAGAGTACGGGCTTAATCACCACGCGTGCCCACCGCGGATTGGCAATTACAAGCGCTGAGGTGTGTGAACAAAAAATTAAATCACATGTAACAAAAATACGTGCAAAGGTGGACTTATTTCAACAGAGGTCGTGACAACGCATATTTTAGAGACTTGACAAGTTTGTTTTTCCGTTTTAGGTCACATTTTCCATCAATTACGCTCAGAGCCGCGTTACATAAAACTACAATTCATAGTTTATTACGACAATTCGATATGCATTGCGTAACAGCTCTCTGTGGCCTACAGATGACTGTTACGCAATGCATATCGGATTGTCATGAACCCACAGACTGTGGGTTTATTGGCTATGCCATCCAAAGATTTTTGAAAAGGATAAATGCGGACTTTCTTTGTTAGCTTCCTCTCCACATAATCTATTAATTGTGAAATGAACAAATTTGACGTTTGTTATTATAATGAATTAAAATATTTGAATTGGATTGATGCACTATACCTACAGCGAATTGTCACAGTAAATCATGAATTGTAGTTCTACGAAATGGGGCCCAGGGCACATTCCGCGCGACCTAACTCTGTCTCAACATGCACTTGCGAGATATCGCACCCTCTCTTTCGCACGCACCTCTAAGGACAAGTATCTTTAAGTAGAACTGGTGTGTGAGGACGGCCGAGCCAAGAGTGTGCTGATGGATTAGATTGGATATTTAGTTCTACTTGGAAGTAGAACTCGTAAGTATAGCGGTATCACGTCTGATTACCATGTCGGAGGTCGTGGGTTCAATTCGCACTGGGGGGCGCCATGTCTACAAATGTCCTCAGTCTGTGTGTATTTCTATGTTTCTGATGTCCTTGCCTGGTTAGGACAGGTTAGCACTTAACCCCAGTCACGCCTAATGGTAAACAAAGACGATGTTACGTGAATATCTAAGATGTTACGTGTTAGAGTATCCTAGTTTGGGACCAGGCATAGTGATTGATTAGGTTGCGTGGAGGTGATTATTATTATTTAAAAAATCTTTCTGTATGTTGTAAATTCCTGACTGTTGGTCAAGCGATAACATGGTTTGTCGGCAACACAGTGACGTCGCGGTTATGTTAATTTCAAAACGGGGCTCCCCTATATCGCTTTTCGGTGGAAGTTGTTTAAAAAAGTGCTGCCAACACAAACTCCATGTTAATTCAAAGGCCAAAAAACCGACAGTACTCTACAGAGACCTGTTATTTATTCGCAGCAAGAACAAAGCGGCGAGGCCAGGCCAAGTAACCGTTTTGATGATTTACATCAGTGTTCCAATGGCCTTACATACAGTTACTATACCGAGAGGGCCCACTTCAGCTCGGGGGTTTAATTACGCCCACCAAATCCTGTCAGAGTCCTGTCCTTTACGATAGCAATTTAAATGAAATTTGACAGGTAGGCGATTGGAATCGTTCAGGATTAAGTGGGCTTGATATAGGGGCTGTCCCTTGATTCTGTTGGTGCAAAAGTATACCGAGTCGTCTTACTAAATCTTTCGTCGGCGTCGATGGAAATAAAACCAGATTATCGGCACTTAGCAAGTATTTGACAAGTAGCTCACACATACTGATGAAATGAAAAAACCGGCCAAGTGCGAGTCGGACTCGCGCACGAAGGGTTCCGTACCATTATCTATACAACATTAGACAAATATCGGGAAAAAACGGCAAAAAAATCACGCTTGTTGTTTGGGAGCCCCCCTTAAATATTTATTTAATTTTAATTGTTTATTTTTGGAGCGAATATAGAACTAAATATTCTGTGAATATTTCAAGCGCCTAGGTGTTGCCGTTATTCATATCATGCAAAAAACGGCAAAAAATTACGTTTGTTGTAAGGGAGCCCCCTTAAATATTTATTTTATTCTGTTTTTAGTATTTGTTGTCATAGTGGCAAACGAAATACATCACGTGTGAAAATTTCAACTGCCTCACGGTTCATGAGATAAAGCCTGGTGACAGACAGACAGAGACGGACAGTGAAGTCATAGAAATAGGGTCCCGTTTGGCACCCTTCGGGTACGGAACCCTAAAAAATGAAAATTAAAAACTTTATTGTAAAACGATTACAAAAAAAAAAATGGTTACTGGCTCCCAAATTAGGGTTCCCTGTGCTCTGGGTAGCCACATAATATTGATAGATAGAATCTGTGGATACTATATTCTTTATTGTACAGCAGGAATTACATTTAGAAAATAACAAACTTAAAAAATAACAAAGTACATTAATAAGCCTTCAGACAACCATTGCTGGAAAAGACGAAAGGAGCTGATGGACGGGTGCAACTAAGAATCATGATTTGAAAAAAAAAATGAAAAGAAAACATTATGAGAAAAACTATCGATTTTTTTATTTAAATATGTGGTGGTGTTGACCAAGGTGTGGTGTGAGTGAACACGCCCTAACCTTTTATCTCTCTCACTCACTCTCATGATATATTGACACAACATACGTTCATTGCATATATTCAAGGTTAGACCACCGACAGAAGATTTTTTATTTACTGGTACTTACCTAGCATGGAACTGCACGCAACCTAATCAATCACTTGCCCTGGTTTATTAAAACACTATCAAATAATAAATGTTTTCGATAAAGTCAAGATGGCCACTGTAAGTGAGGAATGCGGCAGCATGGCCGTCCCTTCTGAAACGAACTCGTTCTAAACAACTTCGCAACGTGCAATACATACCTACCTACACTTTACCGAATCACAACAATTATTATGGGACGCGTACAGGGGACTACACTCTTCCAATGATTTTAAACGACCTACCTACCGATCTTGTCGAAAGAATCTTGTGTTAGCCAAACAAGTGACGAAATGTCCTAAAACAATATTTTTGAAGTTAATTTTAAGCAAAAAGTAACTCATCTCACAGATAAACCTGTACAGGTTTCAGTGAGGGTATTTTGTTTCTAATATGTATTTTGTGAAAGTTCTTGAATAAACAAAGAAAAAAATCTGTAAAATGTTACATGACAGTGGCTATGAATCGTTATAGGAAACACCCATTAGTCATGAGCACTAGCAAATTCAATATGAAAGCACTTGATTTTTAGTAATGTAAGCTTTTTCGCCCTGAAGCGTAAACTCGTCGACATGTGCATCCTGCCCATCCTAACCTACGGTGGACGAAGTCCAAACACAAGGTTTACCAAAGGGCAATAGAGTGCAGCATGCTACGCGTAAAAAGGATTGACAAAATTCGGAACACCACGCTGCGCGCCAAAACCAAAATCACTGACATTGGGGCGACCGGCTGGCTGGGAATGCTACACTCGAGCTGGGCCGGTTAGACGCACGGGCCCGGAAAGGTGTGCAAATTCGTCACCGATTGGGTGCCATGCGATGACCACCGACGACGTAGCAGACTGTGGCGGAGATGGGGTGAAGACTTGACCAAATATTTCCCTGGGTGGCAAGAGTTGACCAAAGACAAGGAGGAATGGAAGTCCCTTTGCCCAGCAGTGGGACACAATCACGGCAACATAAAAATAAGCTTTTTAGTGATGTAGAAGTGCTTCACCGATGATTTTTTTTTATTGGGCACGTGGTGAAAATCCATCATGGACGCCAGGGAAGGGAGGCTGGCAGTGTCGGACTCTTACGGACTCTGTCGGACTTTTCCTCTAACGAGAGTCAGAGCCTCTTTTCATCATCTTTTCTTTTCTCACTTAATTCGATTTTAACAGTTTCCTAATTCTACCCACAACCACACAGTTTTTTTGTACTTTTTATCTTACCCACAATTATCTTAACGTTAACGGTTGTCTATCAGTTAATACATTTCTTATGGTAATAAAGTGATTATACAGAATACTATTACTATTTATGTAGTCACTAAATTTTATATAAACTAATTTTATACAAATTGTGACATTTTCTCGTGATTATACAGAATACTATTACTATTTATGTAGTCAATAAATTTTATATAAACTAATTTTATACAAATTGTGACATCTTGATTATACAGAATACTATTACTATTTATGTAGTCAATAAATTTTATATAAACTAATTTTATACAAATTGTGACATTTTCTCACCTATGATTATTTGCTTCTCTTATTTGTATAAACTAATTTCTACTTTCTTTTATGTTACTATCTTTTACCTACCTCTAAACCTATTGCTATTTTATATCTACCAAAGAAGGGGCAATCGGTTACAATGCCAAGCACTCTCTTCTATATTTCGTTGGTAGAGGCGCGCCTACGCCCAGGCTATCCCAGGACCTGAACCGGTTCAAGTGCTCGAAGAACCCGCCGTACCCTGCGAGGACTTGTTCAGCTACGTAGAATTTAATGGTTTAGTTTAGTTTTCGCAATTGATGCCATCATCGAATGGTGCGCAAAACAAAGAAAGTACAGGAAAAGTGTCACCGATGATTTGGCCACATTTCACGAATAACATACTGCCGCATAGAAACGTAATTTACGTGTTTACTGGCTTTGGTATGTATTTTGCCGGGATAAAAAGTAGCCTTCATGCTATTCTAGACCATCTGTCCCTGTGCCGAATTTCGTCCAGATCCGTTGAGTCGTTTTGGCGTTACAAACATCCATCCATCTAAACTTTCGCATTTATAATATTACTGGGTGCTTTCTGTTTTAATTGTTCTGTGGCCATTGTTTGTCAGCTTCTAACATTGACTTTCTAACGTACAAATGTACGATTTTTTCCGAATATTCATCGGAAGGTTCTTTGAATTGCAAATGTAGCATGCCAGAAAACAATGTAGGTTGTAGCTGTACAACTTGACGGTATTGCTTTTGTCCGTGAACGTATAACAGACAGTCTTATTTAAAAAGTCAAACCCAAAACAGCACCTTTAAAATAGTGTTTCACCCGGTTCGTAACAGAATTTAACTAAATCATGAATTATGAAGTAAAATCTCCATATTAGTTCTGCCACAAGCTATATTTATAAATCAACATTCTATTGATAAAAATGAGCCACATGTCAAGAAATAATTATCTCACAAAAAAATCAGCGGGGCCATAATTATTTTGTGGTTGAAAAGATAGCAAATAACTTCTCGTTTCATAAATTCGAAACGATAGCAATACGCTTTTCAGTCCATTAATTCAGTTTGGCAAACGATGCAACGAACACCCTGTGTACTGACACCAAAGTAAGATTTTTCTGTTTACTACTTACATCAAAGTTGTGAATGATATACGCTGGTGGAACAACAGAAATCAGAAATCAATAATGTATTTCAACGTACAAAATTTACATTCTGTTTGCTGAATGTCATTGCTCTGCCTTCGGGCCATATTTGTAGAGAAAAAGGCAGCGGGAAAAAAGAACTCTACTCTGACCATCTTTTCTCAAATCATCTTAAACTTAAACATCAGAGCCTATATGATTAGATTTTGCGATTGCCATCAATAACTTTAAAAGCCAAAACATTACTTAATTTTCCTACAAAAGTAGGAAAGACATTTAATTATTGTTACTACCTCGTTGGATTAGCCGTTAAGGCACCTACTACCAAGATAGAGGTCGTGGGTTGGATTCCCACTGAGAGCCGCCGTGCATTTGTACAAATAGTCTCAATCTGGATGTATATCCATGTTTGTGATGTCCTTGCCTGGTTATTATATCACAGGGTATCCTAGTTTGGGACCAGGACAAGTGATTGTGTTGTGTGAAAGTTATTACTATTATTACACACGAAAAACGTAAGAAAAATCGGAATCCAAAACGAAAGAACATTATCTATAAAGCCTTTTTGATTTTCGAAATGGCAACATATCGGACTACATAGATCTGAGATACGTGCACACACAAAGAGAGAAGGCGTTACCTTACCGCTCGTCGTCTTTTACTTCTCTGCCATGTAACATTTTCCCGAGAGGCGTGTCAAAGCAAAGGATAACAAAGCAAAGCGTCGTAGACGTGTAGATAGAACTGTGACAGCCCCGACAGAATATTATTTCCTCTTAGAAGATAGTAGATCTTATTACTATAGCGTAATTCTGAAATCGTTAGCACTATTTGTTCATTGTTATTATTATTAATTAACACAAGTGCACTTGTAAAATGTTTATCAAGACTGTTTTTAAATGAGCTCACTGAAGGAGCACCAACTACTGTCTCTGGTAGTTTAATTCACATATTTTTAGTAATTCTACAAACAAAATCAGTAACCCACTTATGTACCATTCCATCAGACATCGCAGAATTCCTGTTATATATTTTTCAATTTGATATAGATATAGAAAGATATAGATATTTATTGAGAAACAAACATCGGTATACATGTAAAGTTATGACTAAATAACAAGTTGACTTAAATGTTAAGCATACATAATTTATTTATCACGTTAGAAACCAAACTAGGTAGATCCTGTACTATGGTTTCCAATGCCTCCCTTCGGATATGGTTAAGTCAAAAAAAATTATTACAAAATAAATACAGCAAAACTAGTGAAAACTACATATTATTCATTTTACAATAACAATCTGTTCCTGTATTAGGCGTACCAAACCCTAAACGGTTCCAATCGTCTAATTACCAAATCCACTACAAATTTATATCGCAAATGTCAGGATTACGACAGGATTCAGTGAGCGCAATTAGGCTCTAGATATCTAAGTTTTAGATTATCTAAGAAGCCTCCACACACACGCAATCGGGCGCTTGGCTTGTGGAAACCAGTAGATAATTCACAATAAGTAGGTATTTATTTCCTTACTTTAGTGATAAACAAAAATAAGTCTAGAATTATTCAAGCATTGTTTACACTCGCCTGTCCCACCCTACGCTTTGTCTTCGTCTATGGTATAGTCCGCACAGATCTTTTTGGCGGTAACGTGAACATAGTCACAGATCGTTTGCACATCGCTTACTGTCTTTACAGTGTATGTGTGAGTAATTGACGTAGTGTGACGCGTAGTAAATTACTATTAGTCAATTACTAAAGTAGTCAATTACTCACACATACACTGTAAAGACAGTAAGCGATGTGCAAACGATCTGTGACTTTGTTCACGTATAAGTTACTCTATGGTTCACGTTACCGCTAAAAAGATTTGTGTGGACTATACATCACGTAAAATTGTGTTTCAATAACACTCGAAACTCATCGTTCTCCATTTTCAAAGAATAGGTACTTACCAGTCACTTAACTTTGAAGTTTATTTTTGCGCCAAATTTGAAAATAGAACAGCATTGGCTTCGAAAGGAGTTCCTAATTACGAAAGAAGAAGAACAATGAAAAAGTTTTTATTCAGCCGTAATGTCATGGAGTAATCAAACTGCCCTCGCTGATATACAGCCAAGTATCAGCTGAAAGTACTTTCTTGATTTTGGCAGTTTAAATTCGCGGCTTGATAGGACGATGTCCACTATAGTACTTATATTATTTTTCAATAAAATCAGTAACACACTGCTAACTATTACAAATCTTCATTAGTGAGACCGGACCATGACTAAAATAGCATAAAGCCAACTATTAGCATGAAGGGTTTGTCTTGTCGCACAATGCTCACTTTTGCAGTGTACAGTACTTTGATTGCGTGGATTGTCACCTATTTGTATAGTCAAGAACCAAAACGAAAACATTTTATAATTTAAGTGGGCATAGTACGATCTAATATATCATCATCAGCCATTCGACGCCCACTGCAGGTCATAGGCCTCCTTCGTGGTTTTCATAACCATGAGGGGTTTTACAATAACCGCCACGGTTGGCGATCGCAGTATGCGGTTGGAATCTCAGGAAGACGCTGCTGCTCGTCTCCTGGTAATTGATTGATTTTAATTGATCTAATGACAACTTTTTTAAATCTTCATAAGATTTTAAAAAGTTGTCATTTTGCTACCGATTGTACTGAAATGAAATGAAAGTTTCAAAGGGCATCCGCAGAGTTTAGGACATATTGGGAATATGTCCTACCTAGCTGCAGCTAACATTCGAAGTACAATCTTACTCTTTCCTTAGTTCAGTATTATCTGCGGGTATTGTACAACTTGGAAATTTTTAATTTCCATCCCGGTCTTAAATTTTTTTACTACCGTTTAAACTCTAACTGCTAGTAAAAGCTTTAACGGCAAACTTGGTGAACACGCGCTCGTAAATTCTTGGCAAATATCTGACAGTACAATGTAATGTTAGATATAATATATTTTTCTGTAAAGCTATGTCATGAGAAGATAGTGCACGGCATGGTCATGTGTTACAATAGGGCATGTTAATAACGAAAAAATCATGTTGTTCTACAGATAGTATTTGCAAAAAGTGTCAGTGCAATCTCTCAATCATGGTAATAGTGATTTTTAGGATCACGGATATCTAGTCCGCATAAATACATTGAAAAATAATTACAAAAACTTTAATATAGACGTGGTCTTAGGCGTGACTTAATAACAAAATGTACCTATGTAGGACGCCCTTGATTGTAAAATAAAACCTTAAACTTTAACTTATTGCCTTTTTTCTTAAGTTAAAATGAAATAATTTCCGGCACCACATAGCACACAATATTTTATGTCAAAAGTGTGCTCATTTTTGTACTAACATAAAATATGTTAAATGTGAAAACAAATAGAACGAGATACGATAAAAGATAACATGAGATGAGATTATATGAGATGAGATAAGAAAAGAATATTCTTTATTGTGAACATGAGCCCATAAACTTATAATCTGATGGCCAGCTCTAGCTTTAAGATTCGCAATTTTTTCAAAATCTTGTACCTTACAGATTCCATGCAAAAAAAAATTGTCAAGCCTTGTCAACTCGTCGAAGTGCAAGTTTGACTCCACTGTGAAAGGTTTTCTACCCGACCAATTACTGAATTTCCATTTTCTTATCATTTATTGAACTACACAGCGACGATGAACAGAAGGACGAACGTAAAACCCTAAGCAGCCTGGTACGGGAATATTTTTCACTTGACCTAAATATAACTAAAATTTACATACACACAATCACTTGTCCTGGTCACAAACTAGAATACCCCGTGCTATGGTAATCAAGCAACAAACATCGAAATATACCCAGACTGAGGCCATGTGTACAAATTTACGTCGGCCCCCTTTGGCAATCGAACCTACGACCTCCGGCTTGGTAATCAGACGTGATACTGCTAGACCAACAACGCGTTTGTGAAATGCTCTAGAAGTTCTATTCGATAGATTTACGTTACCTGACCATATAATTTTATTGATTGTATTATAGAAAGAGAGAAACGCATTTTTTATTTATTAAGAGTTTAAAATCGTTAAAATTAAGGCTGGGTTCTCTAACATCACCCTTAAATCAGGTGTCTTAAAATAATAAAAAAATACTAAAGGAAAAAATACGTCAACGTATAAATGTTCAGCCTTCCCATTACGTAACTATTGGATTTTACGCAACTTTACTATAGTGATGGCGGTACGAAGTTCGCCGGGACAGCTAGTAGCCCATACGTATAGCATGCAGCGTGCTGGTCACATTTGCCGAAGAACCGATGTTAGATGAGGTGCAAAGGTCGGGTGCGAGGGCCCATCAGCTCGCTGATCGCTGATTGCAGCAGATTGCTGGCAGCAGATGGATGATGATGGCCGAGGACAGAGGGAAGTGGCGTGCCTTGGGGGAGACCAATGTCCAGCAGTGGACGAGAACGGGAATATAGGAGAAGAGGACTTTCCGTTTGCATCTATGCCGTTTCATGCCGAACATGAAGTCGCAGCATGCATTATTCACGTAGTCGCCGAGTCACGGTTCAGCGAGACTGCGACTGCATGGACAATCGAGCGCTACTCGTGTCCGGACCTACATGCATCGCGTGCAGCAGGCCTGGTAGCCAAGCGGTTAAAAGGACAGGGTCAATAAAGGTACCTATTTGTATTTATTGTATTTAAAGATTTTACTAAAAGAAGAAAGAGGTCGTGGGTTCAAGTACCGACATGGGTGGAATTTTTAGCCTCTAAATAGGTTTTTAAAATTGTCCTCAGCACGGATTAGTGCAACAAAAACTATATGAGTTATATAATCGTATATTACAAACACTCTTTTTCCTAATGCGCCGTCTGGTGTTGGAGGTTGGCAACAAAGGCTATAGATACAAATATAAAACAAACATGAAGTACCTAAGTGTTCTTTAAGTACCGAAGTATATAAAAAGAAGGGGAAGGGTGAGGGAAGGGGGTGATTGACTTAATCAGCCGTATTAAGTAATCACAGTTGATCAAGCCAAACCCCCGCCCCCCTTTTTTACATTTTTGTTTTTAATTCTATACGCAAAAAATTTACTATAATATTCTTTTTGTTGCATTAACCCGTGCTGAGGACAATTTTAATTCCCGGCGTGGGTGGAATTTTTAGCCTCTAAATAGGTTTTTAAAATGGTCCTCAGCACGGGTTAGTGCAATAAAAGGAATATTTAAATCATGTAGGCACAGCGATATCATTCCGATGTTAAATCATCATCATCATCATCAGCCATTTGACGCCCACTGCAGGACATAGGCCTCCCTCATGGTTTTCTAACCATGAAGGGTTTTGCCATAATCGCCATGCTTGGCAGGCGGGTTGGCGATCACAGTTTGCGGTTGGAATCTCAGGAAGACGCTGCTGCCCGTCTCCTGGTAATCGATTTCCTTAGTCGCCTTCTAACACATCCACGGAAGCGAGAGACCCAGGTTCGAGTCCCAGTGCGGGCTCGTACCTATGACTTTATTTTCTGAGTTATGTACATTTGTCAAGTTACAGTAGCAATACCACTCGCAAACTGTGAAGGAAAACATGGTGAGAATACCTGAGTGTCTGAGTTACTTAGCTCAGCGCTTGAAATCGCCAATCCGCGGTGCCCACGCGTGGTGATTAAGCCCATACTCTCTCTTTGAGAGAAGGCCTGTGCCCTACAGTGGGACGTATTCATATTGACTGCTTATGCTATTAATTATGGTAAAACTAACAGCATTGACGTTCATTAAGAAAAAAAATTGTTTTTATAATGAATGAAATATTTCAATTTCTCTAATCCCACCAGGTACTAGGGAAGACCAAATACGCAAATGTGTAAGACCGCATCGCGAACCATTAAAATAATCTACTCTTTAAGACCGATCAGCGATAACTGCGTTGTATTTTTCGATGCATAATGCCTCGGAACATTTTAAAAGTCCCGAGTTGTAATGCGGATTTAATTTCAGAAATGGTTTTCCTTACCTAAGTGAAATAGATACTGACGAGAAAGCAATTTAACTATTTTACTCTGGACGTTTCCAGCAGACGTTAGAGTAAAAACCGTTCCTCATTATTTTATAGAAATGTTTTCTTACAAATGTCTGCTACCGCAAAACTGGTACTTTGTACTCTGTCTGTACTTGGAGTAGACGTACCTCACAAGGAAAAACGGAACCTTTACGGGATGGCTTTTTGTCTTTCCGTCGGTCCGCCTGTCCCCTCCCTGTACCTACCCTTTAACTCGAGAACACGTAAAGGTATCGAAATTAAATGAAAACCGTATATTCACGTCTATAATACCCTAAAGCTGTGAAATAATTAAACTTCTAAGTTAGACTCAAAAAAATATACGGCCGTTTATACCGCAAAAAAAAAGGATATTTCGACACTCAAGAGAATCAAAATTTATAGGGTACTTTCCGTTGACCTAGAACTATGAAATTTTGCAAGTAATATCGTCTTATGCTACAAGTACAGAGAACAATCTGGATATACATTTATAATTAAATCACAAAAAAAATGTCTTTGAAAAAAAAATTGAAGTTCGGGAAAAGTTCGGAAAAAACTGCGAGTCTTAGAAATTTGTACAGAACTCTCGGTGGGCGAGTCCAACTCGCACTTGAGATTTACAGTAAGGGTTGATATTTCTTAAATTAATGAGATAAATTAATGGCCTACATATTGAAAGGGACACCTAGTTTTACTTGTAAAGTTCATTAAGTCACACTTAAGATAATTAAGTCACAATAAAAACACTTCGATTTAGATTTTCTTACCTATGACGAGCAAACCACTTGATACATATTATTGCTTCCTGTATATATTATAACCTAAGCTAAAGGAAATATAGAATTTGGATTGAATTATCCGAATTAATAATAATAATTGTATTAAAAAATTACCTCCAATTTAATAAACGTACATAATTTGCGTAGAAACGACGATTGATTTGTAACTGATTGATTTCTATCAACGGTTTGTTTACATGAAGGACAAAGTTGAATGAAACGAAACATACGTCGCAACTACCAGTGACAAGACCAGCGTTTTTTTCTCGATTTGGTTGCAGATCGCACTCTTTTCCTTTTATATTCCGCATTGAGGAGAAGTCTACGCAAACAGCGGTAACTTTAGTGAAGCTGCCGTTTCTATGTTAATACCGAGTACTTATTTACACAAGGAGTTTTAGTGAGAAAACTTTGCCTGCTTATGTTAACGTGTGTACATTTTTAGTGACTGCACGGTGATTATGCATAAAATGACATAAAACCTATTAAAATCAGTGTTAGTTACCTGGTAATCTGCTTAAAGAATTATTCGTATACGCCCATACTCTCTTTTTTAAAGAAGGCCTGTGAACTACAAAGGGACGCATATAAGCTACATAAATAATAGATTAAAAAGTGTACAATTATTATTTACAAAAGTTGTTTAGTTTTTTTGAAGTATTTAACTAATTCTGCGAATACAGGGAACTTTGCAAGGTCTTGCTTATCATGAATTTTTTGAGACGAGAAGCTGGTCTATTTTTTCATATTTATTAATATGTTTTGGTGGGATTACACGCACTTGTGAGGTTTCAAAGCAATACGACAGTTATAAGTTATTAAAACTGGATTCCTACATTTACAACTATAACCTCGTGTAGGTTGTAACCTCGTAGCCCCGGCTGCCTGAGTGATCTTAAACGATCACGAAGGTTAAGCAACACTGGGCGCGTTCAGTGAATGGATGGGTCGCCGTCTATGCCTAATGCTAGTGGCATTTTTCCGAGCGGTTCCGTGCTTCGCAAGGCACGTTAAGCTGTTGGTGCCGGCTGCCGTCGATAGATGGCAGTCGTTAAGCCAAGTCAGAGGCCTTAGGGCGGCTTGACAACTTCTGACAGTAGACGAGCCACTAGTCTACAAGCCTCCACCAATCCGGACTTGGCCCCCGTGGTGGAGTATGGCCTATACCTTCCTCAGGGAAGAGACCCGTGCCCCTCGGTGGGGACATAATGGGTTGATGATGAGGTTATATTTGTAAATGTAGGAATGGAAGTGTATAACGACAGACTTATCCCTACGAATGAAAAAACGATAGAAGTATTTCTTTACACAAAATCCACACTCAAAAATGGCCCCAGTCTTCTCGATTAGTCTTTACCAACGAAATGAGCGCAAGATGTGCTGCAGAGTACTAAATTACTCTGTGATTGGTTCATTCTGTGCGCCATGCGTGACATGAACTTTGATTGGGCGATAGATAGTAAGTGACAGCATACTGATGGTTGGTTTTATACAAAAACGTCAAACCAATGACTTCTTTAAGCGCTAGTTCAGACACGGCGGGAACCGCGCGATTTCAGAATCGCATGGAAATCGCGCGGGTCTTATTTGTATGAGTTATAAAGTAATCGTTCAGACATAACCGCGCGGTTAATCAAGCCGCGCGGTTACCGCAACCTAACCGCCAGAAAATAGAATCGCGCTGCTCCCGCGCGTTTCTATTACTATGGAGTCTTTACTTCGCGTTCAGTTGCGTTGCGGATACCGCGCGGTGAGCACGTCACTGCTCGTGAGTTCGCCATGGATCGTTCCGGTGACATGCTTGGCCTCAAATGCGTTTCAGAGCATGAAATATCTTGCCTGATCAGTTCAATTAGTTCATCAAAAGATTTTATTGACATTCTCAAATAGTCAAAAAATTTGTTATCATACATTCTTAATTTGGGATATAACGTTACGAACTGACCATGTACTAGTCGGTCACGTAATATTGGATGCACCCAATACCGTCTTTTTCTTTTCTTTTTTTTAAGGAGCAACCACAGTAAACACACTTCTTCGTCGACCTTTATTTTGAAACTGACGCTAACCCGCACGAAATCGCATACTAACCGCGCGTGTCTGAATAGCATCACAAAAATTGCGGTTTCAAACCGCGCGATGCGTAAACGCACGATTCCCGCATGTCTGAACGCAGGCTAATGATGTATAACCCGTCGAAATACCTAGGTGCCTACCTCGCAAGATGGCGCCCTCAGGTGCATAGATATTTTTCCGGGTAATACTGAACTCGCTCCGATTGGTAACACAATCGGCAAGCTGCGCTCGCCATTCCACAATTGAACGTAGTGCCATTTTTAGCGTGAGTTAGGTCGGGTATGTCGGGTATACTGGTGTAACAATTTATCACCTCATTCACGCCGGGTTAATCTACTGTTCACTGCTATAAGTTGTTTTTCAACACACCTGCTCGTAACGTAGGTCTTTTTACAGCGTATTTACACTGATAATGCAGAATATTACCCATGCCGTGCCTTTTACATTACATTATCGCACTAGTGCCTTTTCATTACATATCTTTTTAAATATTAGCAAGAAGTATTAATGTTTCGAAAACAGCTAAGTAGTTATTTGCGTAAATATAAAATTCAATTCAAAATGTGATAAATAATTAAAGAATTTCATGAAACTGCTTGTTAGCTTGTTGGTATTTAAATTTTGACGGTGTATTTTTACCTATAAATACCCAATTTCAAAATTTATAAATATGTGGCTGATTAGCTACTTTGCCGGTGCCCTTATCTCAGACTTGCGCGCGCATGCAGCGCTGAGCGCGCGAAAAAATAAAATTACGGCCGCCGTCTTTTAAATGGGTTTCTGTTTGTTAAGTTTATTCACAGTATTGCATTTCGTTAGTGTTGTTTTTTTATTTACTTTTCCTCGCAAGTGTGTTGAAAAACGTCGTATGAAACACGTGAGCATTGGTCATTACACTTCTCGTCTCCATTAAGCCTTCGCCTTCGGCTCAGGCTTAAAAACTCGAGTGTAATGACCAACATACCACACTTGTATCATAATGTACTATTTTTATGCACTTTGACCAACTGACAGGTGGTAAGAGATTGTTAGGGTGCGAGAAATAAGCGGCATGTTTGTCAGTTACACACAAGTGAAAAAAAAAAAGTATTTAAAATGCGCGTCAATAAACCCAAATAGTCCAATCAAAATACAAATGTATCTGTAAATCCAGTCTTAAATGAATGTGGAAATTGTTTTAATCAATGTGCTTGTGGAAATTTCCTGTATATTTTATATAATGTCGATTGAAAGCGCTTCGAATTCGTTGGGCCTTACCACATCGTTCATATATTTCAAATATACAGATCAGCTATATAGTTGAAATGCAGCCGGCATCATCTGGTTGATCTTAGATTGGCTTCGTTCACTTGGTTTCCAAGAAAGAGGTCTTGGGTTTGGTATGCATACTGACGACTTTTTCCGCGCAGTGGTATGATTTCGATGTATGGTGTGGTGTCAATGTCGTTGAGTCGGCAGACGGTGAGAGATGGCATTTGAAAGAAAGTAAGAAAGAAAGAATACATTTATTTAAATTGTCACAGAAACACAAGGTAAACACAAAGGTACACAAAGAAACGTCAATAAAACAAAAATGAAGGCAAAACAATCGTGAAGAGAACATGTGAGGCATATGGAGTCAAAGGCAGCCGCAAAAATAAACAAACAACTTTGACATTCTGTTGTTATAATGTTTTTGTATTTGAATTGTATACCACATGTATGGCACCCAGCGCCGCCTCGGACTCCAAAGGCCTCAGGTGCTTCCGTGACAACAAAAAAGGGGTTCCAACTCAGCATACTTTACTGGTGTGTGCTATAGATAGCATAACACCAGCGAAACTGATTTTCAGTTACGATCATTTGGGGGGAAAAGGCGTGGGCCCAAGCAGTGGGCAGCGGTGGGCTGGTGATAATCATCATAAGCAGCCTATATACGTCCCACTGTAGGGCACAGGCCTTCTCTCAGAGAGACGCGTGCCCACCGCGGATTGGCGATTTCAAGCGCAGAGGTATGTAAATAGCTCAGACACCCAGGTTTCCTCACGATATTTTCCTTCACAGTTAGCGAGTGGTGTTGCTACTATAACTTCACAAATGTACATAACTTAGAAAGAAAAGTCATAGGTACATGCCCGCACTGGGAATCGAACCTGGGTCTCCCGCTTCCGAGTCCAATGTTCTACCCACTAGGCTACCACCGCTTCGCTGGTGATCATGATGATGATGAATGGTGTGATTTGGTATGGTGTTTAATAGTAATTGTGGCAAATGGTATGCTTATACTATTGGCTCAGTATGGTCGTATTTTGGGTCTCATTGGCGGAGGACACGGGATGTGACTTAGAATTTTTCGGACTTCAGTAAACTCAAATTAACAAATGGTAAGAAAATGCTATCACGTGACCGCAAATTCATCGCGGCTGCGCGTGTTCTGTTTCGGTTAACTGGCGATTACCATAAATGGTTAATAGACATAAACATAAACATTTACATACAGGCACATACATTGCTTTTGGCCCCACACTAGGATACCCTGTGTCGTGGGAACCAGAAACAACGACATCACAAACATGTAAACATCCAAGACCTGGGGTTTTTTTTTTGTCCCCAGCCGGGATTCGAACCCGGGACCTCTCGCATGGTATGCAGATGCACTACCGCTGCGCCACGAGGTCGTCTATTTATAATATGTGGTTTATAATAGGTGGTTTATTTATTTATTTTGAAGCGTGGAAAATTGAAAATGAGAAAAAAAGATTTTTAGTTTTCGGGCCGAGTTACGATAATTACATAGCTTTGATAAAATATTTGTTTTAACGAATATGAAATAGGATTATCGAATAGGAAAAGGCCTTACATAAATAATTTTGAGCAAAAATTGCTCTGAATACGCACTTACCTCATCCGAGCAGGTATTTCCCGTTTTAATTTACGTGCAATGCAATTAAATACTTCATTAGCGAAACATTTTGCACTGATTATCTCCAAAAAAAGCAGTATTGTCTGATAACCCATAATCCCTTATCCTCCTACTATTATAACTGTGAAAGTTTGTGAATATGTGAGGATGTTTGGAGGTTAGGATGTTGGTTACTCAATCACGCAATAACGGCTGAACGGATTTATATGAAGCGTACAGATAGACAAGAAGTGAATTGAGACATAGCATACTTGATATCCCGGTAATGCGTTCCCGGGTTATTTATTAATATTTGTTTTAAGTTTTAAATAGATGGCAAAGTGCGAGCGAACGTTGTGTTTTAAAAAGTGATAGCAAGAATCGTATAAATGGATTCTGTGTCGGCACGAAGTTCGCCAGGAAAGCTAGTATAATATAATTCATTGATCTTCCGTCTTGCCGTCTCCCGTCGGCGCAACTTGTTATAGTTCGAACAAATCTTTTTGGCGGTAACGTGAACATAGTCACAGATCGTTTGCACATCATCATTCATCATCATCTTTCACCCACAAGAAGTCCACTGCTGAACATAGGCCTCCTCCATGGATTTCCAAAAGGACCGGTTGGAAGCGGCCTGCATCCAGCGACTTCATGCCACTTGGATTAGGTCATCTGTCCATCTTGTGGCTGGTCGTCTTACGCTGCGCTTGCCGATATGTGGTCTCCATTCGTTTGCACATCACTTACTGTCTTTACAGCGTATGTGTGAGTAATTGACTACTTTAGTAATTGACTAATAGTAATTTACTACGCATCACACTACGTCAATTACTCACACATACACTGTAAATACAGTAAGCGATGTGCAAAGGATCTGTGACTATGTTCACGTTACCGCCAAAAAGATCTGTGCGGACCCGCTTAAACTCACATTACAGCATAGGGAGTACGAAAGTGTCAGTCACCCGTTTTGTGGCGCTAAAACGTCAGAATTTGACAATAAATAAACAGGAAAGACGCGCTTTTAACATTTAAAACGTGCTCCATCGTGTCGGTGACCACTCCAGCGTGTGTTGCCTCCAGCAAGTCTTCTCGAGTGCATTTGAACTGTCACAGGGGACGCAAAGAGAGGTGCTCCATAGTCTGAGGGAAGACTCTGCAACAGCAGTGGTTTCGCCTATGGGATGTAAATACCCATGCTGGCGGAATACAATGCTTAATATAATATAGTGACTTGACATTGGGATCTGCGAAATATTGGCAAACGCAGCATAGCACGCTCACCAGCACCGACGATGTAAGGCAGATTGTTGGTAGTGGCTTATGGCACTATAAATATCTTCGTAACCTGGTTAAGGTTACGAAGATATTTTTAGTGATTTTCTCGCCCCCTGTGAATTTAAGCGTGATGTATGTAGCCTATATGTTGCATGGGAATCTCAGCAATAATCATGGTAACTTTTATTCAATTCCCTTCTGTGGTTTTTGCGTGATGCGCGCAAAAAGAAACAAAGTGAGACAGACATATGTCAGACAGAGACAAAATTTACAGATTTATGATATGTATATAGATTTTGTAACTAATTTTAATACGACAGTTGCATAAAAAGAAACAAGATAAAATATTTTTTATTGTACACCATGAAAAAAAAAAACGATTTCCTAATGAAAAGCCGTATAGAAATAGTCTGTGGTAGAGGCTTTACAAAGAAAATACATAACCAAAGATTTATCCGTGTGGCGCCGGATTAAGAATAGCGTCACTCCATTTCCTTTCATGGATGTCGTAGAAGGCGACTACGGAAATCAATTACCAGGAGACGGGCAGCAGCGTCTTCCTGAGTTTCCAACCGCATACGGCGATCGCCAACCCGCCTGCCAAGCGTGGCGATTATGGCCCAACCCCTCATGGTTATGAAAACCACGAAGGAGGCTTATGTCCTTTCAGGAGTGTTCGTGTTTTTATGAATAAGATCGAAAATATTTACAAGGATACAGAACATTTGGCAGCCTTATTGCTAATACCAATTATTACTAGACAACCGACGAATGAGAGTTTCTGAAGGAAAATATAGAAAGGTAGGCAAATATGAATAGAGATTTCTCTTTACTGGTTCAGTGAACCAAGGACTTCGGCGCAAAGCTCGGCCCTGATATTTAATTTAACAAAATAATTTAAAATGAGGACGGCTGCTGTCTAGACTCTTTAAAATTTATTTATTGAAACATGATTGAAAATAGCTAGCCCTCGTGCCGGGCATTCAACTTATGAAACATTTTATAAGTTTTAGCATTCTGCGCTACGTATAGCTTCGGCTACGCAGTGCTACGGCGTAGCACGGCTGCGAGTTCGGAAACTTTTATAAGAAATTAATTTCATCGTCCAATACAACATAGAGTAGACAAATTAAATGGCATCTGCTTTCACGATTATTATAGTACAGTGGACAGCACATCAACGTACTCTGTTGTATAATGGGTGACTTTGCAAAAAAAATGTTTACAACCTTTAGGTTGATCTGTTTTCGACTGTAGATAGAGAAAACTTTATTTGCCATTCAGAAAAAAGAATTATGAAGGAAGAAAGATTGACGAAAAAAAATATCGAGCGAATGTGGGTGGAAAGGCCGGTAAGGCACGTCTCAGGCGGACATATTTCAACCAAATAGGAGATGTATTAGCAAATGGCAAGATAAGAAGTACCCGAAACCGGCGTGCGTGGATGCAATGATTAATGAATGTTGAGGAAGCGAAAGTCATCTGTCAGAATCGTGGCAAGTGGTAGTTCCTGGTCTCTGCCTACCCCTCTAGGATATAGGCGTGAGTTTATGTGCGTATGTATGTAAAAAAGAATTAAATTTGACGTTGCCCGATCTTGAAAATAACAATCGTTTTCAATTTTTGTTTTCAAAGTGAGGACTGAGGAGGTTAAGCACGATAATCAACATCGACGAGAAAGACAAAAAGAAAACACAGTCTTCTAACAATATGACACATCACAATATAATATGATAATATTATTAATACAACATTATCTCATAAAACAACTTGTATCTCTGTAATTATGAGGATAGGTTTCATTCAATGGAAAATCATAAACCAATATACTTTTCGCCTTTTTTGGAGACCTGTGAATTTACCTGAAATAGTAGTTTGTTTACCCAGGGAGCAAATAACTATTTTTGGGGCGAGAGAGTTACTTTGAATCCAGAGCGGAGCGAAGGCTTCTAGAGTAGAATCTCGAGCGTAGCAACTTTTTATCACCATCTATGAAAAAATAAGTGGGCGCAACTTCTGAATAAGAATAGAATAGTACATTTGTACCAAATTTTTAGCGTCCGATACAATCTCTGAACTTAAGGCTGCTGTTACGTCAAGCAAGTTGTCTCGCTCGCACAATACAACATTTATAGTTATTGCAATCAAATTAATACACTTTTACTAAATGTGGTCTGAGGGTTTGATAGATAATTAAATTACGGACATTTTAAACACATTTTTGTTTTATTTAAGTTATTAATTTTGGAATCAAATTTTCTACATGAAAAACTAGCTACAAGATAAGAAAAATATGTCTTGAATATCCGTAATTAAATTAGGTATCTATCAAATCCTCAGATCACATTTATCAAAAGTATTCTAAGATTATAAGAATCACTAAAATCACTTTTTGGCCTCTAAATAGGTTTTTAAAATTGCTCTCAGCACGGATTACTGCAACAAAGAATATAATCATGTGAGTACAGCGATATCATTCCGATGTAAAATCTAACTTCAAAGTGGGTAGTCGGGGCTGCAAATGATGTAAATTATTTCAGCCAGATGTCGCTGCCTGTACGTAATACAGAGAAGTTTGTAAAGAGGTTCGAAATTTCACCGATACCTGCCCATTAGCTCAGCTGGGAGAGCGCTGGCATGGTTAGCCAGAGGTCGCGGGTTCAAGTCCCGGCATGGGTAGAATTTTTAGCCTCTAAATAGGTTTTTGAAATCACTAAAAATGTTAGATTGTGCGAGTGAGACAGCATGTCCGACGTAACAACAACCTTTAAAGAATACTTTTATTCTCACTACTTCAAGACACACTTAGTAAGATCCGAATTTGAGTATGTAAATAATTACGAACCTTTGTTCGTAGCGCGGAGGAATCTATTCGCGCGTTTTTTTATTTTTTCACAAACTTTTTTTTAATTTGGCTGGCGCGCAGTTTCTTTGTCGTACAGCCAGTTACTTGCTGATACAATGTTCGTAATTGATCTCTTTGGTGATTGGAGCTTTTACTAGAAACATTCCAAATTCAAATCACTTTTCATCCCTAGGGATCAATTTTGGTCCCTGTTTACGAATATTAAACTAGCTCTTTTTGAATAGATGCGATAAAAAAAACCTTTTTGTGGCTTATTTTGTTGGGAGTTTTTCTCGCCTTTAGTGTATAGATACATTTTTACTCTAATCTGACTACCATTAAAAGGCAACTTCTCAATGAACACTTCAAAAAACTATAATAATCATTATAGTAATAACTTCCTCACAATACAATCACTTTGTCCCGGTCTCAAACTAGAATACCCTGTGCGATGGTAACCAATGTCCTTGACATCTGACAAAGACACCTACTGGAAAAAAAAATTGTGAAGTCACTAAGTGTGGGACCATAAGACCCAGGTTAGTAGTTGTAATAGTACTGCAAATACATCCAAACACTTTAAGCATTAAAAACTTAGTTTCTCATTCAAACATCGACGCTGAAATCTCACGTTGCTAATTAAGCGCAGGAAGAGTTTCTGTTTACCTACTCTATCCGCAGACAAGTTGGCACGGGATTGAAAGAGGCGAAAGGTCTATCTGCATAAAAGCGAGATAATAATATGATCCTGGGGTTCAAGTCTTCACGTGCATAGTTGCTCAATGAGCGAAAATGTAATGATCAGGGCCTGAGTATGCGCACCTGTCGCACCAATCCTGTCGGAATCCTGTTGTTTGTGGTAGAAATTTCCATGGAATTTCACATTAGACTATTGGAATCGTTTAGGGTTTGTTACGGACGCACAGTTGCTTTTTGACACTATTTCTAGCTTGTGAAGCAAACGCATTCCAAAGGCATTTCAATAAAGCTACCATGAAGATGCCATTGCACGAACAGGAAACCTCTAACCTATTAACTGAATAATTAAGACATTTTAGCGTAGTCTATTTGTTATTTGACATTTGATGGCCTTTCACAAATAATATCGAAACATCGATTTGGTACTATTAAAGTGTCCTTAAAAAGATAGTCAATGGGGCGCGTTATCATAAGCATCCTATATACGTCCCACTGTAGGGCAAGGCCTTCTCTCAGGGAGAGAGTATGGGCTTAATCACCAAGCGTGCCCACCGCGGATTGGCGATTTCAAGCGCTGAGGATGTGAATAGCTCAGACACTCAGGTTTCCTCACATTGGTTTCCTTCACTGTTAGCGAGTGGTATTGCAACTGTAACTTCACAAATGTACAAAACTTAGAAAACAAAGTCATAGGCACATGGGGCTCGGTATACTGTGTCTAAAAAGGATTGATAAACATATCACTCAAGACAAAACTGCGGTCAAGAACCAAGACTGTCGATGTTGGCTACGGGCCAGGTGGAAAAAAAATTGCCACTGACTGGGTTCCATGCGTCGGATATCGCAAACGTGGCTGACCCAAGCCGAGATGGGTGCGTGACCTCACGACCACTCTATCGGGCCGGCAGAAGGTGGCCACGAACAGGGAGGAGTGAAGAACTAAAAGGGAGGCCTTTGCCCAGCAGTGGGACACAACGAGGATACAAAAAAATAGATAGATAGAGAATAATTTATTAATAATAATAACTTTACAAAGAAAACATCACAGTAGTAATCACCATCATCAGCCTACCTCTGCCCACTGCTGGGTATAGACCTTTTCCCATAACACACTCCTTCGCGGTCTCTCGCCATTCGCATCCACGAACCTTCTGCCTACCTGGCCACATCATCCACCATCCATCACCATCCAGTTGGTGGTCTGCCCACAGGTCTTATAAAACCAATAATGCATCTTAATGCCCTGTTTGTTACCCGACCAGTCTTTAATAGCTTAAAACTTTTGCATGTTCAAAATTGCCTCGTCGGTCTAGCGGTATCACGTCTGATTACCATGCTGGAGGTGTGGGTTCGTTTCTCAGCGGGGGCCGCCGTGCATTTGTACACATGCCCTCAGTCTAGTTACATTTCCATGGGTGGGAAAGGCGCGAGCTGCCACCTCGAACTAAAGGTGCGAGCGAGAGGGAACGCCGACATCATAAATGTAAAATAATTGCCCCAAAAGAGTCTGATGAAAGTTGAAAGGTCAGAAAATCAGTCACGCCTCGCCTCGACAATTTCACAGGACAAAAATTCTCAATTCTCCACGCATAAAGTTCCAGGGTCACCTAACCGCTGACCCGGCCTCCTAAGGGATTAAACTCTTCGTTTATAGCGGCGTCCATTAGAGCAGATTCGAGCCAAAGCGCCGAATCACATCGAATTGGGCGACTCGGTTCGGCGCGTCGTTATTGGACGCTGTTTTTATTATCAACATTTGTACACATGGCCTCAGTCTGGACGTATTTCCATTTGTGATGTCCTTGCCTAGTTACCATAGCACAGGGTATGCTAGTTTAGGACCAGGATAAGTGATTGTGTTGTGTGGTGGAGTGGTGGAAGATGTTATTAATATCACATTGTGGCTTCGTTCTGTCGTGCAAAATGCGGCTTCTGTCGTGTTTGTCATAAATGTTTATTTAGCGTGGCACGCAAGTCCCAGGCAAATGAGTTTGAAAACTTCTCTACCGGGCTCGGAGCAGTGTTTAGTTTGGACAAATGGCTTCATATAAAACATGCCAACTCCGTTCAAACACTACAATACCAAACTTTATAACCACGGTTGTGTACGAGAACGTATCAATGAAATTTTAAGATAAATAGGCAATAACCTGTTTGTTTGTTACACTTTATTGCACAAAATACGAAATTTAGCACTTAAACAACATGATTGTCTTACCCCCAGTTTCTCGTACACTAACACGCTGTTAATCTACTGTTAGCAGCTGTCAATTGACCGAAGTGCGTACAAAAAAAACACGAGGGTTAGACTGTGAGCCAGGGCGGACTTATTTCAAGAGAAATAAGTGTTATTAATAGACATTCTTATAGCACAGTTACTGTAAAAAAGGGACTGAATAACTATTTTTAGTAATACATTCAATGGGTCATTATTTATTAGACAAACTATGAAACTGTTATTATTGTTGCTATTATTGAACTTCGATCAATCTTCGACCAAATAGGGGATGTATTAGCAAAGAAAACATAGTGAGGAAACCCGCGGCTTGGTAGGCTCCGTACGTATTGACTTGTTTTTCCGGTAGGCTGGGCCGACTAAGCTGTCAGGATGGTATAGGTGCTGGCCAAGCCTACTCTATCTAAAAAACAATGTTCCAAGCACTGCAGCGTCCGAGTGGTTCCTTCACCTATCTAGTGTGAGTGCAGGTGATCGCCCAAATCCCACTGAACGCTGTATAAATCATCTCATTACGTAGATGCAAAAGCCAAAACTTTATACACATTGAAATAAAAAATATATATGAATCTGGGTGGTGAGGAATGACCTGTGGTCGGTACTGTCCATGTATGGGGTGGACAGCGTCTTGCTGCGAGCTCTGAAGGCTCTCTATGAAGACTCCAGTGCTTGCATTAGAAATAATGGGGAGTATCGTATACTGACTGGCTTAGTATCCGCAGGGGTGTGAGACAAGGATGTGTCGCCTCCCCGTGGTTGTTCAACTTATTCATGGACAGTTGCCTGACTGATTTGAAATAGAATGACTTTGGGTTAAGGATGGGTGAGCGACTGGTCAAATGCTTGTTAAACGCCGATGAACAGGTTTTGTTCACATCATCGGTCGAAGACCTGCAGATATAATAGCGCATATCTGCGCTTTTCTCTCCGAGTAATACTTTTCATAATGTGACCTGTAGAAAAAAGTTATTCTAGTCACGTGGTACAAACACGCACCATACGAATCTAACTCATACTATGATATCACAACTATGATGCACGTAACACCTTATAATGTATGAACCGTTTATCAATATTGGAATAATCTCGTAAAATTATATTTTTATTAAAACGAAATCTAGTATGTTTTTTATTATTAGAGTAACTTGATTTTTTTGCATTTTTTGGGGCTCGGAAAACTCCGACAAAAATATTTTTATGATTTAATTTATTACTTTTTTTCGAGTTAACGTCATACATGGTATAAAAGCAATGCTACTTCAATCTAAGTTTGACGCATGTTCCCCATCGTAGTTGTATGAAACGCGGTCCAGTTTGCCAAAGAGGGACAAATTCAACTACTGCGCTTGTACATGATGTTTGGCGTAGTCTGTACCTACTCGGCGCACTTAGTTGTTACAGAGCGGCATCATTGGCATTCCAATGCGGTACCGTGCACAGTACTCGATAAATGGGTATTTGCAATGACTCATGTATTATTCTGCAGAGAAGATAAATAAGCGGTTAGTTGCGCAAACAATGTTACTAGAAGTACTTAGGTATCCGTGACATACGTTTTCCGTATTACTAAGCCAACGGTAAGCGGTTACTCGCGAAAAAATAATAATTGTTTTTTTTTTAGTTTATTTATTCACAAGTTATAAAAACAAAAAAGTTAATATTTAATTGTACCAAACTGTAATATGTAATGTATAGTGTAATCAACTTCCACAAAACGCAATCACTCCCTGGTCCCGGTCTTTATAAGCATGGAAATATAACCAGACTTACGCCATTTGTACTAACGTACGGTGGCCTCAGTGGGAATCGAACGTACGACCTACGGCATGGTAATCAGACGTGATACCGCTAGACCAACGACGTGATCCCGCCTGCCAAGCGTGGTGATTACGGCAAACCCCTTCATGGTTAGGAAAACCATGAGGGGGGCCTATGTTCTGCAGTGGGCGTCAAAGGGCTGATGATGATGATGATGATGAACGAGGCGAGGATATTATTAAGAATTCTCCATTGCACAAAAGAAAGTGTACAAAAGGTGAGTTAAGTTGCACGGGTTATATTATTTTACTATTGGAATGCGATTGGGTACCAGACTACAAATACTGTCAATGGAACGACCATTTCTGTACTAATATTATATTGAACAACTATGAATTTTAGAGACTCGCCCCCCAAGATGTACTTGGTCACGTTTAGATATCTACGTTTGTTGGGGTACTAGCTATAAAAAACAGTAAAAATGAGTTCCGTGGTATATCATCGAAAATCGAGGTCGGGCTCTAATGAGATTAAAATGGAAGAATTATTAAAATCAGGCCATAAGCGAGGAAGTCATGCGCGAACACACCAACCCAAAATTAAAAAAATATAGCCACACAAACTCCGTGTGGCGTCGGATTTAGAATAGCGTCACTCCATTTCCTTCCGTGGATGTCGTAGAAGGCGACTAAGGAAATTAATTACCGGGAGACGGGCAACAGCGTCTTCCTGAGATTCCAACCGCATACTGCGATTGCCAACCTGCCTGCCAAGCGTGGCGATTATGGCAAAACCTTTCATGCTTATAAAAACTACGAAGGAGGCCTATGCCCTGCAGTGCGCGTCAAATGGTAGAACTCATTCCTAGTATTTTGATTTATTAGTCCCTGGATAATCTATCAGGGTATATCTTGGGTATGTGTCTAACTATATACCACATCCTATCATTGAAATAACTGTACACCATTCTATTATTATGCTCCTTACTAAACACTACGCATAAACGATAAACGTAATGGGCCCCGGAAGTATCCGAAATTACAGATTTTCCACGGACTTGTTAATGCTAGAATGCTAATTTTAATAAAGATTAAAT
Source organism: Yponomeuta cagnagella (assembly GCA_947310995.1). Lineage (NCBI taxonomy): Eukaryota > Metazoa > Arthropoda > Insecta > Lepidoptera > Yponomeutidae > Yponomeuta > Yponomeuta cagnagella. The sequence continues at coordinate 5,618,828 of OX371287.1, read as the reverse complement.
CGTGTGGAGATATTATTTTAAGTTTCAGTGGTGCGTTTTCATCCAATTCCTCAGAATGGGATAGTCAAACTTGTCGAATACAGTAAGAAGATGCTGTTGGGACTTTCATGCAGCCTGCGTAACAGAGAGTCTGCTCTTGAGGATTGCATGAAAGCATATGTCCTCTGCAAACTTCCCTAGAAAATAAAATTACTTTCATAAATAAATATTTTATTTTTTATATAGTTACCTATTTTATCGGCATTATTCGTGCCAATTTTCCAAATTAAAGTAGGTATAAGTAAAATATTTCTTTTTTTTAAATGGAGAGGATGAATGAAGAAAGATGGGCTGGCCGGGTAAGGGCCTATCCAGGCGGACATACTTCGACCAAAAAGGGGATGTATTAGCAAAGGGCAAGATAAAAAGTACCCTAAACCAGCGTGCGTGCATGCAACGACTAATGAATGTTGAGGAAGCGAAAGTGATCTGTCAGGATCGTAGCAAGTGGCAGTCCCTGGTCTCTGCCTACCCCTCTGGGATACAGGCGTGAGTTTATGTATGTATGTATTTAAATGGTCACAATTGTGAATACGTGCAAGCGAGAGGGATGGCAGAATTAAAAGCAGCTACTTCTAGATATTGCACATCTTTTGATACTTACAAACATTTTGATCACAAACTCGCGTATTGTTAGCTTCGCCTATCTGTACGTTAATGTAACAAGATACACGTACGACCGTAAGAGCAAACGCTACGTGCCATTATTTATTCGTAGAGACAAACACGCCGTTTGCAATATGTATTATACAAGCAGATCGGTCAGGTATACAATTCATTGGTAAAGCGCTGTTTTCGCAAGGGACTAAAGTTGTTTCGGCTCAGAAAAACGCACCCCTGGGTCTTTTGGGTATAAGTGATAATCCGACTTGGAACACCTCAGAACAAAAATAAGTTTTATCAAGCAAATATGACACCCAGTGCAAAGCGATTTACTTAACAATCCGACGAATAAGTCATCTTTATCATCATCATACCAGGGCCTTCACAAAATTAGGTGATATAGATGATATGTGGAGTCAGTGAAAGGTCCGTGAAAGCTGATGGCAAGGGACAGTGAGACGTGGCATTTGGAGGAAAAGGCCTATACCCAGCATTAGGCAGCGGTGGGCTGATTGTTACTGATTGTTACCGACGTCAGCCCAAGGCTGGCCACTTCTTTTTGTTCTTAGGTAAACTAAAGTGATCGATATAGCGGTATACAGCCTATAAGAAAAGCAAATCTGCTCTGGCTCTTACAAATTATGCAATTACAAATCATCATCATCATCATCATTCAGCCACAAGAAGTCCACATAGGCCTCCTCCATGGATTTCCAAAAAGACCGGTTGGAAGCGGTCTGCATCCAGCTCCTTCCTGCCACTTGGATGAGTTACAAATTACAAATAAACCAATTAAATAATAAAGTCTTTTGTGAATAAAGCAGTGTCTCAAACGCAATCCGGAAGATCAATCTCTGCTACAAAATTCTGGTCTCATGCGATTGACACATTTTGACAACGAAATTTTTTACCCATACTAAGATAGTTGACAAATAAGTCGGCTTATATTTGCTACTCGTAAGTTAAAACTCAAGTATGTATAACTTAAACTGTTGGTACTTAATCCACAAACAAATTAGATTAATTAGTATTACTACTCATTTGAATAAGAAATCATGCTGGACTTTGTATACATACCACAAATAAATATTCATAAACTGTGTTCCCAATTTCCCATGTGTTCCTAATATATTTTAACGATTAAGGGCCGGTTTCTGAAATGACAATTCCACTAAGTAAATACGTTCTGTCACGCTCGTTTCTGAGAAATTCGAAGAGACAGCACTACAGTTAACTATTTACTTAGGGAAATTCTCAATTCAGAAACTGGCCCTTAGAACAGCAACGTATGATGCCACTACTTTGAATTGTTTCATGATGCCCTAAAACTGAATATACTCGTACAGATAAAAATGTACGTAACTTAGAATACAAAGTCATTGGTACGTACCGGGATACGTTTCATTTTATTTTTCTCACATTTCAGCGTATCAGCTGCAAATAACGGCATTGCTATGCTACAGATGCTGACTGAAAGCCACACTCAATGCAAGATAGTGTCTGTTTACGCGCTTAATTGCTTGAGAAATCGAGAACTGACGTCGCCGCGGTCTGCGGTCCTTGCCGCTCGAGTAAACTTAAATCAATTCATTATACTGAAACTGTTAAATGGATAAACTTTGTTCCGTCCCCGAGTCAATGAAGGATAAAATATGACCAGCTCTAGCTCAGCGCAATTGCCCCGGCAAGTGCTGTACGGAAATGCAATAAATACCAACATTGTACTGCATCCAGACCGTTTCAGTTTCATAAACATGGGGGATATTTTATTTCCGCTGAGATATCAATGTGACCTATTTCAATAGCGTAGTACAGTTAACTAATAAACCCTTACTCGCGTGTACTGTACACTCTGTATGTACTTATTATGCCCACTGAATCCTGTCGTAATCCTGGCGTTTGCAATACAAATTATTAAGGAATGTGACAGTTCATCATCAGCCATTTGACATCCACTGCAGGGCATAGGCCTCCTTCGTAGTTTTCATAACCACGAGGGGTTTTTCCATAATCGCCACGCTTGGCGGGCGGGTTGGCGATCGCAGTATGCGGTTGGAATCTCAGGAAGACGCTGCTGCCCGTCTCCTTAGTCGCCTTCTACGACATCCACGGAAGGAAGTGGAGTAACGTTATTCTTAATCCGGCGCCACACGGATATTTGACAGTGATACGAATGGAATGGTTCAGGATTTGATGCCCGTAATATAGGAGCCGGTGACCGACACAGCCCATAAGCTTAGAAAGCTGAAGTGGCTAGTCACATCTGCCGAAGAACCGATAGTCAATGGTGTACGAAGGTTCTCGAATGGAGACCGCGAACTGGTAAACGCAGCGTGGGACGCCCACCAGCACGCGGGGCTGACGATCTGAGGCAGATCGCTGGTAGTAGCTGGATGTGGATAGTCGAGGATAGAAATAAGTGGCGTGCCTTGGAGGAGGCCTATGTCTAGGAGTTCACGTGTACGGGCGGATCGATTGATTTACTCTACTCAGTTACGTTACGGGCTTCTTTGCAACTAAAATGTAAACGTCGATCTGCTGTCGACTGTTCACATGGGACTCTCTCAGACTATGCACTAACCTATTTTAATGTTGTTAGAATTTATGTTAAAGTGCGTGCAATTACTGCAACTTGGATAGAAACTACTAGAGAAAATGAAAGCTTGAAGAAGTTATAGCATTTTTTGAAGTACCTAACCCAGGAATGAATAAATACGAGCCTTCTGCTGTGTACCTGATATATGTACAGTCATCAGCAAAGAAATAAGTAAATAACTACCACACAACACAATCACTAGTCCTGGTGCACAAACTACGAGTATGCTAACCTGTGCTATGGTAACGTCATATGTTAATAATTTCGGTAGGAATGGAACCTAAGACCTCTGTTTTGGTATATTAACCGCTAGACCAACGAGGCAGTCAAATCATCGAGGTTTTACTCAGTTACGTTACGGACGATTTTGCAACAAAAATGTAAAGGTTGACCTCAATTTTCTCGTTGTAAATGGCTTTATCAATCCTGCCAAGCTTTACACAGGTTTTCCGGGGTTACAATATCCACACCATCATTATCAACGTTAAATGGCGAAGGTGGTTTTAAAACTGCTTCTATTTTGACCCTGTAATTTGTGTTGTTTTAGCGATTTTATTCAGTACTTTTTGTTTTGCGGCCTACTTCACTTGCATATTTTTATTGTGAAGGTTACATAATACGTATTAACACTGATTTAATTAGGTAATTCGATCGGCGGGTTTTATGTTATAACCTAATGTGGCGTAGCATTTTTTATATTGGCAGTGTCTCAACCAAACTCGGGCACATGCTTAGATCGAAGATGTATTCCAGTGTCCCGCCTACCGTACAACATATAGACACAGTCCACAGCAGCTCGATCCTTATGTCTTCGACTGTACCTGTGCATTTCTCCACGGAGTCCGAACTTGACGGCCCGGCGCATAACATGTCCAGATTATCAAAATATACCCCTGCAAAAAATACTACAGTATCCTCTAGGTCCTCGTCTACCTGGAGAACATGCAAACTTTGCTGAAAACCGTTTGCAACTCACAGAAAAAAAATCTGAAATGGCTGAAAATGACCTTCGGTGGCTTGTCCCCAACCCAAAACTTGACAATTTATAATTATTTCTATAAAACTGAGACTGTTTTCGGGGAACGTATTTATGTTCACATATTGTCAGATAGTTAAAGTACCTCTCATTTAAATACCATAAGAATCTAAACAATAGTTCGCCTACAATAGCAAGATGTTTGAGTGTCCCTTGCTTCTGCCTGAATCCGGTGGCACTTATGAACCAAGCGTTTCTTCGGTCGTAGATTACTCTAGGAATTTGCAGTGTGGACGAGCCATTTTGTCAGTCACGCCGCAGCGCCCGAGGACAACGGACGGGTGATTGAATGAAAGTCTTGGGAAATATCAGGGTAAGTAACGTCAAGTTGGGTAACATTGAATTTCCTTGCAACTTTGAATAAATATTGTCTTTGGAAAATTGCACACATAAAAACTTCTAAGGTAATAGAAAGACTAACGGTAAAAACTGGCACTTGGCCGGTTTTTACCGTTAGTCTTTCTATTACCTTAGAAGTTTTTATGTGTGCAATTTTCCAAATTCAATATGTATTCAAAGTTGCAAGGAAATTCAATGTTACCCAACTTGATGTTAATTGATTCTTCAGATTTGGTCCAGGGTACACTTTGACTTCGGTGGAGGTGTTATTGGAAAGAATACTTATTGACTGTAAAATCTAATGCTTATTGTATAATTTATCTCAGTGGCTAATTTCTAGTGCCTTGAGCTGGGGTTGATACGTGGTGTTGTTTAAGAGTGAACTTGAAAAAACATATCTTTTCTGATTTCGGTGTGCCTGATTTCGGTGGCTTTTTGAGCACCGAAGTCAGAAAAACAACCACGGAAGTCAAATTTGCCTGATTTCAGTGTATTTCGTTCGATGGTTTTGACCTACTCTACCTACCACTCTATTCTCTTTGACAAGAGGTTGGCAATGCAATGAATCAAGGTACTTTGATCAGGCATTTACTGTACCTACCTATTAATTACATTGTACTCTGTGGCGTTTCCAAACAACACTGTTAAGATAAGATAAGATAAGATAATCATTTATTAAATTGCCACAACAAAGATATTACAATTTACAGGCAAAGCATGCTTACAGTCTATGCAAATAATGTTGAGTTAGTTTTTATCAAAGTTTTAAATGTATATAATACAATAATACATATTCTATCAAATTATCTGTCAAAAAAAAAATTAAACTCTGATAACATCTAATAAAAGTTCACAATGTTCGAGAATGTACTGTTTTTACAAACTGTAGAATTCAATTTATAGTTGCTGTGAGAAAGCACCATAGCCATCTGCAATTTAAAATTAAATACAACCCTGGATTAACATAAAACTAGGTACCTCAGTTACTATGTATTAAATTAAAGGTTGTAACAATAAAACATACCTATTTCAGCTGACCATGGAGCAAATAAAGCAAAAACAAGCGAAAAAAAACAGGACCAAAAAGAAACAAAGAGATTGAAGGAGCATGCTAGGAAAGTAAAAATCAAGAGTGATCCAGTCCTTTATGAACGACTTAAGTAAAAAGACAGACACCTTTACTTATAAAGGAAGATGGAAGGGAAGATTGTAAAGCTATTTTTACCTGTATTTTGTATTACCTCATAAATTAAGTACAAAAGACAATATTTTTAAGAAAGATATATTCAGAAGACTGATAAATCAGTTTGGAAAAAGTTTATGAAAAGTAATGTTTGTCGATTTTTTAATTATCTCAATTACTACCATTGACAAGTACAAACCGTAGCATAAAAAATAATAATAAAAACATATATTTGAATGTTTACACAATATTTTGTGTTGAATAAATCCAAAAGACTATTTTGCTAAGTAAATTTTATAATAAGGTTATCGACAATGTTAAAAAAATAATGTTCATAAGACTGATTTAAGTTTAAGGAAAGTTTTGTTTGTAGAATTTTTATTTGATTATTATTAAAACACATTTTACCTACGTGGATTATTTTATTCCATTTTATGGCATTTGAAGTTGAGTATTGTTAAATTCGATTTTTCTGAAAAAAAAAAAGTATGGAAGTAAAATTCGTATAGTATGTGTAATTTTGTTAAAAATAATTTATCTCTTTCATAACGAATTATGCCATGTTAAAACCAAATAAAGGGTATCTCGAATTGCTTTTTGTTTTTGGCAAACAAAAATGTATAATTTACATACTTAATTGTTTGACTTTATTGCGTGTTTTGATAAAATTTTGCCACTTTTTTTTTTGGAAGGATAATCATTTTTCGTTCTAGAAAAGTTAGCTAGAAATAGTTACCTACTCAAGCAATTCGTGTTAGATTTTTGGCGCTTGCATGACGAGCTGACAGACTCACAAGAGAAAAACTGATTGAAAAAATGTGATTTTAGGTATAAGAAGTAGGTACTTTAGAGCTTAATAATGTATGAGAATTACAATAAACAAGTTGATTGATTATATCCGCCCGGTTTTTATTTATTATATCCTCTTTTAATTTCTAGACAATGCTGGTATCAAATTGTGACTTTGGCACGTTAAATGATTCTCTGGTCATTTTCTGATTCCAGTGAATTATTTCCTGATGTCGATGCTTACAATCTGATTTCGGTGCAGGTAGTCAGATTTCGGTGTTAGTTTTTCTGATTTCGGTGCTGGTAGTCTGATTCCGGTGTACAGTTTTCTGATTTCAGTGTAGTCTGATTTCGGTGATTTAAATATTTCGTTTTATAACCGAGAATCTGGCTACCCAAAATATATCATGTTTTATAGCTTTTAGCCCTTTATCCAAAACAATCGATAAAATTCCCGAAAGACGAAAAAAAAAACGACCACCGAAGTCAGCCATTTTTACCTCTTCTGGAGAAATGCCCACCTAAAGTAAAACAAACTAGCGCATTTGTTAGCTATTGTTAGGGACGCTCATCTCAAACCACCACTTTATCAACCTGAGGAACAAACGTAGCCTTAACATATTAACCCTGACTTGCCAAAATTCATGGTGTAATACTAGCTGTATCCATGGCTTCATTTGCGTAAGTATCAGGACAAAACAATTCAAAGTTATTATTTAAGGCCTCCAGGCGCTGCTTTATCTTCGTTGTACGTTGCAAGAATGGTAACCACGAAAAACGATTTAACTTTGACGTGATAATCTATAGTTTATGTCCATCTTGAAAGTCCATTTTTAGGGTTCCGTACCCAAAGGGTAAGGGATCCGATTACTAAGACTCCGCTGTCTGGACAGACAGTCCGTACGTCCGTCCGTCTGTCACCAGGCTGTGTCTCATGAACCGCGATAGTTAGTTGAAATTATCACAGATAACGTATTTCTGTTGCCGCTATAACAACAAATACTAAAAATGGAATAAAATAAATATTTAAGGAGGCTTCCATACAAAAAACGTGATTTTTTTGGCGCTTTTTGCTCGATATTAATAACGGCAACAGGTAGACGCTTGAAATATCAAAATGTTGTATAGATAATGGTACAGAACCCTTCGTGCGCGAGTCTGACTCGCACTTGGCCGGTTTTTTCTTCGTCGTACGTTGCAAGAATGGACGCTATTCTTAATCCAGCGCCACACGGAACCCGCTTAATTTGATTTATAAAATGAGTCATCATAAATCAAATTGTAATAGGCGAAAACGAAATCATTGAGTCGACTAGCGAATAACTGCTGAAATATTTGTGGCATGTTATTACTCGTATATTGAATCACGCTGTGGCTGCGGACAGAAGAGCGGAAATTGAGGCAATCAAATATTATAATTTGGAAACGCCCTCTGCATTTTGATATTTTTGTGGTGCGGGAGCCGGGATCTCCCCGAGACGTCAGTCAGCGCGAACCAAGCATTCTTTATACTTTATTTTATACACAAAGGAATAAATATTATAATGTACAGTAAAACGATTCCTCCAATAAAAGATTAAAGAACAAAAAACACACAAAATCATTAGTTTGCTACATACGTTTACATATTGCGATGTTTTGTGAACTGTACGCTAGCAGTAAGACGTTTCATAAAACTACAATTCATAGTTTATTATGACAATTCGATGTGCATTGCAAAAGTACAACGTTTTTTGCACACCGGCAAGCTGTTAATTTACTGATAACACCTCTCAGTTTTATTTTATTGCATCCACTTTTTATCAAGTTTGTCTTAGTAAACCAACCAAACTCACACAATAACACGTAATCACACATTTCGTCAGTACCTTTCTCTCTCAAATAAAGACACACACACACACACACACACACACACACACACACACACACACACACACACACACACGCACACACACGCACACACACACACACAACATACACTAACTTGGTACTATTTCAGCTGTCAATTTATTCTTACTTTAAGAATAATTACTTGCTTAGGCTTTGTTATAATATGTGGCTATAAAATATTCTTATGAATTGTAGGTCTAAAAATTGTGTTATCAGGTGCAAGGAATTCAATTTATTCTTACTTTAAGAATAATTACTTGCTTAGGCTTTGTTATATGTGGCTATAAAATATTCTTATGAATTGTAGGTCTAAAAATTGTGTTATCAGGTGCAAGGAATTCCGTCTCACGTCACGAGGCTTTCTGAACAAAATCAATTCCACAGGTTTGACACACGTACCGGTATTCTTCAAAGGCAACGACGGAGAGCCCAGTTTCTGTGTGTGACTTCAACAAGGCTATGTAAATAAATTGAACTCAATAGGTACGTTTTCTGTGATTGTGGAGTACGTCAAACTACATTTTGTTTGCTTTGAAGGACATCGAACAACGTGAGGAAACGTGAGTGTCGGAGGGAAACCTGTGGGCGACGTGATGTTTCAGAGAAGATCTGTCCTCTGTTGTGGGACGTTTGTTCATCCCATTCCATAGAACTACCGTTCATTCATACGGAAAATTAAGAATCGGCACATTCACAGCCGATAATTGTTTGGAATAATGAAAAAAAGTAGTATTTTTACTTATAATATTTTAACTTAGCTATATTGTCACAACCCAAGTTGGCAAAAAAATGGAAAAAACATACCGAACACAGTTTTTCTAAGGTTAAATGAAGTGGCAAATATTTATAGAGTTTTTCGTAGCTTTATACAACAACGAACTATTTTGTGAATCATCGCCTTCGATTTGAATTAATGCATTTTTTTTTCAAAACTAATGAATTCATAACCATAAGTATTTTTCTTTAAATTTAGATTTTGATTTAACATCTTTTTTGATCAGACATTTTGTTCAAGTCGGTCTCTCACACTTATATTAGGATGACAACTGAAGTGAATATATGACTAGCTGACTGGGCAAACGTTGTTTTGACATATTAATTTGACTACGACCTATTCTCGTATCATTATGTCCTATGGTATACTACTGTGGGGTCGGGCAGCAGACATTGAGACCATCTTCGTCCTGCAGAAGAGAGCGATCAGATTCATATATAAGCTAGGCAATAGAGATTCCTTAAGAGATTTCTTTAAAGAAACTAACATCCTAACAGTTGCTAGTCAGTATATCTATGAAAATATTATGTACGTTAGGAAAAATATCAGTGACTTTAAAACTGTAGGTAGCCAACACAATGTAAATACTAGAAATAGACATAAACTTTCGTTCCCAAAATTTAGGCTGGCAAAAGTTAATACATCCTTTATGGGGCATTGTATACGTTTCTACAATAAGATCCCTGAGGATATAATAAGCTTGCCAGAAACGCACTTTGTGCCAAAAAAGCTACTGTAACATTAAAGATTATTTAGATGACAATGATGTCTGGAATTAAAGCCAGTTCAATGCATGAGTTTTAGAACATTTATATAAATCCTGTAAATTAAGGACTTGAAAAGACAAAGTTTGGAGTTTTTTTGTCCATTTTTTCTCCAAAATGATCTAGATTTTGAAATGGACACCTAGTTTAACTTATAACGTTCATTAAGTCGCAGTTTCTGTGCTACTTTGAATAAAAAAATTTGATTTTGATTGATTTTGATTTTGATTTCTCAGACCCACTACAATACACAAAAATACACAAAAAAATTCTTAAAAATCGGTGAAACCGTTTTGGAGGAGTTCGATAACAAACACTGCGACACGAGATTTTTATAAGTATATTAGATATTTTTGACAGGAAATCGGAAACTTTATTTTCCGCCACATTACTAACATTTCTCTTTAAATTTGCATGTATCTCGAACTGAAAATCTCACCAACATCGTCTTCGCCTCTTTGAGGCATTAGTGCGCGCAACGCGGCTTGAGGAATACAAAGCGACCTCGGAGAAAAGATTAAACCAACTGGAAGGAAAGGCACTCCCGCCACGAGATTTTTATTGACATTCCAACGTTCACTCGAGGTTCGCGGGAATTCTTACGTCCGCTCAATGGAAGCAGAACGATTCCTTCAGTTTTGAGTGAATTTAATGTTAGGTAGATTTCAGGGAAGTGGTAAGGGTTTTGTACCCGAAAGGTGACAACACTATAACCTATAACGTTTGTCAGTCTGACATTTAAAATCTTTTTTCTCTTTAACCTTAACAGTAGCCAGTTGAAATGCTTCCCGAAATGTGTATATTGGTCTGTATATTGTTGTCGATTCGGTAACCACTTTACAGTGGAAATCCTTTACTGGAGGTCGGCCGTCAGCTCTGCATATTCCTCTCTTTTCTGTGTCAAGCAAAATAGCTCTTCAACGCTGGCAACTCCAGTCCATTCTCTGATGTTACGGAGCCATGATTTTCTTTTTCTACCAGCGCGCCTCTTCCCCTCAATTTTTCCCAACATGAAAGAAGAGAAGAAGATGTCTGTACCGTTCGCTTGGAAGCACATGTCCCAAGTAACTTATCTTCTTATTGTTGGTCAATGTGAGTTTATTTTTTTTATTCAAGGAGAAAAAACAGAAATGACAAACTTATGAGATAAAAAATGTTAGAGTCAATATAGTATTTGTATAGCATTTTGCCAATTCCTCAGCATTTTCCACAGATAGGTAATACTTAATATCATAAATAAGAGGCGCAACTGTTTCAGTTCTCGGGATTGATTGACACGCCGCAGTACCTTCTCACCCTGTCACCTGCAAGTACATTTTTCTCCGTTTAACTTCTGTGGTACTTAGTTACATTTTCCTAAGGAAGGATGAAATGGGTTGCGACTTGCGTGTTGATAGGGAATGTGTTTGCTGGCTTATGTGAGCTTTCGATTTAACGTGCCTATTGTGGACTTGGCATTTATCGGTGTGTCGTTTTTTTGTATAAATAAATATAACTGAAAAAAGGTTTACTCCCATTGTCCACTAGGCGACTCGAATCGTAAGCTTGATATTAGGCACTTACATATGATAATTTAGGTCGTAGATAAGCGAATTACTATTTGGGTAAAATTTATGTATTTAAACTTACCTAAAATAATTACTGCTAAGTTATATTTTATTAGGGATTTATTGTATACTAGCTGACCCGGAAAACGTTGTTTTGCCATATCAATTAGCCTACGACCCATTCTCAGATCTACCAAATATACACAAAAATGTCATAACAATCGGTGAAGCCGTTTCGGAGCAGTTCGATAACAAATACTGTGACACGATATTTTTATATATTAGACTAGCTTTTGCCCACGACTTCGTCCGCGTGGACTTTAGTTTTAGCGCATGTGAAATGTATATTAAAAAAAAAGTGTAAATTAGAATTTAATTATGGCCTAGGTTTCATCCAGTAAACCTCTTTTTAAAACGACTCATGCTCCTATTGTAACTTTCGAGAACTGGGTCTATAACTACGTGTTTGGTTAACCTTAAATCTTTCTAATTAATGTTGAGGAAGCGTAAGTGATCTGTCAGGATCGTGGCAGGTGGCAGTCCCTGGTCTCTGCCTACCTCTCTGGGATACAGGCGTGAGTTTATGAATTTATGTAAGTATTTCTCAACCTCTTTTTATACTACGTTATTACACGACCAGCTTGACTTCAAGCTCACTCTAGAGCAGGCAACGTATGATCAATTCCTGCTGTTTTCAATTACTGTTACTGTGACTTATTAATTGACATTGGAAGTGTGTAGTATTCTTTAAATCCTAATGAGACCAACTCTTTTGACATAGAGTAGGGTAAGTAAATGAGACCACAAAATGTTTACTATTGACATCTCTATTACTCCCTCATAGGGGTTAAAGCTTAAAGGTTAATTCTGTGAAATACGTAGTTCATAAAATTGTATTGACTTGCATTTGTACTAAGTTTCAAGGAAATTCAACCATATTTTACTACCCGCATCAACTTTCCCCTTTCCACTAAAACAAAAAAATAAAAAATATAAAAAAACCGTGATTTTTTTTACATAGGTACGTACTAAGTTTCAAGAAAATCCGACCAAAAATATTATTATGTTACTCCCCGTTCAAACTTAGGCAACCCTTTTCACCACCTTAGAAGTTGAATTTTGAAAAACCGTGAAATAATTGTCTCATCAATTATGTTCACGTAGATTTGTACCAAGTTTCAAGAAAATCCGTCTACAAATACTTTACTCTCCATACAAATTTTGGCACCCAAGAGTGGTATCACTCTCTTAGGGGTTGAATTTTGAAAGCCTGAGAAAAACATCTTTCATAAATTTTATTAAAGTATATTTGTACTTAGTGCAAAGAAAATATGACCCCAAATATGTCTCTCCATACAAACTTTGGCACTCTATTTCACCCTTAGGGATTGAAAATTGAAAAACCGTGAAATGTGGTTTCCTCAATATTAAGTATTGAAGTACAGTATTAGTATTACAGTACTTTCATATTTTATGTCTCGCTTCTTGTGTGCAATAAAGGATGTTCTTATCTTATCTTACAGTAGTACCAAGTTTCGTATAAATCTGACCATATGTATTTTACTGTCCATACAAACTTTGATACCCCTTTTCAGCCCCTTAGGGTTTGAATTTTGGTAAACGATAAAATACACGTTTCATAAATTGTTTCGAATTTTATTTGTCATCATCAACCCATTATGTCCCCACCGAGGAGCACGGGTCTCTTCCCTGAGGAAGGTATAGGCCATACTTAACCACTTTTTATTTGTACTAAGTTTCAATAAATTAGGAATTGATTTTGAAAAACCGTGAAATAGATGTCTCATCAATTTTGTGGACTTACATTTGTACTAAGCTTCGTGCAAATCTGACCACTATTTTAGGGGTTAATTTTATTAAATCCGTCCTTATTTCTTGTCTGCATCTGTGTAAAATTTTATTTTTCTCAATCTATCGGATTTAGCTGGGCGTTGATGAGTGAGTGAGTCAGAACTTCGCCTTTTATTAGTAAGACTTTCACGCTTTAATGGGTTTTAATATTTTACTCCTCGTACAAAAATTTGCCACCCCTTTTAGGGGTTTAAATTTTGAAAAAATGTAAAATAAGTGTTTCATAAATTTTATTGAATATCCATTGTGCTAAGTTTCAATAAAATCTGACCACAAATATTTTACGTCCCATACAAACTTTGGCACCCTTTTTCACCCTCCTAGGGATTGAATTTTGGAAAAGCCTGAAATACGTATTCATTCACTTATTTACAGTCGTACTTCTGTGAAGTTTGGAATAAACAAATCTGTCTAATCTTGTTTCTCCATACAAACATTGTAGCATAGGTAACACGATGACCCGAGTCATGCGTTTTAACGCCAAATGTCGCGACTTTCCAGTACATTAATTGTCAAATTCTGACATTTTAGCGTCACAAAACGCGTGACTCGCCCCATCGTGCGACCCATGTTTCAATTGGCAATTCTGGTGGCTGACCAAGGCAAACCCATGCAGGTTTGCCAAAGGTCCTTCGAATGGTGGCGTGGTGGCCGGGTCATCTATTTCCTTCTAAAGTGATGGCTGACCCCTGCGTTATGCTCGTGAACGGGTGCTGTTGGTATGTCTGGCCGCAGCTGTTTTTTCTACTTTTTTAAGCAAAGTAACTAATGGCAATCAAAGTTATTGATGGCAATTATGGAATCTTTATCGCTTAGGTAGAAACTGATGAATTAGGTTTAAGATTATTTCAAAAAAGATGGTCAGGGTGAAGATTTTTTCGCTGCTGCTTTTTTCCTCTGCAAATCAACCCGAAGGCAGTATTGACATTCAACCACTGTACATTGATATTCAACCATAGATATTTTCTGATTGATTGGCCACCCCCGGTCTTTGTTTACCCAGCTATATATGATATTCTATTAATTTTCTGTAGATCTGTTATCCCGCTATCCGGATCATCTTATGGATTTTCGTTTTTGTATAATTTGAATCATCCCTTGTGAGTTTGTGATTTTTCCGTGATTGGCCGCCTAAAATCCGCCCGTCTCCGCCACGTTTACAGTAGCCGTCCCGTGGGACCGAGTCAGTGACTTAATTTTTGCTTAATTTTTATTATTATTTATTATTTTTGTGTGGTAAATAAAATATTTTCACTTTCACTTTCACTTTTCACTTTGAGTGGCCTGCCAAGTTTCATTTTAGCTTAGTGGTACAGCTTCAATAACAGCTGATACTCACTAAGCTAAAAAAGACACCACATGTGTATGTCTATTGGCTTCTAAGACGAATAACGGTGAAAGACAAAGCCTCGGGACCACCAGATTCGCCGAGTCTAATCGAAAAAAAAAAAAAAATGTTTACTATACACATACATTGATAATAAAACTGCGTCCAATAACGACGCGCCGGACCGAGTCACCCAATCCGTTGTGATTCGGCGCTTTGGCTCGACTCTGCTCTAATGGACGCCGGGCTTTAAACGAAGAGTTTAATCCCGGGTTAGGTGACCCGCGGATAACTAAATTTTTTTTCCTGTGAAATTTTCAAGGCAAGACGTGACTGATTTTCTGATCTTTCATCAAACTCTTTTGGGGCAATTATTTTGCATTTATGATGTCTCGCGGCTTCCCCTCCATAGAAACATAACCACAAACGTTTGGCGGCCCCCACTGGGAATCCAAAATACGACCTCCGGCATGGTAATCAGACGTGACACCGTAAGACGAACAGTTTTAGGTATCTTCTTTTTTTACCATCAGATGAGACAGACGCCAAGTGCGAGAATGACTTATGAAAAAAAAAACGGTGACTAGACACATTGCTTGAAGAGGTTATTCCACAGATAATTTCGAACGAGGGCTCTATGAAAAACCTTTGGACCCTCAATCCATGGCAAGATTAAAAGTGTACAGTCGACTGAGTCATATAAACATAAACATAAACATTTACATACAGGCACATACATTGCTTCTGGCCCCACACTAGGATACCCTGTGTCGTGGGAACCAGAAACAACGACATCACAAACATGTAAACATCCAAGACCTGGGGTTGTATTTTTTTTTGTCCCCAGCCGGGATTCGAACCCGGGACCTCTCGCATGGTATGCAGGTGCACTACCGCTGCGCCACGAGGTCGTCAGTGCATCAGTGCACTCTTATCAATTACGTTCCGAAAATACTAACACAAGTTTGATGTGGTGTCGTCTGTACCTTCCTATATTTATTATTGTAAAATTGCCCGTTTGTAATATAAATGGTTTTGCAACAATCAAAAATACGTAACACCAAACAAAACTCGCTGTATGTGCGAAACGCAAAGGGAGAAAATTTAATTTGGCTCACATTTCGACTTTAGCACGTTGTTGACACGAGCCATATAGGGTGTTAAAATATTGACGCCGGACTGAAAGCAATATTTTTTTTTACTTTTCGCGTTCATATAGCAAGGAGCATACTATAAACGAGTTCCAATGTTTTAAATGTATTTTGCGTTGAAATTAGTTTTATGAGGTTCCTTGGGAAGAAATAAATATTCAGTAATCGATACTAGATAGATGGATTAGTATAATGCTCGGCAGCTAACTTATTAGAAAAATCCGTGCAGTTGGAGTTTCCGATAGATAGATACGAAAGACCCATTTTAAAAAAAATATTTGTTAATTTAACTAAAGTCCAAAAATTCTAAGTTGCATCCCGCGTCCTCCGCAAATGAGACACAAAATACATCCACGCGAAGTTAAATTAATTTGGCAAAGTAAATTTGTCGGACATTACACAACAAATTAAATAAAAAATTGTGGCTTTGAGCCTACATGACGCCGTTGATTTCCCAAATATGGTTGAAAAAATTTACATACTTTCATGATGTTTTTGAGACGTCTTTCTTATCGGTAGTAGGGGGTCACTTGCAAAAACCCCATGCAACGAAATCGTGTCGCCTCGGCGTGGGCTATAACTATGTAACTACGTGTCACCTGTAATTAATTTAAATAGCGTTGAGTAGACCAAATTCGCCATTACTCAGGACCTCTTGATGTATACCGTTAGATGGCTCCAGTGCCGCATAACACGTTGCGTAGTTTGAGCTAAAAGTTAACGCTTACTTATAGACGTTGCGTTAAGCCAATGGATGTGTGGGGCCAAAAAAGCGTGTGGGGCTTTTTTATTGATGGTATAAAAACTTTGGCCTTTGCATCTACGTATTGAAATTATTTATAGAATTCACCAGATGAGTGAAGGGACCATTCGGACGCTGCAGTGTCTAGGACATTGTTTTTTAGATGGAGTAGGCTTGCCCAGCACCTATACCATCCTGCCAGCTTAGTCGGCCTATCCCACAGGAAAGAAAAGTCAAAACGGGCGGAGCCAACCAAGCCGCGGGTTCCCTCACGATGTTGAGGATGAAAAACACGACGTTGGAAAACATCGTGAATAAGCCCGCTGCTTGCTTGATGGTAGGCATATGGTGCAGAGAAAACGGCGGAAAGGAAAAGGAAAGGGCGTCAGTTTGTTAACACCCGGTATAACGAGCTATTAATTTCGCACAACATGCCAGAACGAAAGCGGGCCATGTCATGGAGTAAATGACTTTTATTTTACCTGTGACATCGTAATTTTCAATAATTTCGTAATAAATATGTTAGATAGAAGTGAGAATAATTATTCTCAAGAATTCACGTCTTCTAAAGAGTAAAAGTCTAGGTTCCATTTGGTGAAACGACTAAATGAAGCGAAATGAGATGAATGAAACGAAATTAACTTTCGAAATAGGGTACTAATACTTGAATCCATAGATAAGAGTTGCTTGTAACTGATTTAAGCAGATTAGGATGATTCAATGGTTGAGACCGAATGCGGATTCACCTTCGTATCAGTAGGTATAATATTGTCACAATACCACTGACTATCAAGGCATTGATCTTTCAGTGACAGTTAGGTAGTATAACATTAAAAGGCCGCTTTCTCATTTTAGAATTTACATTACATTAGATAAACTCACGCCTGTATCCCGGAGCGGTGGGAAGAGACCAGGGTTTGCCACTTGCCTTGATTCTGACAGATCTCTTTCACTTCATCAACATTCATTAGTGGTTGTATGCATGCACGCCTGTATTGGGTACTTTTTATCATTCCCTTTGCTAATACATCCCCTATTTGGGCGAAGTATGTCCGCCCGGGACGACGCTTACCAGTCCTTCCGACACCAACATTCGCTTGATATATTTATTTGGTCAATCTTTCTTCCTTCAACCTATCCATGTCCGAACCAACGTCACATTCCTTACTCAATTTTAGTCACTACATCCTCTTACAGTCCACAACTTACTCTAATAGTCTAATCAAACTGTTGCGTATTCTGTACTTCAAAGTAACATCACAAGTACTTCTATAATATAAAAGATTTTAAAATGATTTCTATTATTTTAAAGATTTTCCATAAAAACACAATTGATATAAATGTGTTATCAAATCATTTGGTTTAAAGCGCCCATATTATTCTGTCGTTGCGAAACAGGACCTTAATCTGATTCATAGCAAATTGTGTGCTCGCTGAAAATTCACAGCATCACCGTTATTCGCGAAATCAGCAGCCCCCAGCGACTGGATGGGTGTCGACACCCGTTTAATGGATATTCCCCTGTCATAAAACAATAAAAACTGTGTCGCTGAACGCGTGGATTTGCTCTTATTTATCGCGCTTTGGCCAGCATTTGCATACCGGCATCGGCAGCACGCCGCTGATGCCAAATGAAAATTACAGCGCAATTTCCGCGCCTGAAAGCCGATGTGATTTTCTACTGACTTTTAAAAAAAAAAAAAAAACTCGACGGCGAAATGTTACAAACCTGAAGCCAGGTTGGTATTTAATGTCACCATAAGCAGCCTATATACGCCCATGTAGGGCACAGGCCATCTCTCAGAGAGAGAGTATGAGCTTAATCACCACGCGTGCCCGCGTGGATAGGCGATTTCAAGCGCTGATGCATGTGAATAACTCAGACACCCAGGTTTCCTCACGATGTTTTCCTTCACCGTTAGCGAGTGGTATTGCTTAAAATGTGTTTAAATTAATGTGTAAAAATAAATAAATCCTACTGTATCAGGGTTACCAACATCAGCCCAAAAAAGTTTACTAGATCATTATTTCGTGTAGGGTTATTTTTCAGGGGATAGCAGGACAAGAAAATCGGTGGCCTACCACACCGAATCCTTATGCATTTAGATACTGTTAGTCAGACCGGCTGGCAAGAGCTGGATGAGAATAGCCGAGGACCGTGCTCAGTGGCGTGCAATAGGAGAGGCCTATGTCCAGCAGTGGACAAGCATAGGCTGATGATGATGAGTCAGACCTGAGATTTCCGCACTTAGGGCGCTTATACACGGGTGGCACGCGTGCCAATTGCGACGTGTCAGCGTCGACGGCTGCAGTTGGCACAGGTGTTTTCCTGCTGTTACCGAGTAGTATTGGTATTACAACTTTACAAATGTGGCTAACTTCAGTACTTGCCGGAGATTCGCACCCACGACCTCCCGAATGTGAGGCCTTCGTTCTACTGCCGCGCTACCACCGCACACCGCACCAGGGCACAGGCTTTCCGACCGAGAGAGAGCGATTATGTGCCTATGGCAGAGCTGAGGTAAGTACATCTCAGACACTTTATTCATATTGACTAATACGTCCCACTGCAGGGCACAGGCGTTCTCTCGGAGAGAGAGTAAGGGCTTAATTACTACGCGTGTTCACCGCGGATTGGCAATTTCAAGCGCTGAGGTGTGTGAACACACACTCAGGTTTCCTTACAATATTTTCCTTCACAGTAGCGAGTCGTATTGCTAGGTTTACAACTTCATAAATGTCTGAAACACTATTAGTGATTGATTAAAAATTCTTTGTACCAAAACGCCAAAGCGAAAGTATCTTAACTTAATTTAAGTACAAACCTAAATCTACATATATTTGTACACTTTTGGTACATTCCCCAAATTAAAAGTTAGTATTTAAGCCTCCACCAATCCGGACTTGGCCCCCGTGGTGGAGTATGGCCTATACCTTCCTCAGGGAAGAGACCCGTGCCCCTCGGTGGGGACATAATGGGTTGATGATGATGATGATTTAAGTATTTTAATACAAATTTAAATCTACTGTAAGTATTTTAATACCAATAGTATTTAAATACTATGTGTAATTCTTTCACCTGGTTGTGCAATAAAATGTTCTCTATCTATCTATTCATCTATTTTAGTTTTACTTTCAACTTCGTATTTTAAATACTCGACCGGAAGAGCGAATTCCTCCTAACACAGATATAAACTTAAAAGGAGGATTTGATACCTACTATTTTTATCACTGTAATAAACAAGTAGTTTTGATTATATATTCTTTTTGCTTCACTAACCCGTGCTGAGCTATTTACCTGTGTAAATAGGTTTTTAAAGTAATTTAGATTTTTTTTTAAATTTGAATTCTGATATTTTTTTGATATTTTTATTCATTCTATCTTTAAAACAAAAGTTAACTAGTAAAAAATGCTATTTAGCATTTTTAAGTACGCCTCTGTACATAATCAATGTTTCGTGTGCAAGAAAGATTTTTTTTATCAACAATATTATGTCTGTTAACACGTTCCTAGGCAGAGGAAGCTCATACGATTCAAAAACAACAGATCACAATGACATATAAGTGTCAGCGAGTGATTGTGTCAAGCTCCGTTTCTGGGTAATCTGCCTGGTACATACCTACCTATACATGTGACAGCACTTGAGTTCAAACTGAAATTCGCCGCAGATTGAAACATCAAGCGTTCGATATCACGGGACAGGCAAGAGCAATACAACACAGATATGGTAATGACATTGCCACAAAATAACGAGCTTTAAGAGCTTTTGCTCTCGTCTCCATCCATCCCTCATCGTCGCACATTTTTATTGATTCTAACAGGATTCTATCACGTAATCTTGTCTTTCCTGTGGGCTAGGCCGACCAAGCTGTCAGGATGGTATAAGTGGTGGGCAAGAATAATCCATCTAAAAACAGTGTCCCAGGCATCCGAGTGGTCCCCTCATCCATCTATTGTGGTGTGAGTGAAGGCCACTGCACGCTGTATAAATCATTTCATTACAAAGTTTAGTTTATCATTGTAATATCACGGGTGTATCTCGAGTAAATCACGGACATTTTAAACATATTTTTGTAATTCTATATTTTGAATGCAGTCTATATACGTCCCACTACAGGGCACAGCCTTCTCTCAGAGAGAGAGAATGGGCTTAATTACCACGCGTGCTTACCGCGGATTCGCGATTTCAGGCACTGAGGTATGTGACACCTCTGACATTCAGCTTTCTTCACATGTTTTTATCACCGCTAGCGAGTGGTATTGCTACTATAACTTCACAAAGAAAGTATAAGAACGAACAAAACTATAAATAACAACTCTATATATTTATTTAGATGCCAATTAAAGATGCATTAGTATTTTTAATGACTCGCGACGCTCATACGTAGTTATGTATGGGTCTAATCGCGATTATATATTATTTAAATTTACCTATAAGTAACCGCGATTAGACCCGTTTAATATATAACTAAAACACATTGGCAAGAAATTTTAACAATAGGAGATTAGGAACTTCTTATTTATTTATCAAAAACTAAGTAGGTATATGAAATGAAAATATCTTACAGTGCAATCTAAGACCACATTGCTTAAAAGTATAAATACTCAGTTTTGCTACAGTTAAAAATGTAAGAATGTGCTACTCAGAGGGAGGCCAGGGGCCTATTTCATAAAACTACAATTTATTGTTTACTATGATAATTCGATGGACATTGCAAAGTCGATTAAACCAAAGATTAACAAGTAGACTCTGCTACGCAATATACGTGGATTTGTAATAATAAATTACAAATTGGAGTTTTATGAAACATGGCCCTGACTGTGGCCTAAGCGAACATATAAATACGTATTATAGTGTAAACACATATTACACTAATTACATTTCTTTTATATAAATCTTAATATTAATATAAGTAATAAAATGTATCATAATATTTACATATTTACAATAAATATGTATTATCTATAAAAAAATGTCTCTAGACCGCTGCCGTTGGGGAGAGTTCCCATGATACCTCTCTGAATAGCCAGGCTGATGCGCTGCCCGAGGTAGCTACCAGCCAGTGTAGGGTCGCCTGACGAGTCGGTGAGGCGCGTAGATATTTGGTTTGTAAAGTTTACGCGCTTCAGGGTCCCACGGACCCATCGTCTCGACCCCAAACGGCGCAAATAAGTAGCTGTCCCCAAGGACTTGAGGTATTCTGCCATAGCTGCTGCCGCGCCCGCGGCCCTGCTGGTGTGAGTGACATGGGAACGCGCCAGTGTGTCAACGCAGGTAGCGTCCCACACGAGCGGCAATAAAAATATATACTGTGAAGTATTCTCTGCATCATAAGGATGCAACATTAATTTAATTTGAGTGAACAAATCGAACCGCATAGGTTAAAATTAAATTAAACTTTGTCTAAAGAATGCCAAAAGTGACGCGTCTATTAGATGCAAAAAATCATATTAAAGTAATTGATTACCCAGCAAAAACATGGGTAAAGTTAGTTAGTTTGTTTGAATGGCGGACAGTTTTTTGGCACCCTGTATACAATACGTTAATACAGAATCTTCTGGTTATATTTATATTCTGTGACACACTGGCTTCATTGCAAATACTCCACACGGCGTATCACTCCACTAGTCCTTATTGATGTTACCTGGCACACGGAGCAAGCTCTGGTTCTCCATGAACAATTCTCTTGTCTCTTACAGAATACAGTCGGATTTAGATTGACAGACGATTGCAATGTCGGCAGTAGTGTTACGATTTAAATGATATCATCATCGTGGCTTATATTATAAGCAAACATTGCATTTACAGTGAGTTGATTGCACTAGCATATAGGGAAAGTGAAAATTATTTCTTTCCATTTTAACACATATTACCATAACACAAAAATAAAACAAAGTTATGGAGAGAAACGAGAGCACAAAAATTATAGTACCTAATACATTTTTTTTACATAATATAAAAAATATCATTGCTTAGTGGAAGCGGTTAAATTCAATTCAATTCAACAGTTTATTGCCAGAAATTACAGTCGTATAGATGGTATGATATAAAAAAATATTACACTGTGTAATTTTACTGTATACATAGCAAAATTAATTAGATAATTAAATAATTAAATAAATAATTTTCTGATATAAAATAAAATAATATTAAAAACACAAATAAGCCTGTTTATTCAAAATTTTCATAAAAATCCTCAAAATTATAAGGACACATGTCCAACCGCATACTGCGTTGCCACGAAGAAGGCCTGTGTCCTGCAGTGGGCTTCAAATGGCTGATGATGACTCAAAGGGTAAGGGACCCTATTATCAACAGATACTAAAAACATAATAAAATAAATATTTAAGGGGGGATCCCATACAACAAACGTAATTTTTTTGCCGTCTTTGCTCTATATTAATAACGGCAACCGGTAGACGCTTGAAATATTAAAATGTTAAATGTTATAATAATGGTACGGAACCCTTTGTGCGCGAGTCCGACTCGCACATGGCCGGTTTTTTTGTTATTTAATGTGGTATGGCAGTCGACATCACACCTTTAAACCCGTACACAAGGCATGTAAAGGTACTGTCGAAAGAAAAGGTAATACTGGAGTTATAACTAACTAACTAAAATGTTAAGGTAGTGTTGTCAACAGTACTATACGGAGTGGAGTGAAATCCCCAAAAAATCCGGGAGGTAAGGCAATGTCGGCGATTTTTCGACCCCGCTTTCCCAGTTAGTATCGTGAGATGTGGCTACTATTAATCACACCACACTGACACCACATTAGTATAAATGGCAGCCTTGCGAAGCCGGGAACGGGTCGCTAGTGTAAATAATAAACATTCGGACGAACGGGCCCTTTGGCATTTTCTACATTTCGGCAAAACATGTCTAGTAGGGCGTTTGAAGGGCGCTGTGTCAGTCATCAGTGACAGTAAGGGCGCAGTACTGTTATTTTGTGGTAATGACGGACTCTTCAGACATTATACACTGTTCTAGAAGATGTTTTTTTACCTATAAACAAACGATTTAATTCGAAGATTAATTTAGTAAAAATGTCAAAAACCGGCCGAGTGCCAGTTGGACTGACGCACGAAGGGTTCCGTACCAGTATCTAAACAATATTAGACAAAGATCGAATTTGAGAACAGCGCCATCTATAGAAACCAACAAAAAGCGTTCAACGTTGACATTTAACGACATGAAGGTTTGAAGGTTACATACATGGCCGATAGATGGTGAGCGCCGTCTTTAGACAAGGTTTGTTGTATGGGATCCCCCCTTAAATATTTGTTTTATTCTGTTTTTAGTATTTGTTATTATAGCCGCAACATAAATACATCATCTGTGAAAATTTTAACTGCCTAGCTATCACGGTTCATGAGATAGAGCCTAGTGACAGACAGATGGACAGACGGATTGTGAAGTCTTCGTAATAGGGTCCCGTTTGGCACCCTTCGGGTACGGAACCCTAATAAGGGAATGTGTATTTCTTAATTAAGGGGGCCCAGGGAGTAACACTAGCACCACCGAGGAAACAAAATCATATCTTTTTTACAGATCGAATTTGCAAAAATTGTCGGTACAATCTCTCAATCACCTTAACAGTGATTTTTAGGATCCATGGCCTTGAACCTAAGGCAAAAGACCTAGGACTAGATAGCATTAACGCCAGAAACGGTCGTTTTTGGCATAAACGTTATCTAGTCCCAGGTTCGTGATTCTAGGTTCTTTGTCCTAAAAATCAGTGTTAACATGATTGAGAGATGTACTGACAGTTTTTGCAAATTTGATATCTAAAAAAGATATGATTTTTATTCCTCGGTGGCGCTAGTGTTACTTCCTGGACCCCCTTAATGAGAAGAAAATTTAGGCCAACTTGCACCACTTCTTAAAAGTCACTTAAATCGCTATTTAAAATTACTTTTGCGTGGAGAATTTTAGTTTAATGCTGTCTAGGCCACATTTAACAAAGTGGTGCAAGTCTGCCTTAGTATCTAAGGAACGATGTGCATTGACCCGTGCCCAGTGTTCCCTAAGAAGTCCGAAACAGTTAAAATAATGCAATAGACAGAAATATTTCTAAGATGCGCAATTCCTGAGACGACTTTTGAAAATTTTCTGTTCACTATAAATATATTTTATGACGCCACAATTAAATAATATATTTATGCTTTTTTACGGTCTTTCTGCTGTCACTATGACACTGATTGATCCACTACTATAGGATAATGATTTACTGAAATCTACGACATTGGTAGAGAGCGTAAAGCGCGAATTTAGTAGATTTAATATCTGCACTGTTTTCATATGGTTTAATATTTATGTGTAAGGCATCCACTGAAAATCAGCGCCGTGGCCCAACCATGGCATAAGGCTGAGTGGAGACCTTTTTGGTGCATAATACTCGTACATAAGACTGTAATAATTTTAAGTTAATTTATTCTATTGTATTTTTATGTGCCAAATAAAGATTATTCTATTCTATTCTATTCTATTCTATTTACATAAAAAAAAAACAAAAAATCATCTGGGGAAAAATCACAAATCAAAAGATCTTGTAAAACACAGACTCTACCTAATTGGGTTATTTCATGAATCGCGCTTTTTAGAAATCACTCTGCAAGTATCGTTAATCCTTAAAAATATCTCATATTTGCCATTAATTTATTACCCAACACATAGGCAGGCAATTACCTCATCATTTAAATAAACCATTTGTTTACACGCAGATAACGTACACATGTCATAGCACATACTGTTCAAATATTATGACGTTCCGCAGTGATAACAGCGATTACTTGCGCATTGAGGACTAGAGAAGCGTAAGCATCGGGATAGGTGATAAGAGTGATAAGTATGTAAACAAATTGTTACACCGTCCGCTGGCCGGTTCATTATATTTCTACCTCTTTAGTTTGTGTTTGCACTGGATTATTATTTGTAGGACCCTCAGCCTTCCTCACGATGTTTCCCTTCACAGTTAGCGAGTGTTATGGCTACTATAACTTCACAAATGTACATAACTTAGAAAACAAAGTCATAGGTACATGCCCGCACTGGGAATCGAACCTCGCTTGCGAATCAATGTTCTACCCACTAGGCTACCACCGCTCTTTAAAAACTTATGCTAACTTAATCAATACTTCCGTACGAACTATAATTTATTTCTTCTTCTTTAATCATTTGACACCTCTGTGGAGTCTGGCTAGGGATATCGCCAATCCGCGGTGGGCACGCGTGGTGATTAAGCCCATACTCTCTCCCTGAGAGAAGGCATGTGCCCTACAGTTGGGTGTGTATAGGCTGCTTATATATGTATACAGAATGTTTTTCGTGTGCGTGCACTCTCAGTTAGTATAGACGAAGGAACATCAAGCAATCCACGCGAACACTTTAATAAATTTCATTACGGGCGACAATGCAACAAAAATCTAAAGATTGATCTGGTTTTGAGGGCACATCAACCGTTACATTTTGGTTGCAAAGTCGTCCACAAAATATCTCAATTGATTCGACGCGTTTGCGCGAGTATCGTAGGCTATATGAATTCAGCATAAAGCCAACAAAAAAATAAAAGGGAAAATTACTGAAAAGACAAAAATAAAAGACAGAAATAAAAAATAACCAACAACCCGACTGCTAAGCAACAACTACTAAGCAGGCGGGACCAACATAGGTAGATACCTCACAATGAGGCACCTCATTGGGTTGTTGGTAATTTTATATTTCAGTTTTTAAACCTGGAAAGCTTTTTTTCACTTTTTTTAGTTTCCGGAATTAAGTCAATAATGTGTAGTGCTTACGAAAGTTTTAGTTCGAGCATATTTCAGTATCGATGAATTTAATTTACTTCCAATACATGAGCAAAAGTTTAAAATTTTCAATTCTATATTTTAAAAGTTGACCGCGTATAGTTTCAGGAAAAATAAAAACGTATAATAGGGAACGTTTATTGCATTATTATTTATTATAATTACATTCATAATTTATCGATATTTTCCCGTTTATAGGGAACATAACATTGTAGAAAGCTCCTTAATAAAATTAACTAAGAAGGAGGAAGGGAAAGGATATTGTGAACGTCTTAAGGCTGGGTTTTCCAACATCAACCCTGAATTAGGTGTTCTAAAAAACATTTTACTCTCGAATGGTAAGTATTTGAAATCTCAAACATATATATATCAATGTCCGATCTGGGTCCGTCGGTCATTATTTTAATGATTTTTAAAACTTTATAGCATCAAATAAAAATCGCGAACATTTGTCTAAATTATCACTACATAATATGTTTTTGTTTGAGCTGTACAGAGTTTTGGATATAAAAAGTATACCAAAATGGCTAAAATTGAATGTGTTAGTGACGGCGGTCGTCAAAATTCTATTAAGAGCATTTGTATTTCTGTAATTTCAAAAATGTCTACCTTTCCCACAACTATTCGCTCGCGCAGCATAATACAAATGATACAAATCCGTGCGCTTGGAGAACTTAGCTTTAAACATAGAAGTTGACTGGCTTTGTGAATTAACTGAAGGAAAGCGAACGAACTGCATAACAGGCGCTTTCCTTCTGCGGCAGTTTTGCCGCCTTTACACCGCAGCTTATACGGGGAGCGAAGCGAAGTGATGGACGTACGCATGTGACTGTAAGCGATGTGGATTTGATAAGAATTAAAATAGTTATCAATTGGCGCAAAGAATGAGTTTCGCAGAATGAAAGAAAGAGTCAGAAGGTTAAATTTTGTGTTTTAATTTAGGATAATTTAGGATTTAGGCTCATGCATACACCTTGGATATACAACCTAAGTGAAAGATGATATAAGTGTTTGTCAAATGTCTGTTAAAATAGATAGTTTCCAATTTACATAATAAAGATATTTCCAAAAAAAAACTTATTACTATGTATTGTTAGATGATGAAACTGAATGCAAAAAAAATTAGAACCAAATGAGGGTAACGCTCCCCCTAACCCACTCATGACAAGATGTTGTAAAGCCTTATAAAGGAGGAGGTTATCAATAGGTTCGTGTTTTTAAAGTTCGTTCAGCAAAAATTCCTTACTGCCTTGTCCGATTTCATTAATTATTTTTTTGTTAGAACCGGTAACTCAATGATAGTCCCATATAAATTAGGACAAGATCTGTTGATGGTATACAGTACAAAATCATGTAATTGTTCAATTTGCAAAGGCGTCTGGACGACGTATGGGCAAATAACCGATCTCGATGTAATTTCTTCATGTAAGAAAGAGGTTACTTCAACAGTGATTTGAAATAAATTTCGTCAGGATCTTATAATAGAATCCATGGCAATTAACGAACTACTTCTTATGAGCACATAAATATTAATTATTATTACATTACTGCAGTGGCCAGCAAGAGGCATTGATGGACGAACGTGTAAATGTGGGCTGAGGCGAAGCCAAGGCACATATACGTAACTCCATTAATGCCTAGTTGTAGCCGAGACTTGTTCAGTACTTTTCTCAAATAATGCGCGGAAATTAAAACTAAGTGAGTAGGCAGAACTTTTTACTTTTCACAAAATCAATGACGAACAACAGTAATTTTTCAATAAACAGCTTTCTATTTGTAAGCCAGTTCAAAATTTAAATAAAACTTTTGATAAGTTACCTTCTTGGTTGCCATGTTTGGCAGTAAAAGATCTTTCCATCTTTAAACGTGCACCTACGACACATATGAGTTCACCATGTAATTTATTTGACCGCTAAAACACAACAGGCATGGATTTTTATATAGCTTTGCTCTAATTTCCAAGCATGTTTGAAAAAATTTATTTTTAGTGTGTTGTTATAAAAGTCAGTAATTTTATCAAACCTTTTACTCTTATAGTGTGTAAGCAACCCTCAACACCACTTTAGGAAAACTTCAGTGTGAAAGCTGAGCTGAGGAACGAATTTATCATTGACATGTCCCGTTATAGTTGAATTTACCTCGGCTATGCTTTTAATAGATTAACTGAGAATCATTACAATAAACCAAGAAATTCTAATAAAAGAGCAGTAGACCGCAGGGTGGCAGTGCAGTTGGCTTAATGTAAACGCAGGCTTACAGACACCCAAGAAGTTAGGCTCTTAAGCTTTATGTTTAATCACTGAACAGAAAGCAACGGAAATAATTGCATCATGATGCCTCTCAAAAGAGCGCCGAATATCCAAAGGCCTTTAATTCCGACGGTTCTGCATAATGACGAAACCAGAACTCCAACAGGAAATTCCCATTCAAAACTCGACTTAATGTGGTTAGTTTATAGGAACTTAGCCAGCTTTATAGCTGGATACCGTTCAACGTGGTGTGGCGTTAAGGTTTGGGTCCTGCTACGTGGTTCTATCTAGCGGGCCTTTCATAGTTCTATTAACTATTTTAGCTAATATATAATATATATTTTATTAGGACTACCAACAAGTACCCAGGAATACCTAGGTTTAGTTACTGCGTCTTTCTATTACTGATACTTTTATATGGATTTATTCTGAAATAAATATATATCAATAAAATAAATAATACACTCACAATAGACCATAAAACTAACAACCGGCCAAGTGCGAGTCGGACTCGCGCTCGAAGGGTTCCTTACCATTATCTATACAACATTTGAATATTTCAACCATCTACCTGTTTTCGTTGTTAATATCGAGCGAAAAACGGCAATCACGTTTTCTGTATGGGAGCCCCTCTTAAATATTTATTTCATTATATTTTTAGTATTTGTTGTTATAGCGGCAACAGAAATAAATCATCTGTGAAAATTTCAACTGTCTAACTATCACGATTTAGGAGATAGAGCCTGGTGACAAACGGACGGACGGACGGACAGCGGAGTCTTAGTAATAGGGTCCCTATTACTTAGTGATTGTATTGTGTGGAAGTTATTATTATTAAATAGTGCTACTTACGTAGTGCTACTAGCATTATTACTTACTTGGTAAATAATAAGGAAAACGTCGTGAGGAAACCTTCAAAGCAGCCTATGTACGTCCCACTGTAGGGCATAGGGCTTCTCTCAGAGAGAGTATGGGCTTAATCACCACGCGTGCCCACCGCGGATTGGCGATTTCAAGCGCTGAGGTGTGAATAGCTCAGACACCCAGGTTTCCTCACGATGTTTTCCTTCACAGTTAGTGAGTGGTATTGCTACTATAACTTCACAAATGTACATAACTTAGAAAGAAAAGTCATTGGTACATGCCCGCACTGGGAATCGAACCTGGGTCTCCCGCTTCCGAGTCCAATGTTCTACCCACTAGGCTACCACTGCTGGAAACCTTAGAGGGAGAACATCTGTGGTGTTCATGTACCCCAGGGCTTAAAATTACCAATCCACCGCGGGCACACGTAGCAAATAAGGCCTACTGTCTCTCTGAGAGAAGGCCTGAGCCAGTGGCACCAACAAAGGCTACGTAGAAATAAAATAAAATCTATTAAATTGTTGTTCATCATCAGCCATTTGACGCCCACTACAGGACATCGGCCTCCTTCGTGGTTTTTATAACCATGAGGGATTTTGCTACAATCGCCACGCTTGGCAGGCGGGTTGGCGATCGCAGTATGCGGTTGGAATCTCAGGAAGACGCTGCTGCCCGTCTCCTGGTAATTGATTTCCCTAGTCAGACGTCTACGACATCCAGGGAAGGAAATGGAGTGACGCTATTCTTAATGCGGCGCCACGCGGAAATTGTTATTGTTATTATGGAATAATTATATGCTTCCCTCTCACACAGTACGGACGGCATTATTGTTAGAGCGAGAAGCAAATTGTTGCCCAGTCTTTTTTTTAATTAACAGTGTTATACTCGGCGGTTGTTCTAGAAAGGATTATACGTTCGTCTCGAACGGGCTGGCGGTCGTTTCATGAATTTTCTATGTAAAGCCTTTTAGGCAGCAATTCTTGGGGACGCCGGAATGACGTGAATGCCCCACTTTAGGGGTTCAAGTAACTGAGTCTTTGAGCCTCGGTTGCACTTACTTTCATGTGGGTGGATACTTTTAATAGGAGTTACTAGGACAGGATTTTACAAGGGTTTCCTGTGGTTATTGCAAGTGACACGTTTAGGAAGGTGACCTTTTATTTTCTAAGGTTAACACGAGCACTGGACATAATAAACACTGAGTTTGCTCGTTTATTTAAAACATTTTTTGAACGTAACTTAATATTTTTTTGCCGAGGGTAGTAAACTAACAGTTAATGTTTTCAAAAAGACGCCTGTCACCTCAGTCTACCGAGACCACGGCACTTGCAAAAGTACCAAATGATCGGAAAATTGTACAATGAAAAAATAAACTGGTAAATATCCGTTCAAATTCAGTTTTTATTAGGTCCCTTACTAATGTTGACTGTCGTTGGTCTAGCGGTCTGTCTGATTACAATGCCGGCGGTCGCGGGTTCGGTTCTCACTGGGGGGCCGCCGTAAATTTGTACAAATGACCTCATTCTGGGTCTGTTTGCATGTTTGTGATGTCCTACCATACCACACAGGGTGTACTAGTTTGGGACCTGGACCAGTGATAGTGTTGTGTGGAAGTTATTATTATAATACACGGGCGCGATTTCAGGGATAATTATAATATTTATTTATTTATTTATTGAGTTTTAGGAAAACCATCGACTAAAAATAACATGATAAAAAGGTACATTGTACATTATAGAAACTGAGAGTCATTAAAAGGTTTTCACTTATAGCGACACTGTAGTTCAGAGCACACAAAGATTTACAATATCGAAAACAAATCCATACTTAAATAATTTTAGCAAAACAGTCAAATCTAACCATCACCTATGTAATAAACAAACAATGTAAAATATTAGCTCTTTTTCTTCTTGTGGTGCCATCTCCCATCAGATATCAGAGGTCGGCTATCATTGTGGCCACTGTGACCGTGGCGGCTCGGAACAAATTGACTCAATGGATTCAGATAGAATTCATTCAGTCAGATTTTGTAGTGAGTTTTTCTACAGCCAAGTGGTATGGCCCAAAAAACATCATTGGCATCTTCTGATAGGTCAGCGGCATGGCATATAAGTTCTTACATATTTCTTTGAATTCGTGGTCTTAAAGTAATTTTCAATACTTAAGCGCCTTTTTATGGGTCTCATTAAGAATTGTGTTAAAATGTACGAGTATAAGGATGCGTGGGCCACCGTACATTTGTACAAACGTCCTTACCCGGTTACCATACCACATGTTATGCTAATTTGGGTGATTGCTCAAGTGATTGTATTGTGTGGAAGTAATTATTATAATAATTATAACAAAACACTTATAGATTGACCTTTAACCTGTTAGATTGTGACCTTGGAAAGAGTAATTAAAAACCATTGTTATGGTGGCCCGATCGGGTCCTTTACAATTCTACAGATTAATCAGTTGACTCTACAGTTGGCAGTTCAACCTATCGTAGTTGCAAAGTCGCCCGTAACGTAATTGATTAGAGTGCACGGATGTACCTTAGCAACCGTCGGACACCTTGCTTGCTAAGATGTTGTATAACAATGACGGTAATTTCATGAAAAGAATTTTAATGAGACTACCAAGGATCGCCTGAGCCGCCGACACGAGCCCAGATACAAAATTCCGTCTCGCTAAGAGCTCGTTAAGTCAATCATAATTTTTCAGTCCTAAGCGGAGATTCGCAATAAACTACGTTCATATTTATCGGTTACGTTGTACTAACTTCGCACTATGTACCTCGCCTAATTCGCTGATGCATGAGACTGGAGGTAGTTTTTATGGTTCGGTGCCCAAACGGCGCAAATTGGACAACATTATTCGGTCTGTCTGCATCCCCACTTGCTTGTCTGCTCATCCGCCCGTCCGTCTGTCCTTCAATCCGACCGTTACGTCCAACTGTTCTCTGTCCGCCAGTCCGCCTGTCTGCCTGTCCACCTGACCGTCTGTCCACCTGTCCGCGTGTCCGCTTGTCCGCGAGTCCGCCTGCCTATTTGCACAACTCTTCAGGGGAAAGCAGTCTGAAGAAAATCAAACACTAAATAATATGAAACATGCACCAAGTAGTTACTAAAACATTGCCTCGATTGAGCCTAATTTGCTGCTTTCTCTTTAAGAGTTCTCTTCTCATTCTCAGAAAGTCTTCATCAGATCTTCACCAAATGGAAATTAGACCAAACGAGTGGTATTAAAAGAAGAACTTCGAAGACAAGAATTATCTACATCGGTAAAGATTTTAGGGTGGCAGCCAAAATGTAAACAAAAAAGCATAGTTACCTACGCTTTGAATTGTTAATCTCATGTTTTTTTAAGTCGGTGAAAAAAACAGACGTAGCGGTACGTTGTACAGTCGACAGCAGGTCAACGTTTACATTTTTGTTGCAAATTCACTCATAACGTAACTGAGTAGAGTGCATGCGTGTAAAGGTTGACGTTGTTGGCGATACCGTCGCGCTTCTGTCACGATGCAAAAGCGATTCAGTAACGGCACAGAAATGCCTGCGATCGCTACAGTTGCAAGATGTACTCCGTTGGACCGATGGACAACAGCACTCTCGATCTGCCTGTGTTGCACTACTCACTCGCCACCCTTCTTTCGTTCTCCTCCCGATATCGTCCGACACGGTCGCGCGTTTGCATCGATACAGTCGTGATGCTGTAACGCGTTAGTAGCACGTTGGCATCGCTTTTGTAGCGCGTTGCAAATGCGACTAAAGCGCGTTCATAGCGATGCTGTTGCGAGTTTACGAAACGCGTGACAGCATCACTACAAAAAGTCGCCGTGGGCGAGGGGCCTTAATACCTCGTCACGCTGCGGATAACTTCAAGAATATCTAGTATGAAAACTTTATCTAAATAAACTGGAAGCATTATACGATCGCGTAAATAATTTCGGAACGCACATCTGCATTTCGCTCTGAAACAGATTCGATTAAAATTAAAAAAACAAAGAACAGTTTTTTCTTCCACTTTCAAAATCTCATTCCCCTAATTGTTTTATGGCGCTGCTAATTGACCTCTGTTTTCACGAGATTGTAGCAAAAATCTGGTTAGTGTAATATTATGTTATTCTTAACGATATTCCTGAAAACACGTTTGTCTCTGAAGTTCGTCGTAATAAAAAAACCTCAATAACAAAACCAAATCTATTTAATTTTATCGATTACATTTTGGTTCCTCTGCACTAATATCATAAAGAAGAAAAGTTTGTAAGTATATATAAGTTTGTATCTCCGAAATAATTATTTTCGCCTGGCAACCCAACCAACCAGTTA
Organism: Yponomeuta cagnagella; assembly: GCA_947310995.1. Classification (NCBI taxonomy): domain Eukaryota; kingdom Metazoa; phylum Arthropoda; class Insecta; order Lepidoptera; family Yponomeutidae; genus Yponomeuta; species Yponomeuta cagnagella. Next base: position 5,584,941 of record OX371287.1, on the reverse strand, counting down.
TAATTTGAAGCAGCTGCTGGTTTAATTTTAATAAAATAGGTTAGTAAAACCTTGTAAAACTTAAGTAATAATAGTATTAATGTTAAATAAGTGACGAACAATACGTACATCTGTTATTCAAGTGGTTCGTAGACCTTAGTGTTTTACTTGAACAGCTGAGTGGCGACAAATAACCGTTACCGATTGTATATATTGGACATACTCCCCGTATATTGTTCTTACCGAACAATTATTAGAGCCGTAAGAACACCGCGCGAAATAGCGAGCAGCGCTTGAAGACAGCGCTACCAGAATTGCAAGTATCTAAACAGCAATGCCAGCAGCTGCTAGAGGAAGGAGAGGAAAAAGAATTGTCCACAAACGCGACCAATGTTGTGACACTGTGACGGTCCGCATTGCCTTTGCAATTCATCCGCCACTTATTCACAAATGTAGGGGAATATACCTAATAATCCTTTGCGTTGTACAATAATCAATAAAATTGAGCAAAGTTTTGCTGTAGTATTAGAGATTCGCTAGATGGCGCCTTTTTGCAATAAATAATAAATATTTATTATTTCCGGCAATAATGTCCATTACTCTCACATTACAAAATAAAGAAATAAAACGTTTGTTTCTCAACCAATAAACTATTTAATTTTTCTACAACAGTTTAACAATAGATTCCAACGTTTGCTCAATTGGTTCTAAAACAAACAAAACCACGTTCATAAAAGTTCGCTGTATGCAAAGTTGTGCCAATGTATCGGCAGGGAAAAAAGTTAAGAAGAATTTCAGGTCAAGGGCAATCTGTAGATAGAACAAGGAGGGGCCCGTAGGAGTCTGATAATGTTATCCATCAAAAACCTAATAATACAGTCAATGAATATTATGGAAAGGCCTAATTTAGCAAAACTATTAAATATAGTTTCTGGAGAGACTAGTGCCCTATCTATATTTATTTAGGGATATCTAGACTTTGACCGGTAAATTAAAAGCGTGGACTGTATTTAACATAGGTGGCTGTAATGACTAACGAACTAGTCCATTTGCTCTCTGTCGCGATACGTCGAGAAGGGCCCTGCCCGTGCGGCGGGCTGTGCGCTGTGCCTCCCGGCCGTCGCAGGCCGCGGAGCCCCTCTTCTTGCCTCGCGCGTCTCTCAGACGCCCGGGCCGGTTTGGTCGCCTCCAGTTTCAGTAAAGAATTGAAAATGCTTATTTTACAGATAGAAAATATTTAAAATTATGTAAAATATTCCTGAAAGGGTTTCATTGAAAAGACATGAGAACCCAAGAGGGGTGGATGGCAACGGGGTGTGGGGGCGAGGGAAAAGGAAGAGATGCGGGCTGGGACTAGAGATGGGTAGTGGATTATAACCCAGTAGTTATAAACCAGTTTTATCCCATTAACTACTTTTTGGTGGGTCAAAATGAAAGACAGGAGCTATACGATTTAACAAGAACAAATTACAACTAAACAAATATGCTTTGGGTAATCGGGAGTTTTGCTTGACATTATAGTGCCATAGTAATTTATTTTTGCACCACTGAAGTATTTTTAAGTTTTAATGAACTGCATACACTTTCAAAATACTATGTTTTCTATGAATAAAAGTACAAAGAAAAGCGTGTCGGGTCTACAGACATCTAGTTATTACAAAGATTTATTACCTATTACCTAACATAGTCACAACAAAATAGGAGGCTTTTTACTAATCCCATTAATGTAATCGATCATTACTCGTTAACCTGTAAAAGTCAGCTGTGATAATCTTTCTTTTAAATAATCGTGATTTTTTTTCAGATTTTAAATGCAAAGGTTTAGATTTTAGAGGGGGGGGGGCACAAGTAAGAGCTAAATATTTCGAAAATGGATGCCTCAATTGTAAAATGATCTTAGTAAACTCCCATTGTTTTTAAAATAGCTATCCAAAAATAGATACCCCACGATAGGGTAGAGAATAAAAAAAAATCAGCCCCCCTTTTCATGTTAGGGGAGATACATTAAAAAAAACTTTTTCTGACATTTTATTTAACTTTGTCGGCGTGATAAATATGTATACAAATACCAAATTACAGCTTTCTAATACCACCGGTCTTTGCGCTAGGCCGCGGATGGACAGACAGACAGACGGACATGGCGAAACTATAAGGGTTCCTTGTCGGACTGCGGAACCCTAAAAATGGAAGATTTAACCTAAGTGACACGAAGACAGACAGACGGACATGGCGAAACTATAAGGGTTCCTTGTCGGACTACGGAACCCTAAAAATGGAAGATTTAACCTAAGTGACACGTTGTAAGATTTGGACTAAGTGACAAGCTGCAGTCCCCGTGAAATATTTTCAGATAATGTAGTCCTAATAATGATTCTGCATCTATACTTTATAAATAATCCAGAATTTTTTAAGTAAAACGGCAAGTGCATTCAACACAGGCAGGCATCATCACTTCATCAGGAACTGCAGTGAGTGACTGACTTCTTTACACAATGAATAAGTGAATAAAATATCGCGTTGGAAGTCAGTATTCACGCCAAGCTCATTCAGGTAAGCAGCGATCACAGTAACAATAAACAATGCCGGTTCGATAAAAAAACAAACAGGAAACAATAAATATTATACCAAAAACGCTCGTGCGCACTTTAAGCAACAAAGTACTGGAGTGAGTGTTGTGCCGTACGCATTGTGCACGGCGCAAGTGCGAGCGAGGTCGACAATGTCGTAGTCCCACTCGCTCACGCCCGGGGTTTCCGGCGCAAAGGATCATAAAAAAATGTACCTACTTAGGTACTTAGGGCCACTTGCAGATCTCGCAAACTAGAGTTTAAGTCGAGCATTTGACAGATAATGCATGGACGAACTTTCAAAATCTCGACAAACTCCATTTAGGACACTGGCCCTTAGTAGGTACAGTGCGAGCGCAAGAGATAAAAACTAAACATCGAAGTAAATCCCAAACTAATATTGTATTGTATGGAGAATTTCCTGTATATTTTGCGTGCATAATTTCGTAACGATACATGCAGTTTACAACTACAACGCCTTGCACATTATTCGACGTATTCCGTATTACTATTGAACGAAATCATTATGAACCGCCATAATGGGTTATAACAGGTGCATAACTGGGTCAAAACTGGATTACAACTCACCAGTGGTTCATAACCTGGACCATTACCCATCTCTAGCTGGGACTGGGGATTTTGGCGGGGATCGGGCGGTGGTTTTCCTTGGGCATCTTTGCTTTTCGTGGGTGACCGGCCGGTCTAAATTAGGATTAGGGTGAGTTAGCAAACTGATTATCAAACTAAAGTATTCTACAGTGTGTCGGTAATGTGGCTACAGCAGCAAATATTGTGTAGTTCAGCTGTGAAAGTGGTATAGCTTGAGAAAAGTTTTGGTGAGATGGCTTGGGCAAATCATGGTTGAAGCAATGCACGCCGTAGTACGATTCATACCAGTGGATTGGCTCTGACTACATCGATTTGGTCAAGGTAGCTATAGATCATTCTCAGGTCTCAGCAGTAAATGTGGTAAAGTCTGATTTGTTGCTGTAGTCTACAGAACCATACTCCTGAGTAGGCTTCACCTACATTCTTGTGTTTCAAGGTTGATTAGATTTTGTGTTTGCATTTGTTCTTGCTAAATCAACTTGCTTGCATCAAATTACAAACATTTAATCAATTTGTTGGAATAGGTCTATATCTGATAGAACGGTGAGTTTCTTTGCCATGTTCTTTTCTCACTATGGGTCAGTGGCCTAATTACGCGCACCAAATCCTGAGCGATTCCAATCGTCTAACTGTCAAATTCCATACTAATTTGACAGTTAGACGATTGGAATCGCTCAGGATTTGGTGAGCGTAATATAGGGGCAGGTCTTGAACATGGCACGCACATTTGTTAGGAACTGGTGTTTGGCGTGGTAGAAAACTAGCAAACAGACAGTTTAGCAGAAGTAGGTATTTGCAAGCAGTTGAAGTCATTACATAATAAAGTAAATTGTTAGGTAGAGTCTAAAACAACCAATTAAAAATAAAACCATAATAAACAAAACTAATGAAAACTTCAATCTATCTAATAAACCAATAACCGGGCACACAGCCTAACTAAAATTGAGTGTATAATCTACATACAAAACTATGTACAAAAATAAACTAAAACTATATTTGCCTCAAATATTTACTTAAACTCAACTAAGATTTAACAATTACTGTTAATATTCTCTTCTGTGCTAAACTGTGTTCACTAAAATCTGTTTTAAATCTCAAATGTTAATATTTCAACAAATCTTGATAAATAAATAGATTATTTTTTAACTCTTTTTAGTTGTTTAATTCCCTGAAAAGATCCTGGTAACTACTCGTATTTCACAACAAAGGGTCTTGTCTACTAGACGTCACATTTTGGCCAAAGATTTAAATTTACTGTGATTTTAGGTGCTCATAATTTGCTCTTTTACATAGATCACATTTAACATGCACTGAGCTAAAATAGTAGGTAGGAAGCCTAGGTACTCATACTTTACTTAGTGATCTCCTGTGGAAGAACCATATCTTAGACATTCAACGGAGGCTAGATAGAGTGCTGCAGAGGACTCCAGAGGACTACTTGTTCAGGAACCACCGGTCATCAGTAGCAGTAGTAAGGGACTTAGTGATCAGTTAAGCAGTGTAAGTGAGTAGCAGAGAGTAGAGCAGAGTATTAAGGGGGGTGGGCGTTACAACACCCACGATGTAGCCCTTCAGCGCATAAAGCTACTGGAGCACCAGCTTTCCGATGCGCATAAAGAACTACAAGTGCTACAACAACAAAATCTGGACAGAGACAGCGAAATCATCTTATCACTATACAACAAGCTGATAAGTGACAATTCCACAAGTAATCTTCTCGCACCAACCAAGTTCTCACCCTTCAGTGCCGATACAAGGATCGAGCCAAAAAGCGCTATATTCGAGCAAAGAGGCACATTAAACGTGTCAACAAAGCTTAGGAAAATAATATATTTGGTTAAGTACATGGGTGTGACAAAACTCAATATTAATTTACAAAAGGACCTACTGAGCAGCACAATGGAATATGAAGTACGCTCTAGTGACTATGAGGCAAAAATAAAAAATGTCCACTCTTATATAAGGACACAGTCTGGAGAAGTCACTAGACAACTTAGGAAGGCAGTTCACCGAGGCACAGGAAAAATGAATGAGTATGCAGCAGAATTAACGGCGATAGAAAATGATAACATGGACAGACTTGTGTAACTCACAAGCAGCCAGCGTCACACATCATCACCCCACTGAACGACTTTTCTAAAGAGAATACTCCACCTGCATCCTGCCTACCTCCGAGCATGACTGAAGTGACCTACCTCGACACCAGCTTGACCGGTCCATTCGCTCTCCCAGAGCCAAGCTGCTCAGTCAAAAGAAAAACTATTATCTATTGAGATAGGTGTAAGCCTACATCCCTTCCTAAACGATAGACTTACGCAGAATGTCCTGAATGAATGTCACCCCTATGCGAGTTTTATTGACACTGTACCTACAAGAGTTATTCAAAAACCACTTCAAAGAGATATGACCTATATGATAATATTTTTATTAGTAGATGATAGCCGAGGGGTAAAAAAAAACCGGCCATGTGCGAGTCGGACTCACGCACGCAGGTAGGTATCTACCTACAAATTTGTACGTACATATTATAAATAATCCAGGAATCGAGTCTCACAGTTTTTTCCGAGCTTTACCAAGCTTCAAAGATAATTTTTTTGGTATGATTTCATTAAAAATGTATAGTTTTCAGATTTTCCCTGTATTTATAGTATAAGACGATATTATTTGCCAAATTTTATAGTTCTAGGTCAACGGAAAGTACCCTCTAAATTTTGATTCCATCTACGGGGTCCAATTGTATTTCAATTCAAATGGCGTCGTGATCGCATATTCAGAAAAAATCGGATTTCATAAACAATTGACAACATTTTTTTATTACCCTCTCGATGGTTCGAAAATACAATTGAACCCGACAGATGGCGCCGTGATTAAATTTTCAGGAAAAAACGGATATAAAATCTAGAAATTTTCCGTAGCTAGAAAGAATAAAGGAATAAAGAATGAAGTAACATTATAACGATGTTTTAGCGAAGAGCAGCATAAAAAGCATCCAAGACAGGGCGTGACTGCATGCAGAGACTACTTATTTTGCGTAAAACGGAAGTGGTTCGTCAGAATCATGGCAAGTGGCAAACCCTGGTTTCTGCCCACCTCTGGGGCGTACGCCGTGGCGGCGTGGGTTTATAATATGCATTTAACATAAAATATGCTTGTGGAATCTTCTTTTTGACAGTATGAGCATTAGCGCGTTCGTCTTTAGTCCTTAAAAAAAATTGATGCGTCAGAGGATCGGCATATCTCTGATATTTATTATGGTAATCGGAGTCATAGATTTTTCCACAAACACCAGTTTTTCCTGTACATTCAATAATAATGTACGTTTCATTCATTTTGTATCGAAAGGCATATTTTGATGATACCTAACCTATCTCGAGAACGAAACATTAATTGATTTTGCGGCGGTACGAAGTTCGCCGGGACAGCTGGTATTAGTAATAATTTAGCAGCGGGTTCAAACACAGAATCGATGGATTTAAACGGTCATCGCAGACAAAGGAAAACCCTAAGTTAGGTCAAAATTTTGTTGCACGAAACACACAGGGTTTTTCCGGTAAAGAGAACTTAATATTAAGTATTACCTATCTGTGGGAAATGCTGAGGAATTGGCAAAATGTACTATATTGACTCTAATATTTTTTATGCTATAAGTTTGTCAATTCTGTTTTTTCTCCTTAAATAAATAAATAAATAGAACTATTTTTAAGGGATTCTAATTTAGATATTTTGTGTTTAACAGAGCACTGGCTGAAATAATCTGAAATGACGGTCACTTAAAGAGACTATTTAGCAGTAAGTACTTTTAACCGACAGCAGACAGTAAGAGGAGGTTCAATGATATTTGTAAAGAGTAGTTAGAAAATTTGAAAATGAAGGAAAGAAAAAACATTATTACTATTATTATTAATTCGTTATTGAATTAAGACCGTGTATAAATGCCACTGTTGAACGTTTAAGTGAGATCTCGTGTGTGGAATTGGATAGGTATATAGTTACGTGTGCTCCTAGGCCGCCATAATCGAATTAAAATTAATTTAAATTAGTCATGGAGGATGCCCTCAAACGCCTATTCACTAGTAATAAGAGCATTGTAGTATGTGGTGACTCCAATATAGATCTGTTAGTTGAAAGTCCACTTAAAACTAAACTCACTAGTGTGTTCAGGCCATTTAATTGACATTATTTATTTATTAACCGACTAGCACAACAGCTACTAGAGCTACTTGCATAGATAACGTTTTCTGAAATTGTCAATTTATAGAAAAAAAGGTCATAAATAATTTCCAGTCGGATCATAGCGGGTTATGGGAAGTTCTACTGTCAATACTGGAAAATCATGTAATGAAGTAACAAAGTAACATAGTAAGATTCGTTAAATTTTGATGGCACTGATCCGAATACATTGTATAAAGTACTGTTTAAAAGAATGTGAACAGGTATTTAACGTAAAAAAATACAGGGTTTAAACACTGTTTGTCAGAATGGGCAACGCCAGGTATACATAGAAGTAGGAAAAGGCTTTATAAATTGTATGCAAAAAAAAAAACAATTCAATCACGATCCGACGTTCAGAGAGTTTGTAAAAAATATTCAAAAACCTTTAGGCAAACGTGTTTATTAGCCAACTCCATTAGTATCAGTAAACAGATCGCTCTTAGCGATGAGACCGCCCCAGTTGTATACCATGTAACTTAGATATTTAAGATTTTTTACTTATTTTTATAATGTATGGTGTGGAATAAAAAGTAATCTAATCTAATCTAACCTAAACTGTTTAAAGCGTCAACTAATAAAATCAAAACAGTGTGGCAAGTAATTAGCAAATAGACAGGGACGCAAAACGAGAATTAGGGTCCAGGAATTTGCGTTAAAGGTAGAAGGCAAATTAGTCAATTCGAAGAAGGAAATAGGAGAATTTTTTGAAAATTTCTTTAAACACATACCCTTGAAAATAACGGCAAGCTTAAATTCTTCCCGTAAATAGCCGAAACCTTACTTTTGGAAAGCATAAATCCATGCCTAGCTGACTTCCAATTCACCCACATAGGTAAGTCCCTTTACTGTTGTAAAAACATTTAAGGAGTTAAATAAAAAAAAAAAAAAAACGAATATGTAATAATAAACGAATAAACGAATAAAAAACGATTATCAGTTAAACTCAAATCCACGGAAATTAATATTCTAGCATCTTACCTTGCTAGAAATTTTAATAAATGCACCAGGGAACCTTTCCTAAGCTTAACTTTAATAAGTTGAGTAAAACAGTACCCTTGTTTAAATCTGGGCATAGTGAAGACCCCAATAATTTCAGACCTATATCAATACCCAGCAGTATTGATATAGGTCTGAAATTATTGGAGTAAAGTCTTTGAGAAAATAATTTTGCATCAAATGCGGACTTATTTTAGTATAAATAAGCTATTCCATAAGAAACAGTTCGGATTTACAAAGGGCCGCTAATCGACGAATGCAGGCATAACGTTAGTAAAGCACATTTTTGATGCATGGGAGGAGGTGCAGGATGCCATCAGGGTGTTTTGCGACCTCTCCAAGGCGTTTGATTGCGTCAACCAAGAGACGCTGCTCATAAAATTACACCGACATGTTTTAAGTAATAAATCGCTAACTCTTCTTCGATCTTACTTAATAATCAGAACCCTAAAAGTTGATATTAATAGAGTTCTGATGAAAAAGTAGGAGACCCTCAGTTTTATACTGGGACCGTTCCTTTTTTTGGTTTATGTACATGATTTCTCCTACCTAGTAGAAAAACTATCGCAGATAGTATTGTTTGCTGATGATACTCCCCTAATGTTTAAAGTAAAGAGAGGTTTAAGTAATGTTGACGATGTAAATAATGCTTTATCTACAGTTTTAAGCTGGTTTACGGTGAACAATCTGATGTTAAATGCGAAAAAGTCAAAATGCATCAAGTCATTGCCCAATGTTAAAAATGTTGAGACGTGTCTAAAAATATCTGGTGAAAATTAGAGCTGGTAGAGTCCACGCTTTTTTAGGCATAACGATAGACTCAAAACTGCAATGGCGTCCGCATATTGAAAAACCGGCTAAGTGCGAGTCGGACTCACGCACGAAGGGCTCCATACCATTATCTATACAACATTAGACAAAGATCAAGACAAGATAGATTACGTACATTGAGAACAGCGCAATCTATAGAAACCAACAAGAACGGTTTAACATTGTCATTTAACTACATGACATCGGTGCTGTGAAGGTTGCATACATGGCGAGTGCTTTAGGCAACGTTTGTTATATGGGAGCCCCCCTTAAATATTTATTTTATTCTGTTTTTAGTAAGTATTTTAAGAAAAATTAACTAATGTTTTGGCATTTAAAGTTATTTTATTTTTATTTTATTTTATAAAGGAGGAAATACAGAATTAACAAAAAATACTTAAATAGAGAAAATGGGTTAACTTAATACATTTTGTTAACTCCTAAACATTCCTCACCGATAGATAAAAGCTTAATGATCTTAAATGACAAACTTAAAACAAATGGCGTGCAAGAAAATATACAACAGTACACACAAAATCTATGATGTGGTTAAGTAGGTAATACAGGTAGGCACTTTGTTACATCAAGGACTATGCAAGTATCACAAATTTCTCAAAATAGAAATAAACATTTGTTTACAACGGTACTATTAATGGCAATCGAGGAATCTTATCGTATAGGCAACAGCTGATGTGTTTTTTTTTTTTTTTAAAGCGGGTACCGCCACTATTTATAGTGTGGCGACCTTTGTACTTTAATTAAAACATAATATGAATCATACAGTAAAATTCCTAGGTCTATAATTAGAAGTTAAAATTATATAATGTAACTTTCTTAGAGTTAAAAAACCGTTAAGATTCTTACTTCTAATGTCTAAAAATTAAAATTGTATACTAAAAAGTCAATGTTAAAATTGTTGAGAGTAAAATGCTAAAATTGCTCAAAATTAGATAAAAGATATGTCAAACAATAAAAGATACAGAATAAAAGTGAGCGTACAATTCTCTATGTACCCCGACGCCTTGTCTCTGTCTACTCCTAAGAGTAGTAACAAGCAAGGCGCCGGGGCTAAAAATAAAAATTAAAACATAAAAAGAGCATGTGTTCTGAGTTTAAAATGGTAAACAATGGTCAATTATAAAATAAAATATACAAAGTAAAAATGTTACACATTTCATAAGAACTTTTCATTGTCAGATCGCCCTCCTCTCGCCCGGCCTATCTGAAAGTATAAAAGTGTAAAAATGATAGTAGAATAAAACATAGAAAAAACCAAATATAATGCCTGTTTAGATCCGGCCCCCATTAGCTTTGGAGGCCGCTTTCGTCACTAAGAGTAAGATGATATGAGAAAAGATGAAGTTTTTTTCCCGCTGTTTTTTTTCTACTACAGCTACGACCTGAAGGCAGCGGCTAACATTGACATTCAGCAAACAGAATGTTTGAATGCCCAGGCATAAGTATTCCCGAGCATAGTTCACCGATTATCTGACCTAGCCAGAGGTTTATTCAGGCATGTTAAACCACTCTTTTTGCACTGTACAGAGTGCCTCCCAAACAGCAGACAATCTTGTCAGTGAATAACACGTATATTGAAGAACATAAGAAAAGCTAGTGCTATGTACAAAGGCAAAAGTAAGTACGCAAAACTTCATATTTATGGCATTGGAATTATTTACGTTGAAATAAATTATTGATTTCTGATTTCTGATTTCAGAAAGTACTTATCTGGTCTCAAAAATACTTTTACCCGTATATAGAATGGATCTTCAGTTCGTTTTTTTATTACCGTAATTCGTTTACCACGCGAAGGTAGACCCGGGCACTACTAGTAACTGAATAAATGTAAGATTAAGAATATTTATGTACATACAAATATACATAAACTCACGCCTGTATGCCAGAGGGGTAGGCAGAGACCAGGGACTGCCACTTGCCATAATCCTGACAGATCACTTTCGCTTCATCAGCATTCATTAGTCGTTGCACGTGCACACGTGCACACGTACGCCAGTTTCGGACCCTTCGCTAATACATTCCCTATGTGGTCGAAGTATGTCCACCTGGGACGTCCCTTACCGGCCCTTCCGCCCACATTAGCTCGATACATTTTTTTCGTCAATCTTTATGTAAATGTTCAATTTTGCTGCATGTGTAAACTAGAGTTAACTGCAAAACGACGCAGCGTCTCAGGTGCGAACCACCCTGCCTCAACTGCGTTATTAGGCAAATTTAATTACCACATAACGTTTTTGCAGCTTCGTACAGTGGATAGCACATCTAATTCATCTTACAATAAGGTTTTGAAGGCTGTATTTTTAGTAGTTAATAATCTATATAGTGCACTCTATTCAGCTAGGTTATGGTTGATTTTGCAACTAAAATGTAGAGATTGATTTACTATCGACTGTGCGTAGCCATTTGAGCATACTCCATTTGTCTCAAATAGAACAATCCAGCCGGAATCTCCTCAAATTTTATTGATACCTAACTGTTAAAAGCAAGCGAGGAGAAGATAAGATATACCTAAGATAAGATTCTTTATTGCACACATGACATAAAAATTTACAAAGATACAGAGTACAATTGGCGGCCTTATTGCTAATAGTAATTTCTTCCAGACAACCCTACGATGGAAAGTTGGTAAAGGAAAGGAAAGACGAAAAGCTTTCTTCAATCCAATAACTTTTTGACTGAAATTTCCTAAGGAATGGAATTCATAGATTTTTCGGTCTCACTTGGCGCAGAATGAGATCGAATTGCTGATTGGTCCATTGAAGCGTGACTCCAAATTCGTGGGAGTTCTCTCAAGTTACGCGGCGCTGGCGCAAAGTAGCCTTTTTACTTTTATCCAGTCCCATCCCATGTGTGCTACCCTAAAGAATAGCGTGTGTAAACATAAACATAAACATTTACATACAGGCAAATACATTGCTTCTGGCCCCACACTAGGATATCCTGTGTCGTGGGAACCAGAAACAACGACATCACAAACATGTAAACATCCAAGACCCATCCAAAACATTCGAACCCGGGACATCTTCTCATTAAGGTGCGCCAAGGGAGGCAGTATGATGTGATGCGACCGCCTTTTGATAAACGGCAAAATGTAAATAATTTTTGCAGTTTCTTGAATAATTTATTATAGTTAACTGCGCGCAACTTCAAACAACTAGTTCACGTTGATTTTTTTGACCAAATTTTTTATAAAATTATGTGGATACAATATATCGGAGAGAAACTATATGAGATTACATTAACCTAAGGGTATTTCAATGTAAGAAAAATACAAAGTTACCTAAATGTTGACGATTTTTTGAGTTTTTAAATACCTAAATGGTTGTTACTGGAATCATATTATCAAAAAATATGTACAAAAAAATGAGCCACTTAAGAGTATCTTACAATTTTTCTACTCATTAAGAAAATTGTTTTTCTTAAGATTGAAGAATTTGTAAAGAATCAAAGGAAGCGAAAATTCGTAAATCCTAACTTAAATAATATCCGAATGAAACACGGAATTCCAATATTTGAGGTTATGCGCAGTTAGCTTTGGGCTACACTGGGCCTTAAGAGGCAGGTTCCGGCGCTAAAGTGAGACCGAAAGTGCGATCTTCCACACGTGAAAGTTGAGACAGCGATAGGTTATGTGGAATGCGCTCTGACCGTAACTTGATGGTCGGTTAAAGTTCTACGGCTACGGAGTGAATAGTGATGAAATGAAATAAAGGCTCTACTTTGGAATTAATTATAGAAGATTAAATACAGAAGCAAGAAATATTGACGAAAGAAATATATCGATCGAATGTGAGTGGAAGGACCGGTAAGGGACGTCCCAGGTGGACATAATTCGAGCAAATACGGGATGTATTAGCAAAGAGCTAGATAAAAAGTATCCTAAACCAACGTGAGTGCATGCAATGATTGGTGAATGTTGTATTTTCTTAGGTTAACATGAGCACTAGACATAATAAAACTGAAATTTAACGGATATTTACTCGTTTACTTTTCCATTTTACAATTTTCCGACGTTTTGGTACTTTTGCAAGTGCCGTGGTCTCGGTAGACTGAGGTGACAGGCGTCTTTTTGAACACATTAACTGTTAGTTTACTACCCTCGGCAAAAATTATTAAGTTACGCTCCAAAAATATTTTGGCAAATTTTTAAATTGAAATTGGCACTACAATAATTTTATATAAACTCAAAAATACTGATTATTAATTATTGAAGTTATACAAAACAATTATTTTATATAAACTCAAAAATATACACCAACTACTTCATTCATTTTGATAAAGTTCAAGTTCTAGCCGGACGAGAGGACCGTTTCGTTCCTAGAATGATACGCGAGGCAATAGAAATCCGCCGGCATCTAAATTTCAATAGTGATCGTGGTTGGAACATAGCTACAGCATGGGAATCAGTGCTTAAGTCCATGAGACCCCCTTGCTAGATTTTAATTTCAATAACTACTATTTTTTACACAAATATGTTACTCTGGATTACTGATTATTTAATGTCCACATGGACCTGCCTTGCTCATTCCAGAAAATCTTGGAAATTCATTTATTCTGCAGCTATCGTGTTAAGTGATAAATGCGTAAAACTAAAAGTGTCTTAAGTATATTTCTTTCCGAAAAGAGATTTGGGCGAAAAACAATAATATTAAAAAAAAATCCCCGGAGATATAGACTTACGCGAAAAACGCGTAAAAATAAAAGTGTCTCATATTTTCTTACTTTCTAGAAAATTCCGGAATTCCCGGGAATTCCTCCCAGTTCCCGAAAGAGGTGGTTTTAACCGCTCCATGTTATGACATTTCTCGCCAGCATAAGCAGCCTATATACGTCCCACTGTAGGGCACAGGCCTTCTCTCCACGCGTGCCCACCGCGGATTGGCGATTTCAAGCGCTGAGCTATATGAATAGCTCAGACACTCAGGTTTCCTCACGTTGTTTTCCTTCACCGTTAGCGAGTGGTATTGCTACTATAACTTCACAAATGTACATAACTTAGAAAACAAAGTCATAGGTACATGCCCGCACTAGGAATCGAACCTGGGTCTCCCGCTTCGGAGTCCAATGTTCTACCCACTAGGCTACCACCGCTTACAACACTAGGTAAATATGCACCCGTATTTCCGATCATCGGTCATTGGTTTCCAACGGATTTAGTAATGTCTTCGATCCATCGGGTCGCTGGATTGTGACATCGTATTGTGAAATAAGATACCTCCCTATATAAATGTGACTTTTCTCATTGGTGGCCACCAACCCTCCAGGAAGATCGAGGGTGTGAGGGAGATTTGCGCAAATAATGTTGTGGCTCATAATAAAGATAAATAAGACAAAATCACCGCGCTGCGGGATGTATAGCCAAAATTCTTACTTTATGTACTTATCAAAATTGAACTAAATACATAATATCATTACAATAATCTCATTAGAAGTCGGTATTTTTTGATAACCTCGACGACCTCGTGGCGCAGCGGTAGTGCATCTGCATACCATGCGAGAGGTCCCGGGTTCGAATCCCGGCTGGGGACAAAACAAAAACCCCCAGGTCTTGGATGTTTACATGTTTGTGATGTCGTTGTTTCTGGTTCCCACGACACAGGGTATCCTAGTGTGGGACCAGAAGCAATGTATGTGCCTGTATGTAAATGTTTATGTTTATTTAAATCATTTTAGGTACTTTACCAAAGTAAGTTGGAGTCATCTAAAATTTGTCTGAACCTACACCTCTTGCGCTCTACTCTGTCGTGTTGCGGGTGATTTTGCGACAAAAAAGCATAAAGGTCGAGCTGCTGTCGACTGTATGTTAACTGTCGCGCGCAGCGTTCTTCAGTGTTTATCAGAATGTTACGAGTATTATCGAAGTCTCTTTGTATCGCCATTATTTGGCGGCTCAAACTTTTATAGCCCCTAATTCGTGCACCATCTTCCTTCCAATCCAGGCTGGATAGAGCAACGATTCAATCTATAATAAACCTTAAAGACACTAAAAGTTAGAGACAATACGGCACGTCACGGGCTTTTTTGCTCTTGTATTGTATGTAATACATTACCACGAGACGGGCAGCAGCGTCTCCCTGAGATTCCAACCGCATGCTGCGATCGCCAACCCGCCTGCCAAGCGTGGCGATTATGGCAAAACCCTTCATGGTTAGGAAAACCATGAGGGAGGCCTATGTCCTGCAGAGGGCGTCAAATGGCTGATAATGATGATGATGATTGTATGTAGTCCTTATCTTCGTAATTATTAACGTTTATTTTAGATTGAAACCACCCGCACGTCGCCGCTCGGCCCATTGTAAAGAGTATAGACAGTAAAATAAAAAATCATAAAAATGTAAACCTAAAAGTATTTAAGGTCCTATTTTTTAAAAATACGATTCCTCTAAGACACTCGTCAGAGGCAGTTAAATAATCTGTGGTTACGTATGTTACTTGAAAAGTCTCTACCACATAATTTACATACAGCGTTTATGGAGTGTTTATGAGTAATTAACTCATATTTTTATAAATGAGACCGTTTGTCTTTAAGGTATTTAAGGTTTGTTTTAGTTTGTATCGTTATGTCCGCACATCGCCGGCTCGATGTAGTGTGGATATTCCTCTACTCTACTACTCTCTCTACCCAGCCAGTCAGTACCCGACGGACAGTCGTCGACGATGCGCGCGTGTGACGTAACGCTTGTCGGCTCTCGCGGGAACAACGATGTCGTGTTGTGAAAATCGTGAATAGTTTCGTGTTTGTGATCTACGTCCATAATAAATGTTTATCTTCTCTTGTGCTTTTGAGTGTCTCCGCATCGGGTAATTGGCCGCTAACATGTGAGTCTGCAACGAGATGTTTACTTGTCGAAATGAAAAAGGAAGAGGCGGCAAGACTTATGCGCTATGCGACGTCTCGCAGAATTATAGGGCATTGACTCACCCGTGAGTCGCACTGTTGAGGTTAATTTAAATTTATATGACACACAAACGCATCAGTGATATTTAGAAAGAAACACTGGGACGAGTTTCACGAAACTTCAATAATTCGTAGTTTATTATGACAGTTCGATGTGCATCCTACTTGTCTTGTCTACTTGTTAATTGGTTGGTTAATCGACTTAGAACGTTTTAATTATGTAAGCTTATGTCTATATTTATGTATAAAGTGTGTTTTTGGCCATAAATATTGTTCACTTTCACATTCACTTTCTTTCACTTAGCAATGTACATCGAATTGTAATAGAAAACCATGAATTGTAGTTCTATGAAACAGGCCCCAGAAATGAATGTAGAGTTAGGAATCATTCAACTTAGTAAATAAAATTTTATCGCACATTTAAAGAGTGAAGTGCAGTGCACTAGGTATTAAGCAAAAATTGCCTCTAAATACACCATTAAAATATATAAGAAAAGACAAATACTTGGCTGAAGTTGTACAACCAACTTTTTACGAATCATTATACTTTATACGAATTATAATTGTTATTAAATACCTACATTAACACGAATATTTGATTAAAAGTATCTTTATCTCCGAAATAAACTTACCAGGGGTAAGTTAGGGGTGTTTGACATATTATCTTGTCTTTAACTTTTTGGCAGCTTTATAAAAGTAAAATAAAAAAGAAAATTTTCTTTAATACCTATCGCAACTGGTGGCGCCTTTATTTACGTCAATGCGAATAAATCGCAACTTATTATATCATATCTGGTTCAAACTTACTGTGTAATGAAGTCAGAGGCATTTCAACTACATTATGAGTTTCAAAAGGATTGGTTAAGAAATAAATGAGAAATAAAAAGTATTATAAAGGTATTTTACGATTTCTAAGTACTAAGTTGGCTTTTTACAAAAATGCAAAATTCCCATTTAATTGTTAACGGATAAAACTTAAAATGTACACATTAAATGACTTCATGACATTTAATTATACAGTTGAACGATTCGCGATTTATTGCAATGTTCACAAAAATGTTCACCCGATCGTCTTTGTTTTAGGCTCAAATTAGCTGACAAAATTGTCCAGAGGAGTTTTGCTTAAATTTTTGATATCATTCTTCGTTTCCAAAATATCGAGCGCTAAAATAAAAAAATCGGAAAAAATATATATGTGTTTTCACTATTTCGGCCATAACTTTTTTCGTTTTTGACTTTCTCGAATAATTCTTTTTGCTCCGTACAGCTTTCGTGAATACGCGCGTATTACTTACTGCCTTTACTCATTATGAACAAGTGACCAACTTGTCATTTGTTCATAACGACTAGAGGTAGTACTCAGATGTACAACGTTCATTATTGTGGCATGGTACGTGATAATTACTGCTATTATGCCCCTATACACATGTACCTAAGACTTGGGGCACAGTGGAGCCAGTAAACAAGTGACATACAACAGCCATTTGACGCCCACTGCAGGACATAGGCCTCCTTCGTGGTTTTCATAACCATGAGGAGTTTTGCCATAATCGCCACGCTTGGCAGGCGGGTTGGCGATCGCAGTATGCGGTTGGAATCTCAGGAAGACGCTGCTGCCCGTCTCCTGGTAATTGATTTCCTTAGTCGCCTTCTACGACATCGGCGGAAGGAAATGGAGTGGCGCTATTCTTAATCCGGCGCCACATGGCAAGGAAAGCAGGAATATATTGCTCAGGAATATATTATTTATTGTATAATTATTTGCCTTGTACGGGAGGACTGACCGTGTCCAGGCGAGGATTGTACTCTTGTGTTGTATTCAGCCTACATACGTCCCACTGTAGGGCACAGGCCTTCTCTCAGTGAGAGAGTATGGGCTAAATCACCACGCATGCCCATGTTGGCAAGTCCAAGTGCCGAGGTATGTGAACACCTCAGACACTCAGGTTTCTTTACGATGTTTTCCTTCACAGTTAGCGAGTGGTATCGCTACTATAACTTAACAAATGTACGTCACTTAGAAAACAAAGTCATTGGTACATGCCGGGATTCGAACCCACAACCTACCGAATGAGAAGCCGGCGTTCTACCGCTTCGCTACCACCGCTCATCCTTTGCGATAGATCTTGTAGCAACGGAATTGAAGACATAAATATAAACATATTTTATTACGGTACTTGGGAAATATAAAAGGGTTCCTGTACAATAAGTGTGACTTTTTAATTTAGTTTTGCTCTGTCGTAAAGAAACGGCCATATTACACATCAAAAAAAGTTTGTGATCAATAGCATAAGCTCCTATAATTCATAAATTTAACTTTATCAAGAAAAAATCTATGTTGTAGGCTTTCTTTAAATAGGAATACCCTGTTTGAAATTATAATATAAAACAATTTTTTATTATTTATTTAAAAAAAATTGAGCCATTAATCATAATGTAATTGTGATAGAAATTTCATAGAAAGAAAAATACTGTTTAATTAAACTTAAACAACAATTTATTATTAAAAGGTTAAATTCAATATAAAATAACTCCTCCCCTGGCTCGAACACATGCGGAGATCCTTCTGGGCATGCTGAGGATCAAGTTATCCAGCATTTCCTGGGGTAACCTATCCCATTCTTCAATAGCGGCTTCCCTGAGCTCTGGAACTGTCTGGGGACGTGGCTCACGGTTCCATAAAGCTCGTTTAAGAGCATCCCACGCGTGTTCTATTGGGTTTAAGTCGGGCGAGCCGGCAGGCCAGTCTAAACGTGTGATATCGTATTCTTGAAGAGCAGCATTGACTCGTTGAGCTCGATGTGCGGGCGCATTATCATCGACCAGTACAAATTGGTGCCCATGGTTTACTCGGAATGGTCTGACGATATCATCAATAACAACTGCTTTGTACATGTCTGCTGTCATGTAGCCCCGATACGGGATCAAAGGCATTCTAGCTCCAATCATAATGCCACCCCAAAAGGACACCGATTTTCCGCCTTGCTGAACTGTTCCAGTGGCAGTTCTTTGTCTTTCACGGTCGCCTGGTCTTCTCCAGACACGGACACGTCGGTTATCTGGATGAGTGCTGATTCGGGATTCGTCAACGAAGAGACAGTTTTGCCAAATGTTTTCTTCCTCACCTTCTTCATTTTGCCGAAGTCTAGCCCACTGCAATCTTCGTTGTTGACGTTGCCGGGAATTGAGCGGAGCTCGCCAAGACCTCCGTGCTCGTAATCCAGCGTGGTGCAAGCAATTGCGAACGGTCTGCGTGCTAACTTCAAGCCCAGAGGCGGTCCTGACTTCTGCTTTTATTTTAGTGGCGTTGATTGTTGGATCACGGGCTGCCAGCAATCTAATATAGCGCTTTTGGGCAGCTGTTAAAACAGTTGGGCGACCGCTGCGGGGTCGGTCAGCTGAATTCCCCATTCCGTGGTAACTCTGCAACGTAGCCACGACACAAGATTGGGATATAGCAAGTCTGCGTGCTAGTACTCTCGTGGTGTATCCTTCTTCCCTCAAAGTTACTATTCTTGCTCGTAAAACCTCTGATAATCCTCTTGGCATTTTTTCAATCACAACTTTCAGCAAAAAATATCTTGAATCGGTTATAATTGACTAAATCAGATTTCTGAAAGAGCGTAATCTAGGACTGAAAGCCTTTTAATATGAAAAAACAACTGAACGGTGTCATTGTTTTGTGTTCTAATTCTTTATTTTTAAATAAAAAATCTAAAAAGAAGAAAAAATCATAATATAATCTACAGTAACAAAAAGATTTCAGTTTTTCAAAGTGATCGCAAACTTTTTTTGATGTGTGTATGTAGATAAAAGTGACCACATTACATTTCCTGTATTATCTATGTTACAACAATATTAACTTTCGTTATTGTTTGTATGTCCCTTTAATAAAGGTCTTAAAACAAATAAAGGCTAAAGGTGACCAAATGAAAGAAGAAACAGTAAAATGCAACTACGAGGCTAAGTGCGGAAATCTGCGGTCTAACTCGAACTAGAACTAGGATAAGATACGGATAAATTAACAAGAAATATTAGGCCTACTGCGTACTATAGGTAAGCCAGAAGTCAATCTGTCCTAATAAAAAAAAGGATCAACAGGTAGAAATCGATAGAGAACACTTTATTTTATTGCATCTTACGAATAAAAAACCATAAGTATTTCCTCCTACAAAATTCACACTTAAAAGCGGCCCCGGTCCTCTCGATTAGTCTGTGCCAATGAAATGAGCGTAAGATGTACTGTAGAGTAAATCACTCCGTGTGGTTCATTCTGTGCGCCATGCGTGACAACGTGAACGCTGATTGGGCGATAGCATAACAGTTTTCAATCAACGTTCACTATTTACTGATTTTCTACCAGTTACTGGTAGAAAATCAGTAAATAGTAAATAGAAGCATTATGATTGGTATTTTACGAAAACGTCAAACCATTGACTTCATGATGTATAACCCGTTGAAATAGCAAGATGGCGGTCTGACGGTGGCAGGTGCATAGATATTTTGTCGGGTAATACTGAACTCGCTCCGATTGGTAACACAATTGACAAGCCCTGAACGCCTTCCCACAATTGAACATGGGGTCATGTCTTAGCGCTAGTTCGACATCTATGTTTTTAGCTATCACTGATCGTATCATTTTGATTCGGATAAAATAATCCGTAGGTTGTTACTAAAATTGTTATTGGAGCCCACGTGTGGACATATCGAAAATATGCCTGCCCGGGCGCAGGACATCAATGGACGATAAGAAGATAATGATATTCTTCATTGTACACCAGGAAAAAACAAACATAAAATATTTACAAAGATACAGTACATTTAGCCGCCTAATTACTAATAGCAATTTCTTACAGACAAGACATATATTAAAACATTTTTAAGTGCAAGTTCTCCATTGTAACTGCACGATTTTTTTTTCATGCTCTGGTCGGCTAAGGCACGTGCAATGTGAAATCGTGGAGAGACCATGTTAAAAGATAAATAAACGTGGTGACTCCTTTTCTCTGCGACTAATACTTTTCATAATATAACCTGTCGAAAAGTCAATATTATAGTCACGTGGTACAAAAACGTGTCATACAAGTCGGGATCAAACTATGGCGTCACAACTGCGTGTAACGCCTTATAATAATTATATAAGCGTTTATCGATATTTGAGTTGTGTCGTAAAATAATGTTTTATGCATCTACACCCTCATAGGAAAACGTTTAGAGTTCAATGAAAAAACTAAAACTAGATGGTGGTTATCACCTGTGAACTGTTTGCGCTTTATCTAATTTACTTCTAATTGTGAAGACTTCTAATTGGCTTAGTGTGTCCTAATTTTTCTATGTATTATAACCTTGTAATAGCTGTTAGTCTTCCTAGAAACTAAAATAAAATAAATAAATAGATGTCATTAAACTATGGATTGATAAATAGATTGATTGATAAATTGATGATTGATGTCACTGTACTCAATATAACGCACTAACAGAATCGAGGCCCAGATCCTGGTCTATTGCATTCATGTACAGTCGACAGCCTGTCAATCTTCACACGTGCACTCTGCTCAGTTACGTCACGGGCGATTTTTAAATAAAAATGTAAAGGATCCCCTGCTGTTGACTGTACAATGTTGTACGTAGTTCTCGTAAATCACGATGAGCCTTATCAATACATTGTGGTATTTCTAGGCGGTATTTTATAGAAAGTAAAATGTCAACTGAAACCACACGTGTAAAGAGCGTAACTTAAAACCAATGCATCGTGCGATGCGTGAGTCATCGAGATCATGTTCGTGTATTTATTTTTTACTTAGGAATTTTTTTTCCTTGTTTTTTTAAGTATGTTATTTGCACATGAAACAAATTAAATATCCAGAAGATGAACGATCGATTGTAGCAAGAAGCCGAAAAGCGAACGTATAAGACGGGAAAGAGGAAATTAGGCATTTCGTTTTATTAAATGTTAAGTTTTCATTGCGGAGAACTAAAATGTAAAATTTTGAAACATCACACTGTAGCTAAGACAATGCCATGAAAAAACCGGCCACGTGCGAGTCGGACTCGCACGCCGAGGGTTCCGTACAAATTTGTAGACGGTACTTTCATATTATAACTAGTTCAGGAATCGAGTCTCGCAGTTTTTTCCGAGCTTTTCCTGAACTTCAAAGACAATATTTTTATGATTTAATTTCAAATGTATAGTTTTTAGATAAGACAAATAATACTTGCCAAATTTCATAGTTCTAGGTCAACGGAAAGTAACCCATAAATTTTGATGCCCTTGAGCGTCAAAATATACATTTTTGCGGCATAAATGGCCGTATCTTTTTTGTACGTTGACTTACAAGTTGGATTTTTTTCACATCTTCAAGGGACCTCGTGTTCCCGAGATGAAGGGACTTGACAGACAGACGAACGAAGGGACGGACAACAAAGTAATCCTATAAGGGCGGAACCCTTTTGAACCCTTTTTGAGGTACGGAATCCTAAAAAATGAGTATGTACCCTTATTAAAAAATGTTTGGAATTCCATGGCGAAACTTAATCTAATAACTTTCTTTGCGCATATTTAGAGACTTCCTAAACCCCAAAAAAAGTGTTTTTATGAATTTATTTTTTTCTCAAGTTTTAGCTATAACAACAAATACAAAAAACAGAATAAAATAAATATTTAAGGGGGGCTCCCATACAACAAACGTGATTTTTTGCCGTTTTTTCTCGATCTTTGTGTCTAATGTTGTAAAGATAATGGTACGGAACCCTTCGTGCGCGAGTCCAACTCGCACTTGACCGGTTTCCTTTGATGTCTTATACGGTATAAAAAGAATGTCACTCCAGCCTAAGTTTGAAGCAACTTCCCCATTATTCATCTGAGCGCGAATTCAATAAAAACGAGTCGTATAAAATGAACCATTCACATGATCCTATTGTAATAGCTTGTTGTGTTGCGTAACTACAATTAAGAATTTCCTCTCTTCATCCCATCTAGGTCTTTAAACGATATAATGCTTAGTAATATTACAACTCACAACCACAGCACACTCGTGTTTCCTATGCTTATTAAATGCGGCGTAGTACTACAGAGATAATAATGTAATGACGATTTAAAGTTTTAATTAGTGGCTATGTAATATATAAATAACGAACACATACACAATACACACATACATAAACTCACGGCTGTGTACGGACTCACGGTTACCCGTAGACATAAAAGCGGGCGGGCAACCGGAGGCCTGTTTCATAGAACTACAATTCATGGTTTACTATGACAATTCGATGTACATTGCCAAGTCGATTAACGCACAGATTAACAAGAGGACTGCTAAGCAAGCTACCTCGAATTGTCTTAGTAAACTTCGAATTGTAGTTTTATGAAACTCGGTCCAGCGCCACATTCCGCAGATTTACAGTTCAAGGTTTACATTGCATAGCCGATTAATCCGGATTAACAAGTAGGAAGACATCGGTCTTAGTTATAAAAACACGATTCCCTAAAGCACTCGATAAACAATTACAATTACAATGGTCAGTGGTGGGGATTTTATAAGGAAAAGACGCAATTACAGATTAAATAAACTGTCTCTGAGATTAGAGGAATAGAGTTTTTATAAATAAGTTCGTAAGTGTACGGTCAACAGCATATTAACCTTTACGTTTTATTTGCTAAGTCAACCGTAAGTGTGAAAGTTACAGATAAAATGTTATAGTAAACGACATGTCATAGTATTCGTTAATTTCGTTTTGTACTTTTTAGGGTTCTGTGCCCGAAGCGTGCCCTACACGGGACCCTATTACTAAGACTTCACTGTCCGTCTGTCTGTCTGTCTGACTGTCTGTCACGAGGCTGTATTTCATGATAGCTCGGCAATTGAAATTTTCATACGTGATGTATTTATGTTGCCGCTGTAACAAATATACTAAAAACAGAATAAAATAAATATTTAAAGGGGGCTCCCATACAGTAAACGTAATTTTTTTGCCATTTTTTGCTCGATATTAATAACGGCAACAGGTAGACGCTTGAAATATTCACAGAATATTTAGTTTTATATTCGCTTCAAAAATAAATAACGAAATTAAAATAAAATAAGGCTGCTATAAACGTGTTTTTTGTTGTTTTTTCTCAATCTTTGTATGTAATGTTGTATAGATAATGGTATGGAACCCTTCGTGCGCGAGGCCTACTCACACTCGGCCGGTTATTTTTATGGTCTAGGATTTCCCACTTGGGATGGCGATCCACTTTGTTCGAACCTGCGAACCCCAAGCGTAGCTGTCAGGCTATACATGGTGGAGTAGCCGGGAAGGAAAAAAGTTTAGATTTAGAAAATAGTTTTTTGGTTCTGATTATATTGGTTTATGGCCTCATAAGAAAGCTCAAGTTCACGCAACGAGCTATGGAAAGGGCTATGCTCGGAATTTCTCTACGAGATCGAATCAGAATGATGCGATCCGTAGACGAACTAAAGTCGTCCACATAGCCCAGCGGATTAGTAAGTTGAAGTGGCAGTGGGCGGGGCACATAGCACGCAGAACTGATGGCCGATGGGGCCGAAAAGTTCTCGAAGGGAGACCACATATCGGCAAGCGCAGTGTAGGACGACCAGCCACAAGATGGACAGATGACCTCATCCAAGAGGTCTTTTTGGAAATCCATTGAGGAGGCCTATGTCCAGCAGTGGACTTCTTGTGGCTGAATGATGATGATGATGATGATGATATTGGTTTAAAATGTTATTTTTCAAGCAGATGCAAAGTTTTTAGTTTAAGTTATTTCGGCTAGTCAGTGCTAACTCCTTCTGCAGATTATAATTTCCATCGACTGGCACGAACATTTATTCAGTTTAAATAAAACTTGTACATAAATGAACTGTTTTTGCTCTTGGCACCGAGTTCTAAACACTCAACGGCCTTTCGTCGGACGTGCTATAGTTACTTCCTATATGTCCGCGCCAGGTCCACGCTATGCCAGATCAGTGGGCTCCGCGCCTGAGGCAGCGACTAATATTTTACCTTGACATTCAACAAACGTGTGGCGCCGGATCCGACAGAGAACCAAAGTCACCGACATAGCCCACCGAATTAGCATACTGAAGTGGCAGTGGGCCGGCCATATTATCCGAAGAACTGATAACTGATGGGGTAGACGAGTTCTCGAGTGGAGACCGCGGATCGGTAAACGTAGTGTGGGACGTCCTCAGACTCGGTGGAGCGATGATCTTCGCAGGGCGGCTGGAAAGAGCTGGATGAGAGTAGCCGAGGACCGTGCTCAGGGGCGTGCTATAGGAGAGGCCTATGTCCAGCAGTGGACAAGCATAGGCTGATGATGATGGTGGCGCCGGATTAAGAATCATCATCATCATCAGCCATTTGACGCCCACTGCAAGACATAGGCCTCCTTCATGGTTTTCACAACCACGAGGGGTTTTTGCCATAATCGCCACGCTTGGCAGGCGGGTTGGCGATCGCAGTATGCGGTTGGAATCTCAGGAAGACGCTGCTGCCCGTCTGCTGGTAATTTATTTCCTTAGTCGCCTTCTACAACATCCACGGAAGGAAATGGAGTGACGTTATTCTTAATCCGGCGCCACACGGACCAAGAATTAAGAATAACGGATTAAGAATAGCGTTAGCTAAGAAAATAAATTACCAGGAGACGGGCAGCAGCATCTTCCTGATATTCCAACCGCATACTGCGATCGCCAACCCGCCTGCCAAGCGTGGCGATTGCGGCAACCCCTCATTGTTATGAAAACCATGAGGAAGACCTTTGTCCTGCAGTGGGCGTCAAAGGGTTGATGATGATGATGATTCAACAAACAGAATGTAAAATCTTTAAGTTGAAATCAATTTTCAATTTCTGGAGTTCCACGATCCTGACAATACTCGTTTGCTGCAACAACGTTTATCAATCGCTGCGTAGACGCACGGTGAACACCTCCGTCTGATTAATTAAATCTGTTAGTAACTCTATCAATTTACGTGCAGGGCGATTGATTGGGGCATGTACGGAGTTATTTAGCGCGTAATCTTGGCTTGATTGGATCTTAGAACGTCTCAGTTACAAAACCAAATTAAACGCTGACGGTTTTCCTTATAAAAATGACTCTTACATAAATGCAATTCGCAAAGACTATTTTTTTTCTTGAGGGCTGAATCAAAAACCATTTCGAGATTAACATCTAAGTAACCATATTTTCTATATTTAAGATAAATATTAAGGAAGATGAGCGTTATTTTTGCCAAAAAACAATAACCTTCATTTCACCTTCTGATGACGTCACATTTTAAAATAAACATAACATATGGCAACACTACATTACTTAAAAAAAAGACTTGCTGTCATAACTATAATTTCCTTGTCTGTGAAAAAAACGTCTGTGACAGCAAATCACAGAAACAAAGTGTGACAGTTTGCGCGACGTTTCGGCGTGTGCACTCGAAAAATATGACGTCACACTTTCAAATATTTTAAATGAATAATTTATAATAATAAACTTAACAAATCGCTGAAAAAATGAAATTAGTCTCTAGAAATTACTTCTGCTTTAAGAAAAAAATATAAAATAAGATCAAAATAAAAAATATACTGCCCGAATTCGGGTCAATTTTTTCTTAAAGCAGAAGTAATTTCTAGAGACTAATTTCATTTTTTCAGCGATTTGTTAAGTTTATTATTATAAATTATTCATTTAAAATATTTGAAAGCGTGACGTCATATTTTTCGAGTGCACACGCCGAAACGTCGCGCAAACTGTCACACTTTGTTTCTGTCATTTGCTATCACGGACGTTTTTTTCACAGACAAGGAAATGATATGCATATGACAGTTATGACAGCAAGTCTTTTTTTAAGTAACGTAGTGTTGCCATATGTTATGTTTATTTTAAAATGTGACGTCATCAGAAGTTCAAATGAAGGTTATTGTTTTTTGGCAAAAATAACGCTCATCTTCTTTAATATTTATCTTAAATATAGAAAATATGGTTACTTAGATGTTAATCTCGAAATGGTTTTTGATTCAGCCCTCAAGAAAAAAAATATTCTTTGCGAATTAAAAAACCGCCTACAACATAAATGCATTTGACTGCTAAATTATTAATTAGCAACTCTAAAATAGATGATTTCCACTATTAAATAAAGCTTCAATGTCTAAACGCTCTTTGTAAACTTTAACAAGTTCTTAAAATGTGTTGATTAATTTCCCCGAAGTCTCATAGTCTCGATAGCTCAGTGGTATTTATTGTGTAAAGATCCTGATACGGAGGATCCGGGTTCAGTTTCCAAAAGATTGATATTAAAATACAAATTTTTTTAGTTACTATCCATAAAATTATAGAGCAAAATGTTTATGTGCAGTAGGTAAGGTGTGGATCAACACACTTGTACACGACTGGCACGTAAAACAAGCTAACATTAAAAGACAGGCCCAACCACCTACATTTTCAATAAAAAACGGCTGTGCTTAGGAAACTGATTAATGTTTCAGGGTTATTTTACTGACCCTTGACCCCAAGAGCCATCGCCCACAACGACTTCAAGACGCGATTCACGCGCACGGGCGCAGCGCGCAATTCCGTAAAAATGGAAGCTGCAGCGCGTTTACATTGCTTCTCAAATATGCAAAACGCGCTTGCTGCTAAGCGCGTTTTGCGTACAAAAGTCGTCGAGGGCCATGGCAAAAGCTATTTTGAGAACCTACAACCTAGAACGCCATCGCTCTAAGTCTAGGTTGTAGGTTCTAAATGTAGCTTTTGCCATTATTTATATTTTACATGATTTTTCATCCTTAGTTTGCTCCGAGTCGCCCTTTGCATCCTTTGATATAACAATAATTCCTATCACAATCCAGGCTCTAGAGTCTAATACACAGATCGTTTTTCAATACAGTGATATAAACACGAATATATGTTGCTATTTCCCTCTATTTGGTAGCAGAACAATGTCATTCGAAAGGTATAGGTAACTAGCGCAAATTAAATAGACATATTCTGTCGCGAAGAAAATCGCATCGCGCGAGGCGCCGAGTTCAAACCAAGGACTTTATTGATGTTATAACCCGTTGAAATATCTAGGGACCTTGATGGCGGTCTAATGGTGGCTAAATACTAAACGCGCTCCGA
Source organism: Yponomeuta cagnagella (assembly GCA_947310995.1). Lineage (NCBI taxonomy): Eukaryota > Metazoa > Arthropoda > Insecta > Lepidoptera > Yponomeutidae > Yponomeuta > Yponomeuta cagnagella. The sequence continues at coordinate 5,556,736 of OX371287.1, read as the reverse complement.
TTGGTAACACAATTGACAAGCCCCGCTCGCCACCCCACAATGGAACGTGGGGTTATTTTTTAGCGCTAGTTGATTGATTGACTTTCAAATTTTTTTTTATTGTGTTAAATGATAAGATACAATATTTACAGCTTTTACAAAATAGGTAAGTATTATAAGCTACGAGTAGAACCCGTAATAATTGTGTTTACTTTATTAGAATGAAGTCGTCTTTAAATGGAATGTGGAACAAACAAGATGCTATTTATGGCTTAAATAACAATAACAAACGTGTCTTTTTTATAATAACTACTTAGGTAGTTCATTTAACGGCAGGGAATGTTCTTCTAAACTTTACTAAGAACTCAAAAGCTTCTAAGCAGCTTTTACATAAAGTTAAACCTAACTCGTTAGTCGAATACTACAATAATAAAATAGTAATAGAAATTCTATCCATGCCGGGACTTGAAGGGCCCCGAGTAACCCACTTTGCATCCAATAAAATCATGTAGGTACAGCGATATCATTCCGATGTAAAAACCTAACTGCAAAGTGGGTTACTCGGGGCTGCAAGTGATGTAAATTGCTTCGGCCAAATGTCGCTGCCTGTACGTAATACAGAGAAGTTTGTAAAGAGGCTCGAAATTTCGCCGATGCCTACACAAGTCAAGTCGAGGTTAGTAGGTCTATGTTCAACGCAGTATAATGAACAACAGACGGTGTACTGCTTCTAGTGCTTTTCTGTTTAGTACTTTGAATTACGAAATCTTTTTGCAACATAAGTATCCCATATAAAAAGGCGCATGTGCATCTTTTTTACCCGTATGCCAGAGTTCGTGGTTTGCATTTAAGTCACCCATTAAAATAACTCTAATGTCTACGCCAAATAATGCGTCTATGTGTCATAGGTTCACTTTTGGTTTGGAGACTGGTAAGATTGTTATAAAAAATACTCCTTGCCTGAGAGAACGGTTTCTGTACCGATGGCTTTTATGGTTTCTGTAACGGCTATACTAATCACGGAATGAGCAATAGTGTCTTTAATTAGAACAACACCTTGGCCTCGTCCGTTATGGCGAGTATCCTGCCTGTAGCCCTAGTTAGATATCTATGTTATTCATTATTAGCGCTCCGGGGCACATCTGATGCAGAGGATCTCCCTTGCTGTGCAGCTCGGGAACGCCGCCAGTATTATGGGGATCTTTGGGTCGGATGGGGCTCGGAGTTGTTTATTTAATTGACAGTTAGTTAATTTTTTTATATTTTCGCATGTGACTTTTATTTTTACGTGGTTTTTCTTATTAGCATATATAATATATATATATTTTTGGGTAGATATTTTATATTAGTACAATTTTGTTATCTGTGTAGGTAAGTGTACATTATTTAGTGTATGTTTGCTGGAAGAAATCTCCCACAGAGATAAGCTCGCCTTTGTACATGTAATGTCGTATCGTCATATTTCCTGTACTGTTTTTCGTGTGCAACAATAAATTTAATTAGGTTTTAACTACCTATCACTGTCTGTGGATTAATCGACCATGCAATGTACATCGAACTGCTTTAGTAAACAATAAACTTACAGTCCAGGTGCGGTTATTCGTTTCCTTGTGCTTATTATAAAGCAATATGCATCTAGGCCCTGTTTCATAAAAAAAAATGAGTTGACAGACATTTTTTTCCACGGTGGACACGCGTGGTAATAATTAAGCCTATACGGTCTCTCCGAGGGAGGGCCTGTGTGCTGCAGTGGGACGTATATAGGCTACATTAAAAACAAAAAACAGTTGTTAGGTAGTAAAAAAATATTTTATTTTAAAGAAAATGTAAAGGATCACGACCCATCTCAAGTAAAAATTAAGCAAAATAATAACACTGAAATTATTAATGGAAAAGTAGTCAATGTAAATGAAAATAAATTAAACGAAAACAATGAATACTAATACGACACAGAAACAGCAGAGGAGAATGTCTAAGTTTTAATAAATAAATAATGAGTTTCATATATAGCCGACAAATTTCATGAAATATGTTTCATTAAACAATAGATAACTATTGTATAGTTGACAGCACATCAACCTTTATATACGAGTTTTATTTATTGCTTTATGAATCAAGGCCCTGGGCCGCGTTTCACAAAATAATTCTTACTTTCCTATGACAATTCGATGTACATTGAGTAGCTGAGTCTCTGTAATTGTTAATCTTCGCAATGTGCATCGAATTGTCACAGTAAACAATGAATTGTTGCTTTATGAAACAGGGCCGGCCCGGCATGTTGTTTACAATGTATGAACAAGCCACGGGGCTGAGCGCTAGCAAAGCGTTGCAAGGTCACCGCCGACACGAGGACAGAGCGCAAACATCAACAAACTGCAGCGGATTCGATTTAGATCGAAGCTACAACCATAAATAAATACGCGCCACGTGTGAACGCGCATGCAATTCAGTTGCATTGCCTTGAGGCTTTGAGACTGCCCATTGATTAGGAGATAATGTTTCGTAATTGTGTCTTTTCTGCATGAACAATATATTTTTTATACTCATTTACCTAGTTGTTTTTTTTGCTGTGTCGCATGGTCACTGTCGGCACGAAGACAGAGCACAAATATTAAAAAACTGCAGCGGATTCGATTTAGATCGAAGCTACAACCATAAATAAATACGCGCCACGTGTGAGCGCGCATGCAATTCAGTTGCATTGCCTTGAGGCTTTGAGACTGCCCATTGATTAGGAGATAATGTTTCGTAATTATGTCTTTTCTGCATGAACAATATATTTTTCTATACTAATTTAGTTTGTTTTTGCTGTGTCGCAGGGTACTGTCGGCACGAAGACAGAGTGCAAACATTAAAAAACTGAAGCGGATTCGATTTAGATCGAAACTACAAACATATATAAATACGCGCCACGTGTGAGCGTGCATGTAATTCAGTTGCATTGCCTTGAGGCTTTGAGACTGCCCATTGATTAGGAGATAATGTTTCATAATTATGTCTTTTCTGCGTGAACAATATATTTTTCTATACTAATTTAGTATTTTTTTGCTGTGTCGCATGGTCACTGTCGGCACGAAGACAGAGCACAAATATTAAAAAACTGCAGCGGATTCGATTTAGATCGAAGCTACAACCATAAATAAATACGCGCCACGTGTGAGCGCGCATGCAATTCAGTTGCATTGCCTTGAGGCTTTGAGACTGCCCATTGATTAGGAGATAATGTTTCGTAATTATGTCTTTTCTGCATGAACAATATATTTTTCTATACTAATTTAGTTTGTTTTTGCTGTGTCGCAGGGTACTGTCGGCACGAAGACAGAGTGCAAACATTAAAAAACTGAAGCGGATTCGATTTAGATCGAAACTACAAACATATATAAATACGCGCCACGTGTGAGCGTGCATGTAATTCAGTTGCATTGCCTTGAGGCTTTGAGACTGCCCATTGATTAGGAGATAATGTTTCATAATTATGTCTTTTCTGCGTGAACAATATATTTTTCTATGCTAATTTAGTATTTTTTTGCTGTGTCGCATGGTCACTGTCGGCACGAAGACGGAGCGCATACATTAAAAAACTGCAGCGGATTCGATTTAGATCGAAGCTACAACCATAAATAAATACGCGCCACGTGTGAGCGCGCATGCAATTCAGTTGCATTGCCTTGAGGCTTTGAGACTGCCCATTGATTAGGAGATAATGTTTCGTAATTATGTCTTTTCTGCATGAACAATATATTTTTCTATACTAATTTAGTTTGTTTTTGCTGTGTCGCAGGGTACTGTCGGCACGAAGACAGAGTGCAAACATTAAAAAACTGAAGCGGATTCGATTTAGATCGAAACTACAAACATATATAAATACGCGCCACGTGTGAGCGTGCATGTAATTCAGTTGCATTGCCTTGAGGCTTTGAGACTGCCCATTGATTAGGAGATAATGTTTCATAATTATGTCTTTTCTGCGTGAACAATATATTTTTCTATACTAATTTAGTATTTTTTTGCTGTGTCGCATGGTCACTGTCGGCACGAAGACGGAGCGCATACATTAAAAAACTGCAGCGGATTCGATTTAGATCGAAGCTACAACCATAAATAAATACGCGCCACGTGTGAACGCGCATGCAATTCAGTTGCATTGCCTTGAGGCTTTGAGACTGCCCATTGATTAGGAGATAATGTTTCGTAATTGTGTCTTTTCTGCATGAACAATATATTTTTCACCTCACTAGCTCGTAAAAGCTCTGTTTATCATTCGAAATCTGCGTGGAAAATCGCACTTTATCCGCTAGCGTGGAAAGTGTTTATAAATTCGAATATTTTTATTCAATAAAGGTTTCGTACAATAAATTACATATATATAGAACCTCATTGGTTTCGTAATACTTAGTTTATATTCTCTGCGGCCAGTCCATTGATGATTGAAATGCAAATACTAACTTATTTCATGTCATGCGCCAGCCTCATTTAAAGAATCGCACTGGCCGGCAAGAAAATTTGATTTAATAAATTAATATTTATTAAAACTGTTTTTCTTGCACCTAACATTTTCCTCGCTTTAGTGAGGTGAAAAGTTGTGTGATGCGCTCGGCAGCAAAGTTATTTAGCGTCTCGTACCTTTGAAACCCTCGCTACGCTCAGGATTCTATATTTGAACCACTCGCTTCGCTCGTGGCTCAATCCTAGAATCCTTCGCTTGCTCAGGTTTCAATACAAGGTACTCGCGCCAAAAATTAACTTTGCAGCCTTGCATAACAAATAACTATTACTCATTTAGTTTTTTTTGCTGTGTCGCAAAGTCACCGCCGACACGAGGACAGAGCGCAAACATCAACAAACTGCAGCGGATTCGATTTAGATCGTAAGTAGGTATCTACTACATAAATAATCACGCGCCACGTCCACGTGTAAGGGGCACCGGCATGCAATCCAAGCGCATTGCTTTGAAACTGCCCATTCATAAGGATACATTTGGCCAGTTTCTGAGTTGAGAATTTCGCTAAGTAAATGGTCAACTGTCTCTTCGAATTTCTCAGAAAAGAGCGTGACAGAACGTTACTTAAGTATTTACTTAGTGAAATTCTCAGTTCAGAAACCGGCCCATTGTTTCGTAACGATTTCTTTCCTGTTATATACGCTAATGGACTGCATGATCAATGCTTTTTTTTACAATATGATTCATCATGAAAACATCTCTGAAAGTTAAAGAAGTGAAAGTTTGGATATTTAATCACACCAGAATGTCTGAACGGATTTGGATGAAATTTGGTACAGAGACAGTATATAGTCTGGTATGGCATATTTCCCGGAAAAATAGTAGTCAGAATTTCCACGCGAACGAAGTCGCGGGCAACTGCTAGTCAAATATATGTATAGGGAAGAGCGGGTGATCGTGCTCTTCCACTATAAAGGGAAATTTCCCACCAGGCAGATCGTATGCCTGGGGACGGCCGGTCCGACTGATGTTCGTCGGACGTTATTAGTCTGTCCGCAGCAGCAGTTGCAGGCGTGAAGGAGTGAACAGAGACAACGTATTGCTTCCAAGACCATTTATTGTAGACTGACGTACGTCACTTAGGCACAGCTGAACAATGGCCTTCTTAGTCTACCCTCAATACACTACACACCTCTACCCTTATTCTAAAAATTAACTCTGGTAATTAACAACGTAGCAACAATGAATGGCTACAAACATTACACAAAATAAGACGTTGTAGTTGTATCTACTAAAAATTGCATCGCCTTATGTCGTAATATCTTCAAACTTGTTTTATACAATGATGTTATTTACTACGTCCTCGATACACTTTTACCTAACCCTACGACGTTATCTTGGGATCGGACAATAGGCCATTAGGAGGTGTTATGTATGACACGTAATGTTTACATTTCTCTTTTGTATGTACTTGCACAATGTACTGCCTAACCCTACGACGTAAATCTTGGGATCAGCTATCAAGCTATTAGGTAGGTATACTTCATACATATTATAGATCTTATGACTATCATTATACACTTGAGATATTTTGTCTATGGAAATTGACAACAATGGTCGCGCCATAGCGCGGGAGCGGAATTACATAATCAGTCTTATTTATTATTGTAACATAGCAATATACCTACACTTGTTACTTAATTACTAACTTAATCAAAATCAAACCCGTATCTTTTCACGGGATATCTGATTCGTTTAGATCTAACATTTGTGTTCGGTTGGGCGGATTGTGTGTTGGTTTCCAGACTACTCCGAGTCGGGGACACGGGCGGCACGATCGCGCCCAAGCTGGTTGCGTTACCTTGCTGCTGTGGAGGAGAGACTGACTCAGCCACGACCGGCGAAGCCGGCGTGTCATTTGGAGCCTCGCCACTGCCGCCGTCTTCAACTATCCCCGTTACGTCACTCCCTTGACCACGCCGCGGCGACTGCTCAGATGTGGCCGCCGTCTCGGGGCAATCTGAGGACGCATCAGGGAACACCCAGGACCCTCTCAACCTCTTCCTCATCTGATCGACATGTCGATGAATGGGTGACCCATCCCCTGCCCTCACAGAGTAATTACATTTACCAAGTTGATCCATCACCTCGCCACTGACCCACTTAGAACCGTTTTTGCTAAAATCCCTATACCATACTAGCTCACCTGGCGCAAAATTTCTGTTAAGGGCTCGTGCACAAACCTCTTGCTTGATATTCCCGTGATCGGGCCTTAAAGCGTCCACCCTAGTCCTCAAATTACGTCCTTGTAGCAGACGCGCAGGACTTTCCCCTGTGGTGCAGTGAGGAGTGTTGTGATATACTAACAAATACCTGGCTATAGCGAGCTCCGGGTTTATATTTTCCCTGCGGGCCTTTTTTATTACGCCTTTTATTATTTTCACGGCGTTCTCCGCCGCTCCATTTGATGAGGGATGGTACGGGGCTGTGAACGTCTGCGCTATACCATTTCTAGCTAAGAACTCCGCGAACTCCCTACTTGAAAAGGGGGGACCGTTGTCGGATGCCACAAGCCGTGGCAAGCCCCAGCGACACCACGATTCTCTTAGTTTAGAGATGGTTGCTTCTGCAGTTGTGCGGTTCATTTTAAAGACCTCTATCCATTTGGACCTAGCGTCCACAGTGATGAGGTAGGTTTGCCCGTGTATTGGGCCCAGAAAGTCCAAATGCAAGCGTTCGTATGGCTTCGCAGGCCAACGCCATGGCTGTGGGGGCGCGGCGCGCGGCGCTGGCGCCACGGCGGCGCACACTTCGCACGAGCGGCACGTCATTTCCACCGCCTCGTCTAGACCCGGCCACCACACGTAGCTCCGTGCGTGAGCCTTAGTTTTTACGATGCCCATATGGGGCTCATGCAGCTCCCTCAACACCGCCTGTCTGCACTGCTCGGGGACAACTAGTCTATGCCCCCACATTACACAGCCTAATTCTGTATATAGTTCCTGCCTGCGATTAAAGAACGGCTCTAATTCTTTCATACTCACCGCTCTGGGCCAACCGGTCTCAATGTAACTAAAAACTCGCGCGAGAATAGGGTCCCGCGCTGTTTGTTTTTTTACCTCCTTATTATCTAACAACAATGCATTTGTTGCGAAATGTAAATAAGTTTGCTCCGGTGGCTCGTAGCCGTCGTCCCTTCCGACCGGCAAGCGTGATAAAATGTCAGCACCGTTGTCGTTTGTCCTGATATATTCCAGACTGAAGTCGTAGGCGGATAAAATTAGCGCCCACCTCTGCATACGACTCGCGGCCATAGTAGGTATCCCGTTATAAGGACCAAAAATGCTAACGAGCGGTTTATGGTCTGTTTTTAGGACGAATCTCCTACCATATATGTATTGGTGAAACTTTTTGATACTATAAACTATGGCAAGCGCCTCTCGATGAATTTGAGAATAGCCCTGCTCGGCACTCGTCAACTTACGAGAGACGTATGCGACCGCGCGCTCCGGCCCCCCCGCCGCGCGCTGTGACAATACCCCGCCCACGCCCTTAGCGCTTGCGTCACATGTCACTATAAGTTCCGCCCTAGGGTCATAGTGAGCCAACACCCTACCGTCCATTAGCAATTCCTTTACATTCCTAAATGAGTCGTCACAAGTCTGGTTCCATTCCCATCTTCTATTTTTTTTTAATAACGTATACAAAGGGTCAAGTTGATCACTTAGGTACGGAACAAATCTTGCGTAGAAATTCACCATTCCCAAAAATGACTTGAGCTCGGTTACGTTAGTGGGACTTGGCATTTCTTTTATAGCGCGCAACTTGTCCGGGTCCGCTCTTACTCCCTCTTTGCTAACTATAAAGCCTAGGTATTTTACCTCTCTCGCAAGAAATACACATTTGCTTCTTTTGACCTTCAACCCTAAACACTCTAATCTGCCTAACACAGCTGCCAATGTTTTTAAGTGACTTTGTCTATCCCTGCCGGTGATTATTATATCGTCACAAAATGCCTGAACATTTTCTATATCCTTGACTAAATGGGACATAATTCTCTGGAAAATTCCACTGCTCGAGGATAGGCCATATACCAAACGGTTGTATCTGAATAGTCCTCTATGTGTATTAATGACGGTGTAACGCTTCGATTCTTCGTCTAAACAAATCTGATTGTACGCCTGTGATAGATCAATCTTGGAAAATTCTTCTCCTCCCGCCAGATTGGCAAGAAGGTCATCCACCCTGGGCAGCGGGTACCTATCGACCATGAGTACGGGGTTGAGAGTTACCTTGTAGTCGGCACACACGCGTAACGCACCATCCGCTTTGCTGACGATCACGAGCGGTGTGGCCCAATCTGAGCAGTCAACGGGTTCAATGACACCCTCTCGCAACATGGCGTCCAACTCGGCATCGACGCGCTCGCGCATCGCGTGCGGCATAGGACGCGCGCGACAGAACACCGGTGTTGCGCCCTCGCGCACCGCCAGCCGCGCCGTGCCGCCCGTGTACCGGCCCAATCCGCCACCCAAAACTTCCTTATGTCTGTCAAGAACGTCATTCAATTCTTTACATTGGCTATCTAACTTAAAATTGTCTTGATCATTACTTTGCTTAAACGATGGAATTTTGATATTCAACTCAGCTAACCACTGCCTACCGACCAGTGAAGTTACACCCCTTTCGACAACATACAACTCTAAAACACGCTTGCTATTTTGGTATTCCACGATTGGCCTTATCACTCCTATTGGCGCTGCCTTTGACCCATCGTAAAACTTAAAAAGTAGTTCACATTTCTCTAATTTGATATTCTTAAATAAGTGTTCATATGTCTTTCTGCTTATACACGAACACGCGGTGCCCGTATCTACCTCCATTTCAAGGTTACGACCGTTAATTAACACTGTTACACTCACCGGTTTGTAATCACTTAGGCCCATTTGAAACATTGCCTCCTCATCGCTCTGTTCTTCTGTACTAGAGCCGCCTCCGTCAACGGCCGCTTGGCTTACGAAACGAACTCCTTGACTGCTGCGTCCTCGGTTTCTTCCACGTCTAGCCACTCCCGCCGGCCCTTCTGGATCTTTGTATGGACAAGCCTTTCGCAAGTGTCCCCGGTTTCTGCATAGGTTACACACGAAGTTTTTGTATCTGCACTGCTGCGACTGGTGAGCCCCGCCGCACGCCACACAGGTCTCACCGCGCGATCGTGCTGCTGCCGTGGCGCTTGTGCCGCGGCCCGCTCCGCTACGACTCGCTGCGGCCATACCCAGCGCGTGCACTGCGCTAGTGAGCTGGCCCACTCCATTGCTCGCACCGCCGGTGCTGCTCACCGCCCGTCCGCTCGACGCGTCAACTGCTGCAGAGTCTCTCTCAGCGGCTTCCATGCTGCTCGCTAGATTCATGGCTCTTGGAAACGTAAGCTCTGACTCAGCAAATAACCGCTGCCGTATCATATCGCTATTGAGGCCACATACGAATTGATCACGAAGGTTGTCGTTGAGTGCTGCCCCAAAGTTGCAATGTTTGCACATCTTCTTCAACGCTGCTACGTATTGTGTCACACTTTCGCCGATTCCCTGGCGCCTTTGCCTGAACCGGTAGCGTTCAGCCATTACTGACGGTGTAGGTTGTAAGTGTTCACGCACGATAGCCACTATTTCACTATAGTTCATATCCTTGGGGGATTTAGGACTCACGAGGTTCACTATCAGTTCGTATGTACTGTCGCCCACGAGCGAAAGTAGGGTTGATAACCGCAATTCCGGTTTAATGGCGTTTGCTTCGAAATAAATCGCCACGCGGTCACAATACAATGTCCAGTTACCCGCGTCTAAGTCGAACTCTCTGATTTTTCCGATAGACATGGTTTCCGTGCACTTTTACGCGTTACTTTACTCGCAAATTTATCCTGCGTCGCCAGATAGTCTGTCCGCAGCAGCAGTTGCAGGCGTGAAGGAGTGAACAGAGACAACGTATTGCTTCCAAGACCATTTATTGTAGACTGACGTACGTCACTTAGGCACAGCTGAACAATGGCCTTCTTAGTCTACCCTCAATACACTACAGTTATATTTATGGTATGCCATCTGAAACATTTTTGCTTGCGCGATGCAGGAATGTTGGAGTTTATAGTGCACGCGCAGAGTTGACATGTGCTCGCCACATATGTAAATAGTGCTTTGAACAGTGTCGCGATTTGTCAGTATTTTCAGAGCTGCTGTGCGCTGCATAATGCGCAGTTGGTTTGTGACGAATGCCAGCGCCGGCGCATATACCATAACGTATTCGTCGTAACCTTAATTGAATGAATGATACAACATGAGTCAGCCTTGAATTGAACCGTTTAAGGTCGCTCTTACACCTGACATACTGTCTCGCTCGCATGAATATTTTATAAAATGAGTATACTTATCCTTTTCATAAATGTGGTCCGAGGGTTTGATGAGCAGTTATAGTTAAAAAAGTTTTTAAGAACAAGCTTTTATTACTTGTTAATAAAAATAATTAAAAAGTAAAAATAATTTAAATCCCATAATAAAAATACCATTATACTCGTGTAGGTACCTACTTTTCAAAGTTTAACGATAATTTACCTTCTTCGACTACATCACAATAATTCTACATCGTACATACGTAACTACATATTTTATATATTTTTATTAAAATCCCTAAAACTTTACACCTTGTATTAACTCCTGAACTGCCCTCGCGGAACGCAACGTATAGGTGGCCCATACTAAATTGGACACAGATCTGTGTCGCGGCAGACGAGTGGTTAAATCTTTGCGTTTTTATCACAGACCCAATTTTTTATAAATAAAAGCGTGTTACATTTTGATGGAACATTAATGAACATTTAGCATATTACACCTTCATTATTTTTTTTACTTGCAATGACAATGCATATGCACTTTAACGTGTAAAGAAACTCCACTGTACCTTTAGTTTTTACCAACCGAATCTTAATTCTAATTCCCTTAGCACCTTTTAAATCTCAGTATTATGGAACCTCCTCACATAGCTAAAGAGCGGGAATGTTCAAGACTCTATCTAACTTATGCAATAGGCTAATACTAGCACCAATGACAAAAAAATCAGAATAAAAGTGTACAGAAGCTTAGCAGTGCTACAGTTTGGCTCGGATAGAATGCTTTGCAGGATGCCAACATCCAGAAAATGTATATTGTAGCTATAAAAAAAACCATACTACTCTTAGCTTTATTGCTAGGAAAATAAAAATGGCTTGACGAATCCCGACTGTTGGAAGACATGACGAATTTCGACTAAAAAGGGTTTTGACGAATCAATACTTAAAGTTGACTTGACGAATTGGCCTTCTTTTGGGACTTGACGAATCGCACCTAAAATAATAAATTTTTGGACGCTTGACGAATTGCAACTAAATATTGAGTTGACGAATTGTCTCCTAGATCTTTTCTTTTGCCACTGTTCCGAGTACATTCTATCAACAAGTGTTGAACATTCTCAACTACTCCACATTCTGTACAATTAGGAGAATCAATTTTTTTCATATGGTGTGCGAACTTATTCGAAGGTACATGTCCACTACGGATTCTTAGTGCAACTACAATGGTTTGCCTTCTAAACTTAGAACAACTAAACCAAATGTTTCGGGGTGGCTCTGATGTTAGAGTCCTGTAGCAAATGCCCTTAGTCATGGATCTCTCATCAAACTACTCTTTCCAACCCTCACGCCACTTATTTCGGAATTTACAAAATATTTCTTAATAACTTGGTAGTACTATTAACTCTATTCCATCAATAAAGGCAGATTTTGCTACTCTGTCTACTATTTCATTTCCTCCTAATCCAATGTGAGCTGGAATCCATTGCATAATCAGACACCCCTTTAGTTTTAAGTTCATGTAGCACGGCTAGAATTGAATAAACTGTTGCGACTCCTCTGTATCCCGCTGTACAACGACTAATATCCTGCAAGGCTCTTTTGCTGTCCGTGTATATAACTATTTTGCCGTGCAGTAACTATTACTACAGTTACAACTATCTCTTCGCAGCTTTTCTCCGCGTGATGTATTATAGCCGATGTTGTGTTTACTTTATGTGTTAGTTTTGGATATTCATCTTGACTAACGTCTGTATGTAGATTCTTCTCATTATCTTCCCTTGATTGACTTAGGTGCAAGTCCAGAGCCTTTTTATAAGTGTAGCTCTTATTCTGCATAATCTCTCTTATATTTTTCTCTTTGTGAAACATCGGGCAACTTTTATCCAGTGCCATATGAGGGCCCTTGCAGTTTATACACACATATACTTCTGTTACACAATTTTCGTGTGATTCCCCACATTTGTAACATTTTACGTGTTTGGTAGGGCAAGTCTTTTTATAGTGGCCAAACTTCCAACATCCCGAGCACTGGGAAACAGAGAACATATAAGGCTCAACCTTGAACCGGCATCCGTATCCTAAAATATACGGGGGAAAAAATCGAGCTTTTGAAATATAAAAGAACCGCTTCACTATCTATCCATTTTCCTTCGTGATTGCGACGTCTGAGCCTGTGCATAGAGACGATATCATACTCACATTCGAAAGATTCACGTATTTATTTCTCATCTAGGTCCATGTCTACATTCTTTACGACGCCGTAAACAAGGTTAGGTTGATCAGTTCGCTGGCATCTGTATGCCAGTCTTGGTCTCTTCTCAGCTCCTTTCTGGATCTTCACATCATAATTTTCCTTGTGAACCACTTCCTTATTGCTCTGTATCACCCGTTGCTCACTCTGCATGGCGTTGTCTTCGACTACATCACTTTTTCCGCTTACTACAGACGAATAACTCATTGATCGCGTAAAACTAGCCATTTTCACATATCGTTTTTGGCGTTAATGCTATCTAGTCCTAAGTTTATTGCCTTATGTTCATAGCCATGGGTTCTGAAAATAATTATTAACATGATTGAGACATTGTGTCGTATAATGCTGTTGAGGAGTTTGTGTGCATCACTAAATGAGAAAATTAACTTTCTTACACACACGTACAATTTCTCACATACACACACACAAACACACACAAACACACACACACACACACACACACACACACACACACACACACACACACACACACATACACAATGATCTGAGTGGCTAATATCATCATACCTTTTTGTTTTTCTGTTTATTTTAATTTAGTTTTCTTTGCATGTGATAATAGATTAAGTTATGTTTTTGTTGACTGACAGTCGTCCGCTCAATGCTTCTCGACCATGTATGTACGCACTTTTAAAGGCTTAATTTAATTTCACCTTCTCCTAAGATACAGGCTTTTTCGCCTAGTTTAGGAGATAGAAGAAGAAGAAGAAGAAAGACATTTATTATAACAACAAGATACATCACAGAAACAAAACAAGCACACAAGCAACATAATATGCACAACAACAGAAAGAAAACTAAATACACAACAGACAAAATGAATAAATAAAACAGGACCATAGATGTAGCCTGTGGTGTATCTACATTGCCACAAAAGGCAGCTGACTCAGCGTTGTGCCGAGGAAGTGATCCCTCAGCGCTGATTTTCAGTCAGTGCCTACGGATGCAATGACAAGACTATTGTACAATAGATTAGCACCGAACGATTGTTGTCATTTTTAATGTACTTTTTGGTTCAAAATAAACAAATTATTATTATAAATTATTATTGTTATTATAATTATTGTAAGATACTTTGGAAAATTTGATCTGTAAGAAAATATATGGTTTTCTCTCCTCGGTGGCGCAAGTGTTACTCCCTGGAGCCCTTTAAACAGCAGTGGTAGCAATGAAGGTGGCGACGTGTCGGGTTGTAGGCTACTAGTCAAGCACTGGGCCCCGTGAAATACAATTAACGGGGGTGGGCCCTGCTCCTGTCTGCAAATATTATTTCACTAGACCTCCGCCGGCTTGCTCCCAACTAGGAAGAAAAACAATTGAAAATGAAAATGAAATGAACAGTTTATTTGCAGAAGTAAAGGTATATAAAGGCACAATAAAGTGCTCTCTATCTATGTATCTGTATAAAACACGAACGTAATTAGTAATTACTTACTAAGTACAAGTAATTAGTTTGACAATCTACGTAGGTCAGTTAAACTCTAACAGTCTTATTTATAAAAAGTCGATTCCATTAAAGCACTCTTAAAAGAAGAAAGAAAGAAAGAAGACATTTATTTAAATTGTCACAGAAAATTATAAAAAAAACCTATTTAGAGGCTAAAAATTCCACCCATGCCGGGACTTCAACCCGCAACCTTTGGCTTACCGTGCCAGCGCTCTCCCAACCGATCAACGCCCCGTCTGCGCCATACATATCGGTCTGGCACGGATAGGCTTACCATCTGTAGCACCCCTGGGTTGCAATGCATACCTCGTAATAGTTTCAATATAAAGGTGGCTAAGGCTAACTCCCTTCTTCTTCTTTTCCCTAAGATGAACAAAGTAGGATACATTAAAGGATAAAAAGGATAGACTCCATACAATTTTAAGTAAATGAACATAATAAATTTGTTTTGAATGCGTTCCAGCATGAGCCTATATTTTTTCTCATGTGGACTCCAGATGACGGAATTACACTCGAGGTGGCTTTTTACAATAGCCTCGTAAAGAGCGCGAATGGCGGATATGTTCGTAAACCCTTGCGATTGGCGCATCACGAATCCTAGGTTTCTGAATGACTTCTTACAGACGTTAACAATGTGTTCACGAAACGTTAAATCTGCAGTAAGTCTAATACCCAGGTCCCTTACTTCTGCTACACGCTGTAAAGGAGTGCCGTCCACTCGGTATTGATGCAGAAGCGGCAATCGTTTCGAAATATTCCAATTGATACTTGATACTCATAGTTAGTAACCATATTGGCTTCTCATAGTGACCAGCCCCTATATTACGCTCACCATATCCTGAGCGATTTCAATTGTCTAACTGTCAAATTAGTATGGAATTTGACAGTTAGACGATTGGAATCGCTCAGGATTTGGTGCGCGTAATTAGGCCACTGATTGGCTTCTCTCACTGAATGAATCCAACACCACTGGTGTCTACTTTTCATAACAGTGACACAAAACTTTGCTATTTCAACCCAGTTCATTTTGTAGTCAGATTGATTTCCTGTGCTGGCCCTTCATACAATGACACAAAAGTACATTTTCAACTTAATCATATTTTGTGGTCAGATTGACGGCTCCCACTGTTAGAGAGATTCAGAACCACAAATTACTTTGTGATCAGATTGACTTCATGTGATGATCCTTCTTGCGCAACAGTGACACAGCGTATTTTGTGGTCAGATTCTCCCATTGTAGAAAAGGTGATTCCAGCACAACAAAATTTTGTGATCCTTTTTATGTGACACAAATACTGGGTGATTGGCAGAACTAGGAAATACTTGTACTTTAGGACATATTTTATGGTCGGCACAAAGAATACCTTACTTTTCCCACAAAAATGTTTGTGATCAGATTGAAGTCCCCTGTTTATCGTTCATTACAGAAAACACAAAAGATTGCACAGAAGGAAGAAAGTACTTTTACAGTTACTTGAATCCTTGGGTATACTTAATTATCACTGACACATAAAAGTATATATTCATCGATGCAAATCTACTTCCTACTAACTTGTCAATAGTTAACGAGAATGCGAATGCGATAGGTGGCCGGCAGGGATTGCTAACCTTTAGCTGTTGACGCAGGAGTTATGAATTTGTTACGATTTATACACGGTGTAACAAAAGTTATACGAGGGAGAAAAACGGTTTTATTTATAAAAAAAAAACGATTCCTTCGAATATTCCTACAATGCAGTAATAAAGCATTTTCCACATTTTTTTTAAGTTTTGCTGTTAAAGTATTTTAGGAAATCATGTTTTTATAAATACGACCGACAGCATTTTGTCATTTTTTAATATTGAAACTTGAAGATATTATGCTCATTCAATTCTCTGCAAATGAACCTATGCAGATTATTATATAGTTTTTTCAATAGTTTTCCGACATCAATTCTCGTTATTTTTTTATTTAAGTTTATCTTTATCTAACATATAGCTTTACTCTAGTCTAAGATCTACACGGAAAAAAGTCGTTGCATCAAAACATTTAGTTGTAGGTATCACTAATTCCTAATGTTTGACTTTCACATAATATTGTGGGGTTTACAAAATGGATTATAAACAATAGACAAGTATTTGTCCTTAAATAAATTTATATAGTAATTTAATCGATATCATAGGAAGTTTCCTATGGATTTGCTAGTGAAATTAACTATAATTACCCATTTTTCTTATCATCTTGTTCCTGGTAACTGGAAATAACAGTTAACTGTCTCCTATAATAGTTAAATTATCCAGCAATTTCAACATTATCCGATAATTGAAAAAATCTATTGTAAATTGCAACATTTGGATCTAGGACTATTTACACTTACCTAGGTAGGACACTTACGAATTTGCTACGTTAAAGTTATTGCATCGGTCGCCGGCTTCTGATTGCGAAACATATTACCTACAATAATCGACATATTTTCACTGTATGTTGCAATGGCACCCAGCCACATTAAGTTGAGCTGTTAAATAGTGCTGACATTATGAGAATAGCATATTGGCTTGACCCTGCTACCGGTCAAGATGATTTGTGTAAGTATGTACTTTTGAAGGCAAAGCAAAAAT
This sequence comes from Yponomeuta cagnagella, assembly GCA_947310995.1. Lineage (NCBI taxonomy): Eukaryota > Metazoa > Arthropoda > Insecta > Lepidoptera > Yponomeutidae > Yponomeuta > Yponomeuta cagnagella. The sequence goes on along the minus strand of OX371287.1, from coordinate 5,539,626 downwards.
GTTAGGTGTTCGATACTAAAAAGAAATATGTATTATTTTTATTATCAATTACCTATATTCATATACCTACCTGTAAATAAACGTAAATTTAGCATTTTCTTCATTACAGTACTTGTAATAAAAACCGGCCAAGTGCGAGTCGGACTCGCGCACCGAGGGTTCCGTACAAACCTGCAATGTCAACAACATTTTTTCACGGGTTAAAGGCAATTAGATCTAAGTATTTGATATGAATTTCAACTTGATAGCTCTACGCGTTCATGAGGAAAAAAGTAATAAATATATATTTTGTAATGTAACTAAAAATTTAAGGTTTTCGGAATTTTTCCTTTATGTGTGCTATAAAACATTGCTTCATGCCAAATTTCAAGATTCTAGGTCGACTGGAAGTACCCTTTAGGTTTTGATTCCCTTGCGAGTACTTGCGAGTTTCAAAATATGCAGCTTAAATTGCTGTTTCTTTTGATTGCGTTGACATAGAAGTTAGATTTTGTTACAGCTTAAAGGTATTATAGACCTGAGTATTTGGTATGAATTTCAATTTAATACCTCTACGCGTTTATGAGGAAATGGGTAGTAAGTTTAAAATTATTAAAAAAATATATATTATGTGATGTAACTAAAAATTTATGGTTTTCGTAATTTTTCCTTTATCTATGCTATAAGACGTTGCTTCGTACCAAATTTCAAGATTCTGAGTTCACGGGAAGCACCCTGTAGGTTTTGATTCCCTTGCAAGTGTCGAAAATTTGCGGCATAAACGGCTGTATCTTTTGATTGCGTTGGCTTAGAAGTTTGATTTTTTCACAGCTTCAAGGGACAGTAGACTTGAGTAATTGATATAAATTTCAGCTTCATACCTCCACGCGTTCCTGAGAAAAAGGGTCTTGACAGACGGACGGACGGACAGACGGACAACAAAGTGATCCTATAAGGGTTCCGTTTTTTCCTTTTGAGGTACGGAACCCTAAAAAGCAACATACACATGTAGGATATAAACCTATATCACTCTGATTTATCCAAAATTCTCATCAATTCTGATAACGTGATAACGCTGTTTAGTCAAGGCTCCGTGTGGTGTAATTATCTACGACTTCCTCGCTACCCGTCAGCCCAACGGTATCATAATGTTAGTAAGTACATTTATTTACCTCCTTTTTTCACATGTTCCACTGACTAAACCTTATTAGTCCCTATATGAAAACTATGTCCCAAACTATGTCTAAAAATACGTTCTACGCACTGCAGCGTCTAAGTATTCTTCACAAACTTTCACATTTAGAATATTAGTAGTAGGATAATTATTATCTATTCTACCGTAGAATTTTTTTTTGTGACGGAGTCACCCGTAACGAGACTAAATACAGAGTGCTATAGTGTGCAGTAACCAAAGAGGAACAGCCTGCATTCTTCTCTGCCGTGTGCCGCATCCCGCCTGATAATTAACATTTCTGTTGTTTTTTCCAACTTACGGTAACGACACCTATGAAATCTGTTGACGAATCAGCACATTGAAAATTACTTGTGTGCATTTGTGCATACAAATTCTGTTACGTTCCGAATTCCGTTATAGAATATTCCGGAATGGAATTTGGGCTTTTCTTCCATCAGACATTCTAGAAGTTTGAGACTGAGACAGTAATTTCAAACGAATTCAATGCCCACGACGTGCTGCTGCGTTTGAGGAGAGGTGATTTATATATAAAGTAGTGTCAGTTTCGATAGGGCACTGTTCAGTGAATAAACACTTCCACACCATCAAGACCGGGAAGCTTGGAAAACCAAAAGGGAGGCCTATGTCCTGCAGTGGGCGTCAAATGGCTGATGATGATGATGACACCATCATGGGACTAAACAACAGCTCGCTATACCGGCACAGTACAAGTAATACCGGTCCAATAAGAGGAATGACTCGTCTACGAGACTCAGTAAAAGCGCTGAAAAGCGCAGACTATCATTGGGAATCTGGTATTCCTTCAGGAAGCCCGCAGAAACATCAGAGCACTATTAGGTTTCTATAAGGATTTTATAGACAATTCGGAGTAGTCTCACAGCCTTGCTACGTTCAATAGCCTAACTGAGGCCATCAGCGAAAAAGTGGCCTAACCCACAATTTTTCATATTCATACTTATCTATTGCAATTTATATAAAACATAATAAATTTTGATGCATAACCAGCCTATCCCTAGTTTCAACCATAGATAACGGATGGCGTTGTAGACATTATTTTTGCGCGTTTCGTTTTTGCCTTGAAAATGTATAGCTCATTATCTCCACACTATGTTAAGCTTAGGCCACTTTTGCGCCGACGGTCTCGACTATAAGTCTAAGGCCGATATTCAGAAACACAGCGTTGAGCTACACTTAACGTGCACTAAGCTGAGCATCGGTTGAGCAATCTCAACAAAGACTCAAGAATTTTGTATTCACAGTCAATATCTCGACTCGAACTCAGCTAAGCCACAGCTCAAGCTAAACTTACTCGAGCGTGTAATCTGGGGTACAGTTTTTACTTTACCGGTTTATATTATCTGTTAACGCTACATGAAAGGCATACAATAATCCACAGGAGTGAAGGAGATGGCAACAAATGTCGAAACTTTTTACGCGCGGTTATACTTTATTTTGACTTCTCATAACTCTAAAAACACAATTTAACTTTTTGAAGGAAAATGAGCATGCAAAATGTCAAATTGTGAATAAAAAAGTTTACTTCACCACAGGTCCTCTGTGCCACAGGTTAGTATTCTCGAATTGCCTACAGGTGTCGCTACTTTCTTCGTCATTGCCACCTTGAGTCTGAGCTAAGTCGCCGAAATCCACTACTCAGTCTCAGCTTAGCTTGCGCTCAATTTTTGTTATCTCCAACTCAACTGTGAATACAAAATATCCCTGAGACTTTCATTTTGACAGTTGGAAGACCCGGGCTCACATTGAACTCATGCTCAAAATCGTTTCTGAATATCGTCCTAAGTGCCAACATCCCAGGTCTAACCAGTTAACTAACTGCCGTTCTCTGAAATAAACATTTCAGCAATACAGTGTTGTTAAACGTTTCCCATTAGCGTTTCGTCTAGTAATACACTTGTCGGCACAATAGTTTCTAAAAACAAACGTGCAAAGAACATGACATGTGTCTCGGCCAGTTCAATTAGCTCATTGACAATCTGAAATAAAGATTAAGATTACTAACCGACGTTACAGGCATGACAGCTGACCAACCATATTACATTTTGGACTTCGGCGCGTTTTTGAAAATCTAAAATAAACTATTAGTTTGCGTAATAGTTTATTTTAAATTTTCAATGAACTGATTGAACTAGGACCTTTAAGTTTGCGGTTCCATGTAAACTCCCACCGCATTCTTTAAACCATTTGTATGGAAATTGGGGATGTTAGTGTCAGATTCGGCGAACGGGCCAAGGCTCAAAGAGGCCGATTTATTGAAATTGGGCTGTTTTGCCGCGACGAAAGAATTGGGTGCGATCATTAGGATGGCATTCCAAAACATTTCAGACTACGCTATATTATTGGTTTTAATATTGTATTTTCACTGTCAGTTGTGCTGGTAATTTTTATATTTTTTAGTCTCTCATTACAAAACGACGTGATAAGATAAGATGAGAATATTCTTTAAAGCACAAAAGAAACAAAACCACCGAAATAAAAGTTGCTACGACGAGAGGTATAATTCGGCGGCCTTAATGCAATTTCTTCCGGAGAACCTTGTGACTGAAAGGTATGATAAAGCATGATTTGAAAATGGTTACAGTAGCCAATGGATTATTAAAAAAATCACACAAATCACATTACATCACATCACATAAAATAACGCCTGTACCCCGGAGGGGTATGCAGAGTTTTGCCACTTGCCACGATCCTGATAAGCCTCTTTCGCTTCACTTTCACTTTCATATGCCCAGCCAGTTCTTGATGCACGTTTATTTATACTGGTGACCAAACTAATTATTTGCTATCACGTTATATTTTGCCTATTTTTATTACATATCAAATATTTCCTACGCATATCACTTAAGGGGGTCCAGGGATTAACACTATTGCGCCACCAAGGATAAAAAATCATATCTTTTTCTACAGTTCAAATTTGCAAAAACTTTCACCACAATCTCTCAATCATGTTAACAGTCAAAGTCAAAGTCGAAGGCAAACAATTTTATTCACTATAAAAACAAAATGTTTACTTAATGAACGTCAAAGCTAACAAAGAAGAAGCTAACAAAGAAACTCCACATTTATTCTTTTCAAAACAGGTTTGCTTAATTAACAGAGTTTTCAACTTAAAGTTACACTACATTAGATACAATCATTCCTGTTAACATTATTTAAATACCAGACATCCTTTTATTCCAAATAATCCTTAATGTTATAATAGGCTTTTTTGCACAGAGTATTCTTAATACATTTTTAAACCGCGTCGGTGGTAACTCTAATATATCTTGAGGAATCTTATTGTAGAACCGTACACAGTGCCCCATAAAGTGTATTAACTTTTGCAAGTCTAAAACGTGGAAATGACAATTTATGTTTACTCCTAGTATCAATATTGTGTGTAGTGATTTTTAGGAACCACGACAAAGAACCTAGGATCACGAATCTGGGACTAGATAGCATTTATGCCGAAACCGGCTATCTATGCTATCTAGTCCTAGGTTTTTTGCCATGTGGCCATGGGTCCTAAAAATCACTGTTAACATGATTGAGAGACAATCTCTCAACTGCCACTTTTTGCAAATTTGATCCGTAAAAAAGATATGATTTTTTTTCCTGGTTGCCGCTAGTGTTACCCCCTGGACCCCCTTAAGTATTTAGTTCCCATTTGGTGACAGCGACAGCTTATGTTAATGTAGAAATTACTGTTTAAGAAGTTTTCGGTGGATTGGTGTAATTAATTTAACTGTCGGCAGTTTTGTCTGTTCGTGGCGTGGTGCGACGCGACTCGAGCTGGTGTTATGTTACAGGGGCCTTACGGGAAAGTTGCCTCACTTGTGGCTTAAATTATACTGTTATAACCCTGTTAATTGAAGCAGGGACTGGGAAATTATTTGCGTCCCGCTCATTCACTATTAGCGTCTACATTAAATAAATATTTATCTTTTTTATCTCAAACTAGCAGCGCCCGCTACAACGTTCGCGTGGCTAAAGGATAAATGAATACCAATAAAAAATATATATGTCGGATAAGTACTTTCGAAGATTCCCCTACACACAAACTTAAAAACATTATAAACCCACAAACTTGCGTCAGTCGGAAAAGTGAAACCTCTCTTACTGTGTTTAGTAAACGAAAATACACGAAGAGATAAGTCAGCTTTGTTCCTGTGCCGGGCTGGTGGGAATATTCCAGCTGTTGGGGAGTCTCTGGTTCCTGATTCCGAGACACTACTCATTATTTGAACACTTCAAAGAAGGACTCCTAACGCATTATTATAAACCCCCCCCCCAGGTTAGACGAATTGTCCTTGGAGCTATAATTTCAAGTAATCAAATACATAATAAGTCGTGTCTCGGAATCATTAATTCCTTTTTACCAGCCCTTTTAGGCGGGCCACATACAGTCGGAAATTTCGATTCGGGATTCCGAACGCAGTAAATTTATACAAACCTATGGACCTACCACATACATACGGCAGTTTCCCGTTAGAATTTTTTCCTGATACGGAATACAATGCCAAAAAAAAAATTTCTTCTTAGCAAGATACAGCAACAATGCAATCGCAGTCAGAAAGTCGTCGTCCATATTCGCCGAAAAAAGGTCTGAACTCTATAGTCTCTCAACTGAGTGTTACTATTCTGAACGGAAATTAAACGTATTGTGTTGTGTGTGATGTTTAAATACGGATTACGGAACCCCGAATCGAAATTCCGAAACGGAATTCCGTTGGACTGTATGCGGCCAGCCTTATTCTGTAATTTCACTGAGTGTCAAGACATACACTACTTAAAGTCACGCTTATGTCCCGGGGTTTTGGTCAAGGCATGACTATGGTCACGATCCTGAAAGAACTCTTTTGATTAGTCGCTGCATGCACGCACGCCCGTTTCGGGTATGTTTATCATCTTGCCCTTCGCTAATACATGCCCTATTTGTTCAAAGTATGTCCGCCTGGGCCCCATTTCACCTACAATTCATTTACTATGACAATTTGGAGTACATTGCGTAGCCGATATAACAACTAGCTTACCGACTACGCAATGTTTATTTAATTGTCTTAATAAACCGTGAATTGTAGTTTTATGACACGCGGCCCTGGTACAAGTGTTGAAATGTGTTTGTAACTGTGGTTTGTAATTTTCAGTTCTTAGTAGGGTTAATCGAAAGGATCAGCCATTAGAGAAGTTAGAAAATAGATGCCAGAATAGATAGAACGACGATGCCAGCCGCGCGTTTTAAGTCTCAAAAGTCCGCGACTTTTCAATATATTAATACTAGCTGCCCCGGCAAACTTCGTGCTGCCACAGAATCGGTATACGGTTTTTGCATAACGCCATCTATTTTTAAAACACAACGTTCACTCGCACAACGCTATCTGTTTTAAACTTAAAATAAATATTACCCCACGGGAACGCATTACCGGGATATCAAGTATGCTGTCTCAATTCAGGTCTTTGTCTATCTGTACGCCTAGTTTCATGTAAATCCGTTCAGCCGTTATTGCATGATTGAGTAACAAACATCTAAAACAGCCTAAGTACTTCCCACTTTAGGACATAAGCTTTCCTCAGAGAGAGAATATATCCTTTCGTCCGCGTACGAAACTGTAGGTTCGTAACCAGTTACGAAAGAAGAAAAAAACATCTTCATATGATACCAGTTACGTAGGAATACATTATTTTCTTTATACGACACTTGGTTTCGAATTCTTGTATGGGCTTAATCACCAAGCGTGCCCGACGCGGATTGGCAATTCCAAGCGCTGAGGTATGTGAAAAGCTCCGACACTCAGGTTCTCTCATAATGTTTTCCCTCACAGTCCTTTCCTTAGAAAACAAAGCCATTGGTACATTCCCGGGTATTGAACCTATATCCTATCAGTACTAATAGTATAATTGTGAAATTCTGACAATGTAGCGCCGCAAAACGCGCTACTCGAGCCGTCTTACACCTTACACCCCATGCTGGTTGCATTATCCAGAGAAATCCTGCACACGAGCGCACATCACGTTTTATATTGACGATCAGGAATTCAATTCAGTTCAGGATAGAAATGGTCGAAATTCCAAAGTGACTTCTATTGCGAATTGGTGACCTGCATTACATTTGTAATTACAAATTTCTTTCGGGTTGTTAAGTGTTCTCTGTCTAATATATTACATAAACTTACCAATGGCAAAATAGAAAATATGGACATTTTCATTGATTCGCCCAAGGTTTTCGTGAACCAAGTCTCTCAGTCCCTCATGACATAGATTTGCATGCCCTGTGATGGACTGGGTGAGTCAATTACACTAAATTAGTTATTAAGTTCAAAAGGAGTATATTGTTTTAGTTACTAAGTTGTTGCTTGTATCCAAATTTTAACTCATATAGGTATCTGCAAACGTTGTGGATGCCTCTAACATCCAGAGAAACAGACTTTGTTACTAGTGTACTGGTTGATATGAAGGCTGTCGGCGTTCCCGAATAGGTAAATTAAAAAAAAAAAAAAACTCACGCCTGTATCCCGGAGGAGCAGAGACCAGGGTTTGCCACATGCCACGATCTTGAAAGACCTCCTTGACTTCACCGACATTCATTAGTCGTTGCATGAACGCACGCTGGTTTAATTTTCGGACATCAACCTTTACATCAGTGTACTCTGCTCAGTTGCGTGTTGCATGTTGCGGGCGACTTTGCAACTGAAACGTAGAGGTTGGTTCTTGTTTGTGATGTCCTTGCCTAGTGACCAGGCCCTAGTCTAATACACACATAGTTTTTCAATAAGCACGAGCAAAGCTGTTATTTGCCTGTATCTGGTAGTCTAATAAGCAATATCAGTACACTGCCATTTCAATGGTATGACCCGCCCGAATTAAATAGGAATCTCTCGCGAAAAAGTTCGTATCACCCGAGGGGCTGAGATGTTGCACGGGTTATACCATTGGAATGCGATTGGTTAGTAGATTACCGATAGATAAATAGATAAAACATTTATTTGCATCAGCATGCATAGCAAAACCAATGAAACCACTATTACTGTCTCTATTGAACATACATACACAAACTCATGCCTGCATCCCAGATGGGTAGGCAGAGACCAGGGTCTGCCACTTGCCACGATCCTGACAGATAGATTACTTTCGCTTCCTCAACATTCATTAGTTGTTGCATGCATGCACGCCGGTTCCGGGTACTTTATATATTGCGCTTTGCTAATACATCCCCTATATGGTCGAAGTATGTTCGCCTGGGACGTCCGTTACCGGCCTTTCTACCCACGTTCGCATTGAACATTTAAGCATTTTAGAGATTTGCGTCCCAGGACAAGTGATTGTGTTGTATGGATGTTGCCGTGCAGTTGAGTGTACGTCGTCGGAACACACACCAATAATTAAGAGCGGTGTACTCCCTTCAGACTAACTGTTCCCAGCGGGTGCTACGCTCTCGCTGCAGATTTAAAGCACATTCTCATTTAATATTTAGCACGAAACGAGCTCTCCGCTCATCGTCCCAAACGTGAATTGCAAGTTAATTATAAGCGGAAAAATATCTAGCCACTGCACTGGCTTATTAAGTTTACTAAGGGAACGCTGGGATAGTTTAAGGGTACTGCTATCTACACAGGGGCTTCGATTCATAGAACTACAATTCATGGTCCACTATGAAAATTCGATGTGTTGCATAGCCGATTCACCCATAGAGTAGGAAGACTCATTGTACTAATCGACTACGCTATATAAAAAACCTTTTCAGAGGCTAAAAATTCTACCCGTGCCGTTACTTGAATCCGCGACCTTTGGCTAACCGTGCTATGTTAATCGAATTGTCATAATGAACTAGCACTAAACGAACAAAAGTGAAATATGTAATACCTTACTCAAACACTATACTACCCTACACTTTAATTACATCCTGTTTACTAATTGGTTCCTGCCCCAGAAGCATCCCATAGGAATTATGAAATAAAAGGCTTTAAAAAAGCAGGTCGGACGGTTTCGCCCTCCTCTAAATACACGCTAAAATCTGGGTGCTTTGAAAACTGCGGTTATGTAATTAGTATTCCATGTGGCGCCGGATTAAGAATAGCGTCACTCCATTTCCTTCCGTGGATGTCGTAGAAGGCGACTAAGGAAATCAAGAGATATCCAAGAGACGGGCAGCAGCGTCTTCCTGAGATTCCAACCGCATACTGCGATCGCCAACCCGCCTGCCTAGCGTGGCGATTATGGAAAACCCCTCATGGTTATGAAAACCACGAAGGAGGCCTATGTCCTGCAGTGGGCGTCGAATGGCTGATGATGATGTAATTAGTAATAAAAATGCCATCTATTTAGACCATTACTTTTAACTACACACATAAATTAATAGTAGTTTATGATACGGTTGCATAATAAGGGTTCTTATATGTAACACGAGTGTGTTTTAAAAAAACGAGCCGTAGGCGAGTTTTATTATAGTATCACATGAGTGTTATAAGACCAAGTCATGTACAGTGGCATACACTACTTTATCTACTCTCATACTAATATGTACATAAAATAATATTGCAAATAAAATGCTGAATATCACCAAATTTATTTTTACTTGTAATACCTAAATATTGATGTTCTGAATAAGATTTCGCCGGTAACAGGTTCATAGTCATGTTTGACGCAGCTTCCAGAATGTCTGGTGGTGTACAATTACCACTATCCTCGCTTTCAGACATGTTTTTACACAAAAAATAATATATTTTACAAACAGAACCAAACTTTGTTTAAATCGGTATATAAAAGTTTTTTAAATGTAAAATGTTGGCGCCAATGCGCAAACATCGAAATGCGCATGCGTGTTGCGTCGCCGCGGACTCGTTCATAGAAACCTTTTTTTTTTTAAGTAGAGATTCAACCTTCTTGGTCCAGCTGGAGGTTGTATAGGTGTATCGTTACGATTAAAAAGTTATATTATGATACAGGTGTCCATGCAAAACCTGTATCTTAATAAAACTTTTTATTTTTGGCCTATGCGTAATGTTTGTCATAAGAGTTTTGTTTTCAGTTTTATAATCTTTGTATTATAGTTTCAGAGTAGATAAAAATAATAATAATTCAGAAATCTAGTTTCGGGATGTTGAAATGGCAACCAGGGCCCTTACTATGAAGCAGCGATATGTTTTTTAGGGTTCTGAAGTCCGACAAGGAACCCTTATAATTTTGCCATGTCCGTCTGCCTGTCTGTCCGTCCACGGCTTAGCGCAAAAATCGGTGCTACTAGAAAGCTATGTAATTTGGTATGTGCATATAAAGTATACAGATTTATCACGCCGACAAAGTTAAAGAATAAACAGTTGAAAAAAAATGTTTTTTAATGTGCCTCCCCTAACATGAATGGTGGGGATGATTTTTTTTTCTCGTCTGCCCCATTATGTGGGGCATCATTCGATTGGACGTGAAAAATATTGTGGGTGTAGGCAGACTATTTTTGATATAGGATTCCGTTTGCGAGATATTAAGCTTTAAAGCGCAAATTTTTGTCCGAGTAGGGCGTCCGCTCCCCTCTCCTGGCTAAACGGTTGATCGTAGAAACGTGAAAAAATTCAGGGTAGTGGCACATGTAATAAACTTAAAAGGAAAAGTATCACGGCTGAGTAGGCTTCACTAGTAAACGAGTAATAGGCAACCAACTTATAAAAGTAAAATTTCGTACAAAATCCATTGAAAATTACTTTGATGAAGTTGTTAGTTCTGTAAAGCAGATACAAAAACCCTCTTTCTACGGAACGCTGCACTGCGCGTAGCCCAACATGCACTTGGCCGGTGTTTTTTTAAATAGTTTCAGTTATCCCACTATAATTTGGAAACTTTGAAACTGATAAAAAAAGAACCGTATTTGTCGCTAGATTCGAGTGAACGGGCTCAAGCGAGACGTTGACGACCCTTCCGAGCATATCGCTGCTTCATAATAAGGGCCCAGCATGTAGGTACTATAAGAATTTAGGATATAGCAACTAGGGACTCCCATAATGTCTGACACCTAAGTTTAACTTGAAACGTTTAGTTTGTGTGTAAGTTTGAATAAAAACATTTTGCTTTTGATGACTATACTTTTTTTTGGACAATCCTCCATAACATCACGTATTTTGTGAAAATGTCAAATGTAGCCAATTACGATTCAAGAGAAAAAAAGCTCTGTAAAAGTCAGTCGAGGAGGCATATTAATTACTAGCTGTACCGGCGAACTTCGTACCGCCACAGAATCCGTTTATACGATTCTCGCACAACGCCATCTATTTTTAAAACACAGCGTTCACTCGCACAACGCCATCAATTTCAAACTTAAAATAAATATTATCCCATGGGAACGCATTACCGGGATAACAAGTATGCTGTGTCTCAATTCAGATCTTTGTCTATCTGTACGCCAAGTTTCATGTAAATCCATTCAGCCGTTACTGCGTGATTGAGTATCAAACATCCAAAAATCTTTCAGAACTTTTACATTTATTATATTAGTGGGATTATGGCACCCTACCGTACCCAATGGCCACTATAATTATGTTTATTTTATGTTGGTTCCTAAAGTACCCCAAAAACGGCGTGCGTGCATGGAACTACTAATAAATTTTGTTGAAGCGAAACAGGTCTGTCTGGATCGTGGCAAGTGGCCTACCCTTGTCTCTGCCTACCCTCCGGGATACAGACGTGAGTTTATGCAATTTAATGTTTTAAATGCTCTTAGTTAAAACAAACAGGGAGCTTAACCCAGCGTGCCGGCACACTTAAGGTGACCTGTACGTTATCACGATTCCAATTATCTTGCCAAAATAGCAATTAGGTTTTGTGGACACTGCAAAGATGTGAAACTATTTTAGTGTCAAAACATCGTTTTAAATATACCATCATCATCAGCCAGGACAGAGGCCTCCCTCGTGGTTTCCCAAGCTTCCCGGTCTTGTGCCGTCCCGCCCGCATCCAGCGACTCCCCGCCACCGTGACCAGGTCATCAGACCATCTGGTGGGGGGCGCGCTCCCACGCTGCGTCATCTGTTCCGCGACGTACTTTTTAAATACATAGTTCTACCCTACTCTATCCAATATCAGAGAAAGCAAATGGACCACGTTACGCAGAAACATTCCAACAATAACTTGCGAAAAAATGCTTCAAATATATTTGACAAAACAATGTAAAACATAAAGAAGCGTTTTTTTCGCAAATTACGTATTGTGGGTTGGAATATTTGTTTAACGTTAACTTTGTTTACAAAATAATAAAAAATAAATATAAGTAATAAAGGTGGACCATTTAAAAACTAATTTATACCTATACTCTTTTTTTTTTGTTTTTTTGAAACATAAAACAGGTTACAAACATATTATTACACAAAAAATTAAGAAAACTCATAACCCTAAACGTATGCACACAGCTAGTTAAAAGTATACGCTACGTAAAGGAAATGTTACGAAATACAAACGCAATACAATGGACCGTTTGAAGTTGACATTAATTTGAATTCGGCAGTAAAGCTCTCGAATCTAAATTAATTCTAGAGAAAGTAAAATGGACAGCAATAAAGGTCCATTTATAAGCGACTTCAAAGAAAGAGGAGGTTCTCAATTCATCTGTATATTTTTTGTACAATACTTAAGCAGCCTATATACGTGCCACTGTAGGGCACAGGCTTTCTCTCAGGGAGAATTAATTCTGTACCATGTTGTCTAATTTCATTAATTATTATTTTGTCAGAAAAAAAGTATCTCCAGGGTGGTTCCATACATTTGGTAATGAAATCCATGAGTAACTGTTCTTTTTAGTGTTTTTTATTAAAGTCGGTATTATTTTGTTGTTGTGCAAAGTGGTTATTTCCTTTGGAATTACGGAACCGTAAAAGTCACTTAGTGGTCACTTAGTCACATATTGGTGGCGCTAGTTTATCTCATGGATGACTAGAAAGACTGGCGCCCATTAGAGCGGACTTGAGCCGAGCTGCATTGAAGTTTTTCATGGAATTGTCGTTGTTTCTGGTTCCATGAAAAACTTCAATGCAGCTCGGCTCAAGTCCGCTCTAATGGGCGCCAGTCTTTCTAGTCATCCATGAGATAAACTACCGCCACCAATGAAAAAACAAATCATTGAACGACTTTAAATAAGAAAGAGGTTATCAATTCGACGCGTATATATATACGGCAAAAAAATCACGTTTACTGTACAGGAGCCTCCTCAAATTATTTAATTTTAATTTAATTATTTTTGAAGCGTATGTAGAACTAAATATTCTGTGAATATTTCAAGCGTCTACCTGTTGCCGTTATTAATATCGAGCAAAATACGGCAAAAAAAAATACGTTTGTTGTATGAGAGGCCCCCTTAAATATTTATTTTATTCTGTTTTTAGTATTTGTTTTTAGTATATGTGAAAATTTCAACTTCTTAGCTATCACGGTTCATGAGATACAGCCTGGTGACAGACGGACAGATAGACAGACAGACAGACAGACAGACAGACCGACGGACAGATAGGCAGACAGACAGACAAACGGACAGCGAAGTCTTAGTAATAGGGTCCCGTTTGGCACCCTTTGTGTACCCTAAAAATAGAATTATTTTTTCCTTTCACGGCGCTTGTGTTACTCTATGGAGCCCCTTAAATACAAAGACTGTCAATCGTATGCGTCATCCTATTTCAAAATCGTAATCACCAACAAAAATTATAATAGCATAAAAGTCAAACTCATGGCAAGTGGCAAACCTTGACCGTTGTATATGCATATAGGATTCAAATAATTAACCTCTTTTCACCTTATTGAAAGACGTGGGCACACCAATAACATGTGTTTAGACGGGAGGATGGACTGTGGACGAAGGCGGTGATAGAGCGCTGGCAAAAATCTGACCCTCGTTCGGTAGATCACCTGCCTCATGGGTCATTCACAGCAGGAGGTCAATGGACCAGACTGGTACCCCTACGGGGACCGAGGAGGTTAGGGTGATGGTGAAGAGGTCTGTGCCCAAAACCAGATAGCAAGATTTCATGATTGATAGATAAATTTACTGCACACGAAACATGTAAACGGACATCACTCATGAAAGAACATGTAAAAAGGCCAGTTTATCTCTGTAACAGATCTCTTTCACCAAGCCGTGGAGGATCAGAGAAATAGTTAAGATGAGGACATTTTTTATTGTATACCGGAAAAAATGTTACAGAAAAAACAATGACGAAAGAAAAGATACAATTGGCGGTCTAGTATAGTTCGTAGAACTTTGCCAAAATAAACTACAAAATAAACCTTATTCTAAGTAAGCAAAAAAGTTCTTCATTCATAAATGTACTTTCAAGGTACGATGAAGCTTCTTAAGAGTATCGAAAAGGGAACTTGTACAAATTTTCTGCTGCACCATTCCACAGCCTAAACCATTGGACCATGAAGGAGTCACTTTAAGTCTATGCTATGGGCAAGAATTCTTAGAAAGCGGGAGTTGAGCGACCTGACTAGCCTTTCTCCAGAATATATAGGTAATGCAGCCCATATACGTCTCACTGTAGGGCGGAGGCAGAATGCAGAGAATGCAGGTACACAAACCTCTATCTATCGTGTGCATAGTAGGCATAGACGAATTGGAAAAGTGCATAGGTAGTATAATGGCTGGAGTCACGCGTTTTGTGGCGCTAAAATGTCAGAAAGGGACAATTACATACACTACGTTACATAAACTCACGCCTGTAGCCCGGAGGGGTAGGCAGAGACCAGGGTTGCCAATTGTCACGATCCTGACGGACCTTTTTTGCATCATCAACATTCACTAGTTGTTGTATGCACGAACGCCGGTTTCGGGTACGTTTATCTTGCCCTTGCTAATACATCCGGCCCAATTGGACAATTACTGGTCTGAAAAGTGGCCACTTTTGACATTTAAATCGCTAGACTCGCTTTGTCGCTTACCTATGCTGGACACATGCACAGTTAACATTTGTCTTTTTTTTCTTTCTAATCTGTGGGTGATCACGCGATCAAATGTCAAAAGTCTGGAAATGAACTCTATTTTAATTCCAGTACAGTAATTGAAAAAATTCTGGCACTATTTGTTGCGCCACACAACATGCCACTGGAGTTGTTCGAGCTTATGTTCGCATAATATGTATTTATTGAGAATGACAATTCGATGGTATTTAGTTTATTTAGTTGGACGAGAGATCCGCAGACTCGAGCTAAATAAAGATCACCACGTGTAACGCTCTTGCTTGCGTATGTGTTTTGAAATGCGCTTTGAATGCAGGCCAAATTGTCAAATTAGACTGACCGACTTCTCAAAAGGCACTAATCTTGTAAGTACCAACGAAGTAGACGAGATGATGTAAGTAATCCAGAAAAGCACTACGGACAACCGATATAAAGCAAATGAATTGCGGACATGAGGTTTGTTAGGATTGTGGCAAGTGGCAAAGCCTGGTCTTTGCCTACTCCTTTAGGATGAAGAAGAAGAAGAAGAAAGACATTTATTATACCAACAAGATACATCACAGAAACCAAATAAGCAGATAAGTAACATAATCTGCACAACAACGGAAGCTGTGAGTTTATATTTTTTTGTGATTACAGACATTATTGTTAAAGTACTTATATCGAGTAACACCTGACTCACCCCCGGTTTCTGTACACTATCAGGTAACCGTAAGTTTGTTAGTAGCTGTCACTTGTTTTTGTCACAGTAGATTAACAGATTATTAGTGTACGAGAGGAGGAAAGTATTTCATTTAAATACAATTGCCAAGCTCATCTTCTCAGCTTTATTGCACATGTCGCTTGTGTTTTTTGTACCACTTAAAGGTGGCGTCACGAATTATTCATGAGCGCTCGCCCAAAGTGGTGGGGGTGTCTGCGCATGTGTACAATCGCGCATAAAATTTCTAATCGCCGCGTGGTGGCCCTAGGATTGGCGCTGAATTACAGCGATCGTTAAAATATATGACTAAACTCAAAGATTGAAAACCTAACCGGCCAAGTGCGTGTCGGGCCACGCGCAATGTAGGGTTCCGTAGAAAGAGGGCTTTTTTTATCTGCTTTACAGAACTAGCAACTTCATCGAAGTTATTTTGTACGAAATTTTCCTTTTATAAGTTGGTTGCCTATTACTCGTTAACTAGTAAAGCCTACTTGGTTCGCTAATGTTTGACAAAAAACGTATGACAAATGATCATTTTTACAAATAACGTTTTAAAAAATTGTCACTCGCTCGGCAAATATCTAATTTCCCAAACGTATCATTTTATAAATGATCACTTGACATTAGTTGGCTGTTAAAACTATAATTTGTAAATTTTTAATTAATTACATATTTCGTTTGTCATATTCGTGATTTTACAAATTGTTTAGATATTGGATGTTTCAACTATGTTTTACATAATTATGAACTTAGTTTGTGTACATTTGTGTAGTTTAACATTCCGGGACGTCTCGCTCCGCTCCGCTTCGCTTGGCTTTGGGTTTTTCTGTTTTTTTTTCACGTTTCTACAAGCAACCGTTTAGCCAGGAGAGGAGGGGATACCCTACTCGGACAAAAATTTGTGCCTTAAAGCTTAATATTTCGCAAACAGAACCCTAAATCGAAAAAATGGTCTTCTTACACCCACAAAATCTTTCAACGATAGACGAAAGAAAAAAAATCATCCCCACTTTTCATGTTAGGGGAGGTACAGTAAAAAAAATTTGTCGGCGTCATAAATATGTATACACACACCAAATTACAGCTTTCTAGTACCACCAGTCTTTGCGCTAGACCGCGGACGGACGGACAGACAGACAGACAGACGGACATGGTCGATCCTTGTCGGACTACGGAACGCTAAAAGACGAAGATCGTGACTATACCTAGAGGGACGTGCGTGCAAAGCGCGGGAAACGAAAGGCGACTGATCTACCAATCACGCGACGGCGTTTGTCGGCGATCGCCGTCTCTCCGTCACCCGCCCTTCACGTCCCCCCGCCAAACGTACCCAAAGAATGTCTTCTGCACATTCAAGGTCAGCGCTCACTACTCATGACGCTAGCTATACCAGCTATACTAGCTTGCCAGCCTGTTTTTATCTGGCCAATAAAGGCTGCAACGCGCCTCGCAAATACAACTTTGTGTGTCTTATTTTATGCTCGGCCAATTTTATTGCCCTTGCAACTTGTGTGGTCATCTAAATTCAAACCATTTATCACAGCTACAGGATCTCATCTAATTACTGTAATAGAAAACGAAATTCGTGCTACGATCCCATAAATCGATTCAAGTCCATTTGGACAGAATGATCGAATCGTTTCACAGTAATTGACGTCAATGCAATACGAAGTTTGTCTGTCGGTCCAATGCAGTACAATAAGTTAGTATTGACAGTATTGATCAACAGAGGATTGAGACTGCTATCAATGGGATGGTGTAGAGTGCTCTTCGTCTGGTCCTGTCGGTTGCCCGGTAGAACCTTGATGATCTAGTGACTTTATCACATCCTACTTTGCATTAATTTCTGAGCCATGTAGGAAAGTGAACAAAATTTTACCCAATCCAATCCAAATAGACCGATCTTATTTCGGTCTTTCTTTGGATAGATTGGATAGGCGGGATTCTTTAAATTTTTCAGAGCAATAAAAATATAAAAGTATAATAAAAATTGTCGACCGTATCATAAAAACCGGCCAAGTGGGAGTCGGCCTCGTGCACGAAGGGTTCCGTACCATTATCAATACTTACAACATTTTAATATTTCAAGCGTCTATCTCTTGCCGTTATTAATATAGAGCAAAAAACGGCAAAGAAATCAAGTTTGTGGTTTGGCAGCCACACTTAAATATTTATTTTATTCTGTTTTTAGTATTTTTGTTATAGTGGAAACAGAAATACATCATTTGTGAAAATTTCAACTGTCTAGCTATCACGGTTCATGAGATACAGCCTGGTAACAGACAGACGGACAGTGGAGTCTTAGTAATAGGGTCCCCAACCCTTTGGGTACGGAACCCTAAAAATCAATTTTATCCCAGTCGGATACGCTGGCTTCTCTGATTCTCCGGATCACGGTTCATGAGATATAGCCTGGTGAGTCTGGTGACAGACAGACGGACAGTTGAGTCTTAGTAATAGGGTCCCTTACCCTTTGGGTACAGAACCCTAACAAGCAATTTTATCCCAGCCGGATACGCTGGCTTCTCTGATTCTTCGGATGGAGCAGGGTAATTAGTCTGTCTGCGGCCTATTGTTAGGGTCGGATTATTATGTAGACACGCGGGAGTGTAACAAGCCAAGTTCAAGTCAAAACTGGCGATGCATCAGACGAGTAACACGAGCACTTTCGAGATTTTCGACCGCAAATAAGCATTAAATAATTGGATCTACCAAGTTACAATTTTGCAAATCAAAATTGCCTTTTGGGTTCCCTGCAATTATGACACAATTTATAGTGATCGATATATTGACGTGAAAGATAAACTGACTCTCTCATTATAAACCTAGACCTCTCCAAGATTACTTAGAAACTTGCGAGATAGGGTCTCATTGAAATCCTTAGATTTAGATAAATCTGAAAATTAACAAATTTACCAATAATTTTTAATTTTCATATTTTTCCAGTCTTACGACTTATCCCTTGCAGACGAATTAAAACAAAGTTACAAGTGCGATTTTCTTTTTACAAGCAGTAATAGAGGCCTATGTCCAGCAGTGGACTGACACCGGCTGATTATGATGATGATGATGATGAATAGAAAAGGGTGTTGAGTATAATGTTGTTTTTGAAAATTGTTTTAAGTTTTTAATGGGTGTAACGTTTTCGGAAAAAGAAATATGTCTGAATATAAATTCAAAACGTAGAAAGTGTAGAAAAGGGGCCAATTCTCCATTATTTTTTAAAGGATTGTGGGCTTCACCGGAACTTTTTCACGGATTATAAAAGCATTTTCATGTCTTTATGGGTTTCTGGCTACTGTAACATGTAATATGGAACCTGGCCATTTACCTCATTTCCTCCCTTGAAGTGGTAACTTAAGCTAGTCATTATAAGATTAACTTGCCAAGTTGCATATTTAGTAACGAAGAACTTTACAAGCTTGCTTTTAAAACAAGTAAAGAACATGACATTGAAAAAAACGCACATAAAAATTCTAGAACTCGGCACACATTTACATCGCAATACTTTTTACAGCAAAGCCGATAATTCTGCACTTTCCTGGTATAGAACTTGGCCTATTTTTCACATTCTTTTGATGATTCCACGCTGTTCCATGAAATAATGAATAATAAATTGCTGACCACCTCGTAACCGATCAAATTGTTATTGGGGATCCATATTCAAAGCGTGGGGACCCAATAACTATGACTACGACGTCGTCGTAGGAATATTCCTAAGGTCCCGGCGCGGCACCTTTCGTAACATCATCATCATCAGCCATTTGACGCCCACTGCAGGACATAGGCCTCCCTTATGGTTTTAGAACCATGAGGAGTTTTGCCATAATCGCCACGCTTGGCAGGCGGATCGCAGTATGCGAAATAGAAAAATGACTGACACAACCTTCTAGTAATGGGTGAAGATGCATAGTGCAAATTAACCAAAGACAACCTTTAACATAAAAATAACCTTTTCACAACGTCCCATGCACCTTCTTGATGTACTGTTTCGTACATAAAAAATTGAGTTTTAACCCAGCAGCGGATTTAAACCCGAATTATTACCCATCTCTGCACACAACTCGTCGTATGAAATAAGAAGAAGAAAAAATTTAGTCGAGACGGGTTTCCAATCAGCAGTATACGCCCTTGGCATACCCTCTCCCTGGCAAGTCCTAATATTGTTAATGATCGTCAATGAATGAAAATAAACTCATGTTGTGTCTCGTTTCCGTCTTTTTCTCAATTCCTCTTCGCCGGAATGCACATAATATACTCTCCTTATTATATAAAATTCTCAACTTACCCGCATCTCAAAGGTTTAATTACCCTTCACTATGGGGAAAGGCCAATTAGATCTGTCAACTCCCACCTCCTTAAAATCTCTGCTCACAGTACTAGAGCTTACGGTAACTCCTTTATGGTCCATTCGATCGGGATGGCAGTTCCACGCCACAGAACATTATATGCGCTTGTCCCACGATTGGCGCATTTAAGAAGCGGTTGAATGAGCATTATCTATCTCTGACATAACTTGGAGCTATATATTTATGTATGTATTATGAACTATATTTATATATTTATGTATATAATCTTTATCCTCCTCAGTCCTGACCTTGAAAATAACAATTGAAAACCATTGTTATTTTCAAGGTCAGGACTGAGGAGGTTAAATGTTTATTTTTTCAGGTATTTAGGATTTGTAGTTTATGTAGTTTATTTTGCACACGTAATAAAGACCCGTTTTTTTACTGCTTCTCCGACGCTGCAAGGTTTGCTGGGAGAAATTTCTTACAGAGATAAGCTCGCCTTTGTATATGTTATTTCTTATGTAATGTCCTGTTAAATGTTTCGTGTGCAATAAAGTAAAATAAAAAAAGAACTTTTCACTAATGTGGCCTGCAGCGCCATTAGAGATTAAAATTAATTTTTAATAGAGAAACAGCATAAGAAGTTCGTTATTGACATTTATCAAAAATTAATGGTCCTATTTATGAAAACACGATTCCTCGAAACACTCTTCAGAGTCAGTTTAAACCAGTTAGTTTGTGGTAAAGAGAAAGACGATACCATAGGTTATTTTAACTGCATCTAAGGAGTGTTATAAAGGAAACGTGTTTTTATTTCTAAGACTACATGGATATGAAAACCAAACGAAACTTGAGAGCAATGAATTTTAATGGGTAATGAAATTTTTGATATAGAAAAGATACTTAGGAATCCTAGCTGGATGGAATAACAAGCATTGTAGAAACATTTTTGTAAGATATAATTAATGTTGAGCCGGCGAAAGGTCCGTGGATGCGAATGGCAAGGGACCGTGAAATACTTGTGGCATTTGGGGGTAGGGCTTATATCTAAAGTTTTATATTTATTAAACATTACTCCACTCCAAAACCTATTTAGAGGCTAAAAAAGAGGCTAAAAAGCACGGGTTAGTGCAACAAAAAGAATATAATCATGTAGGTACAGCGATATCATTCCGATGTAAAAAACTAACTGCAAAGTGGGTTATTCGGGGCTGCAAGTGATGTAAATTGCTTCGGCCAGATGTCACTGCCTGTACGTATTACAGAGAAAGTTTGTAAAGAGGCTCGAAATTTCGCCGATGCCTGCACTTACTCAGGAGAGCGCTGGCACGGTTAGCCACAGGTCGCGTATTCAAGTCCCGGCATGGGTGGGATTTTTAGCCTCTAAATACGTTTTTTAAATTGTCCTCAGCACGGGTTAGTGCAACAAAAAGAATATAATTACTCCACTCATTTATGTAATCATGTATTTGCTTGCCTAGTTTACCTAGTCATGATTATATAATTTGGCGACTACATTTTGATTTTGCGACATAAAGGTCAGATTTATTGCTAATTATGTGAATTTAATAAACTAAAAGTACTTACTTACTTATAAATATATAGCAATAAGGCCGCCAATTGTACTGCATTTTTGTAAACATTTCATGTTTGTGTTTTTCCTGGTACAATAAAGAATATTCTTATCTTATCTCATATGAACTACTAAATACATAAACAAATATGACATAATGTTACAAAAATGGTTTTTACTATGCTTTTTTGTTTTAGTATACATTAATTAGCGCACAAATTAGTTACCAACACACGGCAATAGAAAATTACCTACAAAAAATTTTGGAAATAAATGAGGTAACCCTGCATAAATGACGTATCTTCTGTTTACGTAACCAATTTAGGTATGTCCCACTGGCAAAGGCCTTCTCTCAGAGAGAAAGTATGGGCTTAATTACCACACGTGCCCACCGCGGAATGGCAATTTCAAGCGCTGAGGTAGGTGAACACCTCAGACACTCAGGTTTCTCCACTATGTTGTCTCATTATAAATATCTCATTAAAACATAAATGTGATAATACACGTGTGATGTAGTGGTAAAGTAATATTCTGTAGTACGCACATAATTTGATCCGTTCGGTCGTTGCCCCCTTGGTTCAGATAAACGCTCGCCATGTGGGCCGTGTGCGCAAATTCTATTTATATGCAGAGACTTTGAATCGCTTTATGCCGACCGGATTAAATCCACCCACTTATCATTTTGGACATATGTTTAGTTTATCGTTGACATAATTGGACAGGCTGATTCACATGCATTTTTTCCCATGTGTCCAAGCATTTTTCAGCTTTTGAAATCTGTCATTCCTAAACAATATTATACTAGGTCATGATCTTGATTTTAATACGAGTACCAACACATATGCAATACCAGCAAGGCAAATAATCATTACAACAGATTACTAACACTTTAAGTTACCTACTTACCTAAAAACAATAAATTGGAAGCAAATTGAAAACCAACACTGTGCACGGATAGAATATAGTAAAAAATGTGTAAAGCACAAACAAAGGGATTTAAAGTCATGCCTTTATCCCGGAGGGATAGACAGAGCTCGGACTTTGTAACTGGTCAAACAAGCCCACTTTGTGCAAAAAGGGCTAACAAAAAATTAAATATTATTTAGAGTCAATGCAAGAATTTAAGATTTATGAATAAAAGTTAGCAATAGTCAACCGTACCTTTTCTATTGTAACCACTGTTCTGTAATTATTATTCCGGTATACAATTAAGAATATTCTTATCATAAACAATCTAGCTCGTGCTTGAATCGTAGCTGTTGATTGATTGCTTGTGACACAATTTGTTATTTACATGGAGATGTACTCTATAAAGCTATAAGCAAAAAGGCCGCCAATTCTGTTGTACCTATTTTTGTAAGTACATTCGCGTGCTCGAGGATGGCAAGAACATGACCTACTCAACAGGTTTCACATTGTGATAGGTTCAGACAGCTCTTGGTGGCACGGAAAAAATACGGAGGCCCACCTGTCTTAGCCTTGACTTAGTATGGAAGTCAGTGAGGTTATTTTAAGTTGCGGTATATTGCTCTACTTAGTACGGACGCGACTGGGGGTTTTAAAAACGGGACGTTTTGCGAATGTGACATTTTGCGAATGGAATGTTGAAATAATACTTAGGATATGCTTGGTTTAGTCTGTATTCTACTTTCATGACAAATATTGACAGTCTTATTAATAAAAAACCGGCCAAGTGCGAGTCGGACTCGCGCACGAAGGGTTTCGTACCACTATCTATACAAAATTAGGCACAAATATAAAAAAACAGCAAAAAAAATCACGTTTGTTGTTGTTGTTGCCCCCCTTAAATAATTGTTTTATTTTGTTTTTAGTATTTGTTGTTATAGCGGCAACAGAAATACATAATCTGTTTTTTCAACTCTCTAGCTATCACGGTTCTTGAGACACAGCCTGGTGACAGACAGACAGACGGACGGACGGACGGACGGACGGACAGACAGACAGCGAAGTCTTAGTAATAGGGTCCCGTTTTTACCCTTTGGGTAAGGAAACCTAAGAATCACTAGAAAGACAAAAACAAAAATCTCGAAATAAAAACAACCACAACCCGACAGCTGAGCATAAACTACCAATCAGTCGGGACCCAAATTGAACAATGTACCTAACTCGTTGCGGGGCATCTAGGTTGGTCCCGCCCGCTTAGTAGTGAATTTTCAGCAGTCAGATTGTCGGTTAATTTTTATTTCAGTCTTTTTTATTAATTCAGTATTTTAGCTCTCTGTTCTTATTGTGTTAAGTTTTTTGTTAATGTTCTGATTTTGCGTAGTATTTTTCTTTGTTTTTTAAATACAAATATATTTATTATATTACTTAGCTAGGTAGCATGACGGACGCGAGTTGTCACGAGTCAACAGTCGCGTGCGACTTTCCAGTAGGTACATTAAGTGTCAAACTGACAAAAAGTGATAATTACTATCAGTCTAGGTGGTTATTAACCATCACATAGTTTATTAAATAATTCCAAATGTTGTATTGCATTTTTTGCACAAATGCATCTACATATTACTTATACTGAGCATTTATTCCAAAGGAACCTCATCAAAATTATTAAGCCTACCTGTTAGAAAATGTATTTGAAATTACTGCGCGCAATTACGTATTCAAGATCTTCCTGGAATACATTACGCGCTGAAATTTCAAATTAGTCGTAGTAAGCAGCACAGACAATGACAAATTCACGGTCCGGTCACGTGGCATTTATTTGTGACGTGTATATGCTAGTAGGTACCAATTTGCTTATTTGTTGAAGAGTTTAGTTCTCGGCCTCAAAAGATTTTTATTACACCGTCACTAATTTAAAATGGGACCAATGGCACAGCAAACCCTTTGAAACAAAAAAAAAAATTCAAAATCGGGTGAGAATGACGGAAATATCAAGAAACATAAACGGTCTTATTGATAAACGGTCTTATTTATTGATAAACAACGACTCCACTAAAACACTCTTAAGACCGAGTTAAAGTCGGTTTATAGCAGGAAATCTTAACAGGCTTTAACTTCGTCTTCGAGTGTTTTGGTGGAATCGACATTTTATAAATAAGTGAAAATCTTTAGCGTCGATTTGAGTACGTCCTTTTTCAAAGTCTGTTAAAGACGGACCTTAAACTGTAGGATCTTCTTATCCAGCTATTAGCAATAAGACCGCCAATTGTATCTTTTCTTTTGTCATTGCTGTTTCTGTAACATTTTTTCCGGTATACAATAAAGAATATTCTTATCTTATCTTATCTTATCCATTTTTGTCAAATTTAGTCAATGAGTGCAAAGTACCACGCTAGTGACAACATTCCGGGCTAATTCAGATCCAACAATGTGTCCGGCGGGCTGAGATTTAGCGCTTGTCGTCCGTTATTTTGACACTGGCTAATGAGTTAACACAGAAACGAGTAAGATTGCGAACTGCCGATATACCCATCGGTCGGATTCACGTTGTACGATAATCGTAACGACACGCTGAGTCTGTTGCCTTTTGTGGCAACTTAGACACACCGCAGGCTAGATCTATGGTCCCGTTTTATTTATTTGTTTTGTCTGTTGTATAATTAGGGCCAGTTTCGCTAAGTTAACTGTAGAGCTCTCTTCGAATTTCCCAGAAAAAAGCGTGACAGAACGTTATTTAAGTATTTACTTTGTGAAATTCTGAATTCAGAAACCGGCCTTTAGTTTTCTTTCTGATGTGCGTACTTATTACTTATTTGTTTATTTTGTTTCTGTGATGTGTCTTGTTGGTATAATAAATGTCTTTATTCTTCTTCTTGTTTGAACTAAAACATTTGTAAACATTATTACATTAATTCCGGATTCACTCACTTGATTTTTTTTGTCTTAAGAGTCAAGTATGTTTATCCCGGCATTAAGCTAATGACACACTATATCGTTTGATAAAAATAATAATATTTTTTTTCAAATTCACAACAAATCAAGAATCATAACAGTGTACAATGGCTTAGATGTAGCATTGGTAAAAATAATATGTTTATGCTTGAACTAGGTTTAAAAATAACCGGTATCTCAAGCGTCTTATTGATCTAAATCTAAATCTAGATCTAAATGTATGAAATTGTAACAAAAGCTACAATAAATAAGCCTTACTAAGTATTCCTAGATGTACTTTGTTTTGTAAGTCACATGCTATTGTAAATTTGTTGCCACAATACCACTCATGTGAAGGAAAACATTGTGAGGAAACCTGCGTGCTCGAGATGTTCACACATATCAGAGCTTGAAATTGGCAATACGCGGTGGGCTCCCGTGGTGAGTAAGCTCATATTCTCTCTCTCTCTGAGAGTAGGCCTGTGCCCTACAAAGGACTTATATATAGGTTGCATTATTATTATTATTACAGTCCGGTGATATCGTGTCGTTGCAGTTATTGTCCAATGTGAAACCGGCCACTGTTGAATGGGTTTATAAATAAATCGCAGCTTTATTGTTCCCGTTTACTGGGAGTTACTGCGGCTTTTGGTATTTTTATTTAACCCCCGGCGTCAAAATAGAAATTGATGCGATGCGATTTCCACGCTCCCACCCTTCCACGATTCGGATGACCATTCCTTCGACGACCGTCAATCGTACTGAACGTATTTCGTAAACTAGGTCGTGACATGGATCGTAAAAAGGAGTGCTCACTTCTGTTATTGCTAAGAAGACACAGGAAAAAGAAACAAAGAAGATTTTGGGTTCATCCATTCATTACTATTATGGAAGCCAGCGCCGGATTTTGAGGTCTGGAGGCTCTAGGGCAACGAAGGAGCGGAGGCCCCTAATTATTCCCAAATAAAAAATATGAAACAAAAACTACAATGAATACGACGATTTTTTTTTTAATTTGAAAAACAAACAGACGTTATAAGTAATGATATGATAATGATAGTACATATTAGCCTTTTGTGGGGGCCCTTTCCTTGTGGAGGCCCCAGGGCAGTAGCCCCGCCTGCCCTCCCCTAAATCCGGCCATGATGGACGCCGTGGTGCGAATCAATTCGCAAGTTCTTGCGATGCGTCCCGCGGGCTGTGGGTTTTTTTTAACGAAAGATAGTTTCCGTGACATTTTTGAGGGTTTCGGACTTAGAACGTAAAAGTAAGTATGAAACTTTTTTCATTCAAAGGGAGATTTTGCCAAACTTTCAGTAATTGAAGTCTTCTTTTTCCTTTGCCTCTCTTTATTGACCCTAGGTTGTAAGCTCTACAAATTGCCGTCACCATTATTGAGATAAACGATGTAATTTTTTTGCAAAAATTTACCTGCTGCGAGAGTTTTTCTTTTTAGGGTTCCGTACCCGAAGGGTGCCAAACCCTATTACTAAGGCTTCACTGTCCGTCTGTCTGTCTGTATATCTGTCTTTCTGTCTGCCACCAGGCTGTATGTATCTCATAAACCGTGATAGCTAGGCAGTTGAAATTTTCACAGATGATGTATTTCTGTTGCCGTTATAACAAAAAATATTAAAAACAGAATAAAAAAAATATTTAAGGGGTGCTCCCATACAAGAAACATTGTCTAAAGACAGCGCTCGCCATCTAGTGGCCATCTATGTAACCTTCACAGCGCCGATGTCATGTCGTTAAATGTCAATATTAAACGCTTCTTATTGATTTCTATATATGGCGCTGTCCTCAAATTCGATCTTTGTCGAATGTTGTATAGATAATGGTGCGGAACCCTTCGTGCGCGGGTCCGACTCGTATTAGGCCGGTTTTTTTCCATTGCTCGATTTGTAACTTACTATTGATAAGCGAAAATATTTTCTATTCATCAACATAAGCAGCATATATACGACCCACTATAGGGCACAGGCCTTCTCTCAGAGAGAGAGTATGGGCTTAATCAACACGCATGCCCACCGCGGATTGGCGATTTCAAGCGCTGAGGTATGTGAATAGCTCCAACACTCAGGTTTCCTCACGATGTTTTCCTTCACAATTAGCGAGTGGTATTGCTTCTATAACTTATCAAAGTAACTTTGCTACTATAACATAAGTTGCTTACTATAACAAAGTTGCTACTATAACTTATCAATAACTCAGAAAACAAAGTCATAGGTACTACATGCCCGCACTGGGAATCGAACCTGGGTCTCTCGTTTCCGAGTCCAATGTTCTACCCTGTTCTACCCTACCAAAGTTATTGAAAGAGCTACTTTTAGCCCAATTTAAAAGGAAGTTGCACAAATGGCTTCTAAAAAAATGCTTCTATTCAGTTGTAGAGTACCTCGACATTAAATATATTGACATAAAATAAATTTAAAAAAAACTACGAGGAATATATAGGACATTGTAAAGATGTTTTTTTACATATAATGCTCTGGTAAATAATAGTATATTTTGACATTTTACATATTATTTTAAATTAATTAAATTTTTGCATGCCTAAGAAGATGAATTGTGAAGAAACTTATTTATATCTCACCAGGTTTAACGATGTACCACTTCTCGTGCAAATAAACTATTTAATTTCACCCACTGGGCTACCACCGCTTGTTGGTCGCAACGATTAGGTACCTACTTGCAAATAACATTTGTTATCTGGTGCACTGGTGCTGTGACATTTCCAAATAATAAAAACGCGCCCGTCGTGGAGGACAAATCAAACTATACGTGGGAAAAAAAACAAAATACAAATGTTTTTGTATCATTATTTATTGATAAAAAAACAGGGTTTACAATAAGATGCTTATCCTAGAGTACAGACTGTTTCCCAATCGGCAACTGTCACCTGCAGTGGCCTGTCGACCGCTGAAGAAGAGAAGTTAAGAAGTTGATAAATCGTAGTAGGTCAGTGATGTTTACCAGGTGTTGATTACTTCTTAACTTCTCTTTTTAGTGAGAATGCAGTAAAGTAGTCGGTGTCTCTAAACTAAGCACAGCCTGTCTTGTAGGGAACGTGGGGACTACTCAGCTAGTTTTTAAGCTGCATCGTCCTCCTTTGCGACGGTTTGCGTTTGAGCGGGCTTGCTTGAGTAGCGTTTAATGTCCGCTGCTAAAGCGGGACTCGTGACAAAGAAGTTTCGACGGAGAGCCCTTTAGGGCGGCCACAGACAGTTGGAATTCCGTTACGGAGTTTCGATTCGATACATCGCACATATACGTTTATTTCAGTTCGGAATGTCAAGGCTCTGTTGAGACTTGAGGGAAGCTAGTGATTAAGTTCAGACCTTTTTAAAGAGAACACGGACGACGACTTTCGGATTGCGATTGCATTGTTGATAGAACTTGCTAAAAAGAAAAAAATACGTCGCCGTTACTGGGTGCAGCCAGAATTCCGAATCGGAGAAAATTACGAACGCAAAACTACTGTCTATAGGTTTGTATGGATTTACTGCGTTCGGAATCCCGAATCGAAATTCCAAAACGGAATTCCGACTGCATGTGCCCGCCCTTAGGGCAGTAATGCACGGGCGGCACGTTGCGGACGACAGTGCCACCTGCAGCCGTCGACGCGGATATTCGACGCTGGCATGACGCGTCCACGCCTGCCGTCGATGAATGTCGACGGCGACGGCTGCCGTTGGCACTGTCGCTGTCGGCGACGGCTGCAGTTGGCTGTCGTTCGCAACGCGCCGGCCGTGTATAAGCGCCCTTAATGAAACGCGAGGCGGTGTCTTTGCGTGTCTGCGTCAACGTATAATATCTACATATTTTGTCGCGGTCTGAAGTTACGAACATAAATAAACTGGCCAAGTGCGAGATATACACAGAGTCTTATACAGAAGTTATAATTACATATAAATTACAACACAAATGATTCCATAGCACTAGATAAAATGCTTAGTATTAATGCATTTGGATTTTTTTCATTGCATTTATTACCGTTTTTACGATAATCACGTTTCTTTTATAGAAAATGACATCATTTTTGTATTTAGCGAATTATAAGAAATAATCTAGAATTTACTACTGAATGTTGATGACGCGAAAGAGGTCTGTCAGGATCGTGGCAAGTGGCAAACTCTGGTTTCTGCCTACCCCTCCGGGATATAGGCGTGAGTTTATGTAATGTAATATAATCTATAATTCAGGGATACCACTTATATTTCATGGATAATTTGGTTTAGATAGACTTCTGGTTGGTATTTTGGGCGTTGTAGATTTCAACCGACATAAACAGGAAAGGATTCGTTTTGAATTCGCTTGGATTTCATTTCTACGCTCATCACTCAATTTATTATGAGAGAGATGTCATACCTATATGGAATTAATTTCCTTTACAGAATAAAAGCATGCATCGTACAATGTCCACGAAATGTTTCGTTCAAAATACACAGATCAAATGGACCGTGTTACGCAGAAACATTCCAACCCGCAATATGCGGAACTTGCGTGAAAAACGCTTTTATAGATGCAAAATTGATCCCGGTGCGTATCTGAACCAAAAGACCCCAATTCCTTGGCAGCATCGGCTGGTTTCACATTGGACGACAACCGTAACGGCACGATATCGTATTCATACAACATTCACACAATGGCCTTAGCCAGCGTGCTTCCATAAAGAGGTTTGTAAGGATCATGGCAAGTGGCAAACCCTGGTCCCTACCTACCCCTCTGGGATGTAAGCGTGAATTTATGTTATAATCTTCCAGTACTCAGTAGGCCACTAATTTTTAAAATCAAAGAACATCCTTTTATATCACCTGTTATTTTTAGGCTCACTCTGTAACTTACTTAGTAAGAAGCAAATAAATGAATAAAGTGTTAATTATTAATTACTACTACTAAAACACAATTAATATTAAATTACAATAACAAAATTTAATTTCAGCTTTATCAACATTCATTAGTCGTTGCATTGCACGCCGATATTATGAATATCAAGCCAAGTAGTATTACGATAGCGTAACAGATTCTGGATATTGGTGATATTCATGTACCCGCCCACTCTCTTGCTCTTAGAGTTAGTTGTTCCTTTATTTTTTATGTAAAGATACTGCCTACCTGTATTATACTTAGTGTACCTAGACAATCGGCATCCTTTGTACCTAGATCATAGTTATTTAGTGAAAGATATTTATGGGTCCAGGTTAAATATTGTTCTTGAAGTAATTCTTTATATAAACTGTAGCCTGTTTCCTGTTTTTTTTTCCAATAAACTAAAATAAAATATATTATTTCTTCTAAAATAAATTATGTCCTCGATAATTTGGGGCACGTTTTGTGCGGGGTACTTTTAGTCCTTTGTGTGCGTTATTCGATACAATCTATAAGAGATCTATAACGATGGACAAAAAAGTGCCCGGCGGACAGTACCTCGTCTGCGCGGGCCTTAAACCTTGAAATGTAGTTCATAAAATAGGCATAAAATATTTACCGTCTATTTATTAAAATACTCGCCTGTAATGCTCAAGTTATTTGCGAAAGGAGACTCCGCGGGAAAGTTTTTCTTTATGTGGCCCCTGGGCCTGTGCATAAAATTGAAAGCGTTATGATGTACTTCAGACGATTGCGGAAAAAATAAAGAAAAACTTATTCATCGTGCCTTTGGACTTTGCAAACTCTATTTGCAAAACGTAAACATCAAAAGTAAGTAAGAATCGCAGCGTAAGTAAGTAGGTAGCATTCGCCTCTGGCGCGAAATGTTCTTCAAGATTATCCTTGACTTTCTACGTCGAAGTTCTGACGTAATGATAAATGCGTTGATTTCTGCGCTCGGTTTCTTTTCCGATCGATTCGAAGGTTTTGAGATTTTGATTGAATGGGCACAAATAATAGGATTAACATCCAATTACTGTTTTTCTCGATAGTCTACACTGTTGCTTCATCTACATCTACACGCGCCTGTACGTACTGCGTAAAACTGATTTGTATAAAATACTTAAAATACGTAATTTCTTGTTTTTGAACTATGGTAATTTTAATAAATTCCGTTTTACTATGCGTAAATAATATAATATGTAAATATGTGTCAACAACAAGACTCAAGTATCTTGTAAGGTGTCACAGGCATCCTGATTTTAAATAAATTATTGTAAAAAGATCACCTCGAGAAAAAAGCTTTACCATCATCATCATCATTCAGCCAAAAGAAGTCCACTGCTGGACATATTCCTCCTCCATGGATTTCCAAAATACTTTATACCTACTGCTAAACTTTATACCACTAGCAAAAGGTCGCCAAATTGTATTCTGTCTATTTTTTGTATCATTTGCTGTGGTGTACATTAAATAATTTTCTTATCTTATTTTTAATTTTAAAATTTCTCAATAGGTTTTTAATAAACAAATAAATAAGCTTTTATGCTGACGGTACACTTGTCATACGCAGCTGTTTCTATTTCCTATCTTGAGGCCGGGTTCTGCGAGCGCACAGATTTGTATGGGACTTATTGCGTAGCGCGAGCGAATAGTTGAGGAAAAAGTAGGCATTTTTAAAATTACAGAAATACAAATTCTTTTAATAGAATTTTGATGACCGACGCCACTAACACATTCAGTGGTAGCCATTTTGGAATATTTTTTAATATCCAAATCTCAGTACAGCTCAAAGAAAGCCATATCTAGTCATTATTTAGACTCACGTTCTCGATTTTTTTTCATGCTATAAAGCTGACGGCCCTGGATAGGACATTGAAAAGTTTATTGCTAACCGCATTTAAAATCTGCCATAGAGAGTATAAGGTATTTCAAAACACCTGATTTAAGTGTGATGTCGAAGAACACAGCCTTAAAGCAATGATGTTATCATGCCGTTTGCAGCTTTATTTTGTGGGTTTGTATCACAAGGATCCGTGTGGCGCCGGATTAAGAATAGCGTCACTCCATTTCCTTCCGTGGATGTCGTAGAAGGCGACTAAAGAAATCAATTACCAGGAGACGGGCAGCAGCGTCTTTCTGAGATTCCAACCGCATACTGCGATCGCCAACCCGCCTGCCAAGCGTGGCGATTATGGCAAAACCCCTCATGGTTATGAAAACCATGAAGGAGGCCCATGTCCTGCAGTGGAGGTCGAGTGGCTGATGATGATGATGATGATTACAAGGATACTTCGGCCGCACCTGCGTGTATCGTCCCGAAGTAATGCGTGCCGAAGCTTCGTATGCTTTGACACTAAAAAGTAATCGCGATAGGTACAAGCTGTGGTCATATAGCGGCTTCGATATTTTGCATGAACTATCGTGCAATGTTCCAAGATGGCCGAATTCGGTTTTCAAACGTTTAACTATGGACGACGACTTTCTTTTTTTCTACATGTGTGCTAACCATTACATAATGCATTTATTAAAATTTAAAAAGAAGAAACCTAAACAGAGAAGATGGTGGGGATGTTGGAGGAATTCCAGTAAAATTTCATCGCTCTACTCAATTTTTACACAGCCACCCACATGACATGCGTCTGAACTGATCGAAAGCAACCGCCGAAATGAACAACGCTAGTCTGACCATGCAGCGCGATATTTTGGGGCGCTAAAACCCTTTGACATATCGCCACCACAGAACATCTGTTCTGTGATCGCCACCCGCGCGATAAGGCACACGCAGCCCGAATGTTCGCAACGACTAGTCGATAATAGCCGGTGGCATCTGCGTGTATCGTATCATGGCGCGAAGCTTTGTGACGATACACGCAGATGCGGCCGAAGTATGAGCAAGGTCACCTGGCAAAGAATGAGTCATACATAACGTACCCACCCTTATAGCAACTCGACACCGATGCTATTAGAATGGTTTTTGAAAATATATATTTATCTATACAAATGCAACTTTGTAGCTCGCTGAAGAAAACAGTTAATAATGCAGCCTGTACACGTCCTTCTGTTCGGAGTTACGTACATTTGTGAAGTAGTAATACCACTAGCTAATCGTGAAGGAAAACGTCGTGAGGAAACCTTAATTTCGCGAGGTGTTTACATACCTCAGAAATTGACAATCTGCAGTGGGCGCGCGTGGTGATTGAGCCCAGACTATCTCCCTGAGAGAAGGCCTGTGCCCTACAGTGGGACGTATATAGGCTGCTTATGCATGATCAACTGAATGCCGTTTGCACAGCAAAAGTGAATGAAACAGTGTCGACAACAAGGAAACTTCATGAACCGCCTTATTAAGTAGGTATATACGGCACGTGCCTCCGTTCCCATTGGTTCGGTTGATTACGCAGGATTAAATTATGTGAGGTTCGATTTGCCATATTTAGACAAAAATGACACTCCTCGGTAGAGTCATGTCAGCCATCATGATTGCTATCGTTAAAATGCAAACGTTCTCCTTGAAGGAAGGTCTGTGCTCCGCACCTAATGCGAGTTATCAGCTGGCTGAGGACGTTTTATTGTACATCGTATTTATTACACAGTTGGTATGTGCTATAGAATCGCTCGTAGCCCCGGCTGCCTGAGTGATCTTAAACGATCACGAAGGTTAAGCAACACAGGGCGCGTTCAGTTCATGGATGGGTCGCCGTCTATGCCTAACGCTAGTGGCATTTTTCCGAGCGGTTCCGTGCTTCGCAAGGCACGTTAAGCTGTTGGTGCCGGCTGCCGTCGATAGATGGCAGTCGTTAAGCCAAGTCAGAGGCCTTAGGGCATCTTGACAACTTCTGACAGTAGACGAGCCACTAGTCTACAAGCCTCCACCAATCCGGACTTGGCCCCCGTGGTGGAGTATGGCCTATACCTTTCTCAGGGAAGAGACCCGTGCCCCTCGGTGGGGACATAATGGGTTGATGATGATGATGATGTGCTATCTTATCTTTGTTAGTGTGCGAAAATTTGGCGCTGCGGGAACATCAATCTTCCATGAAATATTGCTTTTGCAAGAAGTGGCTTGCAAACCTTTCGATCGTTCTAATTGTGATATTTAGCACCGACGACCGAGAACCTGGCCCCAGAAACCCAGGATTAGTCCATTTTCCAGCTCTTTTTTGGCATGAATTCTAAATACCGCTGCTCCATAACACTATAAAAACTATCTGTAGAAGAATTGTTTTTTATAGGTGCGCTAGTCGACCAAACGGAGAGGAGTATGGAAATAGAAATAGAAAGTGTTTATTTGTCTTCAACATAGTAAAGCTTGTTACATGCACTTACGGTCTAATTATCATAATCATAAGCAGCCTATATACGTCGCACTGTAGGGTACAGGCCTTCTCTCAGAGAGAGAGAGAGAGTATGGACTCAATCACCACGCGTGCCCACTGCGGATTGGCGATTTCAAGTGCTGAGGTGTGTGAATAACTCAGACACTCAGGTTTCCTCACGATGTTTCCTCGTGTTATTGTCCGTATAACAACATGATTACTAATAAAGTATTTTCTATTTTATTTTATTTTATTTTATTGTATTTGGGTAAACAAACAATTATACAATGAGTGGTAACAGCAACTTAGGTGACAATTGAGTATTTTAAGTAATTGTACAACCAGCAACGCTTACCACGAATTGGAGAAAGAGAAAATAAATACGGAAAACAAAGGCCTCAGAGAGAGGTAACTTCTGACTTATTAGAACTAAGTTAATTAAAACTAACAACATTAATATCTTATCAGTTTATCGGCCTTCAAGGACGAATTTCAACCATAGAAATTAAACCTAGAGTGTGCTAAATTATATGCTTTTTAGAAGGATTAATATTTATTTTTACGTACTCAATATCGAGCCCCTTACTATTAAGGCCCGACATCCAGCAAGGACAATACACCCTGTCTAAACAACCCCGTAGAGAGAACAAATATAGTGATTGAAAGTAGCTATTAAAGCTTTTAACAATTCTGTTTAGTGGTGCCCTCTCACCAGCGTTGGTCCCACAGGATGAAGTCATAAATAAACAATGCGGATAGGCATCCCGAATTCTGTGAGAGCGACTAGGGATACGATAACTTATTCCGTTGCTTAGTTCAGTGCAATCGAATTTGTTGTGACATAACTTAAACAGAAATAATTGGTCTAGTAAAATTCTCCTACTTTTTAATGAAGAGTAGTTCAGTGTATTTTGGCACAAAGCCAAATATAAATAGTTGGTTTAGCGTTTTTAATACTTACTACTTTTAAGAAGTAATGATTAAAATGTCAACACTTCCGTGGACTCAAAGAAAAAAAAAAACAAATTCCAACGGGCAAACGCGATCGGTCTCGCGGGCTGACGGTTGCATGCGGCCAAAGCTTACAAACTTACACTAAGTTAGGTTAGGTTAGTAAGGAATAGAAAAAATGTTCTCCCATACGACTTAATTACACAGATAACACTGTAATCTCAAGACAAAAATTCAATTTGCCCGCCTACGGGCTGAACTATGAACTGATGAACTGATAATGAATATTATGATCCGTAAAGTGATTCTGAAAGGGTCATATTTTGTTTCTTTTCGAGGTACGGAACACAAAAATGGCATTTGTAATTGTAACAGAATGACAAAAGTTATCAGCGATAACAGCGGCAGATAATACTTTTGTGGTTTTTGCCCGCTGGTAGAATAATATATTTAAGTTTACCTTGTGCCTGTATGCAACCAAATAAAAAATAAAAATAAATCAACGTGATTTACTATTTATTTATTTGATTAGTCGTTGCGTGCGTGCATTCACGGACTGGTAGGTAAGGGTAAGGGTCGTCCCAGGCGGACATACTTCGCCAAAATAGGCGATGTATTAGCAATCCGGACTTGGCCCCCGTGGTGGAGTATGGCCTATACCTTCCTCAGGGAAGAGACCCGTGCCCCTCGGTGGGGACATAATGGGTTGATGATGATGATGATTAGCAAAGGGAATGAAAGTACCCGATACAGGCGTGCACGCATGCAACCACTAATGAATGTTGAGGATGCGAAAGTGATCTGTCACGATCGTGGCAAGTGGCAGTACCACTCTGGGGTACAGGCGTGATTTGATGTATGTGATTTACCACTAACAATTTTTCTTCTCCGTTTTTAGTTTTTATGTTTCGATTAGTTTGATAGTTTTTTAAAGCAATTTCAAATTTTAATGGGCTTCATCATCATTCAGCCACAAGAAGTCCACTGCTGGACATAGGCCTCCTCCATGGATTCCCAAAAAGATCGGTTGGAAGCGGCTTGCATCCAGTTCTGCGTGCTATGTGCCCATGCTATGTATCTACGTGCAATGGGATACGATTACGATTTTTTTATATATATATTTTATAGTATATTTTGTTAGTCGAAAAAACTAACGAAAGTCCATTTGTACCCATAGCCATTAAAATTTTCCTATATTGATATAATTTCACAGCAAAAGAAGCAAAACCAATTAGATTGATTCTTGAAGTTGAAAAACAAGAATCTAGTAAGTCAAGGCTTACCTAACACATTCTTGATTTTTCATACTAGGTAGGTGTGTGGAACTGTTTTCTCAGAATTGTATGTCTTTATCGGTGCCTAGTGGCCTATACGTACCTATACGTACATAAACCTATACTATCTATGACAGGTTAGAAAGATAGTGCTCTTTTAATCTCTTCTTGAATGATGTTAAAAAGGGGCTCTCTTGGGATCATCGGGATCTCAAAGAATAGGCGCCGCTGGTTTAATGTGCCATATAACGCTGAAAGTTACCCGTTCTAACATTTTTGATATTTTAATAACCCAAAAATGCGCAATTTCCGGGCCAGGCGTCAGTTTGTTAACACCCTGTATCGAAGATCACATACAATGTGGGTTTTACTCAATCTGTATCAAGAAATTTCCTGTTAAACCTGCAACTGATATTAAACATGCACATAGATTTATGATCGTGTTATAATGGGCTTAGTCGGCAAACGAGTACAAGGATTTCTAGTGCGTTCAATGTGACGATTTACTAAGTCAACGTAGATTATTTAATTTTCTACTTCAAAAGAGTAGTTATAATTAGTGGTTATAATTATTAATTATTATGCACTGCCACTGTCAAACTATTATACTGATTTCAAAGTGGAGAAAACTTTTTGCTTAGATTTTTATTTATAACAGGCTATTAAATATGTAACTGGCATCCTGTACGGAAATTAAAAATAAAAGAAAATTAGTGTTACCAAAACAGTTCTTAATGGGGTTTCCAAGAGTCTACGTACACCTAATATCAAAAACGCTGACGCAGTACAACGCTGATGTTCTTTTGTTTTTTTTATTTTATGAACAAACAATGTTTTCATATTTGGTGGGCAGTTATAATTAAAAAAAAATGAACTTCTTTTTATTCCACTTTGAAATCTTACTGGCCTAATTGTTTTGAGCAGTATGTATAGCCATGGACTTCTTCTCACAAATTAGAAAAAGTTTCACTTGTTTTTCAAACGAATATTGATATTCATTGTTCTCCGTGTAAGTCTATAAGATCAGTTAAAAAAAAAAGGACAGATTAAAAAAATAGAATTAGGACTTGTCTCCAATCACACCTGATGGTGAACGAAGGCGGGATCTAAGATGCCTGTTAAATGCCGGTTACCTGTGGTGTTAAAAATATCCAGGCTATATGTGTCAGGAAAAAACAGCCCATGTGTATTGTAGGGTTCCGTAGAATAACTTGTAAGGCCTACGCAGCCGTGATAATTTTCTTTTTGGACTCATTATGTGCTACTGCCCTGATTTTTTTCACGTTTCTACAATGAACCGTTTGGCCGGGAGAGGGGGCGATTTTCGCTTTAATAATAATGATAATGATTTATTTGCCTCGAACAACAAGAAGCTTAACATTTTGCAAACGGAATACTTAATCGAAAAATGGTCTACCTACACTCACAATATTTTTAAACGACCTTTTCAGCGATAGACTATGGCGTAGGTGAGAAAAAAAAAATGGATCTCTAATTGACATGTAGGGGAGGCACCCGAAAATTTTTTTTTGCGAATTTTTATCCTACCGTTTTGTCGGCGTAATAAATGTTTAATATGTATGCCAAATTTCAGCTCTCTAGTAATGAGCCTTCCTTGTTGACTACGGAACCCTAAAAACAGACCGTCGCGCCAATGGTGAGGACCATTGTCCTCCTGCCGCCTTCTTAACGTCATTGACCCATCGGATAGGCGGTCTGCCCACAGGAAACGACAGCCAGTTCTCAGCCACCACTCTGTGATTGCCTTCGTCCGCCATCCGTCTTCTCGTCTAACCAGTCCCGCCCATCGCCACTTTAATTTCGTGATTCGCATGGCCACGTCCTCCACCTTGGTCTTCTGTCGAATAACGACTCCGATTCATCATCATCATCAGCCATTTCACGCCCACAGCAGGACATAGGCCTCCTTCGTGGTTTTCATAACCACGAGGGGTTTTGCCATAATCGCCACGCTTGGCAGGTGGGTCGGCGATCGCAGTATGCGGTTGGAATCTCAGGAAAACGCTGCTGCCCGTCTCCTCGACTCCGTTTGCGTTCCGTTAATGTATTATAGTACAATATAAAACGCATAAAACGGCTGAATTGATTTTACTGTCGCTTCAAGTCTACGCGCACACACGTATGAACCCCGATCGTCTACCTTTCATCCACTCTTTGTAGAACGTAGATG
The DNA here is from genome assembly GCA_947310995.1 of Yponomeuta cagnagella. Lineage (NCBI taxonomy): Eukaryota > Metazoa > Arthropoda > Insecta > Lepidoptera > Yponomeutidae > Yponomeuta > Yponomeuta cagnagella. Next base: position 5,500,520 of record OX371287.1, on the reverse strand, counting down.
CTATAGTGCACTATTAGAATCGAAGAAGGTTAAATCGGACGGGTTCATACAATGGAGAAGTTACGTCCTTGCCTGGTTACCATAGGACAGGGTATTACATTTTGGGACCAGGACAAGTGATGGCGTTGTGTGGAAGTTATTTGCTATTATTTGTTGTGTTGTGGTTTGGTTTGCCTTATCTATTTGCAATTACTCTCTTTTTGGAGACAGTAGTAGAAAATTCGGCAACAAATAAGCAAATCCTGTAGACCGTGTCTTAACAAGTTGTCCTATTGAACGCCCTCTCGTTATTGTCGTATACATTTAAAAGTTATTTTGTATGCTGTGATTGGCCAACTGGCATCTAGCTAGCTTCGCGTGGTATAAGCCTAATCGCATGCGTAAAAAAATCCACATTGAAATGGACAGCTTAAAAGACGGTTAATTGTAGAAACGTGAAACAATTCAGGGCGCTAGCACATTTAATGATGTTAATAGGAAAACTACAAGATAAGATAAAAATTTTTCAATAAAATCGTAAGTATAAGGTGTACATAAGAATTAAATTTAATATAGATAAGAGTAAGTACATAGCCTAAACTAGGAATAAACCTGTATTTTGGGCTGTGTATGTAAGAGCTTAAACTATTATAACGGTAAAAGTTAACAATAATTCAGGGAAATAAATAGTATACATCAATCACGGCTAAGTAGGCTTTACAAGTCCATGAGTAATGGCGACCAACTTATAAAAGGAAAACTTCGTACAAAACCTATTGAAAATTACTTTGATAAAGTTGTTAGTTCAAACCTCTCTACGGTTCTACGGAACCCTACACTGTGCTGAGTCCGACACGCACCTCGCCTGTTTTTTGTGTACAATAAAGTACGTATTGCTCTACCCACTCTACCCTGCTACTACTCTCTATTCCTTTAACGTGTACTCAGCGCGAATCATAAATGATTTTTTTATTTTGAATTAATCTTTGTACCTACAAATTTGTAAGTACCTACAACTTTAAAGTCTTTTTAACCCAAAGCCCTTGCAAAGGCAACTTTGTGTAACTGCAACGAACGGCCACTTTATGTAACTGCAAGGGCCTACCCGTAGCTTTACCTCTAAGATCGCTACGGCAACGATACTGCGCATTCAAGTGCGGTCTCAATTGTTTTATTAACACGGACTGATTGAGATTTGTCTCTAAGTAAACGCAAAGAACATCGGACTCTGAAGCGAGAGACCCAGGTTCGATCCCCAGTGCGGGCATGTACCTATGACTTGGTTTTCTATGTTATGCACATTTGTGAAGTTATAGCAGCAATACCACTCCCTAACTGTGAAGGAAAACATCGTGAGGAAACCTGAGTGTCTGAGCTACATACCTCAGCGCTTGATATCGCTAATCTGCGGTGGGCACGCGTGGTGATTAAGCCCATACTCTCTCCCTGAGAGAAGGCCAGTGCCCTACCGTGGGACGTATATAGGCTGCTTATGTAAACGTAAAGAAGAAACTAAGAGCATTTGCATAGATGGATGGATTTAATTTCCATCAAAATCTGGTCTATAAATAACTATCAATAATAATTAAAATAAATGTATAAACAGCCTATGCACGTCCCACAGTAGGGCAAAAGTCTTCTCTCACAGAGAAAGAGAGAGAGAGAGAGAGAGAGTAGGTATTAAGTCGCCGTAAGGATTAGTCGCCACGCGTGCCCACCGTGGATTGCCGAGTACATAATATGTCGGCGGCGAGACATGCACTAAATTATGCAAACATCTCAGACGCTCGGGTTTCCTCACGACGTTTTCCTTCAACGATAGCGAGTGGTATTATAATATAATAATAACTTCCACTCAATACAATCACTTGACCTGGGCCCAAACTAGGATACCGTGTGCTTGTAGCACACACACAAATGAGCGTAACTTAGAAAACAAAGTCGTTGGTACACGCCGACCTCTGAGTCATTGGCCGATGACGACCTCTCGAACGTGAGTCCGTCATCTGCCTTCAGCGTACTAGCGAACAAGCGAAATTTTATAATATAAAATAAAAAGTGTTTGTTATCGATCTTCTACGAAACTCCTTCACCGATTTTTATGAATTTTTTTGTGTATATTTGGTAGGTCTGAAAATAGGTCGTGGGCTAATGAATATGGGAAAACAAAGTTTGCCGAGTCATCTAGTACTAATATATTTTTAAGAAAGGACTAAACACAAAATTGCTAGGTCAAAGAGCCCTGACATTCCCGCTATCTTAGTCCCCAGCTGTGTAAGCCAACGGTCTTAGTAACTTAGATCACAAAACGTACAAATGGATAGCTCGTACCCAATTTCACGGAGAAGTCCGTTTATTTAACCCGTTTTAAAGGCTACTTAGCCAAAATGTAGACCAAGTCAAACCAAAATATTTATCGCACCATAATGTAAACAAAAATTACACTGAGTATATAGCACCGATTATGGACCCTGTCGGGCAATGATTTAAAATTAAAATGCTTATTATTTATTTCTTTATTTTATTCACATAAATATTGCAACATAACAGTAATTACACCAAAGCGTTACAATATTTCAACTGAGCAATACCTATCAAACATCTTCTAGCATTATAAAAATATGTAGTGGGAATACAAATATTTTCTTAAATTTAGTAGGAATTTCCATTATAATGTAGGTAAGTTGTTAAATAGTTATCCTATTCAATTGTGTAAGGTCACATTGCTGTTAGATATATTTTTAGTTTGTTATTAAATAGTGAAAGTTTTGGTATTTCTTTTAGTGAGTTTGGCATTTTAGTAAATAGTCTTCTTGCCGTATAGTATGGGCTTTGGTTTAGCATTTTTATTCTAGATTGTGGTAGATTTACCCCCGGTTTCTCATGCACTAACAAGCTGTTAATCTACTGTTAACAGCTGTCAGTGGTTTTTTTTTATGCACTTTGGTCAATTGACAGCTGTTAATGGTAGATTAACAGCGTGTTAGTGTACGAGAAACTGGGGGTTAATCTTTTCTTATGACGCGTCTTTATGTTATGTATGTCCTTTACTTGGGGGTATATGTGGGGTTTTTTGAAAACAAAGACGCAAGGTTCGTGTACGTAAATTGCGGGAAGTGTCATCGTTTATATATTATGAAGTACGGCTTACATCTTTGTCTATTTTTGATTTGTGCAAGTATTCTGACACATTTTTTCTGAGAAACGAATAATTCATTTGCATCTACATCGTTTCCCCATAACATTACCGCGTAACCGTATGCCGACAGTGCAGTTTCGCTGTTTGTACTATGTTTTAACTCAAATAGTTTGTGTGTCTTATGTAGCTTTTTACGTGCCGTGGAGTGCCGGCTTAAGAATAGCACTCCCCTATATCTTCTCGTAGGTGTCGTAAAAGGCGACTAAGAGAATACCCGTGCATATTGCTACCCAGCACATACGGATCGTACCGGTGTCGGGCAGCAGCGACATTGGCACGTATACGGTCTGCGATTGCCAACCCGCCTGCTCAGCGTGGCAATTACGAGTAAACATCTTATGGCAAGTCAGAACGGACCACGGCCCCCAATTCCCGGTCGCCCTGCTATTCCTGATCAGCGATGATCTTCGCAGGGCGGCTGGCAAGAGCTGTATGAGAGTAGCCGAGGACCGTGCTCAGTGGCGTGCTACAGGAGAGGCCTATGTCCAGCAGTGGACAAGCATAGGCTGATGATGATGTAGCTTTTTCAATTTAAACTTAAATATCGATTTGCATACCTTGCATAGCAATTTCAACTTGTTGTATATTGTGATTTTCAAATGTAATGTCGGTATCTAAATATTTTTCGTTCTATGTTCGTTCGTTATATGTTCTGAACTCTATTACGTTAGTTCCAAGATTTTTTTTTTTCTAAATTGTGATCGCGAAGCCAGCCAGCTCTTCGTGTAATAGTGTCGATCATTACATTAGTCGGGACTGATTCACTGTCAGAAACGTCATCGGCAAATAACATTGGGTCGGAGATGTTTTATTTAGGACCAGTCCCGAGCAGCGCTGGTTTTCAGCCACTGCCTTTTCCTTAAGATGTTTTGCTGTCGTAATGTTACGAGGGCTATAACTAGTAGTATTCTGGACATCGATTAAAAATGTGTACAAATGAGCCGTCTGTGCTATCTATTTAGTGACCGGATTATGGAAATTAATGAAGTGTCGGCAAGAACAGCTTGTTTACGACGACTGCTTTTTAATTCAGCTTATTTGAATTGTACTTCTACGAAATTATGTAAGTAAGGAAGCAAATGCGCTCCTTCCTTTATAATTTTCTCATTCTGGAGCTTATGTAGATGATCTAAGGGTCCGTACACAAAACTGCGATGCCGTCGCGTCGTAAAAATCTGCGAGCTCACCCGATGCATTGCAAGAACTTGCGATTTGATTCGCATCGGCGTTCATAATAGTATTAAATGGATGAGTCCAAAATGTTCTTTGTTTCTTTTTCGTGTGTTTCGTGTGTGAGCACTTCTTTTTACGATCCATGTCACGACCTAGTTTACAAAATACGTTTAGTACGGTTGTCGGTCGTCGAAGGGATGGTCACCCGAATCGTGGAAGGGAGACAGACGCCTTGCCGCACGAAATCGCATCGCAGCAATTCGTGTCGCGGTTTTCTGCGTTACGAATTCTCATCGCGCCGATTCGCAGTTTTGTGTACGGAGCCTAAATAAGATAGATATATAGATAGAGAACACTCCAGAAAAGATAAGCTCCAGAGAAAAAAAGAAATGTTAGATTGTTTACAGATTGTTGGGCTTTTCTGAACTAAGACTATTTATTAAATTAACGATGCCACTTATTGTTTTCACAAGTTTACTAAAGCAATTTTTTTGTATTTCTTAGTTCGTTCTGGTTTCTTTTTTCTAAAGCTGTTTCTTAAGGGTATGATGCCAGTCGTGTCGATAATAATCCTATTAAATAATTCATTTCAAAAGACTGAAGAACGATAACACAGCTACGAGAAATCTTAAATTAATTAATTCAAAGAATTACCACTTAACTCGCAATAACTCTCGCAGAAATAAGCACCTACTTGCATAATACATAATGCGTATATCTGACGTGCATAGGTACCACGCAAGCCTCAACTTGACTGCCTCCTTGGTTTAGGGGTACCACTTCTGATTACCATAGCGTAAGATGGGGTCAATGCCCACTGGGAGCCACCGTTGTACAAAGGGTCTCAGTCTGGGTGTACTTCCACCTTTGTGAAGTCCTTGCCCGGTTACCATAGCACAGGGTATCCTAGTTTGGGACAAGTGATTGTGATGTGTGGAAGTTTTTAAGCTTATACTGATACCTACACGAAAACGATGATTGGCATCGTTAATTTAATAAATAGTCTTAGTTCAGAAAAGCCCAACAATCTGTAAATAATCTGACATTTTTTTTTAATTCAGTAGTCTTAAAACGGAGTTAAAACCAGTTTATAACAGGAACTCTTCCCATGAACCGGCTTTGACACCGTCATAAGAGTGTTTAAGTGGAGCCAACTTTTAATAAATAAGACCGTGAATGTTTTATTCTTCAATTAATTGTTTATTTTCAAGAGGTCTGAATCTGTTTATTCAGTATGCAAGGGCTCCTTCCTCGTCAATCTTACACTAAACTATTCGGCGTCTCGCCAGAACCTCATTGCTTTGCTTCCAAGCCACAGACCAACGTTCCAAGCTTATCTGTGTCAAAGATGTATTTCCCAGGATTAATGTCCCAGTACAAGTTTACGAGTTGCGAGATAATTTGTTTGTTACTAAAGGGATTGCTGAACCTCCGTTATTCTTCCAAAGCTGATGCTTTATTGGCTCGTAAACAAGGTCTATCGTCGGGGACGTTTTATGTCCACCAGAAGCGCAAGTAGCTGTGATACCACCGCTTCGAGGCAGAAAATAAAAGTTATTATTTTCTTGCTTAGTGGGACAAACTGTTTTTCGCAGTTCGTAGACTCGAAGTGGATGAGTCCATTCCTGTCTGAGCAAAAAGGTTTAAATAAATTAAAATCACTTTACTTTATTAAAATGACCCGCAATAAAATGAAATTTAATATAACTTAATCCAACTGCAAAACGAATTTTGTCACTATAAATTAATGAACTAAACTAAAAAAATTATAATAATACTATAAAATAGAGCTTCAATTTTCAAGTGCGCTTTGTAAATTTTCAACAAGTGGTCTAACATTTGTTGATATCTCAGTGCTATTGTGTCAATATTCTCATACGCAGAATCCTGATTTGGCCCCTAACTATTAATTTTAATGTTAGTTGAAAAAAATCAAAGTGGCAATTTTGAAGCCGACTTGATTACAGTTAATACGTAAAATTATAGTGCAAACTATTTTTTTGAAGATCATAGGTTACGGTTGGAAACATCTAAGGTAGCAGCTAACATTGCATCTTGTTCAACATTAAGAATATGAATTCATGACGTGGAAATAAAATTTTGATTTCTGATTATAATGAAGCCATAATCATGAATAATTAGTTAGATATTTACGTTATTTGTTGGATAACGGAAATTTTAATCAATCTACCTGCTTTCGTTCAACAATGAGCTCCAAAAGAGGAAATGAATGTTCCCTGATTAAAAGATTAATTTACAATTATTCTTAAGAGAATCTGCACCGTTCCACTTGCATTGCAGAACCTGAAAGATTAATTAACAGAAAAATGTAGATATAAAGGACGTATTCGTTTCACAAGGGATGGAGCGGGGAGGCTCTTGCGGTCGGTAATGAGGCGACTGACTTATAGAATTAGGGAGGCTCGGCTTTTCAACAGAGTATTTTTTCCACCGTACATTATTAATTTACCTTTTCATGCTAAGGAGAAAAGTTTCACTCGATAATGAAGCACGCAAAGGAATCTCGTTGCGAAATACGCAGTGTCGTTTCTAAATTTACCTGAGTTTCGAGATTTCATCATTGTTAACTTGGCCGTCAGAAAACATCGAATGCACGATACTTACCTTAAACACTACGTACTTACCAACTAAATCTAACTTAAGTACATACGCAATAATAATAAAAAACAAGACGTCAGCACTTCCTTCAATCTTTAAGCAAAAACCGGACAAGTGCGAGTCGGACTTGCCTACCGAGGGTTCCGTACAAATTTGTAGGTACTTAGATATTATAAACAGTTCAGGAATCGAGTCTCGTAGTTTTTCCGAGCTTTTTCCGAACTTCAAAGACTATTTTTATTATGATTTAATTACAAATGTATTGTTTTTAGATTTTTCCCTATAGGTACTTGTAGTATACGAAAATTTTACTTGCCAAATTTCATAGTTTTAGGTCAACGGAAAGTACCCTATACATAATACTTCTGATTCCCTTGATAGTGTCGAAATTTAAGTCTATTGCTACATAAACGGTCGCAACTTTTGATTTAGAAGTTTTATTTTTTCACAGCTTCAAGAAGCTGAAGATTTGAGTACATGTATGGTTTTATTTTCATTTTGATACCTCCACGCCTTCCAAAGATAAAGGGTCTTGACAGACACACGAGACGGACGGACAACAAAGTGGTCATATAAGGGTTTCGTTTTTCCTTTTGAGGCCATAAGCTGTTAGTTTTCCTAATAAAATAAAATAAAATAAAATAAAAATAAATAACCCTAAAAAATGTTCAATAAGTTTGTATTTCGAAATTCCGTGTGGCGCTGGATTAAGAATAGCATCACTCCATTTCCTTCCGTGGATGTCGTAGAAGGCGACTAAGAAAATCAATTACCAGGAGACGGGCAGCAGCGTCTTCTTGAGATTCCAACCGCATCCTGCGATCGCCAACCCGCCTGCCAAGCGTGGCGATTATGGCAAAACCCCTCATGGTTATGAAAACCACGAGGGAGGCTTATGTCCTGCAGAGGGCGTCAAATGGTTGATGATGATGAAGTTTGTATTTTAATAGATCTTAGTCTGACCTACTATGTTAACCTGTGGGAGCCTATTATTGGCATTTGAACATTGTTACTGCACTACACAAACTTTCTATTTTTAATTACGCTTTTGGTTTCCCAACAAATAAACATAAAATAAAAATCCTACTAGCTGATCCCCGTAGCTTTGCTTGCGTGTAGTTTGAGATGACAAAAATAAAGAAAGATACTCGAATCAAGCTATTTATCTATTTTAAAGCTTAAAGCAATAACATAACATAACATAAGCAGCCTATGTACGTCCCACTGTAGGGCACGGGCCTTCTCTCAGGGGGAGAGTGTGGGCTTAATCACCATGCGTGCCCACCGCGGATTGGCGATTTCAAGCACTGAGGTATATGAATAGCTTAGACACTCAGGTTTCCTCACGATGTTTTCCTTCACCGTTAGCGAGTGGTATTGCTACTATAACTTCACAAATGTACATAACTTAGTCATAGGTATATGCCCGCACTGGGGATCGAACCTGGGTCTCTCGCTTCCGAGCCACCGCTGACGCTTTAAAGCAATGTTGCAAGTGAATCAATCGATAGAAAGCATATTTTTGAAATTCTAAAACATGTAGAGTATTGTAAAGAAATCATTAAAATTACTTGAAGTTAATTAGCGGTGGGAGCGCAGTGGTAAAACGCTCTCATTCGGGAGGTCGTTGGTTCGAAATTCGGCATGCAGCAATGAGTTACTTTTTTAAGTTAGGGGCGCCGAGACGACGAGTGTCGACGAGTGTCGACGGCTGCAGTTGGCACACGTACCTCTTGTGTATGAGCGCCCTAAAGTACATTTGTGAAGTCGTATAGCAATACCACTCGCTAACTGTGAAGGAAAACATCGTCAGGAAACCCGAGTGCCTGAGGTATTTACGTACCTCAGCGCTTGAAATTGCCAATCCGCGGTGGTCACGCATGGTAATGCCCATACTCTCTCTCTCTCTGAGAGAAGGTCTGTGCCCTGCAGTGGGGCGTATACAGGTTGAATCGAAAACAGCATTTGGACATGTGTTCCTTTTTCTGGCGATATCTGGGGCCCTTTGCCAGGCTTTGTCTTACAAGCACCTGCCTGTAATAAGAAATATCTCTTGTTTCCTTTTCTTTCTCTGCTTATTCATATACCAATGGATCGGAAATAATACGCACAAAAGACAAACGGAGCTTAAATCGAGCTTATGTTTGGACACCAAACTCTTATATTTCACCTCAGATAACGAAACTTAAATCTCATGAAGAACGAGAAAGTTTACTTACGATCACAAACTTTTGATAATGCCAGTGACAAATCATCGGACATCGGACAGCAATAGTAGGTAAACAGGGAAAGTATTATTATATAAAGCCGATTCCACTGGAACACTCTTAAGGGTGGTTTTACAGTGCCGCCTTCGCCAGCGCGGTCGGTGAGCGTCGCGAGCCACGAGCCTTGAGTGTCCTAGTTCTAGTTAGACCTGAGATTTCCGCACTTAGCTTCATAGTTGGGCCATTGTTAAGTACAATGCGCAAGCGCTAAGGTACGTAAATACCTCAGACACCAGGGTTTAATCACGATGTTTTCTCTTCACCGTCAGCGAGTTGTATTGCTACTATAACTTCAAAAATGTACTTAACTTAGAAAAAAGAGTCATTGGTTTGGATTTGAACCCACGAGCTCCCGAACGAGAAGCCGGCACAATACAGGTCGCTCTTACCACCCGCGCGGACTGTTAGCGTTACTGTAAAACCACACTAAGACGGTGTCGAAGCCGGTTTATTACAGGTGTCTTCCAGGAACTTCCCTCTTAAGGATGTTTTAGTGGAATTGACTTTTTTTTTAAAATAAGACTGTTAAAGTTACGCGTTCTGAAAGCCTTCTTCACTGGCGTCACCAATGAAAAAAAAACATATGTATTATGTATTATACTTTATTGCACATGAAATATTTAACAAGACATTACATAAGAAATAACATGTACAAAGGCGAGCTTATCTTAAGTTTATCATTTTTACATATTTTCTTTTAGAGAATTTTGGAAAAAATAGCTTGCTAAAATCTAAGATTAGACAGCATTTGAATTGAAAAGTTTTTGGCATAAATGGTATCTAGACCACGGTCCTTGATCATAGGTCGTGGCTCTTAAAAATCACTACTTACATTGTAGCTAACATTCCATGAAAGATTGGATTTTTGTAAAATAAATCAATTGAATTGATGTAGTATTCAACAATTGTATTTATTATAAACACAAACGGTCATATTTATAAAATACGATTCCTCAAAATACTTCATAAACACCGTATAAATAGTCTATGGTAGAGACTTTACAAGGGACTCACTACCACAGGCAATTTATGCTGCGTTTATGGAGTGTTTTAAGGGAATCGAGTTTGTATTAATAACACCGTTAAAGTATATTTCTGAACGTCAAAGCTTGTAGTTTCCGAATTAATAGATCATGTGGAAAAGAAACTAACAAAGAAACTATTCATTTGTTCTTTTCAAAAAACCTTCTAACTTCTTGCAAAAACGGTCTATAGATATGAGTTTTTTTTCTCTGGTGGAGCTAGGGAGCCCCATGGATCCGCCAAGCGAAAATACCAAATATTAATGTTGGAATGATGCACGTTTTGCCATAAGTAGTAAACCTTTCAAACCGTGAAAAGTGTCCACGCTGCGCTAAATAGTTTTATCGCGCAACTTTATTTACGAGCAAGTGGCGCTGGTGGTGGACGTATAAGCAGTATAGTGCCCGACAAATATCATAAGCAGCCTATATACGTCCCACTGTAGGGCACACTCCTTCTCTCAGAGAGAGAGAGTACGGGCTTAATCACCACGCGTGTCCACTGCGGATTGGGAATTTCAAGCGCTGCGGTATGTGAATAGCTCAGACACACCAGTTTTCTCACGATGATTTTATTCACACTTAGCGAGTGGTAGTTCTAGTTCTAGTTCGACTGGAGATATCCGCACTTAGCCTCATAGTTGGGCCATTGTACGTAGCAAGTGCTGAGGTATGTAAATACCTCAGACACTATGGTTTCCTCACGATGTTTTCCTTCACCGTTAGCGAGTGGTATTGCTATTATAACTTCACAAATGTACGTAACTTAGAAAACAAAGTCATTGGTACATGCCGGGATTCGAACCCACCACCTCCCGAATGAGAAGCCGGCGTTCTACCGCTCCGCTACCACAGCTCTTTAGCGAGTGGTATTGTTACTATAACTTTACAAATGTACATAACTTACAAAAAAGTCATAGTCGCACTGGGAATCGAACCTGGGTCTCTCGCTTCCGAGTCCAATGTTATTCCGGCTAGACTACCACCGCTGCCCTACAGATAACTTGAACAAAGCCGCGCAGTCGGGATGAGTTTTTTATTTATTCGTTACTTTGATTTAATAATTTTCCCCAGTAACATGGAATTAATAAAAAAGGATTAAGAAATTTAGAAAATTTGACTAAACTGAAGTTTGAAGACTTCACGTGAGTCATAACCCGCATTCCCCGCCAGTGAAACCAGAAGTAGAAGTGATTTGTTCAAGTTATATGTCGGGCATTATAAAATACTTACACGACATTGTGTGAACTTGTGATGTCATTCTGGAGGGAACCTTTACGACTTTCAGTTGCACACTGTTATCTCTATACACACTACCAAGTTACGTTATGACGTGGAATTATCAAAAAGTTTTGCAACTTGCCGGTTTGATAGTTGTTTACCTGCAACTTATATAAAAACAGAGATTTGTTGTAGAACTATTTACGATCATACTGGAGCGGATTTTGTCTTCAAGATAATTCCATACGAAAAAAGTTCATCATCATCATCAACCCATTATGTCCCCACCGAGGGGCACGGGTCTCTTCCCTGAGGAAGGTATAGGCCATACTCCACCACGGGGGCCAAGTCCGGATTGGTGGAGGCTTGTAGACTAGTGGCTCGTCTACTGTCAGAAGTTGTCAAGCCGCCCTAAGGCCTCTGACTTGGCTTAACGACTGCCATCTATCGATGGCAGCCGGCACCAACAGCTTAACGTGCCTTGCGAAGCACGGAACCGCTCGGAAAAATGCCACTAGCGTTAGGCATAGACGGCGACCCATCCATGCACTGAACGCGCCCTGTGTTGCTTAACCTTCGTGATCGTTTAAGATCACTCAGGCAGCCGGGGCTACGAGCGAAAAAAGTTATCTAAAGTTAAAACGTCTGCCTTGTTAGGCCGGCAGATTTTACATGAATAAAAATAATGAGGCCTAAGTTCAGCAGCGGACAAGCGTAGGCCGATGATGATGATGATGATGAATCCAATAAGTAAAACTACTACTTTTAATAGCAAATTAATTCATAGATAATTAACAAACAAACTACACATACAATAAAAAACTTCGGGAAGAACAGGTAATCAAACCCGCGCCTCGAGCATTCCGTGCCAGCGCTCTTACCAACTAGTCATTCGGACCTCACTTCGACTCTGCAAAATATCAATCGAAAATATTGAAGAATAATTAAGAAAGAAAGACATTTACTATAACAACGAGACACATCACAGAAAAAAAAACAAACAGATAAGTGACATAAAATGAAAATAACAGAGAGAAAACGTACACAACAGAACAAAAAACAAAAATATCACAAATATGGATGTAGCCGGTGGTGTGTCTAAATTGCCACAAAAGGCGTTGTGCTGAGGGGAGTGAGCCGTCAGCGCTGATTTTCAGTCAGTGCCTACGGTAACTCATAAATGTACTACAGAGTGAGCGTCGTGGTGCATTTGGAATTAATTAAAATAAGTAAAATAATTGGCATATAATAAAATAAATATAATGTTATAAATAGGTACTAAGTATAAATAGTATTAAATTAATATATTTTAATGTAAAATATACCGAAAGACCCCAATAATTTAAATACAATGAAAATAGAAATGGCAAGATAGGCACTGAAGCAAATAATTTTCGCAGAATACACAACGGTAGCTTATGATGTAATTTGTGCGAAAATTGATGCGATTAATTATGGGTAATTAATTAAGTAATTAGGTGTAAGTATCGTAAGGATCATAAGGATCGTATCGTATATTAATTTGAAAACTCGTATCCAATTAGCTCCGTTTTGTCAACGGCACTGAAAATGTAATCAATTCATCTAATTCACTCAATCGATCAGTGCTCAATCACCGGACTACTTTAAAATATTATCGTGGGAAAGAGATAAATTGGCGTATATAATGGGACCAGTTACGCGCATTCAATGTCTTGTTTTATTGCAGAGTTAAATGGCAATGGCTTTCCGTAATATATAGTGGGACTAACAGCTCGTAAAATTAATAATGACAGTTTATGGCGGCTCGTGTGGGGCATAAAGAAGTCACTGGCACTGACGCCCATTCATGTTTCTTCACTGCATGAATGGACAGTTTCACTGTGGAAAATTTATTTCAACATAAAAAATTCACATTCCCTTTGTTGAATGTCAATGTACAATGTTGCGGCTGCCTTCGCGTCGAGTTGTAGTAGCGAAAAAGGCAGCAAAAAATGCTCCACTCTGACCATCTTTTCTCAATTTACATTAAGTACCTACTAGCTGCTACCCGCGACTTCGTTCGCGTGGTAATTTTGATGTGTATTTTTCCGGGATAAAAAATAGCCTATGTGCTAATCCAGACTATCTATCTCTGTGCAAAATTTCATTCGGATCCGTTCAGCCGTTTTTGCGTGAAAAAGTAACAAATATGCATCCATACATACAAACTTTCGCGTTTATAATATTAGGAAGGATAATACATAAGTTGGTATGAGTTACCAACAAGATTCCATGCAATCAACAACTTGCAATGCAAAAACATTAGTCGCTGTGGCCACTCATAACGTCAGCGGCGTTCACTTTCTTTACTAATACCGGCCAACCTAACTTAGATGGGCGCAGAAGTAACCAACGAGATGGGCTAACGACCTGGTCAAAGTGTCAGGAAAAGACTGGTTGCGAAAGGATTAGATTAGATTAATACTCTTTATTGCACACCATACATTATAAAAGTACATAAAAATCTTAAATTACGTAAGTAAATATTAATATTAAATATTAGTAAGTAAATATTAAATATTTGGAAATGAATGGCGCTGGTAAGAAGAGACCTTCACTCTAGGTTGAAGCAGAAGAAATCTTGTAAAAGTACAATTAGTTTCATAAAACCCTAAATTTATTTAAAATTTATTTCGCGGACGGTTTTGTCCCAACTTAAACATTGTGGACAGAGGATGAAGTGACTAGAATCGAGACAGGAATGTTACGTTGGTTTGGACATACGGAGAGGATGAAGAAAGATTGACGAAAGAAATATATCAGGCGAATGTGGGTGGAAAGGCCTGTAAGGGACGTCTCAGGCGGACATACTTCGACTAAATAGTCGAAAATAGTTATTTGTATTAACAAAGGGCAAGATAAAAAGTACGAGAAATCGGCGTGCGTCCATGCAACGACTATAATAAATGTTGACGAAGCGAAAGAGATCGTGAATCAAAGAGATCAAAGAGAAAGTGGCAGACCATGGCATGAGGTTATGTTACTTTGATTTTGTCCCAATCTAAGTTATGTTTAGGTATGCAACATTCCGCGTGGCGCCGGATTAAGAATAGCGTCACTCCATTTCCTTCCGTGGATGTCGTAGAAGGCGACTAAGGAAATCAATTACCAGGAGACGGGCAGCAGCGTCTTTCTGAGATTCCAACCGCATACTGCGATCGCCAACCCGCCTGCCCAGCGTGGCGATTACGGCAAAACCCCTCACGGTTATGAAAACCATGAAGGAGGCCTATGTCCTGCAGTGGGCGCCATATGGCTGATGATGATGATGATGATGGTTATGTATATATGCTTTACTTTTATGCAACATAAACACAGTTCATGACACTTGTTAAGATAGAACTGATCATGGCTGTCAGTGAAACAGAAAATAAACCATGGTGTGAAAAAATTATCGTTTCAGCTACCGTCCAATGTGAAACCGTGCAATGTCAGGCCGATTGTGTATCGAGGGGGCGTTGTACTGACACAATATCCGTATTGAATCAAGGACAGCATGAACTTCGGCTTTGTTCGCAAAAACGTTGGACACTTTGCATATCAGTTCATGCTTACTTTTAAAAAAAAACCGGCCAAAGTTATATGTACTTAATATTACTTTGCTACGTACAATGGCTCATCATAACCATAAGCAGCCTATATAGTATGTCCCACTGTAGGGCACAGGCCTTCTCTCAGGGAGAGTATGGGCTTAATCACCACGCGTGCCCACCGCGGATTGGCGATTTCAAGCGCTGAGGTATGTGAACAGCTCACAGACACTCAGGTTTCCTCACGATGTTGTCCTTCACGTTCAGGGAGTGTTGGCAATGTCCCAATAATTATGTACTATAGAGACTGTACTATAATCACAAGAAGTTTGCCACTTGTTCGTTTTTAAGTTTCTTAGTTTTTACAATAGAGCGAAAACAAAACAAAAAACGGCAAAGAATTACCTTACCTTATTAATTATTATTACCCTAATTAATTATCCTTACTTGAACCACAGCTTGAACACAACTTGTTTCTTAGTTATTATGTGTTGGGTAATTCGCCATAATACTTTCTATATTCTGTTAAAATTTTGTCTGACTGCCTATTCAAGAGAAAAAGTCTCTTATAGGGCAGACAAACAGACGTCCTGGACAAAGTAATAGGGCCCCGTTTACACCCTTCGGGTACGAGCCCTAAAAATAACAGAAAGACCCGACTCCTGCACATTTATCAGTTACGCGCGACTGACAGAACAAACAGTCGGGTAGGTTGGTCTCGATTACAGATGTGCCGTTTCCGGAAACATGGGGAATAGTGGAACGTTGCTAAGAAAAAAAAAAAACTTTTTTACAGATCGAATTTGCAAAAAGTGTATGTACAATCTTTTAATCATGTTAATAGCGATTTTTAAGTGTGTTGGTAGCCCAGTAGGTAGAACAATGCACTCGGAAGCGGGAGACCCAGGTTCGATTCCCAGTGCGGGCGTGTACCTATGACTTTGTTAATTTTCAAAGTTACGTACATTTGCGAATTTGTAGTAGCAATACCACACGCTAACTGTGAAGGGAAACATCGTGAGGAAACCCGCGGCTTGGTTGCCTCCGCACGTATTGACTTGTCTTTCCTGTGGGCTATGCCAACTAAGCTGTCGGGATGGTATAGGTGCTCGGCAAGCCTGCTCCATCTAAAATAATGTCCCAGGCATTGCAGCGTTCGAGTGGTCCCTTCACTCGTCTAGTGTGAGTGATGGTGCCACTGGGCGCTGTATAAATCATCTCATTACGTAGATGCGAAGGCCAAGTGACTTTTAGGACCCATGGCCATGAGCCTAAGGCAAAAAATCAAGGACTAGACAGCATTAACACCAAAACGGCCGTTTTTGACCTAAATACTATCTAGTCCCAGGTTCGCGAAAGTAGGTTCTTTGTCATGGGTCTAAAAAATCACTGTTAACATGATTGAGAGATCGTACAGACACTTTTTTCAAATACGGTCTGTAAAAGATTTTTTTTTGTGACGCTCGTTAGCCCACTGGATCTTCTTAAATGAGAAAGATTGCCAAAGAACTAAGGCGATTCGCAAAGCCTACAAGATTAACAAGTTGATGTGCGGCAGACAGATGAAGAAGAACAGCTAGCCAATGGGGTACAAAGTTTCTTGCGTAAAAACCACGAACTGGCCGAAGGATAATGAAGAAGAAGAAAGACATTTATTATACCAACAAGATACCAACAATGCACCGTAGGACGCTCACCAGTACGTCGGACTAACAATCTAAGGCAGATTGCTGGCAGCGGATGAGGATAGGCCACAACAGAAAGAAATAGCGTGCCTTAGTGGAAGCCCATCTTCAGCAGTTGACGAATACGGGCTGGGCTGGTAGATTGATTGACTGGGAACAGTAGGAATACATAAGCAGCCTATATACGTCCCACGGTAGGGCACAGGCCTTCTCTCAGGGAGAGAGTATGGGCTTAATCACCACGCGTGCCCACCGCGAATTGGCAATTTCAAGCGCTGAGGTATGCAAATAGCTCAGACACTCAGGTTTCCTCACGATGTTTTCCTTCACCGTTAGCGAGTGGTATTACTACTATAACTTCACAAATGTACATAACTTAGAAAACCAAGTCATAGGTACATGCCCGCACTGGGGATCGAACCTGGGTCTCTCGCTTCCGACTCCGATGTTCTACCCACTAGGCTACCACCGCTTCACAGCAGGAGTGGTATAAATTAATTTTGTTACATTGATGACTCCTGAAATATGAAATTTGCGGTTACGATTCATGCTGCAATGTAATAAGTAAAAGCTGGCAGGCCTGTGTCAGGTCGACATGGTTTCGTTACATGCGGTTTTAGCACGTAAACCCCTACTACCGAACTAAAAGACGTCTCACATCAAAACAATGTACCTAATAATGAAGAACATAAGAAGAACGGAATGCCGATTTAAGATTACTTAATTGTAAATAATGTTGGTCTAGCCAGAAGGTTCCCAATGGTCAAAATCAGAACTCTCAAATTTGGGCGTATTTGATCAGTTTGCCAAGTAGGTACTTTAATAAATAATGATGACTAGGGCCTGGTCATGGAACTGAATAGATAACTTCAGGCAATGAATATATGGGCTTACTCGTATTTGATTGGTCTTGAGTGTTTTTCTATAACAATATGACCGAGATCTGATGATGGGACCGGAAGGTGGAAACCTGTATCCACCTTCCAATCCCATTGATGGTCCAGGTCCGTTGATGACACCCTGATCCTATTAATTTTTAACTGCAATCCCTTTAGTTAGTTAGTTAGACCTGAGATTTCCGTTCTTAGCCTCATGGTTGGGCCATTGTACGTAGCAAAGCTGTGAGCTCACTCCAGCCAGCCCTGCAGACCCTTTAAGATTGGGTTTAATTGATCGACCCTATTTTGAGCTCCACAGCAGTCTGATAAATAGGTTGTGTATTCACTTTTCACACCGGTTAAGAAATTATGTCAGAGTTAGTTATAGATGGATAGAAATAGGCGCCTGCAGCTCTTTAGTTCCTAGACACCGAGTGGTTTTTTGTCAATATATTTTTTGCTCGTCTGCGCACTTGAACCTCTTTCAACGTTCGAAAATCGCTTCAATTGTGAGTAATATCGAAGGTCGAAAATTAAACAATGGTTACCGACTAGGTACCTAATGTTGAATCCAATTTGGAAGTTCTTAAATTAGCTTTGTATACCTACTCTCGCTACAATTTGTCGGAGCTTCGAGAGAATTATTTTGTCGCTGAAACATTTTTCACGAGATTCAGCAGGCTTACGAGATAATGCTTTTATTTACATCGGCCACATTAAATTAATTCCGTAATACGAAACGGAACAATTTCTGGCAGCTCCGAAAACAGGAATTAACGGCTGAAAAAAAAACCGGACTTGAGCACCGAGGGTTTCGTACAGGGTTATAATTCAGGGTTTCCTCAGTTCATGAATGGAGAACTTGCACTGAAAAATATTTTAATAGAATAGGAGATACGTAACGCTTATAGTGTATGAAGCGTTTACGTATCTGGGAGGGGTAGATAGAGACCAGAGTTTGCCACTTGCCACGATCCTAACAGACATACAGATCTTTCGCTTCATCAATATTCATTAGTCGTTGCATGGACGCACGCCGCTTCGGGTACTTTTATAAAAGAGTGTTTTTTTTAATTTTTTACTTTTTAGGGTTCCGTACCCGAAGGGTTTCCAACGGGGCCCTATTACTAAGACTTCACTGTCCGCCTATCTGTCTGTCTGTCTGTCTATCTGTCTGTCTGTCTGTCCATCTGTCTGTCTGTCTGTATGTCTGACACCAGGAACCGTGCTAGGTAGGCAGTTGAAGTTTTCACAGAATTGTATTTCGTAATGTATTTCGGCTGCCGCTATAACAGCAAATAGTAAAAACAGAATAAAATAAATATTTAAGGGGGCTCCCATAGAACAAACGTAATTTTTTGCCATTTTTCGTTCAATATTAATAACGGTAACAAGTGTCTACCTTGAAATGTTTACAGAATATTTAGTTCTATATATGCTTCAAAAATTAATAATTAAATTAAAATTAAATAGATGTTTAAGGTGGGCTCTCATACAACGAACGTGAAATAAAGTGCTGTCTATTCGATTTCATTTAAAAATTCTTAATTGCGCAAAGGTAGGCGAGCTTAATCCTAAAAAGTATTTTCTTCCATGTGTATAAAAGGAAGTTTTTAAATGCCAGTAAAGTTTTTAAGAAATAAATTACTTACAAACTATCAGTAATATATCAAAATAATACATAAACATAGCATAAATAAATAGTATACCTACTAATTATTTTACAATCATTAAATATGTTGTTAATGTGAAAACGAGACAAATTCCAAAAAAAAGAAATATTTAAAGTGTCTTTATTTAAGACCCAAGTTCAAAGAGGTACCCTAAATGTTAGGAAATCTCTACATTTCAGTATTACGTATTTTACTTCTTTGTACGTCTACTCCCTTCTCCAATGTATTGCTCCAGTCCATCCAAAGGTTGTCTGGGAGAGATCAAATTTAGTGATAAGGCCGCCGGCTGTACTCTTAGGTAAAGAAATATCTGTGTAATTTCCTTTCAATGCACATTAAAGTGTTCTCTATCTATCTATCTGTATCATTTCTACTCCGGGTAGACTAAGTAAATAGAAGCGTTCCGTTTTGTGTTTCATTTGTTTTCTCACATTTCTTCTGTCTTATTATGGCTTATATTTTTTTCCTTCATTTTAGTGCCTGAAAAAAAGCAGGTGGGGCTGTGTCGGGCTATACGGCCGTTGGTTTAACGTGAAACATTTATAAGTAAGCGTTAATCTATAGATCAAACTGCACAACGTGTTGCGCGGCACTGAGCGCCATCTAGCGGCAGAAGTAAAGAGGATGTGAGTATAAATGGCAAATTTGTTCCACTCAACGATATGTAAATGAATTGCACACGACGCGGAGTTACAGAGTTACAAGTACAACCCTTGCCGAGAGGACATGTTTTCGTTGCACACGGTTTTAGCAAGTGACCCCCTACTACCGAATTGAAAGATGTTTCACCTCAATACCACAGTTTTCAGTATTTGCCCATTACATTGCACGTGAGCGGAAAAAGGTGTGTTACAGTCGATTTGTGCACAATGAAATAAAACGTGCTGACTGCGCGTCGATTGTGTTTCATTTTGTGACGCCCTTTATTACTTTTCGATAATAATGGCCACGCCAGGCGCGCTCAGATACATCCATAACAAGGTTTATTTTAAAGGTGAGGCGCTATTTAACAGAACTATTATTTTTATTTCTATTATTTTTAGTTCTATGTCGAATCTTACTTTATCAGACATAAACTCAATTTTTTTTTCCGATTCTGTTGAACATTTAGCATAAATTTTTGTACCTACAGACACATGATTTTACGCAATATTTTTCAAGGCCAACCACACTTAAATATTAAAAAAAGAACTGCTAACTCGCTTACAAAAAACATAATTACAAACAAAATATCGTGTGAGAATGGATTGACATTGTAAATGGCAAGTCGTCAACCAATCAGAGAACAGACTGGCCAATCAGTGTTCTTATTTCATAATAGCCAACTATTCATTTCGCGATCTTATTAAAACGACTCGCGTTTTTGCAAAAACCCTATCTTTTTTCAGTAAGATTGAGAAAGACTATTGTCTAATTATCCGTGTTTTCGCAATATCCCTAGAATTTTCGCTAAAATTCAATTTATCAAATCATCTTTCCATATTATACCTATTGTTGAATTACGCCACGCAAGTCTGCCTCAGAATACAAATGGCGGTCTTATCACTAAAAGTGATTTTTTCAGACCATATTTTAGATACGTATATTATTCTTTCCCTTATAAATCTAATAATATTATCTAGAAATAATATTAGCAAGAGTGCCGGATACTTTTATAATATGAATTGTGTAGTACAAAATTTTAAGCAAAAAACATAGATCTCGCGGATTAGCAATTTCAAGCGCTGAGATATGTGAACACCTTCGGTACTCAGGTTTCCTCGCGACGTTTTCCTTCACGTTAGCGAATGGTATTGCTAATACAACTTTAAAAATAGGAAAAATATGCACACCATTAATTTTGGATTGCTTTGAAAGACACAGCAAAATAAACGTGCCTGACGAAAGCTATCGAATACGCTGGATTGCTTTGAAGAATCCCACTTTTCAAAAATATCTCGAGCGTAGCGCTGGTTTATACCTACACTTTACACATTTCTGAGACGTCCTCATTGAATCCGTCCGAATCCACTTGTTCTTTAGTCGAATACTTGTTGAAGTATATGTCGCCACTAAATCGTTAAATTAGCTGTCCAATTCAACGCCTAAGAAATGTATTTGGCATCGGCATTCTGTTAAATTGCTAGCCTTTTAGCTATAATAAATCATTGTTTAAAACTAACTACTTGGCTAACCGAATGCTAGCCTTTTTATTAAAAGGCCAAATAAAATGCCGCAGTCTAAAAAGAAAAAAATCTATTTATTTCTGAAAAAAAATTATATCGCTCTAGAAGCTGAATCTAATCGCGATTATTTACCCGTCTACCCTGACCCTGGCAGCGGCAACGTTGCCGAAACGTCGGGAGTCTGAGGTAATTAAATTTCACCCAAAAATAAACGTGATTAGACCCGTTTAATATATAACTAAATAAGTTGTATGACTTACCACCCTGTCACTCAGCTATTTAATCGTTTATCCTTTGATGCTTATTTATCTATTTACTTCCCTACTTATCCAGTGAATTGGGGCAAGTCGCCTATATGCAGGTACCCGAGGGGGATGCGTTTAGTTGCCCCTGGGAGTAGATGGAGCAGTTGAAAGGAAACTCTCAGTTAAAAACACAAACATTATAAAGGTTTATTAAATCATGCCAACAAACTTATTACTATTCTATAACGCTATTCTAGGGTATCTAATCACGTTTACCAACGGAGCGCGGGGGGGCGACGGGTATTATAGGGTCGACGCGGGTGATGGCGCGTTTGATCTGTCCAGATGGTAAACTCGACCCGGAGGACGGGCTTACGCCTGCAGCAGTGGGTTGACTGCCCAAGGTATGGATACTACCCAAAAATCTGAACTCGCTGCGTATGGCTAACCGAGCCGTCCCAGTCACGTTGAACGTCGGCCTCACATTCGGGGGGTGGTGGTTTCTAATCCCGGCTCGTACCAATTACTTTATTTTCTAACTTACGTACATTTGTAGAGTTGTAGTAGCAATAAAAAAAAACAGGTCTTGGATGTTTACATGTTTGTGATGTCGCTGTATCTGGTTCCCACGACACAGGGTATGTGGGGCCAGAAGCAATAAGCAGAACCTAATTATTCTAAGTTTCGGGCTTCGCTGAAAATCAGCGCTGTAGGATGACCTGCATCCCGCAGCACAGGCTGAGCGTCTGTCCGATTGCCAAGTTTTTTTCTACTTTAAAATTTGTTTTAAAATAAAATATAAGCAATTAAGTTTTTAATTGGTCTGTAAGTTAAGTGTAACACATCTGTCTTATTGGCAATAAATGGTTATTCATTCATTCATTCAATATAAGTGCCTGTATGTAAATGTTTATTTATACCACTGGCTAACCGTGAAAGAAAACATTGTGAGGAAACCTGAGTGTCTGAGGTGTTCACACACCTCAGCGCTTGAAATTGCCGATCCGCAATGGGCTCGCGTAGGAATATGCATGGCTACATAAAAAAATAGTTATTTGTTATGCAAGGCTGCAAAGTTAATTTTTGGCGCGAGTACCTTGTATTGAAACCTGAGCAAGCGAAGGATTCTAGGATTGAGCCACGAGCGAAGCGAGTGGTTCAAATATAGAATCCTGAGCGTAGCGAGGGTTTCAAAGGTACGAGACGCTAAATAACTTTGCTGCCGAGGGCAACACACAACTTTTCACCTCACTAAAGCGAGGAAAATGTTAGGTGCAAGAAAAACAGTTTTAATAAATATTAAATTACTGTTTATTTATTTCAAAAATTTAAAGTAAAATTACTACAATTGGTAATATTGAAAGTTAATTTTTTTTTTTAAATCAAATTTTCTTGCCGGCCAGTGCGATTCTTTAAATGAGGCTGGCGCATGACATGAAATAAGTATTTGCATTTCAATCATCAATGGACTGGCTGCAGAGAATATAAACTATTACGAAACCAATGAGGTTCTATATATATGTAATTTATTGTACGAAACCTTTATTGAATAAAAATATTCGAATTTTAATAACACTTTCCACGCTAGCGGATAAAGTGCGATTTTCCACGCAGATTTCGAATGATAAACAGAGCTTTTACGAGCTAGTGAGGTGAAAAAAACTTTTACATTATGTGGCCATTACACAAAAAAGCTGAATCCGTTTTCCTTATCCGAGACAGTCCTAAAGCCAAGATTCCGGCACGTACAGTACAACCTTCAACTTCGCGCTTATAAAAAGAAGAAAAAGACAGGTAATAACAGTCGCATTTTATACATCCAAAATGTATTTTTATTTCCTGCCTAGTAAAAATACCTGAACGTTTACTTGCACGACAAGTACGTGATGTCATTTCAACCAATTGTTCTTATATCCCTATCATACAAATTTAAGAAGGATTTTCACAAAAGCATCAAACATACTGTGTAAGGATTCTGAGAAGCATAAAGAACACGGCATAATTTTCTTAGTAGGTACGTACTGTCTTTTTTGCCAAATTCTGAATTCTTACGGTGCTACTAAATTTATAAGAACATGACACCTCTAAAGTACTTCTCAAATGTAATTTAAATAGTCCTTGTACGGTTTTAGGCCGTAGAAATAAAAATCGGCCAAGTGCGAGTCGGACTTGCGCACGAAGGGTTCCGTACCACTATCTATACAACATTTGACTATTTCAAGCGTCTACAAGCGCCTGTTGCCGTTATTAATATCGAGCAAAAAACGGCAAAAAATCACGTTTGTTGTATGGGAGCCCCCCCTCAAATATTTATAAAAAATTAATTTTCTTAAAAAAAATTAAGAAATTAAAAATTTCTTGCACCTCCTGTGGTTGACTGGTAGAAAATGCTTATAGCATTAAGTCCGCCACATTGCCATTGTATTTTTTACTTATGTGCAATAAACATATTAATAATAATAATAACCTGTAAAAATTTCAACTGTCTAACTATCACGGTTCATGAGATACAGCCTGGTGACAGATGGACGGACGGACGGGCGGACAGCGGAGTCTAAAAATTAATAAGCTTATTATAGTAAACTTATGAATTAAAATTTAAAATACAACTCGATGTAATTGGTGACAAATTAATGATATGCGTACTTTGCCCGTACCTACAGTTGTAAGGAATCGTGTCTTTATAAGCATTGTGGAGACCGCAGTTAATTACCTACGTAGTAAATACTACCATACTCGTAAAAACTGTAATAGCTATAGTTTATATGTAATACATATGTTTATATGTAGTATATGTAATATATACTGAGATGTAGTACGTAGCAATGTAAATTATTAGCGTAGTTACCGCGACACAGCGACGAATAATATTAAGTTAGCAATATGTTGCATTTAAAATAAGTTGTACCATGTAAACTGAAGGCACTCTCTACACAAGCATAAACATTTGCCTCTCCTGTACCTCCTGCAGGTTGACTGGTAGGGAATGCCATTAGCATTAAGTCCACCTTTTTTACACTGTCTTTGTGCAATAAAGAATTAATAATAATAATCAACTTATCCTGCGTTTTGACCATCAAGAACCCTCAAACCTCATCACACCATATATCTTTTGCTTGTTTACTCAGTGACTCAGTGTAGCATGTTAAGATGATGTGTTTTTGCGGTTGAAATAAACATGTTTTATTTCTATCTTGTACTTGTACGTTAATGACTATTAGGTGCTATTAGTTAGTTAGTCACATGGCAAAACGTGGTCAGGAAATACCTCAGAATTCATGATACGAGTACAGTTTTACAATTCGACGATATGCGACTTATAAAGAAAAACTAAAACTTGTAGAAGATACCGTATTTCTAAGCATCACTATCGATTCAAAATTACAATGAGGTCCTCATATTGTAAAACTAGCACACCGGCTTAGCTCTGCAGCATATGCAGTCAAAAGAATTAAAGAGCTCACTGACGTTGCAACTGCTAGGCTTGTTTATATCAGTTACTTCCATATTATTATGTCCTACGGCATACTACTGTGGGGTCGGGCAGCAGACATTGAAACGATCTTCATGTTACAGAAGAGAGCGATCCGATTTATTTACAAGCTAGGTAGTAGGGACTCGTTAAGGGATTTATTTAAAGAAACTAACATCTTAACAGTTGCAAGTCAATACATTTATGAAAATATAATGTATGTTAGGAAAAATATCAGCAATTTCGAAAACATTGGTAGTCATCGTTAATATTGATACAAGGAATAAACATAAATTGTCATTTCCACGTACCTATTAGACTTGCAAAAATACATCCTTTATGGGGCACTGTATACGATTCTACAATAAAATTCCTCAAGATATATATAGACAAAATAATAATTACAAAATGTGTTAAGCATACTCTATGTAAGAAAGCCTATTTTAATTGGATTATTTGGAAGACAAAGATGTCCGTTGTTTAAATAATGTTAACGGGGACGATTGTATCTAGTGTAGTGTAACTTTAAGTTGAAAGCTCTGTTAATTATGCAAACCTGGCTTGATAAGAATAAATGTGGAGTTTTTTTTGTTAGCTTCTTCTCCGCATAATCTATTAATTGTGAAACTAACAGCTTTGACCTTCAGTAGGTAAACATTTTGTTTTTATAGTGAATAAAATTTTTTACTTTGACTTCACTACGATTGTTTATTTAATTAATTACTTAAATTAAATTACTTATACTTTATGGCACTCGAATTGCACTTAAAATACAGGAAAGGTAAGATAAGAAAATACGTGTAAAAAGGTGAGCTTATCTCTGTGAGAGATTTCTTCAAACAAACCTTGGGGATTCGGAGTGGTAGTGTGTTCATATTCAGTTTAAGTTAATGTAAAAAAAAAGCTCCAGGCGATTTAGGACAGGTCTGCATTATTCATTCACTGTGCTACCAGGATACATAAATTTCCCCTGCACAACGAAACGAAAGAACCCAACAACGTCTATTAGATCTCCTGCACACTATCATTGGTGGGCACCACACAGAAATGTCCGTAACTGCAGTGTTGGCCAGCCTCAACTTTGTAATAAAAAAACCGGTCAAGTGCGTGTCGGGCACCCGCAGTATGATGTAGGCTTTTTTACCTGCATTAGAGAACTAACAACTTCATCAATGTCATTTTCAATGGCATATGTACGAAGTTTTTCATAATTTTGTCGCCTAGTACTCGCTAAACTGGAAGCCCTTCTTAGCCGTGTTTAAAAAAAAGTGTGAGAATAGTACATTACTTCAGAGGGAAGAAAGTGACAGTTCCATACCGAGATTATGGCATTTGCGCCACGAGCTTGCGAGGGGCGCAAACCATTTGAGGTATGGAACTGTACTTTATCCTGAGGTGTGTATAGTGCTTTTTATTACACCTACGAGGAAAATTATAGACATAAAAAGTATCCATATTTTACAAAAAACACAAAGATAAATGCTAAATCAATCGAAGTTTTTGCGAAAATGCGCGGGCTTTTCCTTTTTTTATTCGCCCGTTTCTGGAGTAGGCTAAGATCATAAGGTCATGCAGCCACTTCTTCCGTGATTCCGCGCGTTTTATATACAAAAATAATTTCGTTTTTAATTTTTTGTATGCACCAAGGAGGTTGGTAACTGGGAAAAAAAAAACTGTATGTGGCCAGTAACAATTTACTTGAAATTTAATTAGTAGACAGTTAAAGTCTCTTTGCAGTATGACTGCTGACAAGTTAAAAAAAAAACCGGGTATGTAATGGAATTTCATACATACTTCCCACCCTTGGGTCGGAAGGATTTTCATACAAACTTCCATACCTTGGGATGAAAGGATTTGAAGGGCGGGATAAAGGCGTTTCTTCCCTCTAATTGGTATAATTAGTATGTATTTTCAGAGCAGGTGTGATAAAAAAAAATTACATCCCCAATTTAGGTGCAGGGGAGGTAACCTAGAAAAATGTTTTGTAAAGATTCGGTCCTCATGTTCCGTCGGTTTTATTTTTTTATGCATATATTATATGTCAAATTTCAGCTTTCTAGTACTTGTCATCTTTGTGCTAAGTCGCGGACTAAGAGACCGACAAATAGACGGACGGACATGGCGCAACTATGAGGGTTTCTTGGCGACTGCCGAACCCTAAAAACCAGCTAAATGTGAGTTGGACTCTCGCTAAGGATACTAAACTGAATAAATGAACACACTACGTGTGCTAAACACACACTGGTTAAAATTGCATGTTGACTTTCTAACTCTACAGGTTGGCTTTGAATTCGTTCACTTGGCTTTGAATTTGTTCACTGTATTTTAAGGGCACATTCTAACAATGTTTAAGAAACATATGGTGATAGTATTGAAAATAAATAAGCGTCAAAAAAATTTTTTTTTGTTACACCAAATTACTTCACTTAATCATTAAATTACATTAAATGAAATTAAATTAAAATGGCTTTATTCAAACAAAACCATACTTGTACAGAACATTGCAGAAGCCTCCTTTCAAGTAAATATTTACCTGTACTAGGAGGCTCTGCTCTTTTTAGACTATAATCTATTAAATGTGCTTATTAATCAATTATGTTACTTTATTTAAGGTGTATATAAAATCTAACCAAACCATAAAACGACAAAAAGTAATAAAAATCCAAAAAAAATGTGTTTTGTGCGTGTTATGGTCGGCGCCGGCCAACTGAATTGTTTTTTTAAATATCAAATTAATTTTTTATTGCATAGAAAATAATTTTCATACAAAGGCGTACTTAATGCTAAATAGCATTTTTCTCCAGTCAACCTTGGGTTTGTAGATAGTATGGCTTGGGCAATGCACGATACATACTATAAGTACATACATTACTTAAATTGTTTTCGCGTATATGACGTAAGACTCTTAAGCATTTACGAACCCCTCACTGTTTCCGTATCGTATGAATATCATGTAAAATAAATAATTTGATCGCCCTTATAGCTTTCCCAATTCAAGTGACCTTAGTCACTATAAATCAATCATCAATCAATAACATAACATAAACTCACGCCTGTATCCCAGAGGGGTAGGCAGAGACCAGGGAGTGCCACTTGCTACGATCCTGACAGATCACTTTCGCTTCCTCAACATTCATTAGTCGTCGCATGCACGCACGCCGGTTTCGGGTACTTTTTATCTTGCCCTTTGTTAATACATCCTCTATTTGGTCGAAGTATGTCCGTCTGGATCGTCCCTTACCGGCCCTTCCATCCACATTCGCTCGATATATCAATCAATAAATTTTATTTAATTGAACATAGGTTACATAGATTTTACAATAGGATTATAGATCAACTATGCTCTACCCATAAGGGTGTGTAATTTTTTTATATGATACACTCTTCTTATAAACTAAATATCATGCCATGCATTATCTACATAATATACTATTTTAGCTGATGTTTCTCCTAGCGTTCACGTTAATTGCCTGTATTTAATTACATGATTTATTCGCGAAACTCACTTATTTTATAGATGAAAGGAATTTATATCACGAGCGTGTGAGTGCTAGTGTTCAAACCTTCCCGAAATGACTCTGCTATCGACACCAGACCAGTCGGGTTCACATGGTATGAAAGGCGTAAAAGCCGAGCTTCGACAAAAACGTCTGCACAGTTTTAAAACAGAAGCTTACGACGAGATTTTATAGATTTGATGTCTTTCTATTTTTATGTTAAATTTGATTCTTACATAAAAACATACATACATATTTACCGTGTACACAGCCCAAAATCCAGTAATTTGTAGTGAAATGGAAAACTTACACCTTACCGTACAAATTGCTTTCAAACTATGACGTCATACAGTGCACTTAACGCCTTATAATGTATGAAATTTCTATCAATATAGGAATTATTCCCACACGCTTACTAGGAAACATTTAGAATTCAATGAAAATACTATAAGTTTTTTATTACTATTTTTAGATTTTTATTATATATTAGTTTTTTATTACCATTAGAGTAACTTTTTGAGACTTATGAAACCCCGCAAAAAATATTAAGGTTTTATTTTACTCTGGGTTTTTCTATGTCTTCCATGGCAGAAATACGATGTCACTCCAATGTAAGTTTGAGCAGTTCCCCATTATTCGTTGCAGAGTAACATCGCCCATTTCCTTTGAGTTGGCCTTCTTTGAGTTCCTATTTTGTACCCTCAACCATTAGGTGAACAAACTGGAGGCTATTCTTTGCAGATTGTTTGCTAAAGAGCACAGGACGCCTTCTTCTGTCGTTTTGAAGAGTGCTCTGGTGACGATAGCCGAGATAGTACACTTCTTGTGGAAGTAATGGGCAGATGTTATTTAGAAAGAAAAATACTACAAAGAAACGGACTGTTACTAGAACTGACCGCATATTTCATTTAAGGGGCTCCATAGAGTAAGGAAAAAATCATATAATTTTTATAGATCGTTTTTGCGTAGGTATAGTGTCTGTAAAATCTCTTAATGATATTAATAGTGATTTTTAGGACACACGAACGAGGCCTCGGACCTGGGACTCGATAACATTTATGTGTTTGGCATAAAAACCGGCCAAGTGCGAGTCGGACTCGTGCACCGAGGGTTCGTACTCGCGCTTGGCCGTTTTTCTTATTTTTCGTTAGAATATAATAATAATCACGCCAAGTTTGATGCCTGTAGATATTACCGTTTTTACTATGGAGCATAAACAAAAAAACGGTGAAAAAACACATTTGTTGTGTGGAGATCCTCCTTATTTTTTTTTATTTTTAAAAGTTTTTTATTTGTTTGTTTTTTTCTTACACTTTATTGCACAAAGTACAAAATTTAGCATTTAAAAACATGATTGTCTTAGACTATGAGCAAGAGCGGACTTATTTCAAGAGAAATTTTGTAGGTAATCTGCCGTAACAACAATATTCTGTGAACCGTTGGCCGTTTTAGGCGTTAATGCTGTCTAGTTTGAGGTTTTTTGCCTTTGCACTATTAACATAATTCGGAGATTGTACTTTGCACAAACGATCTAGTTATTTATTTTATTTGGTGTACAAAACAGATCACAACTATTACACGATATAAAAGTAATAATATGACATGAGTACTAAGTTGTGGTCTAAAGCATGCACACACAACATTGTCACATGTAAATTTGAGTATCTTGATGAAGTATTAAATTTCAGGGATAAGCATTTTTTATGAAACCACACAACTCGATGAATTCAGGATTTTGGCCGAGCATCTCTTAGATTTAGCATAATGCGCGTTGAAGATATCGAATTCCGAGCTAGTGGCCACAACTTTGTTGTAGAGTCTACACATTCTTACTATCGGATTGTAGTATGATGTGTTATTTTTAAAAACATTCAAAAAGAAAGGCTCTGTAAAAAAGATATGATATTTTTCCCTTGGTGGCGCTAGTGTTGCTCAACGGAGCCCCTTAAGGTCAGTGTCTACGCGAGCCAATAGCTGGGAGAAAAGAACGCATTTTTGGAATCACAGAAATGCACATTCAATTACTACAATTCTGCCGACCATTCTTTTAGTGATAATAATTTTGGTATCCAAAACTCTTTATAGCTCAAATAATTATAGCCTATTCAAATATATTTTGTTAAAATATAGGCTCATGTTCGCGATACTTTTTGATGCAGTAAAGTATAAAAATTCATGTGAATAATGACCGATTGTCCTAGATAAGACATTGAAGACTGACATTTGTATCAGATTTTAAATACTAACCTTAGAGAGTAAAATGCATTTTAAAACAACTGTTTTAAGGATACGGTCAGAAAACCTAGTCTTACACCCGAGTTCCACGTAGTCCGCGTGGGATTCAGGTAAGAAGGGCATAGTCTAGCGGATGCCGTAGAAGGCGACTAAGGAAATCAATTACCAGGAGACGGGCAGCAGCGTCTTCCTGAGATTCCAACCGCATACTGCGATCGCCAACCCACCTGCCAAGCGTAGCGATTATGGCAAAACCCTTCATGGTTATGAAAACTACGAAAAAGGCCTATGTCCTGCAGTGGGCGTCGAATGGCTGATGATGATGATGATGATCATGAAGCGTATTAAGCAGTTAATACGCTTGATTACCAAAACAGAGGTCGTGAGTTCGATGCTTGCTGGAGGCCACTGTTCTGGATTTGTACAGATGGCCTTAGTACGAATATAAGTCTATTTTCATGTTTGTGATGTCCTCATCTGGTTACTATGGCACAGAGTATAGTAGTTTGGGACCACGACAAGTGATTGTGTTGTGTAGAAGTTTATTTGTTTGTTTAAATCTGTTCAGCAGTTTATCGTGATTTAGTGACAAAATTAAATATCTAACCATACGACCACTCCTATTTAAACTGTAGATTAGTTGGGTATATATTATAAAAGTTTATGTTAGGTATATCATGGATTTGCCAGAAGCTAATACTTACGTGTAAATCGATTAGTACTTGGTTAACACTGATATTTCTAGTATTGAAGTGAAGTGATCTAGAATATCAAGTGAAGTAATATTACGATATCCTGATACTGAAGAATATCGTTGTTTGCGCCTGCCAAATGTTACCTACTGAATGCCAAACGCAACTCCTTGCCAGACAGTAAACGTATGTAAGGCGATTAACTAACCACTAACCTATCATGCATCTGTCATCTTGTGCCTTGTCTACATGTCACGATACACTAGTGCTAATACGTGTCTATTTATCCTATGATTTATAAGTTTACGAAGGTATTTCTGCACAGTCTTTTTCGAAGACTTACCTACAGAGGAGACAAATCTTTGCAATCCGTGTTATCCATGTATCAACCCGTATCAAATGTATTTATGGCTCTATTCATATCACAGACCACGATAGTTAGAACGTTCATGGTTTTAATAAATATTTTAGTATGAACATATCGCATAGATTATGAGTTATGACGAAACGACCCATACGACATGAATCCACTTCATAAACAAATACAAATATAATATCAGTGCCATCTTTAATATCGATGTAACAAACAGAAGAGTAAACAAACAAACAATATAAAGTTACGTCTTCTGGCATCAATTTAAACGCGTATATGTAGAGAAGTAAAATGGAAATTCTACTGCTCCATTTTCCGATTGGCGGAAATGAAATTCCAGAAAATCCTCGTATTTTCGTATACAACATAAGCAGAGCCAAATTCCTTTCCTAACAATGGACGTCTTAACTTGTCGGAACGCCAAAAAAATCAACAAAAACTAGCCAAGTGCGAGTTGGACTCGTGCACGATGGGTTCTGTTCCATTATCTATACAACATTAGATACAAAGGTCGAGAAAAAACGGCAAAAAATTACGTTTGTTTGAGGAGCAAAAAAATATTTTATTTTAAATATTTATCTGTAAAGCGAAGGTAGAACTTAATATTCTGTGAATATTTCAAGCGTCTACCTGTTGCAGTTATTAACACATTACTGGACACTTCGGTCAGGCCTGGTCCTAGTGATATGACACTTTTTTCCCCATACAAATGACACCGACGTCCTGGAACGTCTTGTCACATAGTATAGAAAAACTAACGTCGAAATAAAACGTGGCCAAAGCTTAAGCGACAAACGCGTGGGCCTCCGTGCCGTGATACCGGCTGACTGACGGGAACAAAAACGACGTCGGCAAACTTCGTGCGCATTGGGAAGCGGTCGTGCGTACGCGCCGACCATAGACGATACTCACATATTGACATTTAATAATTTCGTTGTAATATGACATATGATTAATAAAAGCCTTGCGACACTTAATAATAACATTATGTGTTGGTGACTCTTATTAAAGCATAAATAGAGATCAAATTATAAAAACAAGAGCCCCTATTTCGACGTGTGTACACATCCGTCACATCGTGATGTTACCCGAAGGACGTCCATAGACGTCGTGTCCAGTAATGTGTTAAGATCTAACAAAAAAACGGCAAAAAAATACGTTTATAGTATGGGAGCCCTCCTTAAATATTTATTTTATTCTGTTTTTAATATTTGTTGCTATAGCGGCAACAGAAATACATATCACGGTTCATGAGATACAGCTTGGTGACAGACAGACAGACAGACGGAAAGTGAAGTCTTAGTAACAGGGTCCCGTTTGGCACCCTTCGGGTACGGAACCCTAAAAACCGGCCAAGAATGTATTTAATATGTACATTAGGGATTTTTACATCAAATAGTGAGGCGTAGGTTACTTTGTACTAGATAGCGTGCCCACCGCGGATTGGCGATTTCAAGCGCTGAGGTATGTAAATAGCTCAGAAACTCAGGTTTCCTCACGATGTTTTCCTTCACGGTTAGCGAGTGGTATTGCTACTATAATTTCACTAATGTACATAACTTACAAAACAAAGTCATAGGTACATGCCCGCACTGGGAATCGAACCTGGGTCTCCCGCTTCCGAGTCCAATGTTCTACCCAGTGGACTACCACTGCTGTGAAATCAGGCCTATAGTGAAATAGCGATTGAAAGTTTCGGCAAGTCGATTATAAAACGGTGGAGCCATAGCTGTCCAACGCTTAGCATTAAACGAAAACAAGTGAAATATGAAATACCTAAAACTCTAATTACTATGGATCTAGGCTAGGTACCTAATTATTTAGTAACTGCCATTTATAAAACCCTCCCAGAGGAATTATGTACTTAGTAAAAGCCTCAAAAAAGCACATTTTAAAAGGATGCTTAAGCGCTTTGTTTTAAGCAGTTTATAAACCCGTCCTATGCTTCAGATTTAGAAAGTATTATCGATACTGTTTGTTGTGTAGATTGTGTAAGTTATGTTTATAAGTTATAGTTTTTAAGTTATATTTTCTTGTTAATTATTAAGAATAAATATAAATAAATAATAAAATTAATCATACTTTATTGCACAATAATGTTATTAGACCTAATCGTTTTTGAGTTACTACTAAGAATGCAATCCATGTAAACCGATAAACAGATAGACTGACGACGGATACAAACGTAATAAAATTATAAATACACAGACCGAACTCACGGGTTTCTTAATAGACAACGAAACCCAAAAAGTAAGGGAAATCCCGAAGGAAATTCCCGTTCACTCCTTACAATGGACTAAATCGAATGGACAGATCTCTGGCGACATTAAAAATGTACACAAGGACTCCACACTGCATAATAAAAATGATTTTATTCATCTTACTTCATAAATAAATAACATTCTACAAGATTTGGATGCAAAAAGCCGATTTAATAACACGGGGTCGCCTTCTACAAGAGTGAACACACATTGTACCATTAACTTTGTTTTGTAAGTAACGTAAAGGAGATGCATCATGGCCTACGTACAACGACTGCTATGAAATTTATGTCACTCGAAAGCTTATTTAATATGTAACTTCATATAATAATTTATAATTTTTAGAATACTGCCCAAAAATTCTAAATAAAATGTTTTTTTTCTTTTTTTTTTCTTACTGTTACCACCCAGAGGAATAAAAACTTCAAATGTCAATGTCATGTCATAAATGAAACATAACCTTCAAAATGCTGATTGAAGGACTAATTGTGTGATTATAATAATAATATCTGTGAAAATAAGTCTTAGTGAAACGTTTTTGAATGTGGAATGATTTATACAGCCAGTGATCTCTTGGCTGGCTTACATACGCATTGTCTGAGCTTACTGGACTCCCGGTTTCTTGTACAGTAGGTAACAAGATGTTTTTGGTTTTCTGCGTATACTTTGGCCAACTAAGAGCGGTTCACGAGAAACAGGGGGTTACCCTCCATTAAACGGGACTTAATACCAAAGCAGAATCAATAAACTAGCCCTTTATTCGTCCACTGCTGGACCTAGACCTCTCCTAAAGCTGACAAGTTCTATTTGTCCTCGGCTATCTTCATCCAGTCGCTGCCAGCAATCTGCTTCAGATTCTCGGTCCTGTCCCGGGAGTCCTGTGCTGCGTTCGCCAACCTTATATTGGAGTGACATTGCTTTTGTACCATAATAGACAAACTCAATTCAAACGGGACTTAATCCTTAGGAAATCCATTGGATAACTAAGCCACGGGCTTCCACACTATCTTATCAGTCATACATGCTGGGATACGACCTTAGGACCTTATGATGTGAAACAAACTGATGTAAACACTGCACTACTAATACCTCGCACGCATGTGAAACAACATGTATCCTCTGGGCTACCACTTCACATCAAAACGCCCAACTAAGCATCTACTTTCCACCCGCTTCACATCATAGGATAAGTAATAGAATTACACAACAGGGAAAAGAAACGACCAAGTTAAAACAACTTTTTATTGTACAAAAACAATTATTATCTACAGACCTTATAGTATTAAGTTAGTGCGTCACCGAGAGCATTCGCCTTTTATGTAGCAGATTCAGCATAACATTACAGTACTGATGTGTCTTGATTTTGAGCATTCGCTTGCAGTCGTTTTTAAATGTCTGGCAAAGTGGTCATTACCACTGAGCCCGGCAATATTAATCGGCGAAACGAACAAATAACTTCCAAACAACACAATCACTTATCCTTATCAATTGCTTGATTATGTAGCGCTTTTGGGCAACGAATACGTTGCGTAAGCGGATTTTGGAGTTAACACAGCATGTGGCGCTTTTCCTTCCCCCAAAAGTTATGAGAGAATTAGGGAGAATGAGGGAATCGCGTAAATAATTGTATGAAAACGTGACATTTAATTTAACCTGACCGCCAAGAAGTTTAATGCCGTCGTAAGTTACATTTACATACATAATACTTACTACATTGACACAGTATAACAAGTAATGACAAGTTAAATAAAGTACCAGATGATAGCATACAAACCTCAGATGACTGTTGATTCGACGAATGGGGGACCTGGAGCTAACTAGGGCTGTGAACAAGTAATCGCTTTTAAAAAAATCGATTAATTAAAAAAAAATTGTTTAAAATATTTTTAAAAAGAATAAGAAAAAGAGAAATGATTTATTAAAAATCGTTTTAATAAATCGTTTCACTTTTTCCTCTTTCAGTTTTTAGTTTTTGTGACACAAACATCGATTTTTGCAAAAAAAAATTTTTTTTTGCTTAGAAAATCGATTTTTTAAATGAATTTTAAAAATAACTTAATTAATCGATTATGAAAACAATCTATTTTTACGTGCAATATCACATCCCTAGAGCTAACTAGCGCAAATGATGGATTAAATCTTAACTGAGTATTTTCTTATACGTTCTTGCAAAAAGTGAACATCATTAATCACAATAATGGTTATAGCTATTTTTGTTGGGTTAATAATATGAGAATTTTATCGTTTTTAACTAAAAACGGATGTACAAGATGTAATAAGAGAATATTATACAAGATATAGAGGTCTCGTATTAGAAAAAATCTAATCACAGACTAAGGAGAAATATCTGAGTTGCATACCTATCGTACGTTGGGCAACCCTATATTATTTTTAAAGTGACAGCTCGTAATGCGGGTTGCAAGCTCAATTATTTATGTTCCACTTTATTATATTTTATAAATTATAGGGCAATAGTTAAAAATCTGATTATACATCTCATAATTGAGCAAGATTATCGTCTCTACGGTCGTGAAAACTTGGTTCGAGTCGTACTCCTAGAACCAGCTCTCATACATTTTTTGGATCTCCTTTGCGAATGTGTAGTGGCAATACCACTCGCTTAATGAAGGAAAACATTGTAAGAAAGCTCTTGTATCTGGAACTGGTTACACAGTCTTCATCGCTTGTAACATGAGGATAAGTGCGGAAATCAATGGTGTAAACAAGTATCTGCGTAAGTTTTAGCGAAAATCGTAGAAACATATTGAAACCTTAAAAACCTATTTTTCCTCAGCACCGGTTAGTGGAACAAAAAGAATATTGAAACCTACTATTTTAGGAGTACCCGAAACCGAAACCGGCGTGCGTGCATGCAACGAATAATGAATGTTGAGAAAGCGAAAGTGATCTGTCAGGATCGTGGCAAGTGGCAGTACCTGGTCTCTGGGATACAGGCGTGAGTTTATGTATGTATGTATTTTAGGAATATTTTCAAGGCTGGGTGTAGTGTGCGCTGGCTGAAGAGAAACACCGCGAACGTTGAATATGTGTTTCGCTTGGCAAACAGAAAGGGTCCAATACCCTTTTGAGCTGACGATTAGATAACCTCAAATAGGAAAGAGGCACTGAAACTAGATGAAAATTAAAAAATAGGTGCTTACGTATACCTAATTGTCGGTATTTCCATCCAAGATCGCGTGCAAAATGCCCAGATTATAAGAAGGGTCGCCATTCTGAAGTGGAAACAAGCAGGTAATCGTTCAGAGGACAAAATATGGAGTTGCTAGTTACCACACAAAATTAGCAACCGAGGGCCGGACGTAGAAACGTAGGCCAACCAGCCAGGTCGCGCGACGACAACGCAGCAGTAAAGATATGGAGAAGGTTAGCGCAGAGTAGAAGCGACTGGCGCGTGCATACAGATGCCTTTGTCAAACAGATAATATCAATCAATCAGCCCATATTCGTCCATTGCTAGACATAGGGCTCCCCCATAGCACGCCACTTCTTTCTGTCATCGGCCATCCTCATCCAGTCGGTCCATCGAGCTGGTGGGCATCCTACGCTGCGTATACCAGCCGCCCAATCGGCTGTAATTAATATGGACGGGCTAAAATTAAGATGATAATGATGAAATCATAATCATGAATATTTGAACATGGCAAGTAAAGAACGTTGAAGGAAAACATCGTGAGGAAATCTGAGTGTCTGAGCTTACATACCCATACATACCTCAGCGCTTGGAATGGCCAATCCGCGGTGGGCACGCGTGGTGATTAAGCCCATACTCTCTCCCTGAGAGAAGGCCTGTGCCCTACACTGGGAGGCATATAGGCTGCTTATGAAATAAAGAGTGTGCTGAATCTAGGTTATAATTGGCAATAGACACTAGTATAGTACGCACTATTGTTTAAAGCTCTGTGGCGTAGCTTTTTTAATTCAATTCATAAAATATAATTTATACTAATATAAAATTCATATAAAGTTGTTAACGCTTGAAATTGCCAACCCGCGGTGGGCACTCGTGGTGATTAAGCCCGTACTCTCTCTCTCTTTGAGAGAAGGCCTGTGCCCTTCAGTAGGACGTAAATAGGCTAAAAAAAAGTTGTTAGTTTTCTTATTCTAGAGTTTACATCGCACTGTCATCGCTCGCCACTTGAAGATGGCGGTTCACAGCAATGATTCAGTTAGGTACATATACGAGCCCATAAAAATATCAATATTTCCTAAAATCAAGCTTCTTGGGTGGAACTGTATATAGAAGCATTGCCTTCATTAATTTGGATCATCGCACAACTCAGTATCCTTAGTTGGCACGCTAAAACAACTGATCAACGTCGCCGGCAGCCAACTAGGTCATTCGTTAGTTAGATATCCAACTAAACAGACCGTTGCAAAGCTGGAAAGGCCATTTGGGCTATTTACAATTTGCATTTAACACAATAGTGCTCTTGTTATCTCGTGCTGCGGTGATAGCCAACAATACCTACCACATAGATTTCGGTACATTTGCACCCAGTGATGGATTGGCGTTTGTTTTCGCCTGCAACATGTTAAACGGATCTCTCTTTGTTTACTGATGAACGGGCCCCCAATCTAGCTCAATTTGCTATTTGAATAGGAAATTGTTGTTTTTGACTTGCGCTGCGAACCATTTATCACGCCATGTTACTGAAAATTATCGTACCATGTTACTGAAGATAAACGCCTGTAAGTTTAAATAAGCTTCACGCGAAAGTTAAGCTAAGCACAACTTTGATATTTTTTTATGTAACTTCCTATATACGTCCCACTGCAGAGCACAGAGAGAGAGAGAGAGAGTATAGGCTTAATTGTCACGCGTGTCCACCGCAGATTGGCAATTTCAAGTGCAGAGGTATGTGATCATCTCAGACACTCGGGTTACCTCACGATGTTTTCCTATACCAACTTCATCTTTATTATAATAATCCATAGAAATGCTGTCATAGATTAGCTTTTACTTTTTTTCCATCTATGATGGTCTCGCGGGGTGATTAAGGCCGTACTCTCTAAAAATCTCTTTCTCTCTCTCTCTCTCCGTATGAGAGAAGGCCTGTACCTTGCAATGGGACGTGCTGCTTATTTGTACGTACTAATACAGAGTTGAACCATGCACGACCCATGTTTGTATAATCTCGCGACTACACTGACCTCTTTGATATTTCAAACCTTACTTTCTTTTTGTCGCGCCCTTTTTTTTCTTTTCACAAGAGAAATTTCTGTCGCCCCATTTGAATAAAATTTATTTTTTGAAATTAAACATTCATAAGCATTACACTTTACTAACGTTGTACTTACAAAACTTCAAGTAGGTAAGTGAGTCCGGAATTAAGTTAGTGAATTGTTTTTTTTTATTATTTTTTCCCCATATTCACTTTTATGTCTCATTATACCATCGATTTGTTCAGCGCCGCCATAAAACGGTTCACAATGGCCACAATGATAACCGATCTGCAATAAGAGTGATGTGTTTGTATTTTGTTAATTCGTTGGTACGAAAGTTAAGCAACACAGGGCGCGTTCAGTGCATGGATGGGTCGCCGTCTATGCCTAACGCTAGTGGCATTTTTCCGAGCGGTTCCGTGCTTCGCAAGGCACGTTAAGCTGTTGGTGCCGGCTGCCGTCGATAGATGGCAGCCGTTAAGCCAAGTCAGAGGCCTTAGGGCGGCTTGACAACTTCTGACAGTAGACGAGCCACTAGTCTACAAGCCTCCACCAATCCGGACTTGGCCCCCGTGGTGGAGTATGGCCTATACCTTCCTCAGGGAAGAGTCCCGTGCCCCTTGGTGGGGACATAATGGGTTGATGATGATGACCTCAGACTTCATGGTATCGCCTAAGTATTCTATTTGTTAGTGATAATTTTGTCCTCTTTTGTTGTCCAAATTTTATTAGTCTAGCAGTGACTGATATTGTTTAAAACTAACTTTAGTATCTTTAACATTATTATATTAAGACTGTTCTTACGTGGAGTGCTGTCTCGCTCGCACAAATTAATCATTTTAGTGATTGTAAAAAAATTAGTACTTATACTTTTCATAAATGTGCTCTGAGGGTTTGATAGATAATAAAATTGCGAACATTCAAGCCATAATTATATGAATTTTTGCAATTTCTTATAATGTACTAAGATTTTGATTCAGAAAGAGCTACGAAGATTTTTGTATGGGGCCTGGCATAGTTCATAGTGGCGCCCTCTATATTTTTTTCAATATCGTAGAGCATGATGAAACCTAGCTAGATCGATAGAGGACAAAAAAGTAAACAAGAAATTATTAAGGTCACCATGTCCTAAAGTGGCACGTTTAGGAGTTATTGAGCTTTGAAGTTTGTATGAGATTTTTATAAAACTTAACTTTTGAATCATTTTTCACTAAATACTGGACTATATGCTTGGCACCTGTGACTTGTTGCCGATTCTTGACTAAATTGCTAAATAAGACGTAGAAAAAACACCCAGTTTATTATAGATACCGTATATTAAGGCACCCGAGGTAAAGTACACTAAGGTACCTACCTACCACCTAAACCTATCTATATTAATTAAACTGTAGGTTTATATTGACATGTTTTGAATTTGAATCGAATTGAACGAATTGGATGCATGAATAATACTATAATTTCATGTATATATGTATATAAGTAGGTAGGTACCTACTAGACATAGCTACCCAGACTTTAAAAAACATCAAAGTAGGTTTGAATCCCCGAGAAAACTCATATCAAGTGACAAATTCAGTGATGAAACTCAGTTAGTGGAAATTCCATACAAACTTCAAAGCTCAATAACTCCTAAACGTGCCACTTTAGGACACGGTGACTTTAATAATTTCTTGTTTACTTTTTTGTCCTCTATCGATCTAGCTAGGTTTCATCGTGCTCCACGACATTGAAAAAAATATAGAGGGCGCCACTGAGACTATTCCACTAATCTTCGTGGCTCTTTGATTCTAAGACTAATAATTTTTGAAACAATTTTTCTTTAAAGACTACGTATAGAAAAACAAAAATATATTTAAAATGTCCGTAATTTAATCATGCATCAAACCCTCAGACCAACTTTATCAAAAGTTTACTCATATTATTACAATATAAAAAAATATAAATTGTGCGAGCAAGCAGCATGCTCCACGTAACAGCAGCCTTAAAACTATTTATTTAATTTGTCTTTATTAAAAAGCATAGAAACTGATTTAGACATCTAGACATTGGAGGGTTCTTGATGTACATCATTAAAAATGTATGTGCCTTCAAAGAAACTGTATGTAGTTTTATTGCAATAATAAATAGAACAACAGAATAAAAACAGGATAAAAGATAATTTGCAATTAATAGGTAGTTGTCAGTGACAATGTCTCGTCAAAAGGTAAAGTAGCAATGAAAATCCAAAATAAATCTAGAGTGGGTAACGTAATTTTAAATTTTAATTTAAAAATAACAGACAGAATGAAAGAAAAAAATAAAAAAATGGTGTAAAGAGGTTTACACCATTACGACATGTTATCATCTTATACAGGCAAGAAGGTGTCAAACCTTCATGGCATGACGTATGTGAAAAAAAAACAGAAGCGCTCCTTTTTCGTTGTTGGTTGAGTGGTATTATTACTTTTTCATGAAGAAAACTAAACATCTGAAAGTAGCAAAATTATAAGAGATTCACAGTGTTTCGTTGGTGAAAGATATTTTATCGGATTTTAGACTAAAAAGTGAGATTTTAAAATAAGAGGTGTGGTTGAGTAGTTCTTATGGGAAACTTTAGTTTAGATTAATTGTCTAGAAATTCTCATTGAAACTTCAGCTAGATCCAATACTACAATAATTCTGTGTTTCCTGTGGAAAAAACGCTGTTTGTTGTAATTAAATTTCTACTTTGTTCTGACCGTACACGTTGAATTCGTATTATTTATGAATCAGTCTAATCAGTCGGGGAAGGGTGACAGTTGGGCGTTTTCTGTGGCCCGCGGGGCACTGGGCACTAACGCTTTCTGGCCGCAAAAACATTATCAATTTGCTTTACGCATTTAATTGCCTTTCACTATCACCGTCCGCAGTGGTGAACGTTCCTTCTCAAGGAACATTATGAACCAAGCACATCTTAATCACATCACTTTGATGAATATTGGCTACGATCTTCTCAAAGAGGTCGATGTGAATAGTACATTATTTCTAAATGTGCACAAATTAAATTGAGAAGCGGTGGTAGCCTAGTGGGTAGAACATTGGACTCGGAAGCGGGAAACCCAGGTTCGATTCCCAGTGCGGGCATGTACCTATGACTTTGTTTTCTAAGTTATGTACATTTGTGAAGTTATAGTAGCAATACCACTCGCTAACGGCGAAGGAAAACATCGTGAGGAAACCTGGGTGCCTGAGCTATTCACATGCCTCAGCGCTTGAAATCGCCAATCCGCGGTGGGTACCCATACTCACTCTCTGAGAGAAGGCCTGTGCCCTACAGTGGGACGTATATAGGCTGCTTATGAAATTGAGAAAAGTTTATTTGTAACAGTCTTGTTCCAATTAATACTATGAACTTTATAGTCTAGCGCTGACTCAATCCGGCACAGGGCCCTTATTATGAAGCAGCTATATGTTCGGAAGGGTCGTCAACGTCGCGCTTGAGCCCGACAATTCACTCGAATCTAGCGACAAATACGGTTCTCTTTTTGAATATTTTCGAAGTTTCCTGCCACTAACCATGGAAATGCATGGCTCTTTTTTAGCCCAATGACGTCATATCATATCTTGAGATACGGATTTTGGCACTGACAAGCGACTTCCCATGATGTCGCATTTTTCATAATAAGGGCCCTGGATGTCTTTTATGGGCTTTGTAAATAGATATAATATAACTCTTTGCTGAAATACTATGTAAGTATCCTTTTTTAGTACCTAATCAATTTATACTCAGCACAAATATAGCTGTGATTCATAGACTTATTTTCTGTAGCGTGTCAGCGTATTTTTCCTATGAATAAAATATGGCGATGTACAACAATAATAAAAAGGTTTCTATCTGAATAAGTTTTTACGACTTATTTTCGGGTAAACTCGGGGAGATACGGGGCTACTAAGCCGACTCTAGAAGATTTGTCAAAAAGCCAAGCTCTCAAAGTTTCGCGACATGACAGGGAACTTTCTAAGAGCGTAAATAATACTCTCTCCAACTTTAAGAGAGGGACACGACGAATGTTTCGTTTAGCTAATTCTAACATTTAATAAACATTTCGCTAACTTTAAGTAAAACTTAGTTATTCAAATGGAAACCATTCGGAACTGAACCCAAAATGTAGTAAGCTTTTCTTGAGCAGGGGTATTTTCGGATTTTCCATTGAGTCTTAAGCTCGATATTATCCGTAACATTAACGAAAAAAATTAAGTACATCACTGCAACCCAGCGTAATATCGTTTTAGGTAGAGATATCTTATTCTTAAATAGTACGTAGGTACTATTAAAGTACCCGAAACCGGCGTGCGTGCATGCAACAACTTATGAATGTGTAAGAGTGAGTCCCCAGGGGTGTCCCAAATATGAAAGCAACTATATTAGTTAAATTATTAGGGGTTAAAGTATGAAATTGCCGTTTTATTGCAATAGGTTCTTTGAATTGACATAGAATCTTCATGGTTTGAGGTTTTCGAACGAAACTTTTTTCAAATGGTTTCTATGATGTTCTTTTTTTAAAAAATGTGAAACATTTGAATATCGACCTTCAATTTTATTGTTTTTGTTATTCAATTTAGACAAGAAAGATGGATACTGCGAAAATTCGAGTGAATTTTGAATACGAGTTCCGACGCGGAACTAACGCGGCAGAAACAGCCCGCAATATCAATGCTGCGTTTGGAGAGGGTTCTACTAATGAACGCACCGTGCGATTTTGGTTTAAACGCTTTCGTGATGGAAATTTCGACTTAAAGAACGAGCCACGAGGAAGACCGCCCACACAGGTGAATAACGATGAATTAAGAGAGATCGTGGAAGCCGACCCTAGTCAAACTACCCAGGAATTAGCGGCATGGTTTAACGTTACCTTACCCACAATATTGACTCACTTGCGTCAAATCAATAAAATAAAAAAATACGAAAAATGGGTGCCTCATGATTTGACTGATCTGCAGAAAGAAACGCGTGTTGAAACTTGTGTTGCCTTGTTGATATTCAATATTCGATATTCAAATGTTTCACATTTTTTAAAAAAAGAACATTATAGAAACCATTTGAAAAAAGTTTCATTCGAAAACCTCAAACCATGAAGATTCTATGTCAATTCAAAGAACCTATTGCAATAAAACGGCAATTTCATACTTTAACCCCTATTACTTGGTTTATTTTGTCACACACGACGTGGTTCTAGCGCTACCCATGACTCACTGCTGGAAACAATCAAAAGTGCCTACTCGGCGCTATCCGTGTCCCTACACTTATCCCCACTTAAAAAAAAATTAAAATAACTTATTCTAAATCCTTAAAGTAACACAAAAAAAACATGTATACCATGTAACCATGTATAAATGCAGTGCATAAACAATATGTGACAATAGGTATGTGCATACTACATTTTGCTTACGAATACATTCCAAGTTTCGCCCATCGAGGTTGACG
This sequence comes from Yponomeuta cagnagella, assembly GCA_947310995.1. Taxonomy (NCBI): domain Eukaryota; kingdom Metazoa; phylum Arthropoda; class Insecta; order Lepidoptera; family Yponomeutidae; genus Yponomeuta; species Yponomeuta cagnagella. The sequence goes on along the minus strand of OX371287.1, from coordinate 5,455,686 downwards.
AGCGGATATTAATCAATGTATGTGACACAATATATTATTTCACTTACGAATATAGTATATTTTCAACAAGTTAGCTCTCATGAATAAGTTTAGAAGTAAATTTATTTGTACATAATTAATTATCAAAATGTTTGTTACAAAAATCGTACTGGGCGTCTTACTAGCCTTCCGCTATGAGTTCTTTTTTTACAGTGTCGAATGCGGTTTCGGGGGTGGGATCCTCTGGGCTAGAAGTGGGTGTAACGCCAGAGTTGTCCTTACCATGATTTGTGTGCGACTCTGTTTGCGATGCCCTCGATTGATCGTATGGCTGAAGCAGGAATGCCGGCTTTAGTCGGTCGATGGTTACTCGTACTTGCCTGTGGGGTAGCTGTATCGTATACCATTTGTGAGTCCTACTTATTACCTCATAAGGACAATCTTACGGAGGCTGTAGGGGTTTACGTACCTGGTCATTCTGAATGTAAACGTGGGAACATGAGTCTAAATCTGGGTGTACGAATATGTTCCTGGAGTTTGAGTGGCTACCCCCAGCAGGTCGCAGATGTCTGATGAAATGACGTAATTTTTCCACAAAAGAAGGTAAGTCTTGATTTGTTTCATGGAACTGTGTATAAAATTCACCCGGAAGTCTGATGCTGCGACCAAAAACTAACTGTGCTGCGCTTACTCCGGAATCGCTACGAATTGCTGCCCTTAGACCTAATAGTATGGTAGGCAATTCATCGCTCCATGATGTTTTGTCTAGCCTTGCCATAAGTGCGGCTTTGAAACTGCGATGCCAACGTTCGATCATACCATTACATTGTGGATGGTATGGGGTTGATCTATTTTTCTTTATACTCGTACCTACCTAGGAGCTTCAACAGATTGACAAAAAGATCGCTTTCAAATTGACGAACTTCGGTCGCTGGTGATGATTTTTGGACTACTAAAACAACATATCCAGCCTTCATATATTACCTTCGCTACTACCTCCGCTGTGATAGTTGGCACTGGCACAGCCGTATATCTATTGCCGTCACCATATATCTAAAGCCTTCTTGAGTGGTAGGCAATGGCCCTACAATGTCAATATGGACGTGATCGAAACGATCACATGACTCGAATCGCCCTATCATGTGAGTTAGTGTGACGTATTACCTTTGAGCGTTGGCATCTATTACAGCTTTTCGCCCACGTTCCTACATCCTTATTTAATCCGGATCAGAAATATCTCTCCGCTACCATCTTTCGCGTCGTCCTGATACCTGGGTGGCTGATATTGTGTATAGTTTCAAAAACTTGCATCCTTAGTTTTTCGGGAATGTATGGTCTAACATTCTTGGTTGAAGTTTCACAATAAACAATTTTATCGGAATTAGGTACATTAAATAATTTCAATTGACAATTAGGTACTTTGTTCGCTCGGCCTACTTACCAGTGTCGCAATCTCGTCGTCGCATTCTAACTCGCCTCTGCTAACTCTGCAAAATCAACGGTTGTCGGTCAAGTTATGCTTTCGATGCGTGTCAATGTAGTCACCATCTATGTGCCGTATGTTAGTTGAATATTCACTTATATAAGATAGCTGCCTGTCGCGGCGTGGTATTTCTTTATCATTATTGGTTTTTTTGAAGACAAATGTTAGTGGCTTATGATCTGTAAATATTCGTAATTCACGGCCTTTTATCTGATTCCTGAAATATTGAACGGATAAGTATATTGTTAAGAGTTCCCGGTCGTAGGTACTATACTTAGACTGTGTGTTCGTCATTTTCTCAGAATAAAATCCTAACGGCGTCCAATCTTTGCCGTTCCATTGTTGGAGTACGGCGCCTACGCATAAATCCGACGCATCTGTCATTAGGGCTAAAGGTGCATTTTGCAATGGATGAGCTAAAGTTACCGCGCTTTGAAGGCTAAGTTTACACTGCTCGAATGCACTAAGCGCCGAATCGTTCCATGTGATTTTTGTTTTATCTTTCTCTTTAGTGTTTAATAGGAATTTGTTGAGTTCCGTCTGATCTTTAACCGCGTAAGGTAAGTGTAACCGGTAAAAATTAATCATGCCCAAAAATCGTCTAAGCTGTTTGATATTTCCGGGGCGTGGAAAATCTGAAATGGCCTTTACCTTATCCTCCAATGGTCTTATTCCTTCTGAAGTCACATTATAGCCCAGGAATTCGATTTAAGTTTCCATGAATGAGCACTTCGATAAATTAATAGTAAGGCCGTATTCCTCAAAACGTTTAAAAACCATTTCTAAGTGTTTTTCATGCTCTATATGTCCCTCGCTCGCTATTAAAATGTCATCTACGAGTATGTAGCAAAAGAGTTGTAACTTCGGATATCCGTCAGTGATGTCTTGAGAAACAGTGACCTGTTCTATACCATTTAGCACAACGTTGTCCATAAGTCTTTGATAAGTTTGAGCGGCATTACATAAGCCAAAGGTCATGCGGGGAAACACAAATAAACCAAAAGGCGTAATGATGGCAGTTTCTCAATATCATCTGGATTAACTAAGATATTATGAAACGCTCGATTGCAGTCAATCCTGGAAAATATTCTCTTACCTGCTAAACTGATGGTGAAATCCTGCAACCTGGGGATAGTATACTGATCAGGTTTTGTCACAGCATTAAGGCATCGGTAATCACCGCAGGGTCGCAGGTTGCCGTCTTTTTTGGGTAAGACGTGCAGAGGACTTGCCCACTCACTCTTGGATGGACGGCAGATACCTACCTCTTGCATGTGCTTGAACTCCTCTTTTACTTTGCTGTATCGATCCGGGGGCAGTGGCCTAGCCTTACTGTATACCGGCGGCTCTGAGGTCTCGATATAGTGGTACCCATTATGTTTAGTATTACCTTTGTAATTTAGCGGCTTCGTAATATGGTGTTTGGAAAGGATATCGTGGCAGGAACTACTTGTGTTTAAGCTACTTATAGATGATTCTTTGTAACTAGTAAGAGGCCCGGATACGGATAAATTCGTAATTTTATTTACTAATTTCTTTGCACTAATGTCAACAATTAGTTTATTATGCTCTATGAAGTCCGCGCCTAATAGATTGGCTTACGTCAGCTATTACAAAGTTCCATTTCAGAGCTCTTCTTAAATTTAAATTTAACTCCAACGTTATCACACCATATTTTATGTTCGTATTTCTGAACCGTTTGCAGCAAACAATTTGTACTCAACATAATTTTCACTTTTGAAACTGGTATGACTGAAATATTCGCGCCTGTGTCCACTAAAAAACGTAAATTATTTTTACGATCAAATACGCAGAGACGGTGGTTTTCCATTACGGCGATGGTATCTCCTGTCCCTTCAGAGGTCACCGCATCTAGTTTTCCGGATTGCGCTGCCAGTTACAAGGCTGTTCACATCTCCTTGCCCTGTCTCCGTAGCGGAAATGGAAAAAACAAAGCCAGTTCGGACTAGCCGGCGACCTATTAGGTGGATCTGCTATTCATCCTGCCTCTAGACCTCGATCTTCCTCTGACTACATCCCTAAACGAAGCGACTTCCAGCATCAACTGGTTCATGTTTGCGATGATCTCGTTAGTGGAGGAGGATGGTGTGGGGGCATTACTCACAGAAGCAACTACGTCACCTACATGGCCTTGTTGCCAGCTCTCCATTACTTTGTCCGCTATTGCTGCGAAGTTGTCTAATTTCTGATCGTGGCTGACCGTCAGAACCGCACGAACTGCTGCCGGCAGGCGAGTTGTCCAGAGGTTGTGCACTGTTTCTTCACTAGCTTGGCAGTTGCGGGCAAGTTCCTTCATTCTACGTAGAAGTTGTGAAGGCTATTGTGTGCCCAGGTCCATCTCGCCCTCTTTCTGGAATTGACGTTCGGACGACTCTTCGTAGACCTGCAATAATCTCTCTTTTATAGCCGCATATTGATTCGTCTCTGGTGGATTGAAAACTATGTCGGAGACTTGGTGCAGTGCTTCACGTGTAAGTATAGATATAACTAACTGGTATTTACAGTCATCACCTCGTTTTTGAGGGTTAAGTATAGCCTCAAACTGTGCGAACCATAGTCTTGGTAGCTCTTGCCAGAACTCCGGCAATCTCGTGGAAACTGATATTGTAGAGAGATCAGCGTGACGTGCCTGGAGTCTGGGCCGGAGCGACAACTTTTGGCGTGGGAGGATTCATTTTTCCCTAAAATGCCACTTCACACAATCTCGAACACTACTCGACACACAAGAGTTCGCTGTAGAGTTCTTTACGCGTGGGTCATCAATGTAAGAGTGAGTCCCCAGGGGTGTCACAAATATGAAAGCAACTTCATTAGTTAAATTACTTGGTTTATTTTGACACACGACGTGGTTCTAGCTCGTTCTACCCGTGACTCACTGCTGGAAACTATCAAAAGTCGCTATCCGTGTCCCTACAAATGTTGAGGAAGCGAAAGTGATCTGTCAGGATCGTAGCAAGTGGCAGTCCCTGGTCTCTGCCTACCCCTCTGGGATACAGGCGTGAGTTTATGTATGAATGTACTTTCTGGCAAAGTGCCTTAGAAACATTTTAATTTACAAATCTATTTATGCATCCAATAAATCTGTACATTATAACTTTGTCTGTTATATGTCTATCTGTCTCATAGAAATAGATCCTAGAGAGTAGTCATAGGTCATCTCGAACAAAATTAGTGTCGCGCAACACAAAATTTAAGCGCACCCAAGCCCTTACAGGGTATAACATAATAATTAAATATCTACAAAAAGCGTGCCTTTCATCAGATGACGAACACCTTTTGCCTTTGGGGACCACTAATATTCGATGACCTCTGAGCTCTCAGTAGGTAGTAAGAGAAATTGCTATAGATCCCAGTCAACATATTACAGCGGGCACTGTGCGAGACAAATTAGTTTCTGTTTGTAAGTCTGTTAATTATTTTATTGATATACGTTATAAAGATGTGTGGCTACTTGATGCAATATCATTAAAAATTGTACATATGACTTATTAAAACGTATAAAAGAACTGTACAATTATTATTAATATTTAGCTTTTTCTTCGATCTCAAACATAAATCATTCACAGATTAACGAACCGTGTGGCGCCGGATTAAGAATAGCGTCGCTGCATTTCCTCCCGTGGATGTTGTAGAAGGCGACTAAGTACATTACCAGGAGACGGGCAGCAGCGTCTTCCTGAGATTCCTATTACATACTGAGATCGTCAACCCGCCTGCCAAGCGTGGCGATTATGGCAAAACCCCTCATGGTTTTCATAAGCCTATGTCCTGCAGTGGGCGTCAAATGGCTGATGATGATGATGAACATATTTTGCAGATCGTTTAAAATGTAATAATATTAATTATAAATACATACATAAACTCACGCCTGTATCCCGTAGGAGCAGGCCTGTATCCCGGAGACCAGAGTTTGCCACTTGCCACGAGTGCTGCTCTAATGCATTCATTCAGCAGCCTGTCCACAGCAATCCATCGCATTGACCATAAAGTCAGCTATAAATTGTGTTAAGAGTTGAACAAAATATTTATTATACTGACAACTTCATTAATGGACTCTCTGGACTGGGAACCTAAGAGACCTAACCTAACCCTATTAAGGCATAATAGTCGTGTGTGAATTTGATATAAGCCAGTGGCCCCTCTTGGGACGCTTGAGTTAGTAAAAGGAACTAAGTAAACTTTCACTGTAGGTATTTTCCTCTGTGCTGTAGGGCAGCTACGGTTTCAATGATATCAACTACATAATATGTGGGGTAGTAATGGAAGATTTCAGCTACAGAAAAAAGATTTAAACGATAAAAATCTGCGGGAAATACCAAGCTGAACCGCAAAATATTTTAATTGGGATTTCATTGAAAAAATTATGAATTAACGAGTCAGCAAACTGTAAGTAGCATTTTATTAAAAACCTATTTAGAGGCTAAAACAATGATATATTTTTTTTTAATTGTCCTCAGCACGGATTAAATAAGTTTACTTATTAGCAAATGGTATTTTAATTTTATTAACTTATCAGCAAATGGTGTGTTTCTTGTAATTTTTCTTACATCAATGTATAAAGTTGTCAAAATGAGTTTATTTTCTGACCAGATTCGTTGCTTATTCTGTTGACCAAAATAATTGTTTACTGCTCTTAATTACTTTTTAGCCTATTTTTGTTGCTGATCAAATATTAATTTTGCGGACCATCATAAAGTTCCCATAACAAAGAAGGGTGGAATTATGGGTAAGATTAGACCTCATTTTGTTCCTGCAATGTTCAAACAACTTGTGTCGTTTTACTATTGGTAGGTACTTTAGACTGAACTGTACGGAAAGGTTCACTCCGCAGGGACGAGTGGAATGAGGTCGTAGTTTAATTTACGAGCAAAATTCTGAAAGACCTTCGACACACCGCTTTGGGTTAATGTATTTTTAATAGGAATAAAACATAGGTATTGGTTATTAAAAAAAGTAAAGCGTGTATTACCATTAATCAGCTCACAGTTAGTTGTTAATTCCATAAATATTATTTTACACATCCCTGACTAAATTGTCTTCAATTATTATAAAGCTCATGACAAGATAATCTGTCAAAAAAGGGGGTATAATGGGTAAAATTAAAACTTACAGGGTGAATTTTTGGTTGTAGAATGCTATAATAATAAAAATATTGTTTAACGTACTGTTGGTAGCATTTAGCGGCAGGATGCCCTTTTCATAAGGTGAGAAACCCTGTATTTAGTGAAATTAAATCAAAGTAAGTACAAAGTAAAAATAAAAGTCAACAGTACTGTGAACTGTATTCATATTCAATCATAAATCAATTTAAAAATTTTATACGTATATAAATCGGATTATGTAGTTACATCATTTCCAACTTAAGTAGTTTTTGGATTTGTCTCCACTATAATAAAACATGGAGCAATTCAACGAAAAAAAAATTAGAAAGTAAATTAATTTTTAAGTTCACAGATTATAGATTGTCCTAATCATGAAAAAAAGGTCAAGTAACAAGCGTATCACAGGATATGCAGCACTGCCTTTTATACTAAGTATTTCTGAAGCGTGGCAGTGGCTAGTCAGGGGTAGCGGGTGAAATATTAAATTTTCTGTTGCAATGAACTGGGCTCCGGGGTGGGCAATATATCAACTACGTGACGTCCGACTGCATAGTTTTAGAAAAGCTGACGGCGCCACGCCATCCACCGCGCCCGTCCGCGACGAGAATTTTTGTCCCAAGCTGAAATCCTGACTAATATTATAAACGCGAAAGTTTGTATGTATGGATGGATGTTTGTTAGGTACTCTTTCACGCAAAAACGGCTGAACGGATGCCGATGAAATTTTGCACAGAGATAGATTATAGTCTGAATTAGCACATAGGCTATTTTTTATCCCGGAAAAATACACATCCAAATTACTACGCGAACGAAGTCACGGGCAACAGCTAGTAGGTCATATTATTTATTTAGAACCACTTCAGCCGAGGGATTATGCGCACTCTACTGTACTCTAGTTCCGTTCTTCCGTAACCGTTTTAAGGTGAAACGATAATAAATGCCGGATATTTTTTCAAAATGTTTTCATTCAAAGTAGCACAGAAACTGCGACTGTGTAATTTTATTATCCATCACACCCTCCGACTACATAATATATATCAAAAGCATACAAATTTTATCATAATCACAAAAAAGTTTGAATTGTTTGAGCAAGACATTTCAAAATCTTGATCGTTTTAAAGAAAAAATTGACAAAAGAAAAGTACTAAACTTAACTACCTATCATTGTTTAACTTCAAACTGTTTGTTTCTCGTCAGAAATGAAGAAAGTGCTGTTTTACTGGTTTAACACTTGCCACGTTCCTGAAAAACCACTTTCGTTTCATCAACATTCATTAGTCGATGCATACACGCACGCCAAAAAACTTTGAAAAATTCCATTCGTTTTATCCCGGTTAGATTATACAGTATTTGGCTGTCATTTGTTCACTGTCAGTCTATAGCATCCTTGATTCAGGCCAATCGGTTATGCTTTTTAAAAAATCGGTTAACACTGGTGAGGATCGCTGGCCAGCTGTCAATGTGCCGTCGATCCTGACCAATAGGAGCGCCCCGCCAACATTCGCGGCACGCGATTGGCGCCAACCTGTCTCCCACAGGCGAGTTTACTTGAAGCTGAAAATATTCTAATAAGATGCTCGGCTACCAGCAGCATGTAATTATGTAAATAATAATATTTCTCTTTTAAATAATTTGTTAAAGTTTAAGCAAACGAGTACTAGTCTTTATTTGCTACACTCTGTCGGTAGTTGTGTTTATTATATCATGTAGGGAGATGAGTTTCGACAATATAGCAGTTCAATACCTCACTTGCTGTTTCATTGACGCGTGTCTCTGCACACCCACATAACATGGCGCAGCCGGCTTAGAAAGAACTTTAAAACATTTACGAAAGTCGTAGTAAAGTGTAATAAACTGTAGTGCGTACAAATATCAAACAAATACATTTCATATCCGGATTACAAACTAGATCGGAGCGATGGAATCTATCTTGGCACCTCCGCCGCCATTTTCCTTTGTGAACAACTTAGATAGTGTGACCTCGGGGAATTTGTCAAAAGAATGGGAGAAGTGGAAAAAATCATTTTTGATTTATCATGAGGCGTGTGAACTAAAAAATAAAGAAAAAACAGTACAGGTGAACATTTTGTTGCATGTGATTGGTGAGCAGTGCCGGGATGTTTATGAGCAATTTAATGAAACATTTACGGATTTACACAGTCTACTAAAAAAGTTTGATTCTTTCTTTTTGCCCAAAAAGAACTTGACAATAGAAAGACACCGCTTTTTTACCAGGGATCAGCGGGACAGCGAATCGATTGAGCAATATTCATTTGAATTAAAAAAACTGGCATTAAACTGTGAATTTAAGGAGCTCTGTGATGAATTAATCAAAGATAGATTAATTTGTGGCATAAAAGAAAGTTCATTACGCGAGCGATTGTTACGTGAACCGGACTTGACTCTAAAGAAAGCACTAGAAATTTGCAATATTGCGCAGATATCAAAATTACAAGCTGGAACAATAAAGAAGGAGTACGTGGAGCATAAGGCATTCAACGTGAACATAGAAGGTTCAGATACAGAATCTGGAGGCACAAACAATCAAGCATACTCGTATTGTCATTGGGTAGCGCAGCGAGGTAGAGGAACGTCAACGTCTCGCGGCCCTGGAGCGAGAGTGATGAAGTGGGGGCGGCCATCGGGACCGGCGCACCCGCCAGTGCAGCGCGGCCCGCCACCGCCGCCACCGTCGCCGCTCCGGCGAGGGTCGCCGCAATATCAACAAAATAGTCCTCGTGAAAATATGTGCGTGTCGTGTGGGAGGTCACACAATAGGTATCAGTGTCCGGCGACTGGACGACAGTGTTTAAAGTGCAACAAATACAATCATTTCGCTCGGATGTGTAACCACAATGTGTACGAGATGTACGTAGAGGAGGAAGCCGCTGATCAGGTGATCTATGCATTTAACACAAGTTTTAGTGACTGGTCTACTGTTTTAAGTATAAATGGTAGCAACATCCGCTTTAAGCTTGACACGGGGGCTGATGTAAATGTTTTGCCGCTTAGTTTCTTGAAGCAAATTGACATTTCAGAGAGAGAGTTACTCAAATGTACCTTCAAATTGCGAAGTTACTCAGGCGGAGATATTAAAGTACTTGGAAGATGTAACTTGAAGGTTCAATTCAAAAATACATTTTACATTCTAGAATTTGTGATAGCGGATGTGTCTTCTCCACCAATTTTAGGTAGATATTCATGTGAGGAGCTGAACATGGTGAAATTAGTTTTGGCAGTAAACGAAAACAAAAGTGAGCTTAAAGATACTATTTTAATACAGTACCAGGACGTTTTCGATGGAATAGGTTGCATGCCAGGAGAGCATACAATACAGGTGGATAGTAGTGTTAAGCCGATTGTACACGCACCTAGAAAATTACCTGTAGCACTAAAAGACAATATCAAGAAAAAACTAGATGACATGGTTGAACAGGGAATACTTGCCAAAGTAGAGGGCCCAACCGATTGGGTAAATAGTATGACAGTGGTTAAAAAGGCTAATGGGGATCTCAGAATATGCTTAGACCCTCAAGACCTAAATAAGGCCATAAAAAGGGAACACTTTAGATTACCGACCTTAGATGAAATTACAGTGAATCTAGCAGGGTCTAAGATATTTAGCACTGTAGATGCAAAACAAGGATTCTGGCAGCAAAAGTTACATCCAGATTGTACACATTTGTGTACATTTAATACACCATTCGGTCGGTATAAATTTTTGCGATTACCTTATGGAATTACTTCGGCTTCCGAGGTGTTCCATAAAAAAATGTATGAACAATTTGATGATATACAGGGTGTTTGTTTGTTCGTGGATGACTTATTAATTTACGGTAAGACACAAGAAGAACACGATGAGACATTAAAGAAAGTTTTAGATAGATGCCGAGAGATTAATTTAAAATTAAATAAGAATAAATGCAAATTCGGACTGAAAGAAATTACATACTTAGGTCACAAGATAACGGGGGAAGGTATTTACCCAGATGAATCACATACGTCAGCGATCAGAAACATGCCATGCCCACAGAACAGTAAAGAATTAGAAAGGTTTTTAGGATTAGTTAATTATGTTGGTAATTTTATTCCAAACCTGTCACAAAAAACACATGTACTCAGAATATTGCTAAAGAAAGAAACTGAATGGCATTGGTCAGTTGATCACCAAAGAACATTTGATGAACTAAAACAGTGCTTAGTAAGTGTACCAGTACTTCAGTATTACACATTAAAAAAGCCTGTGGTAATTTCAGTCGACGCGAGCAGAAACGGGTTAGGAGCCTGTTTGATGCAGGATAGCTTGCCTGTATGTTATGCGTCACGATCTCTCACAAAAGCGGAAGAGTCGTATGCGCAAATAGAAAAAGAGTTGTTGGCATGCGTTTTTGCTTGTGAAAAATTCTATGCATATATCTATGGTAGGGGTGACGTAACCATAGAAACTGATCACAAGCCCTTAGTAAGCATAATTTGCAAACCAATAGCGTCTGCTCCGGCGAGATTACAACGAATGCTATTACGTTTACAACCGTACAGTTTTAAATTAATATACAAGCCAGGAAAGTACTTGTATGTCGCTGACGCACTATCACGGGCGGTGGAACCGGTTAGCGACAGCTGTGGTGATAGTTTAATAACAATACCGCGCGATTATTTAGAAGCGCAGGCGCAAGTATGCGCAGTTTCTGTTAGCAATCCACTCACAGATACACATTTTATGCGTATACAAAAAGAAACCGAAAAAGACACAGAGTTACAAGTTATAGCGAAGTACATAAAAGAGGGATGGCCACTACATAAATGCTCATTATGTAGTGAAGCTATGCCCTACTGGAATTATAGAACTGATTTATCAGTTGCCTACGGATTGGTGTGGAAGAACGATAGGGTTGTTATTCCTAAATCAATGCGAACGGACATGCTTAAAAAAGTACATATAGGCCACCTTGGTCTTGAGAAATGTAAATTACGAATACGGGAAACAATGTTCTGGCCGCATGTAACATCTCAATTAGAAGACCTAATTAACAACTGTCAAGCTTGCCTAACATATAAAAATCAAAATAGGAAGGAGACACTTATTCCTCACGAGGTTCCCCAGAGAGCATGGTCAAAAATAGGCTCAGATATTTTTCATTTTGAAGGTAATATTTACCTAATTGTTATTGACTATTTTAGTAAATATATAGAAGTGGCAAAGATAAACTCGCTAACGTCAGAGTGCGTAATTAATGAATTAAAAAATATATTTAGTAAACAAGGTATACCCGATGTGGTGATGTCTGACAACGGTCCAGAATTCAGATCGCAATGTTTTCAGCAATTTTCTAATGACTGGAACTTCGAGCATGTGACGTCATCACCTCGGTACCCGCAGTCTAACGGGCAGGCTGAACGCGCAGTACAGATAATAAAAAATATACTAAAGAAAACACGCATTGAAAAAACTGACTTCAGATTAGCAATGCTAGAATATCACAATACACCGATAAGTAATACTTTGCCTTCTCCATCAGAACTACTTAATAATAGAAAGCTCCGAAGTATCATACCATGTCAACCAAAATTACTGCACCCTAAGATACATCGTAACGTGAAGCAAGAATTACAAAGTCGGCAAGAAAAACACAAACAGCACTATGATAGGGGCGCTCGAGACATGTCGTCATTAAAAATAAACCAGAAAGTAAAAGTTAGAGTAGACGGGCGCTGGGTAAGTGGCATGGTGCTAGCTCTGGTAGGTATAAGGTCATACTTAGTATCAATAGAGAAGGGTGGAAGTTTAGTGCGCAACCGCAGACATTTAATAGTTGATTCTGAGCTACGCCCGGATTTCAGTGAACAAAACTCAGACATGTTACCTTATGACGATATTAAGATAAGTGAAGATATCAGTGCATCACCATCTTCGGCTCCTCAACGAATTGCTCCTCAGCCTCCGTCTCAAGCACTCCCTCTTAACCAGCCGACCACTAATCAATACATTACTCGTTCCGGCAGAATAGTGAGACCTCCTGATCGGTGGGGCTACCAATAAATCTACTGGCCTAGACGGAAGAAGAAAACATTACTTTATCAATAAGCTTTAAAACCTGTACATACTTACCTGCGAAAATATGATGTAATTAGCATTTGTTAAATAAGTTAGATAAAATTAAAAAAAAAAAACAAAAAAAAAAAATAAAAAAAAAAAAACAAAAAATAAAAAAAAACAACGTGTGCACATACATACTTACCTGTAAAAATATTATGTAATTAGTCATGTGTTATACTTTATAATTTATATACCTACCTAGTTAGCTAGTTACAGGCACTATAATAATGTAAAATAAGCGTGCACAAACTATAGAATCACAAGATTGTAGCTGTAAAAACTAATATGTAGTTAACTATTGAAGGTTACTAAACTCTTAAGGTTAATATAGCCTATCAAAATAATAATCTAAAAGAGACACCAGCTTGTGTCGACACAAATGAATGTATTTATAGAAATAACTTCCTGTCAATAAATGAGATGATTTTTTTTCTTCTTTCGTAATCGTTTAATTATTTGCATTGGTTCAGTTTATTTCTTAAGTTAAAGAAAACCTGTAAGAAGTAGGTATTTTGTTACGAATGATCGACCTCATTGTAAATTTAAATCCATTTGTTAGCATGTAAGGGTGGCGGCATTGTGTTTTGTTTAGTTCGGGGGGGTATACCTTAAGATTGATACTTTAAATTAAATAAATTTTTATAAGGGGGTTGTCGGTAGTTGTGTTTATTATATCATGTAGGGAGATGAGTTTCGACAATATAGCAGTTCAATACCTCACTTGCTGTTTCATTGACGCGTGTCTCTGCACACCCACATAAATCTTGTGAGAAAACAAGTCTTCACAGACAAACGACGAAGTGATCTTATAAAGGATTCCGTTTTTCTTTTGAAGTACGGAACTCTAAACGAGTTGGATTTATATATAACGTTTAGTAAGTTTGTACCTATTGTAAGAAATATTATAACACGTTACAATTACTTCTATATTTTAGAAGCTTAGTAAAGTTTCTCTAACAAGATCCTTTGATGTCAGCAACTCTTAACAATTTCCTGTGCAAAAGACAAGCAGTGTTATAACAATTCGGTTTCCACGAATACGGCCGAATTTCAATCAGTGAGCAATCTCGCCATCCTCGCAGTTGTATTAAGCCAGTTCCTAGCGGTTAATCAGATCAATTTGGCGAACACAAAGGCATTGATTAACCTAAATAATAATATTGCCTTGAACAAATGAACTTTCCTCACCAATCAATAAAACTAAGCGAGCAGGAAAAACATTGAAAACGTATATTTTATACCTACTCTCTGTATTAAGGGCTTTGTTTGTTAAGGTAGTTTAATAATGTTATCGTTCCAATGCTATCGTCTATGCGCAAAACGAACAATTTGTCGTGACAGTCTTTGTCTTAATAATTATAAGGCGTCGACAATGGCAACTAGTTTATTTACCACGGTGATCGGTTTCCTTTGTAGTTGGACGCCCAATCATTTTCAAGATTTAATAATAATAATAATGAGTTCCCCACAATACGATCACTTGACCTGGTTCCAAACTGGGATGCCCTGTGCTATGGTAACCAGACAAGGACGTCGCAAACATGAAAATATACCGAAACTAAGGCCATTTGTACAAATATGCGGCGGCCTCCAGTGGGAATCAAACCCGCGACCTCTGTTTTGGTAGCTAAGCGCCTTAACGGCTTGACCAACGAGGCATTTCGTGCCCCTACCAATAATATGTTCTGGTAGAGACGAGATTGATAGACAGCACTTTTTATACGAAACAATAACAGTGAAGTTAACTACCATCATTTATTTGTTTGGCACTGAATGCTCTTGCCGGTAGTATTTACCCGCAACCTTGTGCGTGAATGAAGTGAAATCACTGACCTGCTGTCGACTGTACCGCAAGTGAGCGAGCTTCAGTACATTTTCATTTCTACAGGGTCACCAAAAAATGCCCAATTCCAAACAAGTCGATTAGAATTTGTCATTTAAAACAACTTCTTCACTTCTCATGCTCTGAAAGTGCTTAGTTGTGCAGGATATGGCTGCACAAAATCGAATTTTGTGCACAAGTGCATTAACGTATCTACTCATAAATGTATCTGTATTAAGGCAAACAAAATGAGCCATACAGCCAAACACAATAAGAAGTTCATAGATAGAATTTAACTTTAATTTTTTTGCCTTAAGTGTTTTTTAAGACATAAAAGATATTAAAATTTAAACTCAAGCACGGTAGGTTATTTAATTAATTTAAGAAAATTATTATCACAAAATTATTTTAATAGTAGGTAGGCTATATAGGTCTGCAGCCCAAGCCTAGTATCCATGTCGTAAGATTAAAAAAATAATAAAGCGGCGGGAAACAGTTCTTGTTTTTTCGCGCGTTTCTTAATTTCTTAAATTTGCTAAATTATACTACTGTTTTATTTCCTCGCAATCGAAGTGAAAAGCAGAGTTAATAACTCGTCCACAAAACCATTTTGTCCTCGACATTACTATCAGCCCTCGCCTTTGGCTCGGGCTGCTAAAAGTCTCCGATAAAAATGGTTCGTTTTGTGCACTTATTGTAAAATCTACTATTGATTTACAAAATTAAATGGTACGGCAAACACCATAGTAAACCAAAGTTTTACCGCTAGCCCAATCATAACGTGGCAGCCACGGACACGGTAGTTCCTAAACGCCACTTTAGCACTGATTTTGTTCTTTCAATTGCCGCAGGTGGCACATCTGCGTTGTGTTGCTGAGCAGCATGCTGGCGGTGGCTTCGGGCGCGACGGCGGAGTGCGGCGGGCGGCTGCGCGGGCCGGCCGGCGTGCTGCAGACGCCCAACTTCCCGCGCGCCTTCCCCGTGCCGCTGCGCTGCAAGTGGATCATCGAGCGCGAGCTCGCCAACGGCTCCATCTTCGTGTACTTCACGCAGCAGTACACCACCAGCGGACTGACCTTCACCGAGTACGACTACTATGACGACACCTACAAGCTGGGCGAGCGCCTCGCCTTCTCTGTCACGGAGGAGACCATCACGCGCGCCAAGTATCTTAAGGTGAGCACATTTTGTTTGTCCAAATCAACGGTTGAGGGGGTCCCAGTTGTCAATACTGGTCAAAAGTTTTCCGTATTGACAAGTAGAATGATGAAGATTTTTCTACAAGTTCGCAGATGTACGTAACTTTGAAAATAAACAAAGTCATAGGTACATGCCCGCACTGGACACCCTGACTGTGAAGGTAAACATCGTGAGGAAACGCGGCTTGCTTGGCTCCGCACGTGTTGACATAATATTCCCTGTGAGCTAGACCGACTAACCTGCCAGGATGATATAGGTGCTGGGCAAGCATACACCGTTTAAAAAAAATGTCCCAGGCACTGTCCGAGTGGTCCCTTCACCAATCTAGTTAGTAAACGTACCACTGGACGCTATGTAAATCATCTCATTACGTACATGCAAATGCCAATTTTTTTTGAAAATTTTGTAACACCCTGTATAGGGTAGGGCGGTATTAACAAAGCGCTCTTACCTGTAAGATGGCAGTAGTAGCGCAGCGGTAGGACGCAATCCCCACATTCGGGAGGTCGTAGGTTCGAATCCCGGCATGGACTTTCTAAGTTATGTACATTTGTGAAGCTGTAAACCCATACCCTCTCTCTGAGTGAGACGTATATAGGCTACAGTAAAAAAAAATTGTAGATCACTTTTAAAAGCTATTTAGAGGCTAAAAATTCCACCCATGCCGGGACTTGAACCAGCGACCTCTGGCTCTTCAAGTCCCGGTATGGGTGGAATTTTTAGCCTCTAAATAGGTTTTTTAAAATTATCCTCAGCACGGGTTAGTGCAACAAAAATAATATATAATAGTAGATCACTCTTGAGCGGCCATTTCAAGATGGCGTTCGAAACAATAGAGTAATACGACAGCACACTCTAGAGCGATCTTAGAGGTAAAAGCGCTAGTAACTACGGCAGAAGGGCAGTGACCGCCTCTGTTCTGTGGTGACCACCGTCAGTTTTTAGAGTTATATATCAGGCCTAATCGCGATTGTTAATTGGATAAACCTTATTACCCAATAAGGTTTTTCCAATTTTTGTTATTAGTTAAATGTACTTGTAACCATGCATAAGCATTGCGAGTTCTTAAAACATACTAATTTGACACAGTTACGTTTATTCAAAACTACTTATGATATTAAATCTTTGTCTAAGTCTCCAAGGGATTTATTATTCACAGCTGTTCAATAATTTACTTATTATTAAATCAGATATAACTGTAAAATAAGCGAAGAATCAGAAATCAATAATTTATTTCAACGTAAAAAATTTACATTCTGTTTGCTGAATGACAATGTAGTATGTTACTATGTTACCCGCTGCCTTCGGGCCGTGTTTGTAGTGAAGAAAAGATCAGCGGGAAAAAAAACTCCACTCTGATCATCTTTTCTCAAATCATCTTAAACTTATACATCAAATCAGAGTCAAGGAATCGGAAAAACTCAACATCTTCAAACGTCCGCGAAAATATCGCTCGCATAGTTTAGTCGATCGATTGAGGTTGTAACTGTTTAATAGAATACGGCAGCGTAAATAAGTTTAGCCGACAACTTTTGTGATAGCCTGCATTTGGAATGATTGTTTTGTATTCTACCTACACTTTAACTTCGGTTGACTGGTAGAAAATGCTTATGGCATTAGGCTACGTGCAATAAAAGTTTTATAATAATAATAATAATAATGTGTGCAACCGAACTGACAAATTATTACAACATACAACTACCTACAAATAAACTATTGTCTACTTGAACCATAGTTTTAAATGTCGTTATTTTATAAGCTCAAGCATTTATTAACAAAATTAATTAGTCATTAATTCTCATTTTAAGTGAACATCTGTATTGTTCTTATGAGAATAAACGTGTTGCACTATAAACCATACATAGACATTTGGTACACACATAATGTACGCAGCACATCAATGTTGCATTTTCCCCGGCTTTATTAAAGTTTCCAATAATATAATGATGACAAATCGAGCAAGGCACTCTTGCGAATAAGGCTCCATGTAATTGAAAGTCCTGAAACTTTTTAAGTTGCGCCAGAGTGGAAAAGCAAAACTTTTAAATGAGTTCGAGCAAACAGATGACGATCTGTGTGCAGTGGTCGTCGGTTTCGTGCCAAACCAATGGATTTAGATTAATCCACTTAATTCTAATGGACACTCTCAAAGCATTAAGACTGATTAGTAACAATCCGTCGTGCAAAGGCGCATAAATATACTCCCTGGATGATCATCATCATCATCTGCCACTGCAGGACATAGGCCTCGCTCATGGTTTTCATAATCATGTGGGGTTTTGCCATAGTCGCCACGCTTGGCAGGCGGCTTGGCGATCACAGTATGCGGTTGAAATCTCAGGAAGACGCTGCTGCCCGTCTCCTGGTAATCGATTTCCTTAGTCGCCTTCTACGACATCCACGGAAGGAAATGTAGTGACGCTATTCTTAATCCGGCGCCACACGGAAAATATACTCCTGGGATAAGCAGACCATAAACTTATAAGTCTATTTACAACTGTAGTAGTCTTTTTACTGGCCTATTGAAGTTGAAAGTAATATAGCTCAGGGCCCGTATTGCTTTACTCACAGCAAAACTGTAATAATCCATTTCATATTTATCAATGTAGAGTCTGTTCAGCTGCGCTACTTTTATACTAAGCTATATCTGCACTGATATTAAAATGCTTATTAGAACCTGACCATTGGTGACAGTAGATTTTACTAAAAAAAATCGTACTACTGGATTTCTTCGTGGTAATTAAGCCGCGTGGTATAACCAACCACAGACTACATAAGAGTGAATGAAATGCGTAGTATGATATTTAAAAAAGCAACAGCGTTTTACCTCGAAATTTAATAAATCATAAAAAGATAAAACGACCACTAAAGTTAAATAGTGTCTTACTTAAAGAGACCCTGAGAGAGGCATTACTTATTTTTATATAAATAAAACCATTAATCTCTTAAATTATGGTTCTTAATTAACAGATTTTAAACACATGCATTGAACTAGGCTTAATTAACATGAACAAACCGGGACGAACGATTTTTAGTAAAAGCTATTGTCATCAATAGTGGGGTTCAAAATTAAAATCTTGAAACGCGCATCTATGTTAAACTTGTAACTTGTTGTATGTCAGTAACTAACTCCATATCTGCGTTCTTATCTGCTAATTCACATACACCCACTTTCTGTGACTGCAGTTCGAGATCGTTGCATCAGTATTCGTAGCACGACCGCGAATTTATTTATCACGCGTTTTAACGCAACCTAGCGTTCAACATTGTCACTAATTTTGATGATATGCACAAAAATAATTAATTGACAAAGGATCTCGACCATTAGCAGTATCGCTAAAATCTAAATAGTGTCACCAGTTTTCAGTGTCCATAATTCATGTTTTCAATTATAAAAAATTGGGGTTTTCTTATAAAACCATGACTTCTCCGTAATTCTAAATTAATAAAGTTATACAATAATTAATGCTTCCGGTTTAACGACCGCTGTCATCTTGATACAAATCCATTTGTCCATTCACAGACCTATTCAAATCTCAATCTGTGCATTCAATAATGTAGTGTTGCCATCCAACCGACCGCTACTTTTCAAATCGAATGAATAGATACAGGGAAAAATAGGTATATTTAGCTGAAAAAAGTAGCATAACATAACTTTTGTTATTTCGTTTGATAATACCTAAGTACTTCATTTGCATATTTCTTTATCCACCTGTTCATTTAGATTATTTGCGGTTTACATTATATATTAGGTACTAACACTAGATAACAGATTCAACAGTGTGGACCTTCATCATCATCATCATCAGCCATTTAACGCCCACTGCAGGACATAGGCCTCCTTGGTGGTTTTCATAACCATGAGGGGTTTTGCCATAATCGCCACGCTTGGCAGGCGGGTTGGCGATCGCAGTATGCGGTTGAAATCTCAAGAAAACGCTGCTGCCCGTCTCCTGGTAATTTATTTCCTTAGTCGCCTTCTACGACATCCACGGAAGGAAATGGAGTGACGCTATTCTTAATCCGGTGCCACACGGATCTGTGGATCTTGTGGACCTTAATTTGACCGAATCGCTCGGATGCTGATCTTTAAATAAACCTTTAAATGAACTAGGAAAGCGGTGGTTATGTATTAACAGAACGCTTGCATCATATTCCAAGGTGTTGGGTTCGAATCAGACATTGTATGTGATTTTTTTATAGCAGTACGACTGTCTAACGTTTACGGAAAATATCGAGAGGAAACATGTGTATGAGGTACACCCCATGTCCCCATACTTAACCTCACTCCAAAAAAGCTAAGCATAGTGGCAGAATATACTTCTCGGTCTTTTGTACATTCTGCCGCAGCGTATGTGTGTGATCCAACGTATGTAAAGCCTTATCGGAAACCGACCTGTTCGGGGAGTTGAAAGTCATCGATTTAGCATGCAAGACGATTCGTGCCCTAAAGTGGGCACATAACGTAATCAGTACCTACGCATGGGTGACTTTGCAACTAAAATGTCATGGTTTATGTACGTAGACTGCACATTATATATGTTATTATGTAAAGGTGATATGAGGCATAATAACCGGGCTTTCTACTCGCATCACGTAAATCAATTATATTACATTTCAGTTATATTTTATGAAATGGTGACTGATGGAATCGAATTGATGATCGATATAAATTACTTACATTTTGCAGCACTGAACGTCATCGTTCATAATCTGTGCTATGCCCTGTCACCTATCATTATAACGGTTTTGCGATTGTTGTCTTCATGATCAGAATTTATATTTGTTTATTAACTACTTCGCATGAATGTTAGTACTTTTGTGAGACGAAGTGTGACGGAGTGAATGAGTTAAGCTAGAGACTTCTTGTGTTTTTGTAAGTCTCCATATTGGTGTGTATTCTATCGTAAAATACACACTCCATCATTATGGATGATACCCTGAATTTGCGATGCATAATTGTTCCCTCGGATTGCGGCATTTGCAATGGAGGTCGTTGAGGGAATTGGTGATAATATTTACAACACTATCGTTACTTGGATTTTTCCGACATCGGTAAGTTTAATTGTATATAGATAGCTTTTAAAGCTTACGCATTTTATCGCCATTTTACACGTATATAAATGTGTTTACATTTTCACTTAATTTATTTTATAATAATTTTTGTATGGATTAATTCCACATACCCTAACTTTCACCTAGAGAACTAGACAGAGTACTCTGAGTTCCTTACCAGGGCCGAGTTTCATAAAACTACAATTCGGGGTTTATTATGACAATTTGATGTACATTGCGTAGCAGAGTCTTGCTACTAGCTGGCCTGTGGATTAGTCGACTTTGCAATGTATTTCGAATTGACATAGTAAACCATGAATGTAGTTCTATGAAAGAGGCCACTGACTGAAAAAATATAATGTATATTTTGCAGATTTCACGTGAAGCGCAGGTTTGCAATGAATGTTTTGCTTGCTTACGAGATGCTGTCCAGTCTGAGCCAGCAGCAGCTCCTACGTTTGGGCATAGAAGTGTATGTTTCTCTTGTGGCACATCCATACTACGTATACTTACGCACATCAAGGGTATCTGCAGATTGTGCAGAAAGACCATTCAAATATCGATGTTACCTCATTTCGTAGGTGAAACCCAAAATATCCGTTGTTATTTAAAAACACGATTCATCTAAAAAACATTCTCAAAATCTTTTCATTTACCACAGACTATTAGGTAAATATGCATTTGAGGAGTGTTTATGTATTTGAGTTTTTATAAATACCACTGTGTGTATTTAATTACTTGAATTGATTATTTTTAGGACCAAACTATGTATTATAGTTCTGACCTGGTGACCGCGGACCGGACGTCGCAGCGTGAGCAGGTTCCCCACCAGATGGTCTTACGACCTGGTTGCGGTAGCGGGGAGTCCCTGGATGCGGGCGGCACAAGGCCGCGAGGCTTGAAAAATCATGAGGGACGCCTATGTCCTGCGGTGGGCATCAAATAGCTGATGATGATGATAGTTAGGTAGTTAGTTAGACCTGAGATTTCCGCACTTAGCCTCATGGTTGGGCCATTGTACGTAGCAAAGCTGTGAGTTTACTCCAGTCAGCCTATCTCTTTCCAGAAGGCCAGCAGTGCTCTGATTTCACTACAGGCCTCCTGAAGGGATCCCAGCTTCCTAATGATAGCGGTCCGTTGCTTTTCCACGCCTTCACAGTGAATGGTCACATGGGCGGGTGTTTCCTCTCTTTTGAGGCATCCCCGGCAAAGCGGGCTGTCGGTTATAGTGATGATGATGTATTATAATGGTATATTTACGCTAAGGCCATGGCATTTTTTTCAAGATTTCCTCGCAGCATGCCGCGCAGCGCATGTGGTAGTATCGGTTCTCTAAATTAAAAAAAGTTTTTTCATCGGTTTTCGTGGAACCAATTCACATCAATAAATGTTACTTGGTGATTTGAGAAATGCCGGCCGATGGTGATGGTTTTACTCGTGATACATAACTTTTTTGCACCCATTGGCCAAGGTTGGGCTGTTTTTTTAATATAAGGTCATTAGTGTTGATGGAAGATCTTTTCGTGAAGCTATTTCAGCCGCGGAATTATGACAGTGAGTGTTTTGTGTTCTACTTTGCCCTCTCCGTGTTGTGGCACAAAAGCAGCTACTCCACATCATTTTCCAGATATGTTAGGTCACTATATACAGTTAAATTCTATGGAGCTAATTAGTATAGGTCGTACTTGACCTTGACCCTTAGCACAGTTGAAATAAATAGCGATGGCCGCATAGATGCCAGTTATTGTCATCATTTTAATTGTTTCTAATGCTTTTCCTAAGCACTGCGCTGGCCTGTTATACTGTAAGAATACCCTTAGAATTCTCCTACGTCTCAGTCATCGTCGCTGCAACAAGTGTTAGTAACAAACGAACCTTTTCGCCTCAAATCCATCGTCAACACTCATCAACTTCCGTTTTCTTCTCTAAATAGTACTACAGCTTAAATAAACTCGCTTCCATGCATTTTGTGTGGGTTACGGCTTATTATTATTACAGCGCAAGAGCGGTTGGAGAAGAATGAGTGAAAGAATTTAGTCTGGACGAACAGTTTAGGCCCGGTGCAACCTCTTTGCTAGCGGAATTCGCCTGAGTTACGCGACGTAGTGATTATATACTCTTTGGTTACGCGGAGAGTATGCACACGACGTGTGAGAATGACAGTTTCATGTCATGACATGGTATAGGACAAGAAAAATGCGGTAGTATTAATCATCTAATTACATCCTCGTCCGGAGAATTACTTCAATGCTAACAATAGTATTTTAAAATTCTAAGCCAGTACTTCAAATTAAGGTATTATTTCATTGTGGCACAACTTTGTTGATAGCGCTACTAAGTGTCTTAATCACTTGATCATTTTCCTTTAATTAATTTAATTTTTTTATACAGCCTATTGCATCCCATTGCAGCGCCCAGCCTTCTCTCAGAGAGCGACTACGGGCTTAATCACCACGTGTGCCCACCGCCTATTGACAATTTCAAGCGCTGAGATGTGTGAACACCTCAGACACCCAGATTTTTAAAGTTTTAGAGTAATCTACTCTTAAAATTCAGTTGCAAAGTCACCGGTTACGTAAAGAGTAAAGTGCACGGATGTTAAGTACATAATTTACTTTTTGACAATTGTTGTAAGCTTATTTAACTGTTTTTTTTTTTTGTTAAATTCTTTGTATTAATCTATTGAAGACGCTACTTCTTCTACAATTATATCGCTAGTATAATTATAGTATATCGCTGATACAGAGATTAAAGCTATAATCGCAAAAATAAAAACAGATTTTCCGTCATAAGTAGCTTTTATTTGCTTCATAAGCAGCCTATATTCGTCCCACTGAAGAGCACATGCCTTCTCTTAGGGAGAGAGTAGGCCTCTCCCCCCTTTTTATTTGTTAGCTACTTACTAAAATATTAGTAATCGAAAGATACTATAATGTATAAGGATACCACAGCAAGCATCAAAGAAAATTTAGAGTACAAATCTTAAAATCTTATTTTGTTATTGTATAATTATACTGTGGTTTCATTCGTCGTTATATCAGAACAGAGATATAATGGCGGTTGTAGTTTATGCGTACACTAGCTGTTGCCCGCGACTTCGTTCGCGTGGTAATTTTGATGTGTATTTTTCCGGGATAAAAAATAGCCTATGTGCTAATCCAGACCGCAATCTATCTCTGTGCAAAATTTCATCCGGATCCGTCCAGCCATTTTTGCGTGAAAGAGTAACAAACATCCATCCATACATACAAACTTTCGCGTTTATATTAGTAAAGATGTATCAGCAAGAGACGTCTGTTGTTTGTTTTTGTACTGAAACATCTGAAAAAAAGATGCAGCAATATCTTCGACCTCGGGGAATGCGTTTATGCTTTAAAAATATGTAAAATCACATTGTGGGTTTACTCTCCGGAGTGTGCGACATATCTACGTAAGATTTACCTGGAACTTTATTCTACACTTGTTTGTTTTCTTTCAATAAATAGAAAATATTAAAACGGGTGACGAACAAAGTCGCGAGTTCTTATGCCACGAGCACCAACACAGCTCCGCGCACGGAATCGTATTTCATTTCAATAGCCGAGTAGTTGAGTACCCGGTATCGCCGCCTGTGACGTACAGAGCTCTCTGTCAACTTGCTGAAATATTCCCGGATATTGCGAGGGAGCTGCGACAGTCGTTTTTAGAGTTCCGTACTAGAAGGGTGCTAAGTGGGACCCGAAAAATACGAGTATGCCCATAATAAATGTTTATGGGACGAGCCTTTTTAAGATTTTTCCTTGAAACGAAATATGAAGTCAGTTCAAAATTTTTAATGTCATGTGTTTTTGCCTGGTTACCATAGTTCAGCATAACCTAGGACCAACTTGAGGTGTAGTATATCTTGTATATTCTTAACAAACTCTTATACTCGTAACAAAATACTAAAATCTGGTTGAAGTCAGAGTCGGGCTGCCACTAAGAACCTCGGACAGAAAGATTTAGAACTTCAAAATACTACAGCACTCAATACACGAATATGACCTTTAAATTCGAAAAAGGTAGGTAGAAATATAATTTGGAACCGGTGCCAAGTTACATGACCAGCACATACACATTTTGGGTACTGACTTCAAAATTTAATTTTCTAATCCGGAAACACACATAAAAAAACCGGCCAAGTGCGAGTCGGACTCGCGCACGAAGGGTTCCGTACCATTATCTATACAACATTAGACAAAGATAGAGACCAGATAGATTAAGTACATTGAGAACAGCGCCATCTATAGAAACTAACAAGGAGCGTTTAACATTAACATTTAACGACATGACATCCGCGCTGTGAAGGTTACAGATGGCCGCGAAATGGCGAGCGCTGTCTTTTGACTACGTTTGTTGCATGGGAGCCCCCCTTTAATATTTATTTTATTCTATTTTTAGTATTTTTTGTTATAGCGGCAACAAAAATACATCATCTGTGAAAATTTCAACTGTCTAGCTATCACGGTTCGGGATACAACCTGGGGACAGACAGCCAGACAGACAGACAGATGGACAGTGGAGTCTTAGTAATAGGGTTCTAAGGGTCGTCCCTTTGGGTACGGAACCCTAAAAAAGAATCCGAAGAATTGAGAACCTATTCCTTCTTAGAAGTCGGTTAAAATGAATATTCACTAGAACTTTTCCATAAAAACGTTTGATTAATGGAAAAAGTAATCTCGATCGCTTTATAAGTTCGCAATCGTTGGTGTTAATAGATACAGACCTAACCTGGATTACGAAATCATCAGCCTTTCAAATGTTGTTGTACATAATCCCAGTTCGAACAACAAGGCTGCTGTTCCTGTCAGGCTTTGACGAGGGTCACCGATTCGGATCCTCGGTCGAGAGAGATGTAACTAGAATCACGAATTATTATATTATTGGACCCCAGACGATGAACATACGTTATGATCAGATGAACCAGTAATGAAACTATCTATGTAGTAACAGCTTCACACGCCCGAGAACTGTAAGTTGAGAGATAATCGAAGTCTTAAAAATATCAGCAGTATTTTTCTGCAGTGTGGATGGCTCATGGGGTCAATGGCCTCTCACGCTCTCATGCGCAAAAAATAGGGTAATTTATTATAATAAAAGAAAGAAAGAAAGACAATTAAAACATCACCGAGATAGAAGCCCGCACCAACCAGCACCAGCACTCGCCAGTCGCGCGTGCGCTGCGGCTACTCTGTGGCCTGCTTGCTGAAGCACCAGAGAGTGATGTGTTTGCGGATGGAATTGGAAATGTGATGAAGGTATGTAAGAGAATGCTAGAAGATGTTTGATAGGTAGTGCTCAGTTAAAATATTGTAACGCTTTGGTGTACCTAATTACTGTCATGTTGCAATATTTATGTAAATAAAAAAATAAAAGCAAGTCACAAAAATACAAGATAGGACAAGGAAAAGTCTGAGCGTCAGAGTGCATCCTGTGGTGTGTCAAAGATGTCACAAAGGGCAGGCATCTGACTCATCATTGTTTTGAGGGTGTGAGTTTATGTAATGCTACACTTACATTACATTCCCGGAGAGGTAGGCCCAGATAAGGGTTTTAGACCTCGGTAACCTTGCTGTAAATCGCTCGTAGCCCCGGCTGCCTGAGTGATCTTAAACGATCACGAAGGTTAAGCAACACAGGGCGCGTTCAGCGCATGGATGGGTCGCCGTCTATGCCTAACGCTAGTGGCATTTTTCCGAGCGGTTCCGTGCTTCGCAAGGCACGTTAAGCTGTTGGTGCCGGCTGCCTTCGATAGATGGCAGTCGTTAAGCCAAGTCAGAGGCCTTAGGGCGGCTTGACAACTTCTGACAGTAGACGAGCCACTAGTCTACAAGCCTCCACCAATCCGGACTTGGCCCCCGTGGTGGAGTATGGCCTATACCTTCCTCAGGGAAGAGACCCGTGCCCCTTGGTGGGGACATAATGGGTTGATGATGATGATGAACCTTGCTGTAGGTTAGGTTAGTTTTAATTTAATCAGTAAAAGGTGGATCACCATACGTTTGTATACAGACGATTCTGTTAGAACAGTCAACTCCCGTCAGGGTGAAATATTAGCCCTAAATTTGTACGTTTCATTACATGTTTCAGAAGGGATCTGTACTTATAATACTCGAGAGGGCTATTCTATTCATCAAAGAAAACCAATTTTATTGTGGGACTCTCCCAAATTAAACAATACCAGCTGCTATGGCAAATAGATGAAACAGATGATATATTTTTGATTTATTAATCTGACTAAACTAAACATTGCAACTAAACAAAACTAGTGGGTAGAACATTGGACTCGGAAGCGGGAGACCCAGGTTCGATTCCCAGTGCGGGCATGTACCTATGACTTTGTTTTCTTAGTTATGTACATTTGTGAAGTTACAGTAGCAATACCACTCGCTAACGGTGAAGGAAAACATCGTGAGGAAACCTGAGTGTCTGAGCTATTTACATACCACAGCGCTTGAAGTCGCCAATCCGCGGTGGGCACGCGTGGTGATTAAGCCCATACTCTCTCTCTCTCTCTCTGAGAGGCCTGTGCCCTACAGTGGGACGTATATAGGCTGCTTATGAAAGCCCGAAATATTCAGTCAAATCCCGCGTCCCCCGCAATGAGACCCGAAATTCATGCCAAGTCATACTTATCAATATGCCCGGCATTATATTTCCTTGGTGTATTTCAAGTGTCATCACAAGATAAAGCCGAGTTTCTTTACGGCATGGCTCGCAGCATCAATATCCCAGAAGTGGCCGATCAATATCGTCCGCATTGTAGTCTCGTCGAGTAGTTTTGCCCGCAGCCCTTTCGCGATAAGTGACGAGCCACCAGAGAGCCGTCGGGCCTTTTCAGTCTCCTCCGATCATTTTGCGGATGGAGCAATGTTTTCTCTGTCAAAATATTAAAATTGATTGGGGTTCTGAAGCGTTAGTGGCGTGTTTGGTGGAATGTTTGCAGCACAGTCAAGGGGGTGCGAGGGTTTGTAGGCTTGAACCCGTACAAATGACTTGGTTTTCTAAGTTAAAGACAGAAAGAAAGAAGAAAAAAAGAGGATATTTTTTTAAATAGTCACAGAAACACAAAGTACCTAAACATAAAGGTACACAAACAAAAGACGCAAACGTCAACAAAACAGAGATAAAACAAAACAATCGTGAAGAGAACATGTGCAGCCGGGTACCATACATACAAGTTACGTATATTTGTGAATTTGTAGTAGAAATACCAGCCGCTAACGGTTGAGACCCAGGTTCGATTCCCAGTGCAGGCCTATGACTTTCTTTATTTTCAAAGTTACGTACATATATGCGAATTTGTAGTAGCAATACCACACGCTAACCGTGAAGGAAAACATCGTGAGGAAACCCGCGGATTGGTAGGCTCCGCACGTAGTGACGTAGCTTTCCTGTGGACTAGGCCGACTAAGCTGTCAGGATGGTGTAGGTGCTGGGCAAGCCTACTCCATCAAAAAAAAAACTAGGTATGTCCCAGGCACTGTGTGACTAGTGTGAGTGAAAGTGCCACTGGACGCTGTATAAATCATCTCGTTCCGTAGATGCAAAGGCCAAAGTTAAGTTAACGCTGAAGGAAAATGTCATGAGAAACCTGACGGTCAGACATGTTCATTTACGTTTTTCCGCTAAAAACTGCTGGTTTTTGTATAAATACTATATAGTCCCAGATCCCTCATCCTAGGTTATGGGTCGCGGCTTATAAAAACACTATTTACATAATAGACAGATTTGTAAACTATTTTATCCAAAAACGATCCGTAAAACAAGATAAGATTTGTTTATTATTGGTGCTAATGAAGGTCGTGGAGTCTCTTTGACTGTTTTCTCAACATTGTTCACATCCATAGTGTGTCTGAAATGGAATGAGTATAGATGCTGTGTTCGACTTTATATAAGAATTGATAGTACGGCCCATTTCGCCGCGTTACTCTGCGTAAGCCAATGATTGATGAGTCAATCTACGACCGACACTATCTAGCAAGCAGCCGACTCATGAATTGCTAAGTCAGAGATCAAAGGTATTTAGTAGGCCCAGACTAGCTTAGTAACTTAGACTGAAGACTAGTAATCTACGCTGTGTATCATGCACCTTAACCCTAAACACCTAACCTTGTGTCTTTTTGATGCGTGTGCGGATAACCGTGGTGTCTCTTGTCATCTCGGTGTTCGTCACGGCCTGGCGAAAGTTAACGAATTCCGAAATAACGAATACAATTTTTTTTTTTGAAATTTTACAAAAATATGTACAATATTGCAATTTTTGGTTAACATAAAACTGATTTTGGTACTGAGTGGGCGTAAAAAAGTTATTTTTTTCTTCTCTAATGTCTACAGTTTAAGTTTTCCCTTAAAATTAACAACTGCTTTTTTAAATTTCTGTTTTAATGAAATTTTTCATAGGAATGTCGATTTTTATCTGTAGGAATGCGTGCCAGTTTGAACAGAAAGAAAAATAAAGAACAAAAAAAATATTTTATTAAAAAATATATAATATGCCTGAAACCTCAGTGCAATAAAAGTACCAAAAACACAATAGTTTTATTTAAAACCTAACGCTTCAAAAATTGGTCGTCGACTTGACGAATGGCTAGGTATTATGGAGTATGTGAGAAGGTTAGGTGTGTAGGGTTAATCTTTTCGTTGAAACCGTTTACCTATAACTTATGGAACGTTTTATTTTTTGAGGTGAAGTGGTGACCTTAATCGCGCGTAGTCTTTATGGTACGATTCCATTTTTGAAAAATTAAATTAAAACAATTTTTGAAAGTCACGTAGCAGCAGTTGTTGTAAACGACAAACATCCCGACCTGTTTCAGGAATTGCGCATCTTATAAAAAAACCGGCCAAGTGCGAGTCGGACTCGCGCACCGAGGGTTCCGTACAAACCTGCAATGTCAACAACATTTTTTCACGGGTTAAAGGCAATTAGATCTAAGTATTTGATATGAATTTCAACTTGATAGCTCTACGCGTTCATGAGGAAAAAAGTAATAAGTTTATATTTATTAAAAAATATATATTTTGTAATGTAACTAAAAATTTAAGGTTTTCGGAATTTTTCCTTTATGTGTGCTATAAAACGTTGCTTCATGCCAAATTTCAAGATTCTAGGTCGACTGGAAGTACCCTTTAGGTTTTGATTCCCTTGCGAGTACTTGCGAGTTTCAAAATATGCAGCTTAAATTGCTGTTTCTTTTGATTGCGTTGACATAGAAGTTAGATTTTGTTACAGCTTAAAGGTATTATAGACTTGAGTATTTGGTATGAATTTCAATTTAATACCTCTACGCGTTTATGAGGAAATGGGTAGTAAGTTTAAAATTATTAAAAAAATATATATTATGTGATGTAACTAAAAATTTATGGTTTTCGTAATTTTTCCTTTATCTATGCTATAAGACGTTGCTTCGTACCAAATTTCAAGATTCTGAGTTCACGGGAAGCACCCTGTAGGTTTTGATTCCCTTGCAAGTGTCGAAAATTTGCGGCATAAACGGCTGTATCTTTTGATTGCGTTGGCTTAGAAGTTTGATTTTTTCACAGCTTCAAGGGACAGTAGACTTAAGTAATTGATATAAATTTCAGCTTCATACCTCCACGCGTTCCTGAGAAAAAGGGTCTTGACAGACGGACGGACGGACGGACAGACGGACAACAAAGTGATCCTATAAGGGTTCCGTTTTTTCCTTTTGAGGTACGGAACCCTAAAAACTATACTTAACATACATACAAAAACTCATGCCTGTATCCCAGAGGGGTACATAAAAACCATGTATACGTACAAATCTCTAGGGTCGATTTTTAACAAGGCTAT
The DNA here is from genome assembly GCA_947310995.1 of Yponomeuta cagnagella. Classification (NCBI taxonomy): domain Eukaryota; kingdom Metazoa; phylum Arthropoda; class Insecta; order Lepidoptera; family Yponomeutidae; genus Yponomeuta; species Yponomeuta cagnagella. The sequence continues at coordinate 5,425,092 of OX371287.1, read as the reverse complement.
CTACGACACAAACATAAACCACACGGTCTGTTCGCTAAAAAACAAATCATGACGCATAGCGGCATGCTGCGCAAAAAGGGTTTATCATACGCAAACGGTCGGCGTAAACAGGCCGGGTACATGCAGTATGTAATGTGCATCAATATGCGAAAGCGAATGTGACTGACTCTATTTGTCAAAGCTGACCGTGCGCCGACAGTGACTATTCTAAACGGTGGGCCTATCACAAGTTTGAGGTTACGGTGGCGCGCGAAGGGGCTCTGAGACGATTAACCTACTCAGACCTGACCTTGAAAATAACAATCGAGGACGATTGTTATTTTCAGACAAAAGACGTTGGTTGTGTGGCTCCTTCAGCTCGACGTTTCCAAGAAATATAAGTACATATTTATCTGAACACAAACAAGAATTGATTGATTCTCCGGAGTAACTCCAGATTTAAACCGCTAGTGGATTAAATCTCTCAACCTTTCAGAAGCAGGTCATAAAATATCGGAGTAATAGATAGATAGAGATAGAGAACATTTTATTGAATAATGTGCACTGGAGTAAAGGTTGATGTACTTTCCACTAGTAAAGGCCGATATGAAGTCGGCGTAACATAAACCTACACATTCATGCACTTTACTCAGTAAATATTATGTTCTTTAGTAAGTTGTAGCCTCAGTAGAAGTTTGTATAAATATTTGTTACATCCTGTATAATTTCGTACACCCGTACACACACACACACACACACACACACAAACACTCACACACACACACACACACACACACACACACATACATACATACACACATACACACACACACAAACACACACATAAGTACATGCTTTTAGAATCCGTTCTATTTTCGCAATGGCGTTTGTATAAATCAACCATAAATATTTTTAAGTATGTCTAACTTGCTCTTTTTACAGTATAAAAGTAAAAATCTAATAATTGGCCGGTTTCTGATTATATTTTAAGTACTAATTGAAGTTCCATTGCCTTCAAATATAAAAAAAAAATGCATTCGTTCGTTCGACAACTATCAAAAGTCTCAAATTCTTAGATACAGTGAAGATAACCTCAATTCTCAACAAATATCCAATTAATTTGAATAAGTATTACGAACGAGACGCTAGCTTGGTATTTATATGAAAAGATCAATTCAATTCAATTTTTGGTTATTGGCTATATGATTAGAAAAGAAAATATTGGTAAGTAGTTCACAATGACTGATAGTTTGTTTGTCATTGTCAAACGTCAACGTATTTTTATTTTTAAAATGCACAAAAAAGGCAAAGGAACCTACATAATTATGCCAGTCGTGACGTCATACTTACTAAGCTATTAGAAATTTTAAATAATTAATTAATGAATAATGGCATCGAAAATTAAGAAAATATTTAAATTAGTCTCTTATATTAGTCTATATTTTCGATTTCTAGAATGAAAAATAGAGGTGACAATGCCCATTACCAGGAGACGAGCAGCAGCGTCTTCCTGAGACTCCAACCGCATACTGCGATCGCCAAACCGCCTGCTAAGATGGCGATTGTGGCAAAACCCTTCATGTCAAATAGCTGATGATGATGATGATGTTATGGGAAAATTTTCAACAAGAATGTAAAGGTCAATCTGCTGTCGACTGTACAATAGAGTGCTTTATCAACTTGATATCAACCTAATGCCGAATCTATCCCTCTACCCTTCCCAATTTGCCGTTTATTGTGTTTGGAACTTGTATAACGTGTCATCACGTCCGTTCTCGACGCAGACTGTATGTAAATGTATTTTAATGGCTGGCAGAGGTTGCCTGCAAAATATTGCGCCCCCAAATCAGTGGTTGAAGCATTTTTTTGTTTGCGATGTCCTTGTCTGCTTACCATAGCACAGGGTATTGAAATATATGAAATATTGAAATATACATCAGTATCCTAGTTTGGGACAAGTACAAGTGATTGTGTTACGTAAGTGAAAGTTACTTATTTATTTATTATCTAGACGCGTGGTATCGTTTCGTATCTGTAAATAAATAAAATGACACATTACAAACAAACGCCATAAATGTAGAGTTTAATTTTATTTTGGCCGAGGCTGGGTAAAAAGTGACCATTTTCCGCCCGAGAATAAAAGGTGCTTACTTATCCCCTCTGAATTGCAAATGACTGTTACGTTCACGCGTGTTATAGTGCCCGACAAATAACTTGAGCAAATGGCTTTGACTTCACATGGCCGCAATTCCGGTCTCATTGGTGAGGAACGTGAGATATGACGAAGAATTCTTCGTGCTTTAGGTGTGTGACTCAAAATAACAAATAATAAAAAAATATGCGTTTACGTCTCCATCGAAAACTCATCGCGACTGCGTGTATTTTTGCTCAAGTTTTCTGTCGGGAATTATACCTACTGTACACACAGACACCCACCCAGTAGGACGATTAACATTTCAGTAAGTGCACAAATTAAAATGCACCAACAAGCCCTTTTAGTTTTGTGAACGGAAGGACATGGATTTATTGGCAGAGGCGAACGACCTAAGGTGGTCAGATAATGAGGGCGGCTAATAGCTGCGAAAACTTCCGATGGGAAACTTGCATTAAACTTGTTTTTAAAATATAATAATAATAATAATAATAATAATAAACATTTATTTCGGATAGAACAGAGATCCATAGTGTTGTTAGTAGCCTTAAACACTACAACTAAACTAGAAGTACAAACTATGTCAGTAGGTTTAAAAATTACTTAATTAAAAAAAACTTATTTACATTTTATTTATTTATTTTTAGAAGATTTAAGTTATCCAGATGCTTTCACATTGGACATTCCGGCCTGTCCGCCAATACCTGCAGGAGGATGCTGGCAAAAACTCAGCAAAATACAAAACCATAAAAATATTTTTCGATAAAAAATGCGATGTGGCAATTTATGATGTTTTGAATATAATTTATAAAGAATGTAGATAATAAAATAAGGTTACAGCAATTATTATAGATTTAATCCAGGCTACGTTAGACATGACATTTTACTCAATAAATTAGATGCATACGGTATTCGCGGTAATATTATACAATTAATGAAATCTTATCTATAAAATAAAATACAATTGACTGAAATAACAAACATAACAAAGTGATAAAAACGGAAGCAACATATCAATCCAGTGAACGCATTATTGTGCATGGAGTGTGTAGCATATTAGGACCGTTACTTTTCATTATTTTGATACTTTTTATAAAACTCTCACATAATATATTATATAACTTAGTGACCGTTTCAAGGTTTATTGTAGTAATAAGCTAAGCTTAAATTTGTACGCCGAAATGGCAACACACGAGGAACTCATCATAATGTAACATCTGCATGTATCAATACTCGTGTTTATGCGAATAAAGTAATTTGATTTGATTTGATAAATGAAGTTGCTCCAATAGCGAAAAAAAAAACTACATACATTTATTTTTTTCATTGAGTTCTAGACGTGTTCTACGGGCACAGACAAATAAAAACCCAACCCAAATGCCATGGCGCCAGTGGCCATCGCACCCAATCGCTGACCATTTTTGTCCACCTTTCCGGGCCGATACGTCTGACGTCTAGGGATTATAGCCAGCCCAGCTCCACTTGAGGTGTATCGGTCGCAGCGCTCCCGGCAGCTCCAACGACAGTGATTTTGGTTTTGTTGTGCAGTGCGGCAATCCGGATGTTGTCAATCCTTTTTACGCCTAGCGTATTCTCCTGGAGGACAATGGTCTTGCATTTTTTTTTTCTCCAAACGAACCATGTCTGGGAAACAAACGGCTTAAGAGATATTGAGGTCCAAGTAGAACTTTTTTATAACATGGTATTGGTATCGTCTATTAAACGCATTTCTTCCCAAGGGACCTTATCGAAATTTTCAAGCTTTCTTGTAGAAAACAAGTTTGAAATTTCAACCCAAAAAACATCGGAACTTAGAAGACACTTGGAAGGTGAAAGCGCGTGGACGCTTACGGCAGCAATAAAATTAAATCTCCGCGTTCACGCAGTGAAGCGGTGGTAGCCTATTAGGTAGAACATTGGACTCGGAGTGAGAGACTCAGGTTCGATTCCCAGTGCGGGCATGTACCTATGACTTTGTTTTCTAAGTTATGTACATTTGCGAAGTTATAGTAGCAATACTACTCGCTAACTGTGAAGGAAAACATCGTGAGGACACCTGAGTGTCTGAGCTATTCACATACCTCAGCGCTTGAAATCGCCATTCCGCGGTGGGCACGCGTGGTGATTAAGCCCATACTCTCTGAGAGAAGGTGGCACCTACAGTGGGACATATATAGGCTGGTTATGTTCATGCAGTTGTCGTTGCACTTCTAGTACACAAAAGAAGCTCCGTAAAAAAAGCCTCAATCATTTCAACGCGATGAAAGAGAAAAATAAATCAATAATACTGACCCAAAGTAATGGTTCTATTGGCGGCAAGCCGTTTCCTGATATTTTGTCAGTTATTCCAGCAAATTGTGACTCGAGCTTCGTCAAATCCTCAGAGAGCGAATTTGATTTAGCCGCGCTGCTGTTGGAGTGATTTGATTACGCCTCTAAAGGAAGATTGGAAATGAACAAGCTACTGATTTATAGTGCCCAGAAAATCTTTTTGAAGAGCTCTGCCTCGCTGCTCCCTTCGTAGCGTAAATTCAAAGTCACATCATCTTTAAAGTAAAAGACATGTGGAAAACCAATGCATGTTGATAAAACTCCGTATTTAACTAAATAGGTGGTGGTGGTGGTGTAGTGGTTGTGTTGTGATTATGTAGATAAGTGTTACTAGTTAGTTAATAAGGTTTAATTCTGCATTGTTTTCATGCCATATTTTTACGTTCTTATTTGTGAATGCGCCGTTCCTTAAAACACTTTATAAATGCCGTATAAAATATTCTGTGGTGAGATTTTACAAGGACAAGACTTAAACTGCCTCTGAGGAGTGTTTTGGAGGAATCGTGTTTTTATAAATGGGACCGTTAGTGTTTAATGTCTTTTTATTTTTATATTTTTATTTTTTCAGGCGTTTTGTGTGTTAATTTCGCCCAAGTGTCTAAATGTGTGTCTTGTTGTGTAAATATAGTAGATTGTTAACCGAGGGCTGAAAGGCACCCATTCCTGACGACATGTTTTGGCGCTCGAACGAAGTGAGAGCGCCAATTGTTCGAGGCAGAAATGGGTGCTATCACCCGAGTAAAACACTCTACTTTTCATTACGAATGCGAGGAAAGTAAACACAAGCCAGTTAAAATCAAAATTATTTTATTAAAAAACAAAGTCACTTGAAATCAAAATTATTTTTTATTTAAGGTTTCCCGCCAGTTTACTTTTTTAATACCAACGCACACCCTGCACGGTTAGCACAAGTCGGCGCGTGAGCTAACTCGCCGAGAGATAAACTATCCGCCCTTATAAACGACTGCTCAAAAATTTAACTTTTTAATTAGTATTTAAAAAATTAAATAATATAAATTAATTATTAATGTTAATCACTAAAAGATAAAAACAAGTTTAAAATATAAAACTTAAGGAAATCACGCCGAAACAGACGGATGGTCTAGCTCGCGGCGAGATAGCTCGCGCGCCAACTTGTGCAAGCCGTACATCACAATTCGCAAGATGGCGCGCGATCGCGAAAGACGGCCATTTTGAATTTGCGTATTTGGTGGTTTTATCTGTGTCTTAAACAATATTTTTTTTAATACTTTTCTGCTTTAGAGCAGGCATGTACCACTTTCAGCACGGTGCCTGGATGAACAATGCCCCCCTTTCAGAGTATGAGTAATGAAAAAATATTATCTTATCTTATCAACAGGATTTTCGGGATTGTGGCAAGTGGAAAAACCTGGTCTCTGCCTACCCCTCCGGGATACAGGCGTTAGTTTTATACATAGATCAGTTCGATCTTTTACTATTAATTTCATGAGTATTTATTGGTGGATCTTAGATTTTACATAATCTCACGCCTGTATTCCGGAGGGCTAGGCTCTGCCAGGGTTCGCCACTTTCCACAATCCAAATCTCTTGCGCTTCACCCAATACCTTAGTTTTTATGTAATGAATAAGTAATTTTAGGATTTATAGGTATCCAGTACATGTAGGTAGGCAGGTATTCCGTATGGCGCCGGATTAAGAATAGCGTCACTCCATTTCCTTCCGTGGATGTCGTAGAAGGCGACTAAGGACATCAATTACCGGGAGACGGGCAGCAGCGTCTTCCTGAGATTCCAACCGCGCACTGCGATCGCCAACCCGCCTGCCAAGCGTGGCGATTATGGCAAAAACCCCTCATGGTTATGAAAACCACAAAGGAGGCCTATGTCCTGCAGTGGGCGTCAAATGGATGATGATGATGATGACGTGTAGGTACTAAAGGAACTCACTACTACATAAATTCTTATATATAGGTATTATAATATTTTACATTTTTCTGCCCAAAGGCTAATTCCTGTCTTTCAGACAGAGAATATAACCCCGCTTGGGCCTTAATGAGAAAAATTATTTTTAAATAATGCCAAGTATTCCAGATGGCTAAATAAGTACTGCGTCATTACAGTACGTAATAAAGTAGCTACCGTGGACGGCTAAGTAATCCCTACTAGAGATGGGCGATGATACAATGAACTGCTCCGAAGAATTTGCCTTTGCTCCCTTATTTTTTAACAAGCTGATAAGACTTTGAAAGTTCAGCTACTTTTTATTCGAAGAAAATACAGATATTTTGAAGAAGAAGAAGAAGAAGAAAGACATTTATTATACCAACAAGATACATCACAGAAACAAAATAAGCACATAAGTAACATAATATGCTCAACACAGAAGGAAAACTAAAACCCAATGAAATTTGGTGTATGTACACAAACGAAACGAAAAGTTCTGACCTGGCGACCGCGGACCGGATGGTCTGACGATCTGGTTACGATGGCAAGGAGTCGCTGGATGCGGACGGCGCACGACTGGGAAGCTTGGAAAACCATGAGGAAGGCCTATGTCCTGCAGTGGGCGTCAAATGGCTGATGATGATGATGATGATGAAAGCAACGTTAACATTTTATATATATGTTAATTTTAGAGGAACCTATAATAATTATGTTAAAAGTTGCGTCGACTAAATATCAACGCCTTGCTTCTTCTTCAACATTTGTTTATCCATTGTTGGACGTATGCCTATTCATCATCATCATCATCAGTCATGTGACGCCCACTGCAGGACATAGGCCTCCCTAACGGTTTGCTAACCATGAAGGGTTTTGCTATAATCGCCACGCTTGGCAGGCGGGTTGGCGATCGCATTATGCGGGTGGAATCTCAGAAAGACGCTGCTGCCTGTTTCCTGGTAATTTATTTCCTTAGTCGCCTTAGTATGCCTGTTAAATTAGTCAAATTGAATACTGTTAGCTTATGTTGGGAGGACAATTGACGACCACATAGAGGATTTATTAGCAAAGGGCAAAATAAAAAGTACACGAAACCGGCGTGCGTCCTTGAAACGAATAATGAATGTTGTGGAAGTGATCGGTCAGCATCGTGGCAAGTGGCACTCCCTGGTCTCTACCTACCAATGGTATACCTACAGGCGTGAGTTTATGTATTTATAATATAACAATGGACTAGATTATTAGAGGCCCGGTAAGTTGGCGGGACGGTGAAGAGGCTTATGCCCAACACTTACCCCCAGTTTCTCGTACACTAACACGCTGTTAGTCTACTGTTAATAGCTGTCAATTGACCAAAGTGCATACAAAAAAAACCGCTGGCAGCTGTTAACAGTAGATTAACAGCTTGTTAGTGTACGAGAAACCGAGGGTTAGTGTATTTCATAGGCTGTATAGATAGATATATGTATATAGAAATAGGTGATTATGAATACAATGAAGGGCTATCCCTATTAACCACTCGTCTGCCGCGACACAGATCTGTGTCCAACTTAGTATGGGCCACCTATACGTTGCGTTCCGCGAGGGCAGTTCAGGAGTTAATGGGTAGGTATTAATGACAGTTTTGTATGAGTACTTACAAGTACTTACAAACTCCATTTTTCGTTGTCGATACAGAGCAATTTCCTCCGCTTGGTTTCCCTTTACCCTCATATTTCAGAGTAAGCACTAATTGAAAATGTGAAAAAATGGCCCGTTCGAGTGAAATATGTTGATCCCACGGAGAAGAGCCCGGGGCATTTCTCTACAACTCGTTTTCGTCCTACGTTTTCACGTAGGTGTCCGAGTTTCTCAAGTCTGTATTTTTATGGTTTAAATAACAACTCTTCTTAAGATGGAAAAAAATACTCTTACTAACTTTGGAGAAATCAGCAGCCTTAGAAAACATAGAAATAAAATAAAAAAGAGGGCACAGATACGCCTTCAAAGAGGTTTTTATAATTATACTAGCTGAAACGACAAACGTTGTTTTCCATATTAATTAGCCTACGACCTATTCTCAAACATGCCAAATATACACAAAAAATCGTAAAAATCGCTGAAGCCCTTTCGGAGGAGTTCGACACTGTGACACGAGAATTTTATATATATAACAGAAGTTTCATTGTATATTTACATAATTCATCATCATTCAGCCACAAGAAGTCCACTGCTGGACATAGGCCTCCTCCGTGGATTTCTAAAAAAGACCGGTTGGAAGCGGCCTACATCATCCTGCCATAATTCATTATTACTTGTTATTTTACTTTGCATTACACTGCACGTTGGTAAAACCCAAAAATTTAGCTTTTATACCACGCATGAATTAGACCAGACTGTAAAGAGTCCACTAACAACACCAATGACGGCCACCCTGGTTAGCCAGCCAGGCTGTGTGCTTATATATTAATAATATTAGGGGTTAAAGTATGAAATTGCCGTTTTATTGCAATAGGTTCTTTGAATTGACATAGAATCTTCATGGTTTGAGGTTTTCGAATGAAACTTTTTTCAAATGGTTTCTATGATGTTCTTTTTTTTAAAAAATGTGAAACATTTGAATATCGACTTTCAATTGTTTTTGTTATTCAATTTAGACAAGAAAGATGGATACTGCGAAAATTCGAGTGATTTTTGAATACGAGTTCCGACGCGGAACTAACGCGGCAGAAACAGCCCGCAATATCAATGCTGCGTTTGGAGAGGGGTCTACTAATGAACGCACCGTGCGATTTTGGTTTAAACGCTTTCGTGATGGAAATTTCGACTTAAAGAACGAGCCACGAGGAAGACCGCCCACACAGGTGAATAACGATGAATTAAGAGAGATAGTGGAAGCCGACCCTAGTCAAACTACCCAGGAATTTGCGGCATGGTTTAACGTTACCTTACCCACAATATTGACTCACTTGCGTCAAATCAATAAAATAAAAAAATACGAAAAATGGGTGCCTCATAATCACTCGAATTTTCGCAGTATCCATCTTTCTTGTCTAAATTGAATAACAAAAACAATTGAAAGTCGATATTCAAATGTTTCACATTTTTTAAAAAAAGAACATCATAGAAACCATTTGAAAAAAGTTTCATTCGAAAACCTCAAACCATGAAGATTCTATGTCAATTCAAAGAACCTATTGCAATAAAACGGCAATTTCATACTTTAACCCCTATTAATAACTTTCACTTAAGACTGTTCTTGCGTGGAGCAATTTAACATTTATAGTGATTGTAATAAAATGAGTATGCTTTTGATGAATGTGGTCTAAGGGTTAGATGGATAAATAAATTTCGGGTATTCAAGGCATGTTATTCTTACCGTGCACTGAGTTTTTGATTGAGAAAATTTGAATCCAAAATTAATAATTTTGGAAACCACTTTTCTTTATTAAAAACTACGTATAGGAAAACAAAAATATATTTAATATGTCCGTAATTTATTTATACATCAAACCCTAAGACCACATTTATCAAAAAAATATTTATCATATTATTACGATATTAAAAAATGTTCAATTGTACGAGCGAGACAGCCTTAACACTCAGTCATGACGACTGAAGCCGAGTACGTCCAATTCAACGTCGCCGACCCGAGCGTAACAGTTCAGTTTCATTCACAGTTCCGAAAAAGTGCACCTAAAGAAGTTTACTCTTTAAAAAAAAACGATAATAAATATTAGTCATTATTTCAGGCATAGGAACACATATACAAATTATTACTATAAATATAAAACATTAGCGTCGAAATAAATATAAAATTTACACACAAAATTATATCAAAAAGTAACAAATTATGAATAGGTACAAAATTACTTAAAGTTAGCAAAATTCAAATTACTTGCGGTTTCCGCTCATCTGTACGGAGGTTATTAATAAAAACACGATTCCATAAAACACTCCTCAGATGCAGATGTATTCAGGAATAATAATAATAATAATAATTTTATTTTGAACCAAAAAAAAAGTACATTAAACATGACAACAATCGTTCGGTGCTAATCTATCTACGTTACCTAACCGAGCGACAACAGCGGCAGATAAACCTTTTGTGGTTTTCGCCCGCTGGTAGAATAATATATTTAAGTTTACCTTGTGTCTGTATGAAATTAAATAAAAAAAAGGCTTTAAAAGTCTGAGGTAAACCGTAGCCACAGATTATTTAAACTGCCTTTTGGAGTGTTTTAGAGGAATCGTGTTTTTATAAACAATGAAAACTGCCAACCAACCGGGCAGTCCCACTGAAGTCGGTGTGCAGTTGGTATGCAGTTCCCTGTTCGGTTGGTTGGCAGTTTTATTGCAGTTGCACCAACAGCATTCAAACTGCAATTTTGCAGTCGGAATTCATTTGAAATGCAGTCCATCTGTCTAGACCCTAAGACCGCCAGTGAGATAGGACCTGCTAGATCATCATAGACCTGTAGAGTGAACAATTCCCAAGCCTTTTTTGGGCCATCGGGGAAACGCCCTAGTGCGGGCTGTTTTTGTGAAGAATGGAGCCCTACGCGTGTTTATTCTTATTTACCTTCTTCGTCCGTTTTTTTAGGACTTGAACCTATTATTTTATTTTGTTAGTTCCACAAACATTGTTAGGTTTTATAAGATACTGCCTGACTCGTTAATATTTATGAAAGTATCTTCTTAAAAATATAACAATTACTTGTTTTCGGGAACGGAGCGCCACGACGCCGAAAATAAAGACAATAATTATGTCCAGTCGTGTAATTTGTTCAGATATAATTACGCGTTTGGTAGAACGCTTGCCTCACAATTGAGTCAACCTATTTTTTATTTGTTGCGTATCTAAAAAACCTTTACATATTTTTTTACAAATGTCGCCAAACTGCGGTTGCGGTAAAGGGTTGTAGTTTTATTCGTATGTTGTAGTCTACGAATAAAAATTACTGACTGTAGTGTTTATAGTCTATCGTATTTAGGTTTTGCGTTTAGTCAATTATGTAATTACGTATTATGTTTTGTAAGTTAAGTTATCCAGTAGTTTGTCATAAACTATCAATGTGTACAAATTGAGCAGTTGTCAACGTCAATGGCGGCTAAACCCTGCGATCCGATAACAATAAACCTTCGGCTGTAATAAATAAATAAAAGCCAAGTGGGGTCGTAAACACATCAGCGACAGTGGTATCCGAAACTGAATTCATCTCTTCCGTGATAAAACAAACCAAAGGCGAAGGAAAACTCGATAAATAGCAGATGTCCGAAAGAAGAATAGCTTACGACTTGAGATTTGAGAAATCTTGTGATTGTTAGGGGACATTCCCTTGATATATTTGTTTCGTCGATCTTTCTTCTTTCATCCTCTCCACGTATCCAAACCAACGCAACGTTCCTTTCTCAATTTTAGTTACTGCATCCTCTTTCAGTACACAACGTTCTCTAATCAAACTATGGCGTAGCCTGTCATTCAAAGTAACACCAGACATACTACCATACTACATAACCACGTTTATTTATCTTTTAATATGACTCTCCAATGAGATTTAAACATTTTTTTATTCATGCTCTTCATTAAACTGTGTTAAACTGTTATCACTTAGATGGGCATTGCCCTAAAAAAATTAAGGTCTCTTTTTATGTATTTTATTTCGAGAAAATAGGGAATTTTGAGATTCGCGGCTGAACATTTCCATTTGGTCTGCTTTAATAATTTTTTAATGTAAAAATAGAATCACAGTTTACAAAACCGGAATTACGTCATGCACGGAAGTACATTATTAAAACAAACAAAACTATAAACAATCCTAATCTGTGTAAACGTTGAAGAAAGTTTTGTTTTTTATTTTACAGAGTACCGAGATATCAACAACTCTATGTTTTTATACAAAAATATATTAAATCTCCTTTCATCATTCACATATAAAGCGAACGTTAGAAGGTCAACTGAAAGTCATTCGCAAAAACATACGAAATCATCGAAAATTATTAATTTGTGATTGTAGCATTATACTTACTGAGATTTAAAATGCCGTATCATTTGTAACTATTGTTCATAACTATTTGTCTCAAGATCTGCTGATTGGTCGGGATGTTTTCACAAAGCCCCCAACAACAAGAACAATTACTCGAAAAATTACTCACTGAAAAACATTAGGTGCACAAATCAATACTTTTTCCACGAGAAAATAATTTTCCTTGCTAGGTGAAACAAAATAAAAATAATATTTTGCGCTTTATGTTACGTTTCATGAATACCCGAGCTGGATCTCTCGGCTTTACAAACACACATTATCCTGCGAAAGCTAGTTTGCCGATAAAGTGGAAATGGATTATGCAAATTCGCTAAGACGCAAGAAGGTGTCTTCTGAAAAATACAAAGAACAAATTGGTGTTTTGCCATTGGTCTCTGTTACACCCAATATCGATTCAAAGGCTTTAAACCTGTATAACCTATATAGGTTTTAAAAACCTATTTAGAGGCTAAAAATTCCACCCATGCCGGGACTTAAACCCGCGACCTCTGGTTCAACGTGCCAGCGCTCTCCCAACTGAGCTAATGGGCAAGTGCAAACATCGATGAAATTTCGAGCCTCTTTATAAACTTTTTCTGTATTACGTACAGGCAGCGACATCTGACCGAAGCGATTTACATCACTTGCAGCCCCGAGCAACCCACTTTGCAGTTTGGTTTTTACATCGGAATGATATCGCTGTACCTACATGATTATATTCTTTTTGTTGCACTAACCCGTGCTGAGGACAATTTTAAAAACCTATTTAGAGGCTAAAAATTCCACCCATTCCGGGACTTGAACCCACGACCGCTTTCGCTTCCGACCCACCGTACCCCTGACCATACCTCTGGTGGTACGGTGGGTCTGTAAGGGGCCGCTTTTCAGCCTCTAAATAGGTTTTTAAAGTTGTCCTCAGCACGGGTTAGTGCAACAAAAATAATATGACTATATAGATATGATATCAAAAGCCTGACAGAAAGATTAATAAGATAAGTGGAAACAGTTATCGGCGTCAACCACAGGCGTGGTTGAACTGTTTCTTTTATAAGTAACAGATTCTCAATGCCATGGTACCGATGGTTGCATATTCGAATCGTATTTTGATTTGATAAGTTTCATGTTGAGATATGAACCACCAAGATAGAAATGGATCGCGTCTACAGATTCAAGGAATATGAAAGTATCTCTTGCCGATTGTCAAAAATAAGATTTTCCACAGATTGAGGTCACCATGATAGTTATTGAAGCAAAAAAGGATTATGGGAGAAAAAATTCTGTGAGCTAACTAACGTAAGTACCTACCGACTGTAAAATGTTATATTTCTTCACAAAATGTAATATTCATCACTATCATCATCAACTATTTGACGCCCACTGCAGGACATTGAGTAATATTATTAATGTAATATTATTTGCAGCTTATTCAACTAAAGGGGCGATTTCACCAAACTCTAGTAACTATCAGCAAATATGTGAATTTTGACATCCAGACGAAAGCCGCGTGAAGCACCGATACCTACGCTACTGCAGACGATTTATAATTGTTGAATGATTCATGAATAAAATATACCATATACTTGCACATTACTCTCTTGAACTGACTGTTATCAGACTATTGATCGTATGAATTACGTGTATGTAACAATGCCTAAAATGTGGTGTTTATTACTACCGTGTTTATTACTATACCGTGTTTATTACTACCGTGTTTATTACCTATTTGCTCAAATGTCTGCAGCAGAGACTGAATCGCATACCTTCCATTTCACGTAGCAATGTAAGGTTTCCGGCAATTTGCTTCGCATCGGGTGGACTTTGGCACAATGAACTCACTTCGGCAATACTACTACGAGCCAGTCGTAACGCTTACATGACGAGACGAAGAGAATAAGTGTCGCTATTAATTATGGTTTAAAAAAAGAGGTGTTACGTCTTATAAACCGAAGGACCTATAATCCCTAAGATACAGGTTTTTAGCTAGTTTAGACCTTAATCGTGTCACTGTGTACTACAACTTTAAGTATTATGTTTAAGGCAGACATTGTATTGAATGTTAAAGATTATCTTATCTTAAAAAAATATTGTTTGTTAAAATATTGTAACATTGTTTGTTACCAACGTTTATTTTGGAAATGCCGTCGCAAGTACACCACAACTGTTGAGGGCCAACCTGTTATGTGTTCCACTGCTGAATGAATGCATCCTCTTGATCTCCATACTTTTCCTTAGGCCTCCATAGGCCTTTTCAGATACCAATATTATTTAGGAGAGGTATAAACAAATCCATAAAAATCACCTGAATGTAAAATCACAATAGTGTAAGATAAGATGGAAGATAGGAATATTCTTTATTGTACCAGGAAAAAAACAACATAAAGTATTTGAGGTTATACAGGTGTAACAACATCCCCACATCGTTACGAAAAGGAATGGTTATTCTCACAAATACAATTGTTTTGTATAGTTGCAACATGGTTAATAATAGCAATGCCGGTGTTAGCACTACTTTCTTTTTCTAAACACAATCTTAAGGCTGGCCGGACCACGATCTTCCCTTCCGCCGCGTGCGATTTAAAAGTGGCAACTTCTAAAATAGCAAAAAAACTGGCCAAGTGCGAGTCGGACTCGCGCACGAAGGGTTTCGTACTATTATCTATACAACATTAGACACAAAGATCGAGAAAAAACGGCAGAAAATTTCGTTTGTTGTATGGGACCCCCCTTAAATACGTATTTTATTTTAATTAAATAATTTATTTTTGAAATGAATATACAACTAAATAATCTGTAAATATTTCAAGCCTGTACAATTAACATGTTGCCGTTATTAATATCGAGCAAAAAACGGCAAAAAATTACGTTTGTGGTATCGGAGCCCCCCTTAAATATTTATTTTAATCTGTTTTTAGTATTTTTTGTTATAGTGACAAGAGAAATAGATCATCTGTGAAAATTTCAACTGTCTAGCTATCACGGTTCATGATATACCTACAGCCTGGTGAGAGACAGACAGACAGACGGACGTGAAGTCTTAATAATAGAGTCCCGTTTGGCACCCTTCGGGTACAGAACCCTAAAAAAGTAGCAGCCGTTTTATACTAAAGTTGGTAATTTTAATACGCAAAAGCTGGTATTATTTTCGCAATTTCAGATTTTTTGCTTAGTAATACCTAGTTGTTTATTCGTACTGATGGATAGAACTTCCAATTCATCCATTCATGAATCAAGGGGAAAAATAACTGATATGTGGTCTCTGATTTTATACGACTGACAAGTGATTCTTTTACGCACTGCGTATTTAAAGCATTTTCACCATAAACCTACGCTAATGGTAAGTTGTACACTATTCTGTATCGCATCGTCACAGTATATTGATTCGCGATAGGCCCTCTCAGGTAACTATCGATTCCTTTATTCATCGAAATTGTTCGCTCCATCTGGTATTTATTAATCCAATGTTAGCTCGAATCGAGAATAGTTAGGTAAATAGTGGCATTGGAAACTTCAAGCTTCCAATGTAGTCGGAGAACAGCAAAATGTTTAAAAGATCCACATCAGAATAAGCTTTGTAATGTCAACATAGTAGAGTTGAATTTCTTAATAACTAGATAGTCAACAGAACATCAGCTTTTACAGGCTCGCAATATCCGCATGGGTGACTTAGCGACTAAAATGTAAGCATTGATCTGCCGTCAATTGTACTTCCCCCTCTCTCCATCTATTAAATTCAATCCCAAGGATAAAATTACTAATATTCTCCTCCTTTTTTGTCGGTCGTGGCAAACCATATCTAGCAATCGTAGTGCTTTTTGATTGCATACATTTTGTTACCTCTCGCGCGAAACAACAATAGAGCCAACCTCCACACAAAATTATCAAAATCCCTCTAAGATTGTTGCTGCAGGTCTGGTACATCTTTAGAGGTTTATCTACTCGGCCATACAAACAATTAAACAATTACAATTGCTTCTGCTTGAAAAAATGAGAGGGAGGGCATGCATTAACTAACCTCATGGTGTTTGTGGGATTTTGGCGGAATTTAGCAAAGTAATTGTCACATTTTAATGCCACACAAACCAACTCTTGAAACGCAAAATAAATGAGTCTGTTTCCTGGTTTGTATGGCTGAGTAGAATATTCATCTTAATTCGACCGGACCTTCCTGCAGAATAGTAATAAAAGGAAAATAAAACGAGATACGAATTGCGATCTTTTCAAATTATTATACCGTCAACCCTAATAATATTCATGCCTGAACTCTACTTTTTCTCAGTTGGGTCGACTTTGCAACAACAAAATGTAAATATAAAGGCAGCTTTCAACTATGCAATTAAGTTGGTATGCAACTGTGATCGCAAGAGGCTTTGTCTCGATACATATTGAACGCGAGAAAATGTTGACGTGAATAGAGAGCGTTGTCGAATAGTGGTTGTACGTTAGACGGGACAATGCGTTCGGTGGCACTTAGCCTCGGAAGCCGGGACTTCCAGCGGGCACAGTTCAGTGCCTACCACTGCAATGCTAGTACCACCAGAAGGACAATCATAAGTTTATTTTTTAACATACAATCTAAACTTCTTATGTAACTACTAGCTGACTCGGCAAACGTGGTTTTGCCTTAGTAAAAGAGAAAGGCAACACTAAGTTCTAGTTGTAGTTAAACATAAACATAAACATTTACATACAGGCACATACATTGCGTCTGGTCCCACACTAGGATACCCTGTGTTGTGGGAACCAGAAACAACGACATCACAAACATGTAAACATCCAAGACCTGAGGTTTTTTTTTTGTTAGACCTGAGATATCCGCACTTAGCCTCCATTATAGGTACGTAAAGTAATACCTCAGACCCTAGGGTTCCTCACGATGTTTTCCTTCACAGTTAGCAAGTGGTATTGCTACTACAACTTCACAAATGTACGTAACTTAGAAAACAAAGTCATTGGTGCACGCCAGTATTCGAACCTACGACCTCCCGAATTAGAAGCCGGCGTTCTACCGCTCCGCTACCATCGCCCTTAAGGCAACATATATCAAATCAAATCAATTCAAAATCAGAACATTCACAAAAACCCTAAATAAAGGGGCACAACAAACACAAAAAACTTCCACAAACAGAACATAAAACTGAAAAAAAAACCAGTCCGAGACACACACGACCCAAAGGATCCCATGACGCTAGCAGCGTTCCCCCGCTCCACCGCCTAGAAAATCCTTTGCATCAGTTGGTGTTGAGTTTTCAAGGGAGGTATAATGGAGTAGATTGTCACTTCTGGTTGTGTTTCCGTTGTGTTGTGTGATTGTGTCACGCTATGCACCGAGGGCCCACTGAATCATAATCGCGTTTGCAGTGCAGCAGATGGTGCCATAACGTTGCTTAGATGCGCATTCAGCGTGTACTTGACAGTAAAGTTATTTGGAAAGCGAGAGCTGTTGAACATTTTCTGGCAAACGACGCTCAACTTTTGTCAAATAAATTAGACAGCTCTTTGAACGCTTTTGGAGATTAATACAACAGTTTATAATAATAATAACTTCCACACAACACAATCACTTGAACTGAAAAAGAAGAGTCAAACAAAACAGGGTAGTAACAAGGCTAGGTCATGTTTCTAGATTGGTTGAGAAGTCACAAATTCTCAAGAGCTTGTTATTCGTGACTTGTTTCCGCCTTTGTTGGAACAAATTAACGTTTATAAACCTTGCGTTCTCTTCCGTTCGTCTCCTTGTAAAACAAAAGTAAAATGAGAATTCCTCGGGTAGGTCGTGGTAATTAAATTTCGTTGCGGCGCCATGGATGGGAAATCACAGAATTTGCGCTGCGCACATTTGTAATTCACGTCTCGATTGATATAAAATTTGTTAACACCTTTCGAAGAAGTCTGCTTTGTAACGTAATGATTGAGTCCAACGCGTTGGACTCATTTTCTTTGGCAGGAGTTTTACAATGTGTTTTCGTTGCGTGATTGACGTTAATTGGAGTCCTTCCATAATTTCATTGCAAATGATCGCATGTGACTCCACAGGTGATAAAACCTTAACCTACTTGAATGTGAATAAACAATAACATATGGATTTATTGGAATCGGTCTAATAAAGCTTGGCGAATGATGGTATTTTAGAGTACAAGGTTAACGCTGATTTTTAACCTACTTTTGTTGGAGATGACTACAATTTTTATGATAAGATAAATAGAAACATCCGCATGTCACTCGCTGGGAACACATACATAAGCTCACGCCTGTATCCCAGAGGGGTGACCAGGGACTGCCACTTGCCACGATCCTGACAGATCACTTTCGCTTCCTCAACATTGATTTCGTGTACTTTTTATCTTTACCTCTACTAATACATTAGTATGTGATAACTTTAACTACGTGAAATCATATAAACTATTATTTTATCAAGTCAAAATATTTTTGTCAAAATTCAAGTCAACGTCGACTTGTGCCTGTTATGAACTGCCACCGTACATTTGTTCTGAACCGTTATCTTTTGGTCTTCCTTGTTTACTTTGACAGTAGCTTCCTCAGTTACTTGAATAGTAGTTTTTGTAACGGTAGTGTGTTTATCAGTTTTGTGCGCAAGTTTTTTCGTGTGTTTACCAGAAACTGGTCGACCGACTGACGCAATACTGTTATTTAAATATGTACTTTCAAGGACGGTTTTCTTTTCAACCCTTCGCGGGGGAATCCGTGATTGTTTCACTCGAATGTCTTCTTTTTTGAGGGTTCCAGAAGTTTCCTCGCTAGAGGTCTGTTTTATCAAGACAGGCTCTTCAATGTTGACTGCTGGCAATGATCTCGAGTATTTCATTTCGTTGGGAATAGGCAACTCGCCGATATGATCGTATCCCGGACCGGGCTTAAAGTTGTACTTGAAGTTGGTTTTTCTAAACAACGACTCGGCCGGTCTATACTTTATTTCACCATTATAGAAATGGTAGTCCCTACAATAAATACGACATTGGTGAAATTAGCAAAAACGTCTATACAAATCATAAAATATCAGGCTATGACATGTATCATCATTCAGCCACAAGAAGTCCACTGCTGGACATAGGCCTCCTCCATGGATTTCCAAAAAGACCGGTCGGAAGCGGCCTGCATCCAGCGCCTTCCTGCCACTTGGACATAACATGTATAGTTACTGTCATGTATACTGCCATGACATATATAGATGCTAAGTGTCTGAAGTGTTTAAATGCATCAGTGCTTGAAATAGTCAATCTGCGAGGGAGGGGTGATGAACCCGTACTCTCTCTCTCTCTCTCTCTCTCTCTCTCTCTCTCTCTCTTTGAGAGAAGGCCTGTGACGTATATAGGCTCATTATTATTAAGGTCCCTGGTCTCTGCCTACCCCTCTGGAATACAGGCTTGAGTTTATGTTATGTTTTTGTTTTTATTATTAAGGTACAGTCGAGAGCACGTCAACCTTTACACGCGTGCAATCTACTCAGTTACCTTACAAGCTACTTTGCAACGAATACATGTATGTAAAAGTCGATCTGCCGACCACTGAACTTTGCGTCTCTCCATCGATGGCAAGTGAGGTAACCAAACATGACAGAGGTTTGTTTTTGTCGAGACAAAAAAGCTGAGAAGGAACTTAAAAAAAAACCTAGTCAGAGGCTAAAAATTCCACCCATGACGGGACTTGAACCCGCAACCTCTGGCTAACCGTGCCAGCGCTCTCCCAGCTGAGCTGACAATAAGGAACGTAAATCCATATTTCAGACATACCCATGATGAGGCAATTGGAAAGGCTTAGAGCGTTTGGCGCCTGTCTTAAAAAACTTCTCCATGCAGCGTCTCCAATGGCATTGCAGATACTCGTTCGTCTCCAGAGAATAGTGCTTCTTCAAAGCTTGCTCGCAGACTTTTCCTTCAAATATTGGCATCACGCGGTAATCGGTTTTTGCTCGTTCGGTCATAACTGGGGAAAAAAATCACCTGATTTTTTTTCCTTCGACTGTCTTTCACTCGGGCTCTGTCACTCCTGACGATAAATTAACTTTGGCTACAATGAGGAACTTGCGACAAACTTAGATCGAAGTGGCATTGCTTTTAGTCCATAGAAGACATAGAAAAACTCAAAACGAATTAAAAAATTAAATAATTAAAACAAAAAAAAATGGGGTTTTCAAAAAATGCGAAAACTTAACAAAAATATAAAACATATCAGATAGAGAAAAAAATATTCAAAGTAACACAGAAACTGTTACAAGTAACACTAGGTAAGTAACACTAGACAAAAAGCTCCAAACTTAGTCTTTTCAAACATATTCCTTAATTAACAGAGTTTATATGTCATATCTTCTAAAACCTTGTACTAGGATGCATTGAACTGGCTTTAATTCCACACATTTTAGTCATCTAAATAATCCTTAATGCTATAGTAGCCCTTTTGGCACAAAGTGCGCTTTACACATTTTTTGAACCGCGCTTCAGGCACGCTTATTATATCTTCAGGGATCTTATTGTAAAAACTTATACAATGCCCAATAAAGTATGTATTAACCTTTGCCAGCCTAAATCTTGGGAAAGAAAGTTTATGTTTATTTACATAAACTTAGGCTACCTACGGTTTTAAAATTACTGATATTTTTCCTGACGTACATAATATTCTCATAGATATACTGACTGGCAACTGTCAGGATGTTAGTTTCTTTAAAGAAATCTCTTAACGAATCCCTACTGGCTAGCTTATAAAAGGATGTAGATGCATAAAAACATTATTTTACGAGATAATTCAAGTATTGATAAACGCTTCATACATTGTAAGGTGTTACGTGCAACTTGTGACGTCATAGTTTGCATAGTTTGTACCACGTGACTAGAATTAGTTGTAGAGAACAAAAATGACCAATGACCATGGCTTCGATGTGGGAAGCTGCAGAGTATTCTTTCTGAACCTTATAGCGGAAACGCCAGTATTAATCATAAATTTGTTAAGGATAACTTAGTAATAAGATCTATATAACTTTAATAATTTTATGGTTAGGTTACGATGGAGCCGATGCTCGTTCTGCGAACAATGCCCCTAAATAGATAAGATACGATAAGATAAGAATATTCTTTATTGCACACAAGAAGCGAGACATAAAATATGAAAGTTACAATGAAAAAAATTAGATAAAAAAAAATTGGGCCTGTTCGATTATATTATAACATTTTTTTAATGCAAGTTCTCCATTGTAAGGTTTGGGACTAGGACATGTAATCACGTAGCATACGGAGTATTGGACATTCAACAGGATGTAAATTCTTTATGGTAAAATAAATTTCGGATTTCTGATTTTCGACAGCGCCGCCCACGGTCGCACCCACAGAACAGAGATTCCTATGTTCTGTCGTCGCACCATTCCGCTCTGTACAGATTTGTAGGCATAGCTTTCTGAGGACTTATAGGCAGCGCAAACTGGTGGTCGGGCGATCCCACGTTCCTTACACCAGAAAGTGAAATCCATACAAAAACGTACCACGCGTCCCGATCGTCGCTGCCGGGTCGCAGCAGTCGGATCGTAAATATCAAGGTCGAAATGCAAGACTAGCTTATTAAGGTGGGCCCTGAATTTCTTAGTGTCATAGCAACACGTCGCCGATCATTCAGCCGGTAACCGAACAGTATCATACTTCTATAAAGTGAGATTTTCACTAATGGTACAATTAAAAGTAACTAAAATTTAACTCGACGCCAAGAGCCACGCCCAAAATAGGAAACAAATACACCCTTCTCCTTGACATGCCAAATACTACCGATATTTCACCACAGTTATAAAAAGAGTCTAGTTTGACGACCGTGCGAAGTTACGGTGGCAGGGAGTCGCTTGGTGCGGGCGTCAAATGGCTGATGATGATGATGATGATAAAAGGATTTGAAAGTGGAGGTGAGCAGGGCATATGGTCCGGCGGTAGGACGGTCGGTGGACTAAGCCAGCAGCTACACAGAAGGGACGTGGGGCGGAGGCGCGGAAATGATCGCCTATATACGCCTAAGACACAGAATACACTAAAGTAACCTACTTTAGGCAATAAATTGTTTTATGCTAGCCTAACTTGTCACAGCGCAGAATACCTATTGAAAACTATTGATTCTGAGGTGGTATGAAGTTTACCAACTAGTAGATATTATAGAAAAAGATTAGACTGTAGTTGGAAGTTTTTTCTTTACCAAACACTCCTTGGCATAGTAACGATAAATGCTTATCATGGCACGCAGTGAAGTTATAGTAGCAATACCACTCGCTAACGGTGAAGGAAAACATCGTGAGGAAACCTGAGTGTCTGAGCTATTCACATACCTCAGCGCTTGAAATCGCCAATCCGCAGTGGGCACGCGCGGTGATTAAGCCCATACTCTCTCTCTGAGAGAAGGAGTGTGCCCTACAGTGGGACGTATATAGGCTGCTTATGTATGGCACGCAGTATGACCAAGTCGTCTGTTCAGGCTAAATTAGCAATAACTTTTTAGAACCGTTACCTGGGGTTTCAACGGGCACATATTTGGGTCTTTTCACGGGGCATGTTTGTAAAGTAAAATCCATTGTAAATTAAATTAAAGTTTAAAAATATTTCATAAAAATGTTCACAGTAAATGTTTATGAAACTCTCAGGATGATCACAATGTCAATTTGAAATATCAATGCCAGGTTTTTTTTCACAAATTCGTCAAAAGAGGTTTTTTAAACTGAGAGTGACACCTTATTGGTGCCTACAACACAATTTTTAACAGACTTCAAAAGGAGAAGGTTCTCAATACGGTATTTGACACGATCAAAAATAAATTATTTTATATGCTCGATTAAAACAAAAATTACAAAATATCTCTGAAAATGTATCTCTTTTAGTCAATAGATTAAACATAAAAAGAGTGCTCTGAAATGTGACGTCATAAGCAAGTATTTTCATACAAAATTCCGTTTTAAAAGTAACTCATTTCATATTTTGTCAAATACCCAATTCGTCCTAAAGACTTCACTGTCCGTCTGTCCGTCGTCTGTCCGGCTGACGTCTGTCTGTCTGTCTGTCACCGGGCTGTATCTCATGAACCGTGATACCTTTTCACAGATGACCTACTAAAAACAGAATAAAATAAGTATGGGGCGCTCCCACACACACAACAAACTTTTTTTTTTCGTTTCTTGCTCGATATTAATAACGGCAACAGGTAGACGCTTGAAATATTTACAGAATATTTAGTTCTATATTCGCTTCAAAAATAAGTAACTATTTTAAAGGCACACTGGAAGGGATTTGGTTGTTTTTTATAGTGACTTGTCCATTTGCTTTCTTACTTGTACGCGTTTCGCCTCTAACACGAGGCACCCTCAGGCTCCAATGGTCGAAACGCGTTGCAACGTATTTTTTCACACAAGTTTTGGTGTCGGTGGTGGTGTGTTTGTTTCTTGCTTCTGCTTGAAAAAGGGCATGGTGCTTGTGGGATTTTGGCGGAATTTAGCAAAGTAATTTTCACATTTTAATGCTATTATGGATTTCCGCAAAGTAACGCCTGATCATACAATATCATGCTAGAATCTCAAAATTTAGACAATGGCTTTTTTCTTCTGTGCAATAGCGTCCTACGAACAAATCTAATATATACTTAATATAAAAATCTCGTGTCACAGTGTTTGATATCGAACTCCTCCGAAACGGCTTCACGGATTTTAATAAATGTTTTGTTTATATTTCTGTGGGTCTGAGAATAGGTTAAAGAATAATTTATATGGCAAAACGACGTTTGCTGAGTTAGCTATTAACTAAATAAATAATTTATTCTACACAAACATTTAATAAACGGAAACTTGCGCCTCAGTTGTGTGTCGTACAATGCATACCACAGTTGTACAAGAATACAAAAATAAAATAACCACTTTACTTTGTCGCTTATGTACTACAATTACAACTACAATTCCACAAAACATCTTTAGTAACAAAAAGTTTATCAAATTGATCCAGTAGAACAGAAATATCGAAAATTCCCGTAACTCCAAGAACTTCCTTTGCACGCCGTTTCTATAATTTTTTAGCGTCCATTAAATAAAGAACTAAGTTTTTTAACCTTTAACTGGTTAATAGATCTCTCTTATGATAGCACCGAGCGGCTTGTAACATTCAATAAAAAAAATTAAAACATATTTTGTAATAAATTAAATTAAACCCACCTTGTTTATTTACGTAAGTGTAGTTAATTTATGGTATTATATTATATGTTATATGAAGTCTGGTTACCCATAATACAGAGTATTCTAGTTTGCTGACCAGGCATTACCTTGTACACCTTTATGACAATAAAGTTTTTTGTATTTTTGTATTACCTATGGGGGGTAATTATGTATGCTACATAGTGGATATCGCATTACAACGGATATCTGTAACGTAACATTATTATTAACGCATACCTAGTTTCACCACGGAGTAAAGTGGATATTTAATTCCGTACACTGTTGCTTTACCTAATATACATAATTAAGACGCTGAGTACACTGTAACCGTCAGCTGCTAAAGGCAACTTTATGTTTTTATAATTACGTCATCCGTAAGGTGAATAAAGGGCATGCAATTAAAGATTAATATGCTGTCTGTACGTCACATTCTACCTACGTTTTTCTTATTTGCACGTTTCTGTTGTTATAACTTGATTAGTTAGTGACTGCAGGCGTACTGCAGGGCACCTCAGTCCCTTCCTTGTCTGTAAATTGTACGTAAGAGGTCATTAATTAACGCGGCAAGATTTCAAAGGGCACTTGAAAATTTACGCCTTCCTTGGATTAACTTCAGTGAGGGCGAGAATTTATTAACATCGTTATTTACGGACTGTTTTTGTAAAACTGACTGGCTCGTCCTTTACGTTTCTTACTAGCACTTATGCCGTGCAAGATAAGAATGTTTACTCCACAGATATCTCAATATCTAGGCTTTTATATATTTTGTGCATCTCAATAAAAGAGATGCACAAAATATATTTAAAAAAATTGTAGGTCTCTATAAATACAGTAATTGACAAAAATTTGACTATTCCCATATTCATATTTTAATGTACCTACAAAACTCACATAAAAGTGAAATCATTAAAAAACATATTATCTTTTTATTGCTATGGTGCCAAAAATGTGAAAAACCACGTCTCTCTTATAATAAAACCATTGTTACGCATAGATTTTCCGTGAAACTTTGGAAATTTTGTAATAATCATAACATATATACATAAAATTATAATTTTACCCCAAATAATTATATAAGCTCCATACATGCCACTCGCAACGTGTGACGTCACAGTTTGCGCCCGCTTTGTATAGACCACCTTTGTACCACGTCACTGGAATGTCTTTTGAACGAATTATATTAGGAAAAGCATTATTGTAGATAAAATCCTCATCAGGCGTTTTTACTGTTTAACAGGTGTTCACGAATACAGTTTTTTTTTTTTTTTTTGTAAATAACTAGTTATATTGTAGTAATAGTTGTATTGCAATTCTCAGTTGCATTCACAAAGAGCCACGAAGATTAGTGGCATAGTCTCAGTGGCGCCCTCTATATTTTTTTCAATGTCGTGGAGCACGATGAAACCTAGCTAGATCGATAGAGGACAAAAAAGTAAACAAGAAATTATTAAAGTCACCATGTCCTAAAGTGGCACGTTTAGGAGTTATTGGGTTTTGAAGTTTGTATGGAATTTCCACTAACTGAGTTTCACCACTGAATTTGTCACTTGATATGAGTTTTCTCGGGGATTCAAACCTACTTTGATGTTTTTTAAAGTCTGGGTAGCTATGTCTAGTAGGTACCTACCTACTTATATACATATATACATGAAATTATAGTATTATTCATGCATCCAATTCGTTCAATTCGATTAAAATTCAAAACATGTCAATATAAAACCTACAGTTTAATTAATATAGATAGGTTTAGGTGGTAGGTAGGTACCTATAAATAATGTAGATAGGTACATATCGCTAGAAACTTAAACCGCTGCTGTGTGTAAAACCATGTTCAACCATGTTTTTAACATAAATAAATACCATTTCCTGACGTAGCGTAGTAGGTAGGCAATATCCAATAATTAGGTAGGTACCTTCATCTTCAGTTGGGCAAAGAAAGAACCTACGGACCTACCCACTGAGGTACCTACCTATTACAAACTTCTTTGAGATTAATCTTTTTGGTGAGTGGGTAAACTACTGAAGTGACGTTGTCATCATTGATTTATATTTGGAAAGTAAGTACCTCATTTGTTTCGTTTTCTTTTCATTTTCCAAAATTCAATCAAAATGTTGACTTAGTAATTGATTTATTGTTTGAAAAATGGCAGATTTATCTCGACAATGTTTTTTTTGTAATCGAAGTCTCGTAAGTGGACCTCGCCGAAATGGACATGTGCGAATTTGTTCAAATCTGCTTACAGAAGAGTATTTAACTGCCCATCAAAGTGTAGTTATTTTCTATCAAGAAAATAACTGCAATCGCCAGGTTAGTTTAGTATTAGCAATGTTTAATTTTTAGTCAATTATAAGGTACAGACAACGGTATAAACTTGAAGAACGATTGTCAACTGTGATTGGAATGAACGTAGTGCAAAGGTGAAAGTGATCAGCTCAACGTGCTCTTGACTGTACATACACCAGCCCCCCGAGACAAAATGAAAACGCTTGCTAGCGTAGTAATGGTCAAAAAATTGTTTCAAAATTGTGATCTATTTTTTTAACTTCCTTCTTTTTAACCCAATATAAACTATTTTTTATGTCTTTAAGCATATAGTCCAGTATTTAGTGAAAAATGATTCAAAAGTTAAGTTTTATAAAAATCTCATACAAACTTCAAAGCTCAATAACTCCTAAACGTGCCACTTTAGGACATAGTGACCTTAATAATTTCTTGTTTACATTTTGTCCTCTATCGATCTAGCTAGGTTTCATCATGCTCCACGATATTGAAAAAAATATAGAGGGCGCCACTATGAACTATGCCAGGCCCCATACAAAAATCTTCGTAGCTCTTTGGAAAAAGGTAAGTAGGTACCTATTGTCAGCAACATATTGGTCATTCTTCACCAATTATTTTAAAAGTTATTGAAAGTTATCGGTAGAAACGTGAAAAATTTCAGGGTAGTAACCACATATAATGAACTTGAAAGAAAAAGTACCACGGCTAAGTAGGCTTTATTGTTAACGAGTAATAGGCAACCAACTTATAAAAGTAAAATTTCGTACAAAATCCATTGAAAATTACTTCGATGAAGATATTAGTTCTGTAAAGCAGAAAAAATTACCTACGTGGCGACGTGGCCATAGAGAAAAAAGTGGCGAGCACGCCGCGACGACGCGCCGCAATGACGCGGCGATGTCGCCGCGATTACCACCCTCGACGCCATTTTGTACAATCGCGTTCGACAGTCCGCCCCACCCACCCCACTTGAGTCATATCAAAGATACGTCTGTAAGCAGACGTCTGTAAGAATGATACATAGTAGTCGCTCTCTCCCAGTCGATTACTTAATAATGAATCCTCTCAGATTTGTCGTTGACTTGTATCTGCTTTCGTTTTCTGCATTTTCGAAGTAACAAAGCCAGCAGTAGTGTTTCCTCGTCAGATTAATCCATTTTGCTTCTGAGTGTCCAGCTCGCCGCGACGCTTTCAAATCGCTCGCAAATTGCTAGTGTGATAGGGCTTTCAGATAAGAAATAGTTGTGTAGCTAAATAGTAAAGTACATTCCACTGCCTCTTTGGCCTACCGGTATCACGTCTGATTACTATGCTGGAGCTCGTTGGTTCGATTCCCCTGGGGACGCCCTTGTAATTAGTGCAATAAAGAATAAAAAAAATATACATTTGTACACTTGGCCTCAGTCTGGTTAGATTTCCATGTTTGTGATGTCATGGCCTGGTTACCATGGCACAGGGTATCCTAGTTTGGGACCAGGACAAGTGATTGTGTAATGCGGAAGTTATTATTATTACGTTTCTTTTTTTGGAGGTAGCTAACAAATAGAACCTAGAAAGTTCGGTAATATAACTTCAAAGGATTATTGTCAAATGAATGAATAATATCCCATTAGCAGCTGGAAAAGCGGCGTCAGTGTTGATTCATGTCTTAAAATTAAAGAGCTAGAGACTTCAGATGCTATTGCGTAACCGTTCTCTCTCACTCGATTTGACAGTGACAAAGCTATTGCTGTTGTCCATACAACAGACAAGGATGAGTCTGAATAGAGGCGTCTTACGAGAGAGTCTAACAGGATTGAGTGTAATCCTTCACTGCCGCAGAACAATGTTGAGGGTTAAATTAGAACAATAAATGTATGTGGACCTAGATCGTCTTGAGTTTAGCATCTCTTGTTAATCCCATCACATCACACTACAGGGTGACTTAGAAATCGTTCACCGTGTTTTAAGGAAATGTTTTTTTTTATTGTGAAAAGCAGCATTATTAGTGATTTATCAGTAATGGTAAAACATACTAGTAAATATTCGTGATTTTCGACCTTTCACTCCAAACTGTGAATCCAAAATCGAAGTGGTAGGTAGTATATGGTAAAGTTGAAAAAACTCTAATACGTTAAATGCTTAACACTCGAGCTCCGATGGGCGTAAACAATTTAAAAAGAAATTGGCGATGCCGACTATAAGACGCTCCAAACATAGTTTTTTTTAACGAAAAGCAATCGTCTTGATATTTCTTGTTTATGTTTAAGAGAAGTAATTTTGGTTAGCAACAAAATACTTTTTTGACGCGCAATTTTCTTTTAAGACTAGCACCATATGTTTTTGTATCATGGTTAGAATGCCCCCTTAAAATACGGTGAACGAATTTAAAGTCACCTTGTCCCGGAAAAAGGGCTGACGTATTCTGGTACATTTTGTACCTAAACAGAAAGAGCGGTGAAACTAAAATGATTAGAGCAATTTTTATTATGAGATCAACACGGAAATCGGGAAAAAAAACCGGCCAATGGCGCGTCGGGCCACGCGCAGTGTAGGGTTCCGTGGAAAGAGGGGTTTACAGAACTAACATCTTCATCAAAGTAATTTTCAATGTATTTTGAACGAAATTTTCCGTTTATGCGTTGGTCCCCTACTACTCGTTAACTTGTGAAGCCTAGCCGTTATAGTTTTCCTTTTAAGTTCATTATATGGGTGAATATATGCTATTTGATTTTTTTGTGTCCCTGAAGAAAATGTAATCTGTTCCATTCAATTTTGATTATTTCTCTATTTGACATTATTTTGTAATTTGTAATGATGAGGGCCAGAAGATTTTTCCACTTTTTTTAATTTTATAAGCACCAGAGGAAAATGTGTTACCAGGGGAGTGACACTATTGGCAGAGTAGTGACAAATTAAGGCAGGGAAGTGACAGGCCATTGATTATTAGCTAAGAAAGGGGACTAATATTAAATTAAACAATATATATTTGAATATTTTTTAATATACAAGATACATTCAGTCGTTACAGTTTCTAAATGCAACCTTATTTTTAATATTAATGGTTTGTTAAGGCTTAAATTTCAATTACCTGTATCAAATAACAGAATTAATCATTTCTGCTTATCAGTCTCATCTGAGATGAAAGTTTTTAATTATAAAACGTTCATAAACTTAAAAGCCACATTTAAGGCGTTTTTATCTGAATAAAATTATAACAAAAATATAAACTTCGTTCACAAAACAAAACAATAGTACTATCTAATGATACATCTATCAGTCTCAAAAATATTTAAACAAATAAACTTAAAAATTATCCATTTCTTGCAAAGAACAGAATCAATCATTTCTACGGAACTAAATATTTTTTACTTCAATATTAACAATGAACAATTTACTTTTCAAATACATCAACTGGCTTTGGAAACTTATAGAATACTCTGTTACCCTTCATACGTATATTTGGCACTGGTAATATGGTCAAGATTTGTTCCCATTTAACATCAGACATGTCATTGTCATTTATTCTAAAAAGCGTAGGATCTTCATTTGAGATCTTTAAAAAAATAACCCTGATCTCTCCTTCTTCTTCATCAAAATCTGACGAACATATGCCAGCATATCTATATTTTTTATTATTAATATTATATTCCACAAGTACAAAATCTCCGTTCTTGACAGTCATAGCAGTGTCTGCATTGTCTATAGTATTAATCACATGAGTAGATGTTTGTGCAACTACTTTGTTTTGCACATCTTCCTCAGAATCAGTGTCCATATGAATCACAGCATCTTTTTCAGTTAAGTTATCTTTTAGGCTTTTAATGGTTTCATATTGATGCACTATATTTGCTTCATGCTTTAAAAAAATATCAAGGTTTTCTTCAAGTTTCATCACAATGTCTTTTGGAGCACAGTTTAATGTTATTTTCTTATATTTTCGAACCCTACGTTTTTTCTTGGTTTTAGTATCTAAAATGTCCTCTGTAATACATTGCCATGAAGAGTATTTGATCAAAACAGAATTGTCGAACTCACGATAACATATGAAACGTGATTTGCAGTTAAGACATTCTCGCATAAGACATTTTTCATTTTATCGGTCGCAACATAAATAATTAAGCATGCTCTGATAGTTTGGAAAATCTATGATGTCTGCCTGTTTTAGGGAAGCCAAGGTTAGCTCCATGTTTGCATGAGTTACACACAAACAAGTTTCTCTTTGGTGGATGTTTGGGGTTACAACCCAAAAAGGTCGTAGGCGGCAAAACAGTGTGTAACTCAACTTTATATTTTTTGTTTTTATAAACTTGGTGTGTAGATTTTTCATGGTGTCCTGTAACAATCTCTTCTGTTTTTTTATTTTACCTTTTGTAATGCTATCTTTTTTACCTGGGCATAATCTGCTATTGCAATCTTCTTCAAAAAACTCTGCGACTTTTTTCTCTAACTTCGAATTCGTTTTATCGTTTCTTGTCTTCCGTGTCATATCTAACAAACTTTTATTTGCAGTAGATGACTGTCTTATAGGTTTCATATTAATTTGGTCCAACACTTTATACTTCTTGACTATTTTGCCACTTAATACTTTTTTAAGTATCTTCTTTTCATTATCATTCGTTGTCAAATTTATATTTTCTTTGAGTTGATTTTGGATCACCTCACTAAATAATAATTTTTTCTTCACCTCTTCTATATTCTCTTTATTATTATTCTGTAAAAGATCGGCCACTTTTGAGTTTGGAGTCATTTTCTGTTTTCTGATGCGCTGTAGTTTCTTTTGACAGTCACGTACCTTTTGACGCAACTGTTTAATTTCATATTTTTGTTTTTTTATAAGTTGATTTCGTAGTTTCCGCTGAATTTCTAATCGCCTTTTAGCAGCCAGAGCGATATTGTTTTGTGGAAGTGGAGGTTGGTCTTCATTATCAGACGCAGGTGGTGTTACTGGATAGTTTCTGGTAGATTGTAGCTTTACGCGATCTCTATGCTTTTTAGTCTTCTCTCTCCATATTTTACTTCTAACAGCCCTTTGTTCCCTTTCAGTCATATCATTTATACTCTTAATTTGTCCCTTTTCTTTTTTCTTTTTATATTGCTGCCTTTCTTTTTCTTTTAATTCGGCATTTTTAACCGGATCGTTTTTTATTCTTTGGTAGCGTAATTTTTCAGCTTGACGCTTTTTTTCTAACCTCTCTTCCCTTGTTTGTTTCTTTTTAACATTCGCCATGATGTCTGGTTATATTCGAGTATCTAGAACAAATGAAATGAAGCCTTAAAACATTAAATATTAACGAAAATAAAAAATCGTCACTTCTCTGGCGCTTATGTATTTCATCTGGCATGAAATCTGCCAGAGAAGTGACGCCAGAGAAGTGACAAAACCACACATAACCTACAAAAACAACATCACTCGCTTTTCTGACCACAGTTTAATGTAATACATGACATCTACGCACAATAAACATTGCATTGTGCAAGTATGCAATTTCGTAACGATAAAATACAAAAACATAGACTTACCAGAGTAAATACTCCGACGACTGGCACAAACACGCTTTCCTACAGCGAATCGCAAACTGACGCCATATTATTGGAGTTTTGCTCAACGTCGTTAGCTTGCTTCTAACTTCACACCGTCGTACGCGCGTAGTTCAAGGACAAAAACATACCTATGCGGTTTAAAGTCAAATTTTACTTCTTTGAGTTTCGCCAGATGAAGTGACATTATTGTAACATGAGATGGAAATAATTTATTTTTTTGTTATATTAATAAATATTTTTACAGTGTATTTTGATAAAATATGTTTTAATGTTTATAAAAGCATATGATTATATTTAAAAAAAACATAATGGCATACGTATTTAAAGTATCTGGCTATAAAATCACTATAATCTAGTAATGGGGGAGGCCAGAGGAGTATACATTTATAACTATTTTAGACTATTAAAGCCTTAACTTAAACAATTATCGTGAATACACTATGTGGGCCAAATAAAAGACCATATTCTTTATTGTTTAAGCATACAGAAACAATAATATAATAAGTTTAACATAAATTTTGTCTATGAACCATTGGAATTCAAATAGCATATATTCACCCATATGTGTGCTATGAATTTTTGCGTTTCTATAGTAAATTTGTTCCTTACAGCTTAATATTTCGCAAACGACACCCTGAACAAAATCTCTTCCTACAACGACAATATTTTTTACGACCAATCCAACGGCACCCGTAGGCGGGAAAAAAAGCATCCCTGATTTAGGTGTAGAGGATTTTTTTTTCGATATTTCATTCCACCGTTTTATTGCCGTAAGACAGACGGACGGACATGGCGAAACTATAAGGGTTCCTTGTTGACTACGGGGCTCTAATAATAGTTGTTTCATTCATTCGCTGGAACGGGTCGGGGTAAAGTTGTCATGTATGTACCGTTGACATATATACTACCTTTGAAACATATTCTAGTAACTTCCACGGCCATGGTACGAATTTCATTTTCACCCACCCACTCACTAAAAGAGACTGAACAAACAATAATAGGTTTATTGATTTAAAATCGAAAACTTACCCACTTGTTTCCAACTAATAGAAAAGGAAAAATCATAAAGCCGTAAAGAGGGTAGAAGTTACTTTTATATTCTTTGGATTCTTTGGAAGTTACGGAAAAATAATTAAACTTTTACGAATATTGTGTACTTAACCGCCCACATTCTGCTCTCAAAATTATTTTGACACCAGAGCAATTTACTAGCAACCGGCTAAGTGGGTGTTGGACTTGCACACCGATGATTCCTTACCACCATATATATAATATCACGTATTTACTCAGTGATCTGTCAGGATCGTGGCAGGTGGCAGTCCCTGGTCTCTGCCTACTTCTCTGGGATACAGGCGTGAGCTTATGTATGTATGTACGCAGCAAAAATGTGTTTTCTTTCCTTCAGTTCATGACCCTTAGTGGGATGGAGCCTCATTAAGATATGGTTGGTTTTTATTATTTATAAATAATAAAAATAAAATTCTATTATCTCAAGAAGGCATGTGCCCTGCAGTGGAATGTGTATATACAGAAAAAAAAAACAAAATAGTAATAACAGTTTTAATAACCGATCCTCGATAAGGCTACAAAGCTTCTCGAGTGGAGATCACGAACTACGAACCATGAACTAATCATCATCAACCCATTATGTCCCCACCGAGGGGCACGGGTCTCTTCCCTGAGGAAGGTATAGGCCATACTCCACCACGGGGGCCAAGTCCGGATTGGTGGAGGCCATGGGCCATGAACTAATAATTTAATATAATATAACTTCCACACAACACAATCACTTGACCTAGACTAGGATACTCAGTTCCATGGTAACAAGGCCAGGACATCACAAACATGGAAATACACCCAGACTGAGGTCATTTGCATGGCGGCCCCCAGTGGGAATCGAACCCACGAGCCACGATATTAAACCCGGTATGAAACTAATAAATCGAAACTACTTAAATCGGTACACCCCTTACGTTCTCTAAGCACTAAACTCCATTGTTACTTAAATGCTGAAGTTGGTGCTTGTGATTGCATTATAAGAGACTATAAGAGACCGTAAGAGACTATAATTCACGGTAGACGTAAGGCCGACTCTATTTGTTTTACCCTTGCTAAGAACTCACCCACGCGTACAAACAAAACGCTTTCATCCAGCAAAAAGATCGTCTGAAGGCTTGCTCCTTTGAAAACTTTGTGCTAATTGAGGACGCCTTTTATTCTGTTAAGGCGCTGAAACTCGCCCACCACAGAGAGATCCGCACAGGAACCTAAAGAAAGCATTTAGGAGTTCAATATTTAGAAAAGTTCGGATTGAAAGGGTTTGTTCTGGAACGTTTCACGATTGTTTAAATGGGGGCAGGCAAAAGTATTTTCAGACTCAGAGCACGGTCATAATTTTATTCTTTATTTAATAAAAAAGTAAAAAAATAGCTACTTTTAAAACCGAGTAACCCACTTCGCAGTTAGGTTTTTACATCGGAATGTTATCGCTGTACCTACGTGATTATAATTTGTCCTCAGCACGGGTTAGTGCAAGAAAAAGAATAAGCTAGTTTTAACCGACCCCAAGAAAGAAGGAGCAACCTCCTCCATCTTCTTTCTCATCCGTATTTTTTTATGTTCAGTGATAATTCCTTACCACGTTGTCTGATTCAATTATTTATTTTTGTATTAACAATATGGGTGGTTCCATACAAATTTTGGACGAGATATGTTTTCCTTTTAGTAGCGGAAGAAAGGGCAATTTTCCCTTTATAGGTTACGAGAGAAACGTTTACATTTCCGACACCGTTTGATATCCGAGACTAAATGTGTGACAAGTTACGCGAAAACAGTCGCGCGAACAAATAAACACATTTAAATGCAAAACGAACGGTCGAAACAGGAAAAAAAGGCGGGCGAAGGAGAACAAACACGCTTCAAATTAATTTTGGTTCCAAAATTGTACACGGGTTACAATAAAATTATACTGTTAATTTATTCACAGCGATCACAGCGCATCTAAGTAAAGCAACGGTGCCAGAACCGCTCCGCGATGGATTGAAAACGTAAATAAGTGATGGAGTTTAAATCGATCTAACTTTGCGCAGCTTGAAAGAGAATTCGGGCTCGTTTTAATCTCCCTCGGAGGACTTCCGCGCTCACATTGATTACACCCAATACTTCACTTCTGAATAGAATGGAATTAAAAGCCGAACCAATTTATTTAAGCACTCGGCATAAATATCCTATTATCGCTCGCTCTCTTGGGCATATTATACCCAAACAAGTTGGATTTATTCAGCTGTGTGTAAAATCTTAGTAAAATGTCCAGCGCGGTCCGTAGCGAATATGCGATTTCAATCTCTTTCCTCGAGGCTTCAGCCTGTCGCAAGTCGTAAGCAATGGAACGAGAAAGCCGCAATCCCTATGCAAATGCGTTAATGTGCCATACATTTGCATGGGACCGAATGCATTTGGGGATGCCTCTCTAAGCCGAGCGTCCATTAGAGTAGAGTCGGACCGAAACGCGCCGAATCGCATCGTATTCGTCTCGTAGGCGATTCGGTTCCACATGCACGCACGCACTAATAGACGTTGTTTATATAAATAAGTGCATATACCATATACCATGCAGGGTATGTTCTCCACAAATTGTGTGTGTGTTCAACATGTGTTCAATAGAAAAAAGAATATAATGTGTTCAATAGGTTTTTCATTTTTTTCCCTTAAATTTTCTATTTTTCAATATTATATTCTCTTTTCTGCTTTGTAAAGGCGCTATGTGGTAGGTGGTACTTAAAATCATATGTAGTAAATCGACTTAAGATATTACAAAATAATTAATATTAATGGTAAAGTGAGACAAAAACTGTAATTGAAAATTAAATTACTCGGGATTAATTTCGATAGAGATTTGTGACCAATCTGGCCACAATTTTCAGGGCATCAAAAGGCTGGACATCAAAACGCTGTTGCCTTCTTTGGCACTGCCAAAGCCCTTGGGTCACCCGATGCATAGACTAAGCGCTAAAAGATCTCTCGTAGTTAGGACAATGATTTACCAGAGGCTGCGACATTATCAGTAGACGCGTAAAACGCGAAAGTTATAGAATTGTAAAAGCCCTTTTTTGGGTAGCCTATGTACGTCTAACTGCAAGTCACAGGCCTTCTCTCAGAGAGAGAGAGAGAGTATGGGCTTAATTGCTACCGCGGATTGACAATTTCAAGCCCTGACTTGTGTGACACATTTATACACTGTTATGTAAAATGCACTTTTACACAATTCCTGAATCATGTCGGTTACAGATTGTCATTTCCAACAACTTGTGATATAGCTTTTGAAAATATTTTGCTCAATTTTCCAAAAT
The DNA here is from genome assembly GCA_947310995.1 of Yponomeuta cagnagella. Classification (NCBI taxonomy): domain Eukaryota; kingdom Metazoa; phylum Arthropoda; class Insecta; order Lepidoptera; family Yponomeutidae; genus Yponomeuta; species Yponomeuta cagnagella. The sequence continues at coordinate 5,388,378 of OX371287.1, read as the reverse complement.
AATATAATTTTTTTGATTCCGGATTCGCGCATTGTTCGATGTAGTAAGTTTAGTAGGCGCCAGGCTTTATTCGGCCGTAGACGTTTGCGCTTTGTCGTCCCCAGCAACGCAATAACAAAGCGAAACGGAATGGAATCGTAAAATTTATTTGGTTTGTTATTTGTACACATTTTTCCTTTTTCTTCCTATTCTTAAGGAAATTCCTATAACCAAGAAATATTTTGTATGTGCAAGTATGTAAAATACAATAGGATGAGCAGTCTACATTTGCTGTTGAAATCTGGCGACAATTACACGTAAAAATGTTAACAAAATATTTTTTTCTCCTTTTTTATGTAGCCTATATACGTCCCACTGCAGAGAGAGAGAGAGAGAGAGAGAGCTTGAACTTCACAAATGTACATAAGAGAATAAAAAATATAATCTGAGTTGAGTGGTGATAATAGCAATTCTACGTTGACTAAACTATTTCCAAAATTTTCTACTAGACTACGTATGAAGTATTTCGCAGCTCTGTGAAATTGGAACACTGAACACTGTGTACTGAGTAAAGATAGTAAAACCGGAAATACTCGATTGCCGCCTCTGGCTAGGCAATCTGTACACGACTTGTCAAAGACAGATCAATCGATTTACGTTCCTATTTCGTCGGCGATAACGGCAAATTGACATATCCCTAGTAATTCTACGAAGATGGGATATAGCGGTTCAAAGATAAGTTCACGCCTTTAACACAAAGGGCAATGCAGGGACCAACGTTTGTCACGCATAATCATTGGGGTAGTAACAACCAACTCTTATTTTTTCTTAACAAATAACTAATTTGAAAATACACAGTTTGCACTTTTTTCGTCCATTTTTCTCTAATATAATCTAGATTTTGAAATGAACAAGCAGCAATGTTGCCAAAGTGGCCATTTTTAGAGGAAATTCACTAAAGACCTACCATACAGGGTATCCTAGTGTGGGACCAGAAGCAATGTATGTGCCTGTATGTAAATGTTTATGTTTATGTTTATATATATAAAGCCATGCATTTGTGCAAATGGCCTCAGTCTGGGTGTATTTACACGTTTGAGATGTCCTGGCCTGGTTCCCACAGCACAGAGTATCCTAGTTTGGGACCAGGACAAGTGATTGTTTTGTGTGGAAGTTATTATTATTTTATTATTATTCAATAGTAAAGAATAGTAATAGTAAAGTGCGTATTATGGAATATCAATTGTCTGGTATCTTCCAGTGTTATGCGATCAAACACACGGGCCGCTTCAAAAATTCAAGACGCAATATTTTCCTCATCCGCGGCCAAAGTTCACGTCCGCACGATAAAGTTCAGAAATTGCACGCCCAAAGTTTCGCAGCTCGTTTACCTAGCACGGCAATGCACAGAAGTCTACCTTCATTGTTAGCACGGTAATACATAGAAGTCTACCTTCATTGCTAGCACGGCAATTCATAGAAGTCTACCCTTATAGACCCTTACCCTTACCCTTACCCTGTCGATTCAGAAGCCCAAAACTTCAATTTTACAAGCAGGAAGAATTGAAACCGTAGGCCACCACATTAATTCTACCTCTAGGAAAAAAATGTCTTGGTTTTTCTATTTAACGTCTAGCAAAAGTAAGCAAGTATTTCTGGGGTCATTATGTATTACAAGTAGATAGATACAGGAATATAATATAATATTTTAAGCATGTTTTTTACCCGACGGCGGCGGAGCCCAAAAGGAGGGTAATGTGTTAGGCTCGTATGTATGTAAGTATGTCTGATTCTGTTCCCTCATAACTCCTTAACCAATGGTCAGATTTTGACAAAAAAAATTATCTCAATCGGTGCGTCATGTTTGCACGAGTGTCATAGGCTATATGAAATTGGCATAAACCCAACAATAACCAACAACCCGACTGCTGAGCTTTAACTACTAAGCAGGCGGGACCCAAATTCAACAATGTAACTGTTACGAGGTGTCTAGGATGGTCCCGCCTGCTTAGTAGTTAAAGCTCAGCAGTCGGGTTGTCGGTTATTTTTTATTCCAGTTCTTTTGTCAGTTTATTTTCCACATAATCTCGTTCCTGAAACTAACAACTCTGATTAGATTTGATGTTTAATAAGTCACAGCAATTGCGTCAAAAGTCAACACGAATAATATATTTCGATTTGAGTTCTTGATTTATTCTCACCTTTTTAATTCCAGCGGCTTGTCACCTTTGCTAGTCACAAAACGGCACTAAATATTTAAATAGTATTAAAATAAGGTGGTATTTAATATTTTGTTCACGTGTTTTTAAAATAAGAACCGAAATGATGAATATGTGTTTTGTTCCGTCTGGCATCTAATACATATCAGATCTTTCATGGCCTGTATAAAAAGATAGATAGACGAGCAAGAAGGATACTAGGAGTACAAGCAGCTGTAATTATTTCTAGATTATTGTTAGGAAGAACAAACTAGCCAGTCTCATTCTAGTAAACATATTGTAAAGTAAACCTTCCACGGTCTTTGATCGAAGCTCGTTGGTGTGTGGGTTTCACTACACGATATTATTCAAGTTAAAGTACTCTTTGGCCGCAACGGGTGTACATCATCAGTTATAATAGGTTCCTCTTTTGTCGTGAAGTGAGCTGTACTTAAGTCATCTTAGCACGGGGCCCACTACTGTGCGATGCTACAATTTTTGTTGCTTCGCTCTTTCTAGTATTTTGTTCATACGCCACACGATCAAAGTTGATCGCGTATTAAAAGTTGTTTGTATTGATGACAAGAATAACTTCCTTGGAACGATCGCACCAATTTAAGGTATTTTATCTTCAAAGATGTGTCTGAATATATACCTCAAAATGTCAGTCCCAATTTAGAAGCATTTTGTACGGTCAGCAAAAAAGTGGACTACATATTTTGTAAGACTCTTGTCAGATATATAACTCAGAAAACGGGTATAAACAAAAAACCTCGCTTATCTTGAAGAAAACTCTAAGAACCGTAACTGCTCAAAGTATGGAACAACTGATTAACACTTCATTTTGTTGCAAAGTTGCATAACTGTGTAGAGCGTTAAAGGTTGAGAACCCTACATTATATTGGAGCGAGTGCAAGCGAGGTAAGGCGAGACGTTTAAAGATAACTTTTGTTTGAGTAAGCCAGACGGGCTCACCTTCGGTGAATCTAGACGGAATATACCTCAGTCACTTAAAGAAACTAATTGCCTTTCGCTCATTTAATATTGCCGCCATGAGAGTGGCAAATAGTTAGTTTGTGTGGCAAATAGTTAGTGAGAGTGGCAAATATGAGTGATGCCGTTCCGGGACCGCCTCGCCTCGCCCTGCACACTAATAGGAATGCTTGTGCCCTGAACAAAGATTCAATACAATTTATCTCTCTTTTGTTTGATCAGAGTTCTCTGCCCAACATTCAGACATTATGCCTGAGCCATAAACGTATTCGAGCAGAGGTTATTATGAAAGTGATTAAGATTCAATATGAAAAGCGAAAAGCGGCGTGTCAGTAACGGCTCCTTAGCTGGATATGACAAAAGTTGCAGTTCATTTCAGTTTTCAGTGGAGTTAGATAGTGTGATTATATGTTAGGCACAGGGAGATTCCGTGTGGCGCCGGATTAAGAATAGCATCACTCCATTTCCTTTCGTGGATGTCGTAAAAGGCGACTAAGGAAATAAATTACCAGGAGACGGGCAGCAGCCTCTTTCTGAGATTCCAACCGCTTTCTGCGGTCGCCAACCCACCTGCCAAGCGTGGCGATTATGGCAAAATCCTTCATGGTTAAAAACCATGATGGAGGCCTATGTCCTGCAGTGGGCGTCGAATGGCTGATGATGATGATGAAAGGGAGATACATTACTCTCAATCATACTCGTAATAATATTAATAACTTTTTGGTATCGTTCAATTCACATCGTAGGTCTGCCTTTAATTTTTGTAGCCTATATACGTCTCACTACATGGCCTTCTCTTAGAGAGAAAGAGAGTATGGGCTTAATTACCACGCGTGCCCACCGCGGATTTCAAGCGCTGAGGCTTTTAATTATATTAGACGAAAATCACCCACGCTTTTTGGCTTAGCCAACGAAACTATGTTTTTTTTTTAAGTATCATAATTTTCTATTCTACTTTAATTACTGATATTGGTGAATTTATTGTAGCAATACCACTCCCTAACAGTGAAAGAACACAATCGTGAAGAGGTTAACCGCTTAAAATCGCCAATCCGCATTGGGCACGCGTAATGATTAAGCCTATACATTATTTCTCTCGGAATTTCTCTACGAGATCGAATCAGAAATGATGAGATCCGTAGACGAACGAAAGTCGTCGACATAGCCCAGCGGATTAGTAAGTTGAAGTGGCAGTGGGCGGGGCACATAGCACGCAGAACTGATGGCCGATGGGGCCGAAAAGTTTTCGAATGGAGACTACATATCGGCAAGCGCAGCGTAGGACGACCAGCCACAAGATGGACAGATGACCTCATCCAAGTGGCAGGAAGGCGCTGGATGCAGGCCGCTTCCAACCGGACTTTTTGGAAAACCATGGAGAAGGCCTATGTCCAGCAGTGGACTTCTTGTGGCTGAATGATGGTGATGATGATTATTATTTCTCTCTCTCTCTCTCTCTCTGAGAGCATGTTTGCTGCACTATATTACTGCACCATAGTTTCTTTTCATTGAACAACATTTTGCATCATAAAGTTTCAACCATTTCAAGATGCGGATCGAAGCAAATAAAAGTCAGACCGCTTTATGTAACGTCCCCTCCTAATGTTATCATGATGCAAAATGTTGCTTGACCAAATAGGCCAGTCATTAGAATGATTCTACGCTGCAAACGGTGGTGTAGTAGTTTTTATTATTCTATCTCGTACATATGTGTGCAACTAATTAAATATCATCATCATCAACCCATTATGTCCCCACCGAGGGGCACGGGTCTCTTCCCCGGTATAGGCCATACTCCACCATGGGGGCCAAGTCCGGATTGGTGGAGGCTTGTAGACTAGTGGCTCGTCTACTGTCAGAAGTTGTCAAGCCGCCCTAAGGCCTCTGACTTGGCTTAACGACTGCCATCTATCGATGGCAGCCGGCACCAACAGCTTAACGTGCCTTGCGAAGCACGGAACCGCTCGGAAAAATGCCACTAGCGTTAGGCATAGACGGCGACCCATCCATGCACTGAACGCGCCCTGTGTTGCTTAACCTTCGTGATCGTTTAAGATCACTCAGGCAGCCGGGGCTACGAGCGATTCTATTATAGATTCTATTATATTATCGATTCTATTACTAATTAAATATAAAAAATGGTAACACGAGCTACCTCGGGACAACTTTTGGCATCTACTAAACCTCGTAACTTTGTAACCTCGTAACTCTAATTTTGTACTTTTTTTGGTTTCTTCCTCGTAACTTCTTCACGGCGCATCCTAGCGAAAAATTGCTTTCCAACACGTTAGAGAACATAAAAATTTGCGTTTAATAAGTATCAAAACGTAATAATTCAGTCAAGCAATATAGAAAACTATTAGTAAATAACTGGAATATAGTGATTTTAAACCATCTCCAGCTTGTTAATGGTCACTCTCAGAGATAAATTTACGAAGCGTAAGTTATAGAAAATCAAATTCTGTGTATATTGTGTACTACATAATAATATTATGTCGAAGTCAGTCAAATACGCTCGTCGCAATTGGCAATCTGTCAATTTCCTGCAATTGGCATTTGAATTTACCTATGATTTACAACGCCTCAATAGTATGAATATAAGATTAGACAGTTATAATTGCCATTAGTACCATGAAATAATCATCTGAGAGTGTGAATGAGGAAGGAGCAAACACAAGTTATTGAAGTTAATTAAGACATATCATTGGAAATTGCTTTAAAGGACAACAAATATAGTATAATTAGTTACATAATTAGTATACCTTTATTTAGTCAATGGCTAATTAATGGCTCCTAATTTCATTTACTTTACAAAAAAAGTTTAAGTGTGAAACATTAGGTGTTTCACCATTACTTAAACTTTAAGCGTAAAATCGGGAGTAACTTGAGTGATCTCCGCGTGTCACACGCTGCAATCACTCATAACAATTGCTTTTAAATTTGCAGTGCGAACAATACATGTATATAACGGTGTTTAATAAAATTTTCACCAAATTGCGAAACTGCTGCAATTATTGCAATAAACTGAACATTTAAATCGGCAATATGTGTTGGTCACACGGTTGCTTCCATTTAGAAGAAGAAGAAGAAGAAGAAAGACATTTATTATACCAACAAGATACATCACAGAAACAAATTTCTGTATCGTGCTCTAAAATGCTGCGGTAAGTTATATCTAAACACTTTCTGCTGCAAAATTGTTTCCTTATTAATGTGCTAATATCCGAATATTGTAACTAGATGCAGTGGAAATTTATTAGAGGTAATTAGTTTCTTAAGATAAAAATTCTGCTCAGTCACTTAACTGTCATAGACAGTTAATTCTACTTATTCTTACGATAATTGTATGCATCCACTCCATCTTAACCAAATAATAGTATGTTCCAGGTTATTGTAAACTACTTTTTATTAAAATATGTTTGTTAATTTGAGGACAATGAACAGAAATTATAAAGTTTCCTAAGTTTCGTATCGTAACTTTCGTGGCAAATTGACAACCAAAGTTACTAGGTAAACTTGCCACAAAGGTAAGGGCTATATTAACATGGTATCATTTACTATAATTTAGAGTTTTAGTATACGAAATAAAGGTAAATCGTTGTAAATTTACTTTTCTGTACTGCCACCCGTGCCCGTTTTTACCATTGTTTGTTTTGGTTCCGTACCCGAAGGGTGCCAAACGGGACTCTATTACTAAGACTTCACTGTCCGTCTGTCTGTCTGTCTGGCTGTCTGTCACCAGGCTGTATCTCATGAACCGTGGTAGCTAGGCAGTTGAAATTTTCACAAATGATGTACTTATTCCTGTTTTCGCTATAACAAAATAAATATTTAAGGGGAGCTCCCATACAACAAACGTTATTTTTTTTTGGCGTTTTTTTCTCGATATTAATAATGTCAACAGGTATTCACATGTTATTTAATTCTATATTAGCTTTAAAAATAAATAATTAAATTGAAATAAAATAAATATTTAAGGGGGGCTTCCATACAACAAACGTGATTTTTTGCCGTTTTTTCTTGATCGTTGTGTCTAATGTTGTATAAATAATGGTACGGAACCCTTCGTGCGCGAGTCCAATTCGCACTTAGCCGGTTTTTTCTATGATATTGCTCGACCGAATTATTAAGTTTTGGTACTTGGTTTTATGTAAGTTATGAGTGAGAAATCAAGAAAATTCCAAAAGATTCTTCTTTTTCCCAAAACTATATTAAAATCTGACCATTGAGACATTGGGAATTATGAGTAAATTCGCCGATTGAGCGATTGCCAATTATAACGAATATTTTTGACGGAATTTGACAAAATTGGTTTTCGGTATACGCAGAATTTAATTCTCTACAGCTTACAACCTATAAAAAATTCACTAAGAATACCAATTTCAGAGCTGAAGACGTTTAAAAACCACTATAGTCCAGTTATTCACAATGTTAAAGAACCTCGTTTTTTGCTCATGATTTTTTACCAAAACTCTAAGTTTTAGTATCCATTCGATGCAAAATTTCATGTTCTCTAATTTGGTAGAATATAATTTTTCGCTAGGATGAATGTTGAGGAAGCGAAAGTGATCTGTCAGGATCGTAGCAAGTGGCAGTCCCTGGTCTCTGCCTACCCCTCTGGGATACAGGCGTGAGTTTAATTTATGTTATGTTATGATGTACCATATAGAACTTATAGGGGGGAAACCAAAAAAATGTCCCAAATTTTTAAGGTTCAGTGGCTGCCAAAAGTTGTCCCAAGATAATTCAATTCAATTCAATTCAAATATTTTTATTCATTGTAAAAACAGAATGTTTACTTAATGAACGTCAAAGTTGTTAGTTTCACAATGGATTATGTGGAGAAGAAACTAACAAAGAAACTCCACATTTATTCTTTTCAAAACACGTTTTAACTTAATTAACAGAGTTTTCAACTTAAAATATTAGTCATGAATGTGTTGAACACTAGTCACAATCGTCCTTTAAATAATATTAATCTACTGTTTAATGCCAAACATCTTTGTCTTCTAAATAATCCTTGATGTTATAGTAAGCCTTTTTGCACAGAATGTGCTTAACACATTTTTTAAATCAAGTTACCCTTTTCTTATATTTACTTAGTTGCAGTTATATGTAAAAGATAACATAAAAACTACTGCACCGCCTTTTGCATCGTATACCCCAGTTTTGACTGTCTAATAACTGGCCTAAAAAGTAACTGCGGCGTGTTTTGTAACTTTAATATTTTGTGACTGCACATCAGAGTGGTAATCTCGAAAATGCTATTAACTCCAAATGGCAAAGTTGCGAGTTGCCACAGAGGCGAATGAAACTTTAATCAGTTCCTCCTATTTGAATTTCGAACTGCCTCATGGAATTTTTGTGGCGGTATTTTCATGGAAAACGGGTAGATTGTAGTCGTCTCTAAGCCAGTGTTTTAAGGAAATTAGACTTTAATTGGTACTGTAAAAGAACTACTGCATATTTCTCAACTTTGTAGTGTACTAGCTGACTCGGAAAACGATGTTTTGCCTACGCCTTATTCTCAGACCTACCAAATACCTATACACAAAAAAAAAATCATAAAAATCAGTGATGCCGTTTTGGAGGAGTTCGATAGCAAACACTGTTACACGAATTTTTATATATTCGATTTTTAAATTTAGTTTTTTTTTTATTTTATAGAATATGTACACTTCATTTTGTTAACGCACCATTCAATTACATACCACTACAAAGTAAGAATTTCAAAAGTATAGAATCCGTTTATTTGATATGCATGTCACAAGATCGGTATTATTTATAAAAACACGATCTCTCTTAATTCTTCCTAAAGGAAAAGACCAGCCTGAACTGCATTTGATTAGGTTTTAAAGAATCGCGTTTAAATGTATAGCCAGAACAGCGTTCTATAACCAATGTTGTATCATTGCTGCGAGGGCAACTTGGGAACAAACCCCGACTCAACTTTTGCTAAATAGTGAATAATGGCTTTTATGAAACGCACGATGCTTTAGTAAGATACGGAAATCAATTACCTTCACTTGCAAAGAGAAAAAGTATATACGAGTAAAAAAATATCAGATTAATAATTTCTCATCAATATGCTTATGTTACCGGGCAAGTGCGAGCCGGACTTGCGCACGAAGTATTCCGTACCATTATCTATACAACATTAGACACAAAGATCGAGAAAAAACTGTAAAAAATTACGTTTGTTGCATGGGAGCCCCCCTTAAATATTTATTTTATATTAATTTAATTGTTCATTTTCAAAACGAATATAGAACTAAATATTCTGTAAATATTTTCACCTGTTACAGTTATTAATATCGAGCAAAAAATGGCAAAAAATTGCGTTTGTTTTATGGGAGCTTCTTTAAATATTTATTTTATTCTGTTTTTAGTAAATAAATCCTGCGCTTATTCTATCTTCATGCACTTAGCTTTGGCCTTTCCATCTATGTAATGAGATGATTTACACAGCGTCCAGTGGCACCGTCACTCACACTAGATGGGTGAAGAGGCCACCTGGATGCTGCAGTGCCTGGGACGTTGTTTTTTAGATAAATAAATAAACTTCCACACAACACAACCACTTGTCTTGGTCCCAAACTAGGATACCCTGTACTATGGCAACCAGGCAAGGACATAACAAACATGGAAATACATCCAAACTGAGATCATTTGTACAAATGTACGTCGGCCCCCATTGGGAATTGAACCCACGGCCTCTGTTTTGGTGGTTAAGCCGGCCCAGGAGTTTTAGTCTGTATACTGCCCTTTTCAGGGCGGGGAGTCCGACATAACCACCGAGCTCACCAAGCCGGTGGTACCCATAATAGGGTTCCTCCTGGGTTAAAAAAAAAGGCTTGCCCAGCACCTATGCCATCGTGACAGCTTAGTCGACCTAGCCCACAGGAAATAACAATAACACACACAGAACACTAACAGTCACTTCATCATTATCATCATCAGCCATTTGATGCCCACTGCAGGACATAGGCCTCCCCCATGGTTTTCCAAGCTTCCCGGTCTTGTGCCGCCCGCATCCAGTGAGTCCACGGCACCGTAACCAGGTCGTCAGACCATCTGGTGGGGGGCCTTCCCACGCTGCGTCGTCCGGTCCGCGGTCGCCAGATCAGAACTTCTTCGCCCCAACGGCCATCAGTTCTCCGAGCTATGTGCCCCACCCACTGCCACTTCAACTGAGCAATTCTTCGAGCTATAACAGTAACTCGGGTTCTTCTGCGGATCTTCTCATTCCTGATTCGATCACGCAGTGAAACTCCTAACATAGTAATACATTAAACGGATCTAACCGCGATTATTTATTAAAAGTTACACCATTTTGATATAGTACTATGAATGAGCATCGCGAGTCAAAATCAAAATCAAAATCAAACATTTTTATTCAAAGTAGCACAGAAACTGCGACTTAATGAACGTTACAAGTTAAACTAGGTGTCCATTTCAAAATCTAGATCATTTTGGAGAAAAAATGGACAAAAAAACTCCAAACTTAGTCTTTTCAAGTCCTTAATTTACAGGATTTATATAAATGTTCTAAAACTCATGCATTGAACTGGCTTTAATTCCAGACATCATTGTCATCTAAATAATCTTTAATGTTTTAGTAGCTTTTTTGGCACAAAGTGCGCTTCACACATTTTTTGAACCGCGTTTCTGGCAAGCTTATTATATCCTCAGGGATCTTATTGTAGAAACGTATACAATGCCCCATAAAGGATGTATTAACCTTTGCCAGCCTAAATTTTGGGAACGAAAGTTTATGTCTATTTCTAGTATTTACATTGTGTTGGCTACCTACAGTTTTAAGTTCACTGATATTTTTCCTAACATACATAATATTTTCATAGATATACTGACTAGCAACTGTTAGGATGTTGGTTTCTTTAAAGAAATCTCTTAACGAATCTCTATTGCCTAGCTTATATATGAATCTGATCGCTCTCTTCTGCAGGACGAAGATGGTCTCAATGTCTGCAGCCCGACCCCACAGTCATTAAAAAAGAATCCTAACATAGCTTTCTAAATTGCTCGTTGGGCGACCTTAAGCCTTATTGTGAGGCCCATAGTCAGCGACCAGGTCTCACATCCATAAGTCATCACTGGCAACACACATTGGTAAACCTTTGTCTTGAGATGCTGAGGTATTTTGGACGCGAAAATGTGTTTTAGTTTCCCGAACGCTGCCTTTAAGTCTCTTAAATATAAATAAAGACGTTCCACTGCATAGGCCTTCATTCAGAAGAGTACAGCACCTCGTATATTACGCGCACCAAATCCTGAATGATTCCAATCGTTTAACTGACCATTTTCATACCAATTCCTATCGCAATCGTCACGATTCCGGTAGGATTTGCTGCGCAGAACTAGGCATCTGGCCTGTCACTTGACCAAAATAAAGGGAATGGCAGCTGTTAACAGTAGATTAACACAGTGTACGTGAAACTAGGGGTAAGGACAATAGCATTTATTTTCTAGCTCTACAAAGATATCGTGGGAATTCCATACTTTCACTAAGCGAGGTTCAGATTGAATAAATTAAAACCTTTATCTTTGTTATTACAATAGCTCGCATGTCACATAAATTCGCGTTTTAGAAATTGTTCATAACGTTACGAAATTAGCACAATAGGCTGTGAAATAATTCGGTTAGGTACACACAGAGGGGAAATAATTCGTAAAGTCTTAGCTATATTTTGATACTTTCGCATCGTTCAAATATAAAGGTAAGTACAATTAACAACGTTCATAGTCGTATACATTAATAGTTTTTAGTTGAATTTTCGTCATGAGTTCCACGTTAGACTTCATAAAAAAAATGTTTATATTTATATAAATACTAGCTTTTGCCCGCGACTTCGTCCGATATGAAAAGTATTATATATACTTTCCCGGGACTCAAACTATCTCCACACCAAATTTCATCTAAATCCGTTCAGCCGTTATTGCGTGATTGACTAACAAACATCCAAATATCCTCAAAAACTTTCACATTAATATAGGATAGCTTGTCAACAATAACATATGATTTATGAACAAATACTTTGGTAAGCACTACACATTAGTAGCTTAATTCGGGATTTATGTCGGAAGAGTCCGACCAAACTGAGCTCCGTCTCTACTCACCATGATTAAGCTCTGCGAATAAGAGCGTAACCTGGTCGGACTCTTTCAACAAAAAATCAAGTAACTGAATGTGGTTTTTGCTGCGGGAATAGCATATAAATCGCGAGAATGAAGAAAAAATATCCTAGTTATGAGCTGATCACCTCGGAGACCGCGTCTGTGTCATTATTTAAAGCAAACTAGGAGAAAGAAACCCAATAATTTTGTTATGCCTGGAGTGGTGCCAGGGACGCTTCCTTGCCCAACTACGATTTCCAGTTGAAAGTCCCCGGACGTCTGAAGAATAACTTCATAAATAATTCCGCGGAGCAACCCTATTTCTTACGTACACGGCTACGTCTTCTATATTGCGGTCTGAGTTTACTTTTTGTTCATTGAACAAAGAACATTTTTATCCTAGCTGAGGGACCGACCGCCGCAGATAATAATGCTTTCTCTTTTACAACAGTTGCGTTCTTTCATCCGGGTGGATGTGCTACAAACAGTTGTTCATAAAAGCTTAGCTCTTATGTACTATGTGATTAGGTTCTATCTTGATCGATCCAGAATCGAATTTTAATGTTCTTTGCGAGGGCTATTGTGCATTCTACACAGAGCGCACGTTTGTATTGTATAAGTCCTTCCACTATATCGTCACTTTATGCCCAAGGGGATTTTTGAGGCAAATTCAAGCAATAAAATTAATTTCATTTGACAAATATTTCATTGTCCTTCCTAATAGTACGTAATTTATAGATGAATAAATAGAGAATATTATTGTTGCACATCAAAAAGGAAATCATAGAGATATATAGATATCAGTTTATCTATAGTTTATGAGGGACTTTTCTTACTTGCCACATAAGCAGCTTATCCACTGCAGGGCCCACGGCCTTCTTTAGAGAGAGAGTGTGGGCTTAAACACCACCCATGCCCGCCGCAAAGTGGCGATTTCCAGCGCTAGGATTAGCGAGTGGTATTGCTTACAAATGTACGTAACTTAAAAAACTAAATCATTGATATATGCCGGGATTAGAAACCCACAAATCACGGCACTCGTGACACGAAAGAATAGAATTAATACACGGAAATTTTGACTCGTCATTACGAGTACCTGAGCCGGATAGATTGGTTTTAAATCCCGGGAGGCTTTCCGTATTTTCGTATCAACACGTTTCATTCCGATCAATGGTAATGACAGAGCACCCAATGGCATCCCTTTTGCTCGCACGTTTTTAATGTTTGCCAAATAATGATTACACTTTGTCAAATATCATCTGAGGAGGTTGCTAGAACGCAAAATCAGGAACATTTAAATCAACTTTTATAATAATCTAATTAATTTTTGATACAGAGAATTGGCCACTAGAGTATGAACTTCTGAACCTCGTTCCTCTTTCAAAAACTAAATTTGTGAAATTAAAAATATGTCTAAAACTTTCATTATTTTATTATCTGGTGAAGTCTGAAGCTTCACGCATTTATTAAAAATATACTTATTAATTTTAAAATCATTAAATTGCTATTAACAATAAGGCCGCCAATTGCACTGTATCTTTATAAATATTTTATGTTGTGTTTTTCCTGGTACTCTAAAGAATGTTCTTATCTTATCTTGTCTTAAATATTTTGGCGCAAACAGTGCAGTAGGAAACAGTGGCATACTTAAATTTTGATAAAGAGAAATTGCTTTCAAAATTATTAATTTTCGAAGCAAATTTTTTCAATTAAGAACTATAGAATAACAAAAAATATTGTGCGTAATTTTAATATATATCAAAGCCTCAGACAGATCACATTTATCACAGCACTTATTTTTTTTTTACCAATAATTCAATCAATGGGCCTGTACTCGTCCACTGCTGAGCATCGACCTCCCCCAAGGCACGCCACTGCCTTCTATCCTCGGACATCCTCATCCAGCCGCTGCCAGCAATCTGCCTCAGATCGTCGGTCCAGCGAGCTGGTAGGCGTCATTCGCTGCGTGCCAGTTCACTCCTTCACACGTTGATTACATTACCAATAATTATATACAAACATACATGAACTCACGCCTCTGCCCAGAGGGGTAGACAGAGAACAGGGACTGCCAACGATTAAAAAATTTAAATTTGGATTAAGTCCACCTTTTCTACACTTTTTTTGTGCTACAAAGTATAACGACACAATGTTGCAATATAAGACTAAATAAACAAAGTTTAGTAAATAAAACTAGGAATTTAAGCAGAAAATTGAAGCCTAATCGGTGCCTAGAAGGCTGGCAGCGTTACCTTACTGAATAGCGAGTCTCAGAATTTATAATAATTATTAACATCTGCAAGCGAGATGTCGCCTTAAGACTTTTTCCTTCCGTCCAGGTGCAAAGTCCAATATTGGTGGTGGAGCTGTCTGTGAACGCGCTCGAGGGCACGCAGCTGCGAGCGCTCGGACTGCTGAACGTGTTCGGGCTGAACGTGACGTACGCCGTGCACGCGGCCCCGCCCCCCTCCGCGCCCGAAGACCCCCCGCCGGACTCCTGCAGCGCGCTCGAGTGCCGGCTGCTCGGCCACTGCTACGCTACTAGCGACTACCAGTAAGTGCGTGTAAGGATAAATAGATTGATAGACCCCACAATAGATTGATAGACTTTTGTAAGTCTCTTAATTGTTTTACGTACAAGAATTTTTAAAATAAATACTATATAAATAAGTAAAATTAGTTTTGCACGTATTTAAAGGTGATAAAAGACATGAATGAACTATAAAATTTGTTATATAGAATAGAAGTGTCTAAAAAATACTATAAAAAACCGATAGTTGCGTTCCGAAAAGTAATTAGAAACTGAGACAAAAAAAATCATTATCTTTTAAGTACCCACCACGAATAACATAATATATATTTTAATAAATCATGAAAATTGCTTTAGTTTCGTTTACATTTATTAGAAGACATTGGTTTTATGTTCTGTTTTTTCTTAGCTCAATAGACGTCAGTGGTGGTGCGGATCACGTTTGAAGACCTTTGCTTACCCTTTACCGGAAATTAACATAACTGCGTGTGCAAGATGGCGAGCGATCACAAAGATTTTATCGGATCGTCGTTTTTGTAAAAAAAAGCACTAAACCCTATTTAAAATGCGCACCAAATCGTGTCAAATTCTTCACTTTTGACTTAGAGAATAACACGATCATGCAACGATGTCGCGAGCGGCGCGATACCGCATTAAAACTACTATATGCCAGTTATTAGCCAAAAAATACATAGAACATATTATTATAATAAATTATATTCTTTTTGTTGCACTAACCCGTGCTGAAGATAATTTAAAAACCTATTTAGAGGCTAAAAATTCCACCCATGCCGGGACTTGAACCCGCGACCTCTGGCTAACCGTACCAGCGCTCTCCCAACTGAGCTAATGGGCAAGTGCAGGCATCAGTGAAATTTTGAGCCTCTTTACAAACTTCTCTGTAATTTCTCTGTAATTACGTTCAGGCAGTGACATCTGGCCGAAGCAATTTACATCACTTGCAGCCCCGAGTAACCCACTTTGCAGTTAGGTTTTTACAGCGGAATGATGATTATATTCTTTTTGTATAATAAAATTCATAGTTATATAGTATAGTTATCAATATACCAAATACATCAACATACATACCTAGAATACAAACTATCTAATATATAAAAATCACGTGTCACAGTGTTAATTATCGAACTCCTTCGAAAACGCTTCACCGATTTTTATAATTTTTTTTGTATTTGGTAGGTCTGAGAATAGATCGTGCTAATTAATATGGCAAAACAACATTTGCCGGGCCAACTGGTATTAAATAAAATATATTCCAGTCAGTACAAGTTTTCACCATCTTCGGAGGCCATTCAAGCGCCTATATTTTATGTATGATGAGCTAAGTAAGCGTCACCAACGAGCGTCGTATATCTTAGAGGTACGACGTATATCTTGTAATAATTAGTCTATGCACACTGCACAATATACCTTGCCTAGTCCTCGCCCTTTGGGACAAACCCGTGACCCATGACCTATAAAACTATGATTTTAAGTGACCGGGTTTCTTTCATGTATGACTCGATACTTCGCTTAGACTTCAACAAATTTTCGAAACTTTAGAAAACATGTTCAAATGTTCACTCGCAAAACACAGAGCAGTTGTGACTTTGATAATTTTGAATGGTCCTGTCATTTGGACAGAAAAATAACCTTCTGTTATTTACCTCAATTTACCTCAAGTAGCCTACTTTTACGTGGTCGTCATTGAGATGGTCAGGGTATCTAGGCGATAGGTAATTTTGGTTATACATAGAGGTAATACGCATTTTTGACAGTTTGGAGCAGTAGGTTGAATTGAACGAGGAGAGAAGTTACGTCCTAGCACCGTAGTACATACTATGAAATGGCGAGTATATTTGTGTTTCACTTGACTTGTTCTCTATTGTTGCAGAAACTTTTACTGTTCGTGCTTCGACGGTTACTCCGGGGAGGATTGCGGCATGGGTCCGCTCTGCTCGCTCTCCGCGAACATGTGCAAACATGGCGGGAAATGTAGGTAAGAGACCCTCGCCTCGCGCCCATACTCTACAAGAGTATGATTTGCGATATTCTGTGACCAGTTTATTGTGATTTACTGATCATACGACGTAACTACCTTTCCTCTAGGAAATTGTGGTGGTCGTTGGTGGGCCCGCAGAGTATTCTTCTCCTTTTTTTTGTTTTATTGCTTTCCGAAAGATAAACAGCCTCCAATGTAACTTTTGCAAAGTAGCTTAAGGCTTTTCTTACGTGGAGTATGCTATCTCGCTCGGAAAATTTAAAATTAGTGATTGTAATAAAATGAGTATACTTTTGATGTGTGTCCTCTGAGGGTTTGATGGATAATTAAATTGCGGAACATGGTATATGTTTCTTATCCGCCTGGCCATCCAAAGAGGTAACGTCGCCAGCGTTCTGGGCTCATTACCGCGGGACAGTGACCTGGGGCAGGTGTTTTATTTGTAAATATAGAATTAGTTATTTGTATATTTTTATCATTAATATATTAATTAAGTCTCTTATTTTATGTTTGAAATAATTAAAAGACTTCCAGAAAATGTGGAAGTTATAATACAAAACGCTAAAAAAAAAAAAACAATTTTAATTAATAACTTTTTCTTTATTGAATACTGCGTATAGAAAAACTAAAATATATTTAAAATGTCCGTAATTTAACTATGCGTAGATCATATTTATCAAAAGTTAAATTGTGCGGGCGAGACAGCATGCTCCACGTCAACACAGCCTTAAGCTTAGGGCAACGAAGACATAGAACATAGGGGTTCACATTTTTTACCTGTTTTTCGAGGAAAGATAGCAAATCAGCCGTAAAATATATTCAATTCATTTCTGTTTTATGGACCCAGTATTATTTTAATGCGTGATATGGTATTTTAATGACTCCGCATGTTAACGTGGGGAATTATGGTAAATGAGTCTACTTAATAAATAATCATATAATTTAAAATAATCATATAATCATTAAGTTACTTTGAATGACAGGATACGCAATAGTTCGATTAGAGAACGTTGTGGACTGAAAGAAGATGTAGTGACTAGAATTGAGAAAGGAATGTTGTGTTGGTTTGGACATGTGGAGAGGATGAAAGAAGACAGATGGACGAAACAAATATATCAAGCGAATGTGGGTAGAAGGGCCCGTAAGGGACGACTCAGGCGGACATACTTCGACCAAATAGGGGATGTGTTAGCAAAGGGCAAGATAAAAAGTACCCGAAACCGGCGTGCGTGCATGCAACGACTAATGAATGTTGAGGAAGCGAAAGTGATCTGTCAGGATCGTGGCAAGTGGCAGTCCCTGGTCTCTTCCTACCCCTCTGGGATACAGGCGTGAGTTTATGTATGTATGACTATACTCGTTAAATGTAACTTTTGTGAAATTTGTAAAATTCAACAGAAGCGTTATTGGATGAGAAATGTATCACCTCACTTATTTGTCTTCGTCGTCTGGGTGTATTTCCATGTGTGCGGCGTCCTTGTTACCATATCACTGGATTTCTTAGTCTGAGACTGATTGTGTTGTGTCATTAGGTATTGCAAGTCGTCAAATTGATTTAGAATTCGGAAGCCCTAGAAGTAAAACCTCGCAATGCAACACAAGCAAAGTTTTAATAAATTACCCCTCAGGGCTCAGTGAGGCGTGCTCCGCTGGCCGACGCGGCGTTGGGACGAGAGAGCCTCGCAATACAAGTGGTTTCCTGTATTTTCTGTAATGCCGTGCAATTTCCGTGCAATAACGAAATCTCGCGCTGCCGCGGACTTCTTGTTGTAAACACTGCTCCGCTGGTCCAGCGGTTACCGCGCTACCAAAACCGAGGACGTGGGTTTCATTGCCCCCTTTCATCCGTGCCTCATATTATTTTTATTGCACTCAAAAGAAATGTACAACACATTGGAGATAGTGTCATGAGCATTTTCTACCAATCAACCGCAAGAGGCGGAGGAAAGAAAGAAAAGAAGTAGATGTGTACAAAGGGCCTCAGTCTGGGTCTATTTCCATGTTTGTAGTGTCCTTGCCTGGTATCCTTGCCTTGCCTATCACAGAGTACCCTAATTTGGGACCAGCTTGGCAGGCGGGTTGCCGATCGCAGTATGCGGTTGAAATCTCAGGAAGACGCTGCGGCCCGTCTCCAGGTATTTTTTTTTCCTTAGTCGCCTTCTACGACATCCACGGAATGAAATAGAGTGACGCTATTCTTAACACGGCATTACACGGGTAGATTTTATGGACGCACGGATTTTAATTTAATAAAGTACTCGAAGTATTCTTCTTTGCTGAGAATGCACGACTGACCCTTATTCATTGCTCCCGAGTAATTGTTCAGAGAATCGCATTTTCAGACAGTAAATTTCACGTGAGAAATCATGTAACATGCAAACAAACTCTCGTAAAATACCCATTGATCTATTATTCTGAAAGGCAACGCCGCTACGCTTAGCTATGTCGTAGCGTTCTCGTAGCAATCTCGTAGCACCTCGTAGCACGTACGGGCTGGCGTTATCGTTGATGAAGATAGGCAGGCTACGAAATATATTATGGATTGTTAAAATATGTACTTAGATGCTAGAATAATGTTTCCCAGTTCAATACAGCCTTTCAAGCTCTGCAGTTTCAGAGATATACAGGGTGTAAAAAAATACCCACATACATTTGAAAGTAGGGGTTCTACTCGTCAATACGAATTATCCATTTTCATACTTAGACTATGTTATAAACTGAATAAAGAAATTAAATTGAATTTAATTTAATATGTTTAACTTTCTCAGTTGTCGCTCGTAGCCCCGGCTGCCTGAGTGATCTTAAACGATCACGAAGGTTAAGCAACACAGGGCGCGTTCAGTGCATGGATGGGTCGCCGTCTATGCCTAACGCTAGTGGCATTTTTCCGAGCGGTTCCGTGCTTCGCAAGGCACGTTAAGCTGTTGGTGCCGGCTGCCGTCAATAGATGGCAGTCGTTAAGCCAAGTCAGAGGCCTTAGGGCGGCTTGACAACTTCTGACAGTAGACGAGCCACTAGTCTACAAGCCTCCACCAATCCGGACTTGGCCCCCGTGGTGGAGTATAGCCTATACCTTCCTCAGGGAAGAGACCCATGCCCCTCGGTGGGGACATAATGGGTTGATGATGATGATGATGTTCAACTTTCTCAACTATTAAAAATCTGGCCAGATAATCACGGAAAAAAAGTATTGGAGCTTGCGGTATCAGAACAAAACTTAGCACATTTTTAGGATTCCGTACCTCAAAAGAAAAAAACGGAACTATTGTAGGACCACTTCGTTGTCCGTCTGTCTGTCAAGACCCTTTATTTCGAGAAAGCGTGGAGTCTACAGTCCCGTGAAAAAATCAAAGTTAACGTAAAAAAAGTTACGGCCGTTTATGCCGCCAAAAAACGTTTATTCTGACATTCTCAAGGGAATCAAAATTTATAGGGTACTTTCCGTTGACCTAGAACTATGAAATTTGGCAAGTAATATCGTCTTACACTACAAATATAGGGAAAAATCTGAAAGCTATACGTACATTTGTAACTGAATGATTAAAAAAATTGGGAAAAAATAATTAGAAAAAGCTCGGTACAAATTTGTATAAGTCCAGCTCGCACGTGTCCGGTTTTTACTGAAGAACCATACCTACTCAAATGAGGATAGATTTCAAACAGTTTGGCTCTTTCTATCTTAGGCCACGAACTCTAAGATCCACTCTCTATACTTTGCCTCGTCAAAATCAAAAGTATTTAAAAGTTTAAATGGAAAACCGAGCTTTTCATTTCCAACAGTTTTCTTAGAAACTAAAACTTTAGCTATGTAATAAAATGCAGAGTTTAAAGTCTGCGCCTGACACGATCCTTGTTTCTTTTTATTTTCTCCGTCTTGAGCAAGACGCAATTTATTTAATTTACTACAAACTAGTTAAACACACGATATTATCACCCTAAACTACGAATTTTAATCCAAGTAATAACTTCCACATAACACAGACACTTGTCCTGGTCCTAAACCCTGGGTATCCTATACCCTGTGCTATGGTAACTAGGCAACTCATACTAAGGTCATTTGTACAAATCAAGTACAGCCTACTACTTCTGTTTTGGTAGTCAAGCGTGTTAACCGCTAGACCAACATCCCCTCGTATTGACCAACAAATTGTACAGGGGGGGGGAGTAGTCCCTTAGTATTTTCCATTTATTTTAAAACATTTTGTTTCCATTGAGGGCGGTGTACAACTATAATTCATTTGATCTATCTATCTAACTAATCAGCTCATAAACGGAGCACACTGTTGGGCATAGACTTCTTCTCTTTCACGCCAACCCATCCGGTCCTTACTAGTCTCGTCCAATGTTTCCCAGCCGCTTTCACAATGTCGTCGGCCCACCGGGCTGGTGGTCTGCCCACCGACCGCTGACCTGTTCTTGGCCACCACTCAGTGGCTACTTTAGTCCAACGGCCGCGGCCGTCTTCCCGCCTAACCAAATTCCCGGCCCGGCCCGTCCCCCATGAAAGTCTTATAAAAATGGAACCGTTTGTCGCAGGCAGATGGGTCCGGCAGCGGTGACATGCCTGTGCGCGGAAGGCTACACGGGGGACCTCTGCGAGTCGCAAATAGCACCCCCAGGTGACCTACAAATGCTAAGAATAAGCTGAGCTACTTTTGTACTGAGTCCGGTGAATGTTCAATGGTATAATGCAGCCTATATACGTCCCACTGTATGGCACAGGCCTTCTCTCAGAGAAAGAGAGAGTATGGGCTTAATTTTAAGCGTATCACCCCAGACACTCGTAACTTAGACAATAAAGTCATTGATACATGCCGGGAGTGGAACCCACAACCTCCCGAATGCGAGGCCGGCGTTCTACCGCTCCACTACCAAATGATTGATATTTTTACAGAGTGTGGCATTGCGGAATGCTCTGAAGGCTGCAGTGAAGACGTTGAGTGCGACTGCAACCCAAGGGATAAAGACAGCAGTAAGTGGTTTATCCAGTTCTTGTTTTTGTTTATTTATTAAGCTATTTATGTTAGTGTGTGGTATCCGTTTACCGCAGGTCAA
Organism: Yponomeuta cagnagella; assembly: GCA_947310995.1. Taxonomy (NCBI): domain Eukaryota; kingdom Metazoa; phylum Arthropoda; class Insecta; order Lepidoptera; family Yponomeutidae; genus Yponomeuta; species Yponomeuta cagnagella. The sequence goes on along the minus strand of OX371287.1, from coordinate 5,366,489 downwards.
GGGGAAATTGACGACTCTGTAAGTACACTGCTTAAAACAATTAGCGGAATAAGATTTCAATGTGGAATAAAAAAATTGTTTTTTAATTATAACTGCCCACCAAATATCAAAGTGACATTGTTCAAGAAAATAAAAAACAAAAGAACATCAGCATAGTATGATGGCCAAGAGTCTATGTACACCTAAAAACAAAGTGACGTCATTGATTTTCTTAATTTTTATTTGCTGCAGAAAAGTTCTCCCATTTTTGTGGCCTTTCAAGTCTTCCGAGTGTTGTTATTGATTGAAGTTAGTGTTGATTTACAAGGTCATTGTGCCAGATCAAACTGAAATCCAAGTATCCAATTTTGCTTTGTGTTACTTGTGCTGTTCTTTATATTATGTTCTATACCTGTGTGTGTGAGCGCAGAGGCAAATAAATGTTTTTATCTATCTATGCCGAGCTGTCGCTCTGCTCAAGAGGGGCGAACTATGGCATATGTAGGAACTAGACATAGATTTTCTACTCAGTACTTATGTCCCTGAGAGTAAATACCCAATCAAAAACAACACTCAGAACACTAGAAAGGCCACTTTCACGTCTTCTGAGTCAGTTTTCTGTAATTAAAAAGTGTAAGATAATTTTATGGCGTCAAATTTAGTCCCTGAATTTGCTATTTATTGTCTGTCCGATTTAAGGTATCATGTTTTCTTTTCAGCCTCAGCGAGATTTGAAACAAGACTACAAGTGAAGGATTTTGACCAATTTACTACTAACATATCACAAGCAGTAATAAACGAGTTGACTTCCTACTTGAATAAGTCAAACATAACGTTAGACGACGAGGTCGAGGTGTTAAACATTAGGTGAGATACTAACTCCTAACTCCTTATATCTACTTTTCACTTATCACTTGTTAGATACAATCCTACCACAAAATGTTCTCAATTTCTAAGTAAGTTGTTTGTTTGCTTTATTAATATATTGATAATACACATTTAAAATTTACATTTCAAGGCATCACTTTAACCTTATTAGGTGTTTGCTTAAAGCCTGAGCCGCTTTTATAAGCATTTTGTGCTAAAGTTTAAAAAACAAATACAATACTTTGTGGTATATTAGATAGAATAATATCATGTAGTCGGGCATGTAAAACGATACCGTAATCACTCCCCAGCGCCCCGGACTCGTCAGGCGCGTCCATAGCGTACGTGCGCGTGTGGAGCGCGCGGCGCGGCGCGGGCGCACTGCGCGCAGTGCTCACAGACATGGCGGCGAAGCGCGCAGGCAAGCGCCGCGGCCGCGTGTCCCTGCTTCCGGTCACGCAGCACTTCCACATGCATCCGGCGCTCAGCGTACACGTGAGTGTTGTGGCTAACCAGAGACTAGAAGCGTGGAGCACATAGGAAGGTCGTGAAATGAGGGCGGAGATTTCTATGCTGACTTTATGCGCAACATGTATTCATTCAACAATTCAGAAAATATGGCTTAAGTTTACGTTGCGTTATACAGTCTCTACAACTTTAAGACTACTTTTTATTAAATGAACAAGTTTAACAGGATTCTTCTTTCTCTAATAAGGTACTTTATTGAAGAGAAAAAACACAATAGACACAATTAGGACTGTACGGTCAGCAACTAATGAAAGTACATTGACGCACGAGGTTAATTGCGCAAGTAGTAACAGGAAATAAGCGGACGGCGCAATTCACCTTTGCGATACGTTAGGTTTTTAGGTTTAGTTATAATCTAGCTCGCATAGAACAAACATAACAATACACAGTGAAGATTTAAAATAACATCTTTGATTGGTGCAACATCCCTCAACAACAACAAGAACAGCGGACCCAAGAGAAAAATACCAAACTGTGTCTAAATGGTTAGGTTGGGCTATACATCGTGTTATTTTTTCCTCGTAAATTCAGGATCGGTGAACCATGCCTCTCTATCAGGAGTATTAAAGTATCATGCCCGGGAATATTTCCAATATGCCCGGGTACATCGATGACCAGGAGCACCAAAGCGTCCTTATCCTAAATACATTGAGTTCAAAGAATAACAATTACACAATCGTTTTATTCGGACCCAAAGGGCTGTCAGATTCGTAGCAATTCAAAGGAAGATCCAAGTTTATCCCAGTTCGCGAAATCGGGTTCATTAATATAACATAACATAAACTCACGCCTGCATCCGAGAGGGGTAGGGAGAGACCAGGGAGCGCCACTTGCTACGATCCTGACAGATCACTTTCGCTTGCTCAACATTCATTAGTCGTTGCATGCACGCACGCCGGTTTCGGGTACTTTTTATCTTGCCCTTTGCTAATACATCCCCTAATTGGTCGAAGTATGTCCGTCTGGGTCGTCCCTTACCCATTATCATTCATTGGTTCATTAAGGGCTCGTAAAATTTTAAATTACGTCTTAAGCTGCTATTCAAATTATCCGTGTCGTCTGCTACTGTTAGCGCGCGCTGTCTCCATTATTACCGGCTAGATAAAAACATAACTGTCCAACTTCCCCGAGGGATGATAATATGGTCTCGGTGAAAACTTTTAATTGTTGAAACGCTATATTTCAAGTGAAACATAACTGATAACTTGGAGCCAGTCCAACTCTCTGACGTACACGCTCCGCTTTTTATTACGCACTCTATATCTTTGTGAAATTACTAGCAATCCAGCTTTTTATTGCTGCGATATCAGGGACGCAATATACCTACTCGGTTGTAAACTGGGCCAATTATCTCACTCCCACACGATAAATTAGTACCTACTATTGCCCAGAAAATACATCGGCTCAATTAACTTTTGGGACGACGGAAAATAAGGAAAAGGATACTGGCCTCTTTAAGCGATAAAAGCAAAATTAAAACAAAAAAAAATTCTTTACAAACAACCAGTTATATTAGCGTGTCACCCGAAGGGATTATGAAGGGGAAACTTTTAAAATCCGAATGTGAATTTTGCAGCACAAGTTGGTAAAGATGGCGACGAGCCAAGTCGCCGGGGGCTTCTTAACTGATACCCGCCGTTAACCTGTTTTAACACCTTCTTTGTTATACTAATAGCCCCGCGCGAAACAAGCTATTCCAAGCACCCATTGTTGACTCGCTTGTTTTCCTTTGTGAAAGAGCTTTACATTTTTCTGGCATCTCAAATGGAGTGAGAAATAAGGTCCGAGGGCCTCTCCTGAATGAAATACATGTCAACAACTTTCTATAAACGATACATTGTTGGAATGACTTGACATTCATTCCAACTTGACAAAATGGTAAGGTAAATCGAAATGTCAGAAACTAAACTTAAACTTGTATTCACTCTACATTACTGAACTACCTACTATATAAAATGCTGAGATAGCTTAGAGGCAGACATGCCGTCGAATAGATACCTCATAGGCCGGCGTGCGTGAATGCAACGACTAATGAATGTTGATGAAGATAAGATAAGATAAAGATATTTATTTGTGAAACATGAGTATGCATAGATGGTACAATAATAAATATTTCTTCTGCATGTTTTGTCATTGTAGACATACAAATTTTTGGTAGGACAGAGCGCCGTTACTTAATTATTATGGGTTAATATTACAATAAAACCGAGAAAATTGGAATGTCAGGTGTCAAAAAATATATAAATTTATGGAAATCGTTAATTGTTAATTAATAATTATTACATGATCAATAAAAATAATAAAACAGAGCAAATTAGAATTGTCAAAATCACTATAAGTCACTATAAGTAATTAAAACTAAGAGAAAGAGGTCTGTCAGAATCGTGGCAAGTGGCAAGCCCTGCTCTCTGCCTACCCCTCCGGGATATACAGAGCTTATGAAATATAGGTACCTCACATAATCTTCTTAATTGGCACAAATGTATCTATTTATTAATTTTTAATTAGTGGTTTTAAGTTTTTTTTAGCGGTAAGCCCTACCTGCATGACACGTTTTCTTTGTTTGGCGTCGAGGTGCTATTTGAAAACCAGCGCTGTTTCAAATAGAAACAGCAAACGCTGAAATAGTATCATTGTCACACTCACACTCCTTTATTTTTTAATTATTGTATGTAAGCATGTTTGTTTGTGGCAATAAATAATTCATTCATAATTTGCTTGCAAAAAAATAAACATTTATAACGTCATTGTTACGTTTGGTCTGAAACAGGCCCCCTGAAAATACTAACTGAAAATCTTGTTTACAGGCGATAACAGTGAACCTGAGGACCGAAGTGTGGGAGGAGTCAGAGTTCACATTCAGCTGCACGGCTTACGGCTCGCCGGATATTGTGTTCACGTGGTACAAAGACGGAATTAAGATTAATTTCAACGGGACCACAAGGTTAGTGGATGAGAAAATGTAAACATCGACGTTCAGAGTTTAAGTGGAATTGACGTGTCGAAAGATGAAGAGAATGAAACATGTCATGTAATCGATAAGAGCAGGGGTTCCCCGAGTACGCGCCGAGGCCCACAGGAGTGCCATGGAGCGCAAACAGGGCACCGCGAGGCACCCCTGTTTTATCTTCTCCGGTAAGCCATCTTACTTATATTTATAGGGTGTTTCAGAAACGTCCGGTGCAACGTAAAGTCTTTACTCATCAATAAAAAAAACACTTTATGAGACCGACCGAAAAAAAAAGACATCCTAACCTATATACGTCCCACTGTAGGGTACAGGCCCTCTCTCAGAAAGAGAGAGAGAGTATTGGCTTGATTACCACGTGTGCCCACCGTGGATTGATAATTTCAATTGCTGAGGTATACTAACATCTGCTGTGATATCTAACGCATAGATAGATAGAATATTCTTTATTGTATGTACACCAGGAATTACATATGAGAGTTTAACAATAATATAAGTACAGTACAATTAGCGGCCTTATTACTAAAAGTAATTTCTTCCAGACAACCATTGACGGAAAAAAAATGAGAAGCTAAATGACGGGTAGTCGGTGCAACTAAACAATACTAAGAAAGATATTTATACGCATACCTACATACTGAAGTTTAATATAAATTATCCTCCGTGACGGAATGGCTGAATTTGTTTTCGATATTTCGAAGTTGCTCTTATAATAAAAGTTGTTTATATTAACTAGAGGAATAGCACCCATAATTTTTAGCAGACTTTTCTGAAACTGTAATAATCAAATAAACAACGATGCTATAATCGCAATATGTGTACTCTAAAAAACCTATTTTAAGGATAAAAATTCCACGCATGCCGGGACTTGAACCTGCGACCTCTGGCTAACCGTGCCAGCGCTCTCCCAACTGAGCCAATGGGCAAGTGCAGGCATGGGTGGAATTTTTAGCCTCTAAATAGGTTTTTTAAAATAGGTTTTTTAAACCCATGCTGGGTTAGTGCAACAAAAAGAATATAATGTGTACTCCAGTCGCCATACGCCAGGTAAAGACATTATAACAACCCCCTGGTTATTCTGTTAACATTAAAGTTTTCAAAATCAGTTGAAAGCCACTGACTTTACTGACTTTGACAATATTTTAAATGCATAAACTTCACAAATTAAAGCGTTTGTACCAGCAATCTTGAAGCGGAAATGGCAGAATCAACAGAATCTAGGGCTTGTAAGTGCGAACTTTTGGGAACCCCTGGATTAGGGCAGGGTATCCTAATTTGTTTGTATTCGTATCTAAATACATTAATCCCGGGTAAGGTTTGGTAAATAAACTTCACACAGAAAGATAAAATTCTGACCAAAGCGGGATTCGAACCCACTCAATGCCAGCAGCAGCGCCTTAAGAGGCTGCTTTTGTATGTAGCCTATGAACGTTCCACTGTAGGCCACAGGCCTTCTTTCAGATAGAGAGCATGGGCCTAATAACCAAGCGTGGAAACCTATATACCTGAGGCGTTCACATACCTCAGCGCTTGAAATTGCCGCCGAAATCGCTTGATATGCTCATTCCCTATCTAAGAGAGGCCCTGTGCCCTGCAGCGGGACACAATAGCACCCGCTCTCCTTTCTTCTTAGAGACATCTGGACCAGTACAGTTGTAGAGGACGCACTCGGCCGCCGGATATCCGTCCTCGGCGTCTCAGGGGCGAAGCAAGTGGACAGCGGGCGCTGGTCCTGCGCCGCCGACGACGCGGGCCGCCGCCGCTGCAGGGCATTATGGCTCACAGTGCTCAGGCCGCCCGATATACGACTGCTGCCTTCCACGCTGACTGTCAATAAGGTATAGTTTGCTTTGAAGGAAGGCGTCGCCGTTAGTAATACTGTGGCTTAGGACTTAAAGTTTACCAAACCGGAATGTTCTCTAGTTAGAAGGACTTAAGGGTTTGTTTTATAAAAGCAGGCATTAGTTATCTTGTTTCGATCGTCAGTCACAACGCTAGAAGTGTTCAAATTTTTAACACTGAAAATAGGGGATTTTTTTCTTCTTTTCGTCTTCTTTCATCTATTTACTGAACTAACATAACAGCTAATCGTTCGCAGTAGGAATTCAAAAACGTTTTTCTTAGGCTGTATGTAATTAAAATATAAACTAACCTCACTTCTATTTTACAACAACAAATACCAAATCCAAATTAATTACTCACCAAAAGAGAACATAGGAAATAAGATAATGATTGTATTATCTGGAATTTTACAAAGTTTACCATAAAACGGGTTTCTTTTTTCAGGGTGACAACGTGAGCATCACGTGCTTAGCCGGTGCCAGCAGGGTTCACGGGGTGTTGGGCTTTAGTTGGGCTCGGGAACGGACCCTGTTGCCCTTAGTCCCGGGTAGGGAAGTTTGGGAGGACCTTTTCCCTGCCGGAAGCGTGCTGAAACTGTACAACGTCCAAGTAAGTTCAACCTTAAGGGTAACGAAATGAGGATATAATTCGAAAACTTCGGCCTTTTCCTTCGTCATCATCAGGTCTTCATGCATAGGCCCCTCATGTTTTAGCAAGACTATTCAGAGTGTCCCACGACTATGCGAAATGCCACAATGAACAGGTGAACTGATTTTGTTTCTGTGATGTATCTATGTATGGTATAATAAATGTCTTTCTTCTTCTTCTTCTTCTGATTGATCAGTCACTGTAGCGCTGGAGCTAGCTTGTGGTGGCAAGTAAGCCGCAGATTTCCTGACGATTACATTACATTTTAATTTAATTGTGTCATATAACATAAATAATGTATGAAAGACTTTCGTGAGCACTACATATTTTAATGTTTTGAACGGTGACTCAAATCAAATTTACTATTGTAGATTGTTCGCCAAGGGCGCAAACAAAATTTTTGCGTCGAGGTTGTGAAATTGAATCCAGAGCGAACTGAGGCGATTCTTGCATTAAAGCCCGAGCGAAGCGAGGGCTTTAACTAAGAATCGCTGAAGGAGCGAGGGATTCAACACTACCGAGACCAAAAAATATTTGCGCCCGTGTAGAACACTCTGCTTTTCACTACCATCTGAGAGGAATGAAATAAAACATAACACTTACATACCACTCAAATGTAACTTCTGGCAGGAGGTATTGGAGAATTGCTTGTATTGCCTGTTTTTTTTTATATAATTATTCTGGTGTTAAGAAGACACTATCATCATCGCTTGACGACATTTTTCCGAGAAAATAAGTAAAAATAGACAAAAAAGCGCGCCAATGTTATTGATTTTTTTGCATAGATAAAAAAACTTGCGTTCCAATTTCAAATATTTGACAATTCGGTACCTACTTAAAAGTTTTACAGTAAAGAGTTTGGTAGTTCAGTAAGTAGTTCCAAACTCGGTTTTAAAAGTTATTGCTTGGGTTGGTGCGAAATAGATATAGGACGAATCCTCAAGAATGAAAGAGAAGTCCGACTTCTTAGTAAATGAGTGCCTTAGTATATAAATTCAATATTGGATTTTGAGTCTATTTATTTATAGGTACCTAAAGGTAAATAGATTCAAAACCCAATTTTGAGTCTATTTACTTTGATGCATCTTAGCTTGAACAACAATAGCGTGTTTTGGGTCTTTGGGCATCAAAATGCATCATTTCGAGCAGATGGAGTGAAAAATATTTTAATAGGCCCTCGATCAGTCAGTCCTACAGGATTCCTACAGGATTTTGTAACCGAACTGTTTTTCTTTTAAAAAAAAAAATTTCGTGAAGCACTTTGCCCACAAATCTGCGGCACACAAAAAGACATCACCACGCCAAGTAACACAACTCTCGACCAACGATCAAAAGACGAAATTTTAAAATTATCTTGTATTTAAATGCGTATTATGCGTTTTGTATATAGAAGCGGAGGTAGCGGAGCGGTAGAACGCAGGCTTCTCATTCGGGAGGTCGTGGGTTCGAACCCCGGCATGTACTAATGACTTTGTTTTGTGAGTTATGTATAATTGTGAAGTTATAGTAGCAATACCACTGGCTAACAGTGAAGGAAAATATTGTGAGGAAAGCTGTGTGTCTGAGGTGTTCGCATTGCCTATCCGCGGTGGGCATGCGTGGTAACTAAACCTATACTCTCTCCTGCAGTGGGACGTTTATAGGCTACACAAAAATATAATGTTTATTTTAATATATTTTTAGTTAATTTTATAATAGCAAAATACCAATTAATGTTATTCCGTAAGGACATTTAATCGATAAATTGTATTATTAAATTAAATTTAACGGTAGATTAGATCCTAAAGGACGTTATATTTAAGAACTTATGCACCCACGTTCCGGCAAATAAAAAAAAACTATTTAAAAAAAAATTTGTTTGGTCTCAAGCGCAAGCCTTTTCTCAGAAATCAAGCGAGTTCCGGTGCCAAGTTTCGTCGGTGGTAGGCACGAACGCGCGAAGCGTGACTCTGTGGACGCTGGGCGCGGGCGACGAGGCGTGCGAGCCCTCCGCCTCGCATGGGGTGCGCTGGCCGCGGACCGCGCCCGGAGCGCACGCCTCCGCCCCGTGCCCGCCCGGACACAGCGGGGAAACCACCAGGTTAGAGCCTCGCCGCTAGGGAAGGGCTTGGGCAAACGTTTTGTTCGACTACTCGCATCATGTACTTTTCGATTGTAAACAGCTGATAGTATTCGAATTTTTCGAATAAGTAGCTACAATATAAAAAAAATGCGTTATGGTTTTAAACGGTCCCGCGAACGGAATTACAAGCGCAGAGACTACACACACATCATTTACTCTTCTTTTGTCACTTTTTCATCAATCTGAGATATACACGCTCATTTTTAGGTGGTTTAAAGCCCGCGTAATTATTAATTAAAAATGGCATTTATCTAGTTTAGGCATTTATCTAGTTTTATTACTTTTAAGTATATAAATAAATAAAAAAAAATAGTTGAGAAATCTTCTTTCGAGTTGAGAAATCTTGTTTAAAAAAATGCGCCAACAATTGGTACCGCTCCTCCGTCTTACAGAACAATGCGGTATACACGCACTGCTCTGGATGGCTACTTAATAGCTCCAATAGATTTGAGTTTATGTCGTGATAGGTATTTTTGAAAAGTGCCTTTTTAAAAAAAACAAACTAGCGTATTCGATAGCTACTGTCAGGCACGTTCATTTTGCTATGTCTTTCAAACCACCCAAAATTGTTGCAGTATATATAAATTTATTGCTGTTCGTTAGTCTCGATGAAACTCGAGAACAACTGGGCCCATATGGCTAACTTTGATTTTGAAATATTTGTAGAAGTCCAGGAAAAGTTTAAATGGTGAGAAAAATAAAAGAAATTAAGAGGAAAGTAGATTTTTTTATAACTCTATATAATATCTGGAGATTGGAACATGTACTGATTCTGAAGCGGTAAGAAGTTCGCCGGGACAGCTAGTTATTATTATAGTTAAATTATAGTCATATGTTAATTAAAAAATATTAATATGCCCTTTTTAATTACAGTTACGAAAGCATATTTTATAATTATTGAAAATGTATAATACATGGATTTTTTTAAAAGAATTAATATTCACCTAATGGATTTACCATTAGAAAGCGATAACATTAAGTTTTGATCATGAAATAAAATGGTTTGTGTCTTAAAACAAAAAAGAATATTCGAATAGTTAGGTTTTGTGCTATTCGAATAGTAAAAATAGACAAATACTACGAGCCCAACACTAGAGGCTCTATTCGCTAACCACATTTGTAACAATGGTCTGTGGTTTAATAACCGAGAGCAAGCTAAGTTGCTAATTTGAGCCGAGGCATGCGTGAGCGCCTGGAATGATAGGCTAGAAACAACTGTGGTAATGTTTTCCTCTTTATTTATTAATTATTATCGAATTATCGACAATATTGGAGATTTTTGTCCATTTTTTTTGGAGTTTTTTTGTCCATTTTTTCTCCAAAATGATCTAGATTTTGAAATTGACACCTAGTTTAACTTGTAACGTTCATTAAGTCGCAGTTTCTGTGCTACTTTGAATAAAAAAATTTGATTTTATATTTTTTATGTTTCTGCGTCCAATTCACAATATATATAACGACACGATATATATAATGAATCGCTGGTAGCCCCGGCTGCCTGAGTGATCTTAAAACGATCACGAAGGTTAAGCAACACTGGGCGCGTTCAGTGCATGGATGGGTCGCCGTCTATGCCTAACGCTAGTGGCATTTTTCCGAGCGGTTCCGTGCTTGGCAAGGCACGTTAAGCTGTTGGTGCCGGCTGCCGTCGATAGATGGCAGTCGTTAAGCCAAGTCAGAGGCCTTAGGGCGGCTTGACAACTTCTGACAGTAGACGAGCCACTAGTCTACAAGCCTCCACCAATCCGGACTTGGCCCCCGTGGTGGAGTATGGCCTATACCTTCCTCAGGGAAGAGACCCGTGCCCCTCGGTGGGGACATAATGGGTTGATGATGATAACGACACGGTTAAATTATATATTTCGTGGCGATGTCGATATTTTTCAAAGACCTTAGATACGTCTTTACAATGTCTTAGAACTTGTCTTAAAACGTTTTAGAACTGTCATTATCATCGCTATCATTATGATAATTATCTTTATTTAGTTTTTCTGATTATTAATAACATTTCCTTTTTGTAATTTCTAATCATGCTGTGCACATAAGTTTAGGCTTATAAATTGTTTCTTTGTTTTCCTTGTGTAATACTGTCTGTAACCTGTTTTGTGTCCAAAATAAATCTGATACAGATTATTGTAATAAATTAATATAGACTATACTATACACGCTAAAATCTGGGTGGTTGCAAAGCCATGGTTATGTTATTAGTAATGAAAAATGGCATCTATGTAGACTATTACTTTTAAATATAGACGTAAAATGTAAATTTAATTTCAGATAATAATATGCCCTTTCAAGTGCCTTCATTCTCAACCTTAGCTAGTCGTAATAAGACGTGTGATTATACGCTTCATACGTTACAGATTCTGTGAACCAAAGGCTGCCCAACGAGACGTCAAATGGAGGCAACCAGATTTTTCCGGTTGTGTCGCGGATTCGTTACAAAGCATTTACGAACAGGTAGGCTAATGTTTTCTCTAGATATTCCTTACCAGGTTCTGGGCTGGAATGTTTTTTTTTAAGTGAAACAATTACCTATCTCTCCATCTTCTTGCAGTTCACTCGAATTTCATACGGCTACTCGTGGATGGAAGTCGCCAATGTGGCTCATCAATACGGAGGAGTTCTGCGGTCTTTGCCCGTGCATCCAGGCGAGGGCACCATCCCACTTCAACACGCCCGAGACATGTTGCAATATCTCCTTTCACATGCCGCCAAGTCTAAGGACCGGGTTGATAGCGTTGACAAACTGCTGAAAATATATGACACACTTTTAAAACACCCGGACGCTTTCCTGGATGAAGAGGTTGGTATCTGATCAAAAATAACAAGGGTCTCACAAGCAATCTGTCCTTTGTTAGTATTTACTACCTTTTCTGCTAAACCTGCAACTTGCTGAGTTTTTCAAAATATTGTTGTAACCTATATATTCACTATCGTGCTCAGAGCTCTTACTATACTTTACGTGGTATAAAATAATCCAAGATCGATATGATAACCGTTTGGTTACAGAAAACATTCGAGCTTCAAAATGCCCTAGTAGAAACAGCGGGCATGAAGGAAGACTTAGACCTCGTCTACCACGAATTCTTGGTGATGACCAAGCCAGTACTGGAAGACCACGCTGCTCATTTCAAGTTTCACCCCATGACGGCTTCTGGAAGTGAGGAGTGGATGATCACATCAGCCGGTGTCGAGTTGCTCGAACGACCTGGAAATGCCTCCATTGTTGCAGTGCAGTACAACAATTTAGGGTCTCGTCTGCCTTCGCTTAGATCTTCTGTGGAATTCAAGTATGTACTTGTAGATATCACTGAGACTGGCATTACTTTTGAGCAGGTCTGTCCTAAATGTAACTCTTTTGTTCTCTTTGACAGAAATGGCAGGGAAACGGAGTACCTTCTGGCATCGCCGCAGATTCAACTGTCTGCCAGAGGCTCTGGAGTTGATACTTCTCAGCCACACACTGTCACGTTACTGTTCACACATATTTTTAACTATTCTGCTATCGGTTAGTAATGTATATTTTGTTAACATAGTACAACATGTACACGTGTGAAATCGTTACCAGACAGGTTAATGGGATAATGTGGTTTGAGTTTCCCTCACGAAAAGCCGTGAAATTATGAAGTGGCATCTAACAGTGTCCGTGTGGCGCCGGATTAAGAATAGCGTCACTCCATTTCATTCCGTGGATGTCGTAGAAGGCGACTAAGGAAATAAATTACCAGGAGACGGGCAGCAGCGTCATCCTGAGAATCCAACCGCATACTGCGATCGTCAACCCGCCTGCCAAGCGTGGCGATTATGGCAAAACCTTTTATGGTTAGAGAAAATCATGAGGGAGGCCTATGTCCTGCAGTGGGCGTAAAAATGGCTGATGATGATCTAACTAAAATAATTATCCCGAAATCTCGGACTAAATCATTTTAAGAAGCATATGATGATCGACCTGATGGGATCCTCCTCATAGTAATCCAACTATGAGGGCGACGACGGCGATCGAAGTTTTAGGGAACTTCGTATCTGATTCAAAGATCAGATCGGGAGTAGGCATTTGCATTAGGCAGAAATGGTGGCAGCAAACGACAACGAAAGTAGAAAAAGTAATCTACTGCTGCAAAAAATTCTCGTTTTAATACCACGTCTTAAAGAATTTTCATCGTCAGCCTCAAAACTGGCGTGCGGTCTGCGATCTTTGTCGGAACCCCGCGCTTGGAGCACGAAGGCGTGTGAGCTGCGCGTGCCGGAGCCCAAGCACGTTTCGTGCCGGTGCCGCGGGCTCGGCACCTACGCTCTCTTCACCATCGCCAGGTCTACCCTTGTGAGTATGGAGTATCTGTTCGTCTACTCATTTAAAATCGTATTTATATTGAGCTTCATACAGCGACATAATATTGAACCTACTCTCTTTTAAGATGGCTATAGATAAAAAAGATTGCGCAGTCATATCGCTCTGTATCTAGCTTCGCCCTCAGGTTCAACTGAACTAAATTGATATCGATTCAAACCCTTACCAGAACACTCACATGTTCTCTCAACTCGTATTAGGTAGGTACTCTATTATCAAGCCGTGTCCGTGAAGGAAAGGTAAGTTCCTTCAAGGTAAAGATCATAGTTGCCAAGATTTTGTACCCATAGAGAAAGATTGTATAAGTCACTCAGAATTTCCCGTCTTAAGGGACTTATGACCAGCAGCGGACTGTACAGATAATATCCAGCCATAAAGCATATATTTATATTACCAATAAAACAAAACCACTTTCAGCTGCAAACTCTGCATTACCTCTCAGCTTCCTATATCCGAGAACGATCGCCATAAGCTAAAACAAGCGGTGTCATTCAGACAGACGCGGAGAGAGACCTGCGTGGGGTGGTCAAGATCACGGTAGGCGTGGCTGCCGCCCTGTGCCTGCTCGCGGCGGTCTTCCAGCTGCTGAGCCTGCTGCCATTCCGCAAGGAGAGGCTCCCCGTACTGCTCAAGGCAACTACGGCCGGCACGCACTCCGCCGCCTTGTTCGCGCTGCTGGAGTGTGACACTAGACAAGTTGTAAGTCGGCTGATATACGTTTCACAAGCCTTCTCTCAGAGAGAGAGCCTCAGCCTTCTCTGTCATTGTCCTCTTCTGTTTTTCTTTTATGTTAGGAATATTTTGTTTTGTTTTTCTCAACCATCCTCGTCATTCATTCGCCAAAGACTCGATAGCCGTAGGCGTGAGTTGGAATTAATCAGTTTTCGAATGCCGCGAACGTATTAAAGCAAGTCATCTTCTTTCCTTTAAAAAGACGCCCAGTGGGAAATTCAGTAAATCCGTCCATTGCGCTCAGGAGGAAGCGTGCGGCGGCGCGCTGGGCTGGGTGTGCGCGGCGTGCTGGTGCGCGGGGTGCGCGGCGCTGTGCGCGCAGCCGCTGCTGCTGCAGACGCAGCTGCACGCCGGCAAGCACCACGCGCCCGCCGTCTCGCTGCTGGCAGGTACGAGCACTTAGCTACAGGCGTGCTGTTGAACGTTCGTTTAGGTATCAGTTTAAAAAAAATGCTGCAATCTGGCAATTTGGAAAAGAAGTCGATAGCTTCGATTTCGTCAAGCCACGATGTTTTAAAATTTATTTCAAAACTTCATAATATCTCTGTTTCTCTCATGGGACGAGTCGAGCAGCCACAGTCAAAATTCCTTCATTCTCGACGGGTCTTCAACAAATCACAGTCAGTTGTCTTACGACTAGTAGTGAAAGCGCTACAAGCAAATGTACCTATCATTGAAGATGCTGTGGCGATAATAGTCCAAGTCTAGTTCTTACTGAACCTGGATTTCCCGGATGGACTACTAACCGGGTCCTTCCCCAGGTGTATGCATCCTGGCGTGGCTGACGGCGCGGCTGTGGGGCGGCGCGCCGCTGCAGCTGGGCACGTCGGCGCAGATAGTGTGCGCGTGCGCATGCGTGCTGCTCGTGCTACTCTGCCTAGCGCTCGCCGTCACCGCGGCGCTGCGCCTGCGCACCGTCACCTGCAAACTACCCGCTGAGAGGAGGACCTACTTGAGAGACAGGTGAGATACCCTTGAAACCTTTTGTCAACCTATTAGTGCAACGATTGTAGCTGTGGATAAAAATATCATCCTCTAAAACTTGTGAGAAGCCTAAGTTACTGTCTACGCTAATTAAGTTTATCTGTGGATGGCATAATTCCAAATTATTTAAGAATTTTACCTAGATAGCTCCTTCTTCACGTACCATCATCATCATCATCATTCAGCCACAAGAAGTCCACTGCTGGACATAGGCCTCAAAATCAAAAATCAAAATCAATTTTTTTTTATTCAAAGTAGCACAGAAACTGCGACTTAATGAACGTTACAAGTTAAACTAGGTGTCCATTTCAAAATCCTCCTCCATGGACTTCCAAAAAGACCGGCCTGCATCCAGCGTCTTCCTGCCACTTGGATGACGTCATCTGTCCATCTTGTGGCTGGTCATCCTACGCTGCGCTTGCCGATATGTGGTCTCCATTCGAGAACTGTTTAGGCCCCATCGGCCATCAGTCCTGCGTGCTTTGTGCCCCGCCCACTGCCACTTCAACTTACTAATCCATTGGGCTATGTCGACGATTTTCGTTCGTACTATATGGTATAGAATTGGGGTCAAATTTCCGCGTGATTTTATTCGAAGTGCGGCTTAGGCCTTAATTTAAAGTGAGACCAGTTCTCTCTGCGTCCAGTCCAGTGCTCCACCTCTTGCTCATTTGATATTATCTCCTATGTTACACGCACCAAATCCTTAACAATTCTAATAGTCTAATTCCATACTAATTTCCAAACGTCAGGATTCAGATAGGATTCGGTGCACATAATTAATCCTCTGTACGCCCATACTCATGAAATTCAAGAAATATACAGACGGCAACACCATCTTATTTGGACTAGACTCACTAGTCAAAAGTCATAACCCCGCTCTGAGAACCGGTGTTTCCAGAAGAAAAGTGATCCGGCACACGCTGGTGCTGCTGGTGACGACGACGGCGGCGCAGGCGGCTGGCGTGGCGTACGCGCAGCCCGGCGAGCGCCGCGCCGCGCACGTTATTGTGCTAGCCGTCGCGGCCGTCGCTAACGTGAGTACCGCTCCGACACGCTCGCATAAGCGCGTAATGTATGTATGTACCTACAGGCATCAGGCATACATACTTAGGTACATATATACATACATACACACAACAGCTATGAACTTTCGCTGTAACGTAGTGTAGTGGAGTCGTCAAAATTGTAGTAAAGGTAGGTATCGCTCGAAATTCTATAGTAAGGTAAGGCAATGACTAACATGGAAATACCCCAAACTGAGGCCCATTTGTGCAAATCCAGTACTGCGGCCTCCACCTTCAGTACCTAGTAATCAAACTCACGAGCTCTTTGGTAGTCAAGCGAGATAATAGCTAGACTTGTTCTTCGAAAAACCGTCCCCAAAATTACTAGATCTGGCGTAGCCAGGATGGTAGGCTGAAAATAAAATATGTACCATGTACCTAATATCACAATATACTTTATTGTAATGGTACACCACTCACTGTATCATCGACACCATCATCATCACCACCATCACACACAACATTTCACAGACATACTTACACACACCAACTCACACAAACACACCCACATACATATTACACATACACACACACACGTACACACAATACACGAACGCGCGCGCAAACGCACACACGCAGTCACAAAGGAAAACTATGTTCCAATACATTGTAGATGATTTAGTTCTCTTCAATCGTAATCTTAAGGAACATGACACTTATCTTACCCAAGCCTGCTTTAAGTAATTGAGTGCTAGATAGCCTGGAGTAGGTACTCACTATTCCTGGCAATTAAGAAGTAATTTACCTAAAGCAGGTGACATTAGTTATTGTCACAGAGGAAAAATTGTAGATAAGCACTATGATAAAATTGTAGTGAGCCCAATTTAGTGTAAATACAATCCAACAAAGGAACGCGAAAAGCCGAGAAATTGGACCAAGACAAGAAAGAAAATAAGCACAATCACTCAAATAAAATATCAAAGAACACTTCTGTCCTAGTTCAATAAAGTATTTTCATTACTCATACTCTGAAAGGGGGTCATTGTTCATCCAGGCACCGTGCTGAAAGTGGTACACGCCTGCTCTAAAGCAGAAAAGTATTAAAAAAATATATATATGAATCGTAGTTTATATTGAACAACGCAATGGTAGTAATCTATACAGCCATAAAACGATTAATTCTTCATTTATTAGTTTTGTTGACATATAAATTCTTTTTGATGTTTATAATTAATATAATGTACTTTATGTATTTATTAGTCACTTTCAAGGCGAGATGTGATTTGCGAAATAAATTAAAATATTGTTTAAGACACAGATAAAACCACCAAATACGCAAATTCAAAATGGCCGTCTTTCGCGATCGCGCGCCATCTTGCGAATTGTGATGTACGGCTAGCACAAGTTGGCGCGCGAGCTATCTCGCCGCGAGCTAGACCATCCGTCTGTTTCGGCGTGATTTCCTTAACTTTTATATTTTGATTTTAACTGGCTTGTGTTTACTTTCCTCGTATTCGTAATGAAAAGTAGAGTGTTTTACTCGGGTGATAGCACCCATTTCTGCCTCGAACTATTGGCCAAAACATCTCGTCAGGAATGGGTGCCTTTCAGCCCTCGGTTAACAATCTACTATTAAACTCTATCTGTTAATGAAAAATCGGCTCTAGGTCATTAAAAAGAAACACTCCCACAAATAGCGTCCCGTTTCCAGGGTGCCGCGATGGTAGTATGCTACGTACTTCGCGACAAGCAGTGTCTCCTCGCCGTGCGTCGCGCTTTGTCGCTGGCACCGCCGCGCGACTGGGAGGAGAACCAGGGAGACACCTCGCTTAGCTGTCAGTAAACATTATAATAATAATATAACCTTTATTTCAGACTTCAAATCCGTTTACAAACATACATAGATACATAAATTTTAGTACAAAACAGAGGTGCTTACACTATATTAGTACCTATAATTACTATTCATACTACTCCGCCTTCACAATGTGGTCGGCCCACCGGTCTGGTGGTCTGTCTACTGACCCTCACCCGTCTTGGCTACCATTAGTTACCTCGGCTGGGAAACATTGAATGAGACTAGCAAAGGACCGGGTGGGCGTGAAAGAGAGGAGGTCTATGCCCAACAGTGGGCTCTGTTTTTGGCCTGATTAGATGTAAATAGACATTAATCCTAAGCCAGTGGGTTATAAAGCGACCGTCAAACCGGTCAGCTCGTAGCTCGAGAATACTGCTAAGAACTCGATGTTAGATGCAGATACTGAACTTCTCAATCAATTACCAGGAGACAGGCAGCAGCGTCTTCCTGAGATTCCAACCGCATACTGCGATCGCCAACCCGCCTGCCAAGTGTGGCGATTATGGCAAAACCCCTCATGGTTATGAAAACCACGAAGGAGGCCTATGTCCTGCAGTGGGGGTCAAATGGCTGATGATGATGATGATGATGAAGGCCGCGTTTCATAAAACTACTATTCATAGTTTTTTTATGACAATTCGATGTACAAGCAAGATGGTGCTATTACAGGATTATTTCTAAAACGCGCAATTCCTGGGATTTGTCGGTTAGAGTTTCTCATTTAAAACAAATTTTTTACTATGTTTTGAAAATTCTTTGTCCAATCTTCCATTAAAAAATACGATTTTGTTCTTTGGAGTGGCGCTGTTTGATAGATAATGCTTAAAACGATGTACCTATGTTAAAACATATTTTTTTGAAGTTTGAAAAATCATTATTTATTTGCCACATAATATCTAGCTTTCATAAGATTTAGCATAATAGTTATAAAGAAATCGAAACATAAACAATAATAAGAAGTACGATGGCACGAGTCACGCGTATTGTGGGCATTGTGGCGCTGAAATGTCCGAATTTGACAATTAATCTGTAGAATTCTAAAGCACCCAATCGGACCACCATAACAATGGTTTTTCATTTTTTTTAAGGTCATAATCTAACTGGAAAGTCGCGACTTTGACATTGAAAACGCGCGACTACGACTAAACGTTGGACTAAACGTACTGCCCATGCTGATTACAAAAATGTGGGTAGGCAGTAAAGGTGAATAGTTTAATGTCGCGCCATCGCGTTTCGCTCTTCTCTTCCATGTTACATAAAGTAAAATGACGATATTACATAGCCTGCTAATGGGCTCTATACAGCGGCCGTGCCGCAGTGCCGGCTTTCTTCATAAAAATATTAAACCTAAACATAATAATAAAGTCTATTTCGTGATTTTAAGATCAAGGAGAGTCCTAGCTTTGATATTACAATATTTTTTAATGAGATTCTAATGCTAAAAAAAATAAGCCTTAAATGTAATCATGAAGCCTGTTCCGTGATTTTGAGATCAAAGCTAGGGGCACTCTAGCTTTGATATTAGAAAAATTATTCTTTATAGCTCTCAGATATTCCTTTTTAGCAGACTTCAAAAAAAGAGGAGAAAAGAGTTTCTATTCGCTTATGTTTGTTCAGCGAATTAAAGGATTATTTAATACGCTGTCCGATTTCATTAATTCTTTGGGGTACGGTGGAATGGGATGATCAGAAACTGGAGTATAGAATAGAAACAAATAGTGGAAAATGATTTTTTGCCACCGATTACCAACTGAACTTACAACTATAGCCACGTCTCTTGATAAGTAACAGTATCTGTCAAGAGACGTCCTATAGTTATGAGTTCAGTAGTGAATCGGTGATAAAAAACCATTTTTCACTATTTGTTCCTATTAATTACAAATACCTACGAATAATTGAAAAATTTAAAAATTATAAAAATTTAAAAATAACTACAAAATTACAATTGTTAGGTTTTTTAAAAGACAAAATGGTAATATTTTGTATGATGAGATTGTAGGATAGTTTGACTCCAGTTTTTAATTGCCCCGTTTCACGGCACTTCAAGGGTCTTCTTCTTCTTCAGGTGCCTCTCCGACTAGCGAAGGTTGGCAGTCAGCTCAGCATATTTATTTCTGTCTCTCGCTAAGTGCAAAAGTTCTGCTGCACTTGCAATTCCAGTCCATTCTCGCAGGTTCCTTAACCAGGATTTCCTTTTTCTATCCACGCGTCTCTTTCCAGGAACTTTTCCCATCATTATTAGTTGCGGGAGATTGTATTTGTCATGTCTGAATACATGTCCCAGTTATGCAACATTTCTTTTTCTGATGGTATCCCAAAGCTCCCGTTTTCTCTTGACGCGTCTAAGGACTTCCACATTGGTCCCCTTTTGAGTCCAACTGATCTTGAGCATGCGTCGATAACACCACATTTCGAATGCAAGGGAGGTCCCATACAAATTTGTTCAAGATCTGGTGACGGGATCCAAAAAAAATATCTTCGAACTTCTTTTCAGAGCGTATTTTTCTTGAAGTCGTTTTTAGGGTTCCGTACCCAAAGGGTAAGGGTCCCTATTACTATGACTCCGCTGTCCGTCTATCACCAGGCTGTATCTCATGAACTGTGATTTAGAACTGCGAGTTAGACAGTTGACATTTTCACAGATGAT
Source organism: Yponomeuta cagnagella (assembly GCA_947310995.1). NCBI lineage: Eukaryota > Metazoa > Arthropoda > Insecta > Lepidoptera > Yponomeutidae > Yponomeuta > Yponomeuta cagnagella. The sequence goes on along the minus strand of OX371287.1, from coordinate 5,345,956 downwards.
GGTATTTCTGATTGTATAACAACAAATACTAAAGATCGAATAAAATAAATATTTAAGGGGGGCTTCCATACAACAAACGTGATTTTTTTTGCCGTTTATTGCTCGATATTAATAACGGCAACAGGTAGACGCTTGAAATATTCAAATTTCGTATAGATTACAGTCCGACTCGAACTTGGCCGGTTTTTTTGTTGCTAAGAAGTCTTTCCTTCGTTCTAGTGTACATTAAGCAAGGCGGGGAAGTAGAAAGCAACGGCGCCGTGGGCATTGTGGAGAGTTCGCCGACTCCCCTCTCGCCCGCCACCACCTACTGGCGAGCGCCGGGCCCCGGGAGTCCGGCCAGGATTCATAGGTCCGCTTACTTTTAACCACGTAGGTTTTTGTCGAGCGTTTATAGTGCGGGCTCTTCATGAAGAGGTCATCTTCCTCGTTGTGACGTTTTTAATGATTGTAAACTAATGTGTAAGGTATACACTATACACTTTTGACAAATGTGATCTAAATATTATTTTTTTTCTTTACCAGCTGTCCCAGCGAACTTCATACCGCTACAGAATCCATTTATACGATTCTTGCACAGCGCCATCTATTTTTAAAACGCAACGTTCGCTCGCACAACGCCATCTATTAAAAACTTAAAATAAATATTATCCCACAGGAACGCATTACCGGGATATCAAGTATGCTATGTCTCAATTCAGGTCTTTGTCTATCTGCACGCCGAGTTTCATGCAAATCCGTTCAGCCGTTATTGCGTGATCGAGTAACAAACATCCAAACATCTTCCCAAACTTTCACGTTTATAATATTATAAGTAGGATTTGGATTTTTATCCTTTATTTTATAAGCCATAGTTATAGGTCTATAGGTCTTCTCTCAGAACGTCCCTTCTTTACAGAACACATTGAGTGAATGGAAAACATCGTTAGGTAACCTGAGTGTTCGAGGTATTCAAATACCTTAGTGCTTGAAATTGCTAATGTCGGTGGATACTCTCTCTTTCTGAGAGAAGGCCATGTATTTGGGACTATGATAACCCTCTAATACTTTGTCAAAAGTATTACTGTGTTAATAGCAGGGTAATAGTACTACGGAAATTGTTGCTTAAAATGCTTTTGTTTCTGTTTTTTAAAAATAATTATTCTTCAAATACAGGCACATGCCAAAATATGACCGCACAGAACACATTTGTCAAAACTTAACTCACTGAGAACGTCCACAACGCGAGCGAGACTGCAGGGCCGCACTGCAAACGCCCGCAGCACGATCTCAAACCGCGCGCTCGCCCGCAGGAGACAGTCGGCGCCCGACTCCCGCGCGGACATCGTGCGCTGCGTCGAGTACGCCACTTGGGGCGCAGCCGCGACCCACGCCTGCGACCTCGTGACGCGCGCCCCTGCGTGCGTACTGTGCGCACGTTCCTCCCCAGACGTGTCCCGGGAGCCCATCAAGAGCTGCCTTAAAAAACCCGGCCCAAATTCCAGCCCTGGCACCTCCACTGACAACGCGCCCAAACTCGAGCGAGTCAACCGCGAGTGGAACAAGGCCTACGACGCACCTGATGCCGACAAGGTCCTACACAAAATCTCCACCGATCTGGACTTTCTATTGAACAAGTCGCAAAATAAACCCGCCTTTCTAGATCAGATTGAAGAGGCGCCGACTTAGGGTGAGTCGACGTGTGATACTACCTAAGTACCTGTTGCGATATTATTGTGAAAGAAATGAACATGACCCGCCCTTAGCTAAGAATCTTGTGTATAGGTCTAGGAATTAATTTAACTACACACAGGGTGTGCCGTAAAGATTGGGTAACTTGAAAACTGTTTAAATTAAACTGCGTAAAATTAATTAACTTTCTCAAATAGCCGCGTTGAAATTTTAAGATAGCATGAAAAATAAAGATAGTGTTTTTTTTTTAACCTTTGTGTGTTGCGAGTTGTTTTTGCGAGTGGTGAACATTATGAAGGTACAAAAAATAAAATAATCTACTGCTAATTCGAAGTGATTAGTAGAGACTCATAATTGGCCTTGCTGTTTCCTGCTGCTGTACCCTGTTATATTGTGCGGTTGCTATTAAATAAGTAAGTACTGTAAAATCCGGTTTTACATTCAGTTATTCATTCTTTACGCCTTACCCTATGAGTATAGAGAGACATCTATTTGGACTGTATAATTCGGTTAATACTTAATTTTATCAGAGCGAAGAATGAGTGTGGATTTTCCATCGGATGTTAATTTACTAACGCCCTTCCTTAAAAGCAAAATAACTACATATAACTGGGAAGTCAATGGCTTAGGAGATATTGGGTTTAAAGTAGCACGTTTTTTGCTTATTTTTGCAGAAATGCATCTAGTATTGACTCCAAACGAAAGAATGCGATGCATGAATCAACTCACCAGGGCCGAGTTTCATAAAACTACAATTCGTAGTTTATTATGACAATTCGAGGTACATTGCGTAGCAGAGTCTTCTTGTTAATCTGTGTATCTTTGCAATATACATCGAAATGGCATAGTAAATCACAAGTTGTACATAGTTTTATGAAACAGGCCCCAGGTCCTTAAGTCTGAAATACATAGTTTTGCAATATAATGATATAAACGCGGCAATAGCTGTTATTTACCTCTAATTAAACATAAACATTTAAACATTTAATTCGGAGCAGCGGGTTAGCGCGCTTCACAATCGACCATAGAGAAATGTTTTTTTTTTTCAAATCGATGCGTTTAGAATCTGCATTGAACGATACCGTTTGGGTCGTGAACCCGTATCCTAATCTTTCTCATACGAAAAAAAAGAAGAGTATTTAGAGAAATGGAAAATAGTGCTATCGTAGCAATATATAGGATTGCTATCCTTGCTTTGTGCTGATTAATAAACGGACAATATTGGAAAATGTTATAAAGTACGGAATACAGTTCTTTCCGACAAATCTTATCGAACATTTTTGAAAATCCTGATTTATTTTCTGCAAGAAAGCTCTGTTAGAAAAGGAATCAGAAATTTCAACGCGTAATATAAACAGAACATCGGGTTCTTAAACACCACGCTTGTTTGAGAACCCGATGTTCTGTTTACGTGCTAACATTTTTGATATTTTTATGTAAAGCACATGAACCTTACGTGTATTCTGATCGATCAGTTATGTTAACGGCGACTTTGCAACAAAAATGTAAATATTCTACTACTTAACCCAAAAAATTTATTGATTTCTCAGGATAAAGTAGTTTTATCGTCCTGTATATGTAGCATTCAGGTTAGGCGCTAGTTTTTTAACACCCTGTATAAGGAAATATTAAAAAAAAAACATTTGTTCACCTAATCAAATCGAACATCGAGTCGCAATCATTTTAATCATTACTTCAAACGCAAGCTTTGCCCCTATTATTTTAAGATTATTAAAATGTGATATTTAGTTTTTGTATTGAATTTTATACAGGTGTATTACAATCCTCGCATCTTCCTGTCAAGAGTGTCTTACTAGACAAGAAGTTAGATCTATATTATTTTTGGGACCCATTTAAAAGGCACTGGAAAAATTGGAAATTAGACTGCCTCGTTGATCTAGCGTTTAACACGCTTGACTACCATAACAGAGGTAGGTTCGATTCCCGCTAAGGGCCGCCGTACTTGATTTGTGCAAGTGGCCACTGTGTGGGCTTATTCCCATGTTTGTGATGTCCTTGCCTGGCTACCATAGCACAGCGTATCCTAGTTTGGGGCCAGACAAGTGATTGTGTTGTGTAGAAGTTATTTTTTTCTGGAAGTTATTTATGGACACAAGTTCTAAATCGCGTTTCTACGCCGTCCCTGTTCTACAAATTGTTTGTACAGACGAGCAGAGACTTTTTTTGTAGATTAAGAGGATTTTGATACATCCAGTAGTCAATACTTACATAATAAGAGCAGGTTGGTTAATTTATTTACACAGGGCTACCTTTAAAACTTGCAAATCCTGAAACACGTCAATAAAATATTACATTTAGAACAAAAAATAACAAATTTTGATAAATTTTCCATTTGTTCAAAATTTAATTTTATTTGGTTCCACAAAGCAGGAGGCTTCGTAGCGGCGCCGTCTGATAGACTAGATTAGATTAGATTACTACTCTTTATTACCCACTGTTGCGTCCGTATTGTGTTTATCTGTGTCGGCGGTGACGACACTACTGTGTAAATTAATCTGTGAACTTTTTTCTCTCTCTCTGGTGCTCTCGCCGGGCTTGACATCTTTTTTATATTTTCAACATTGCTGTTTAACTCCTGAACTGCCCTCGCGGAATGGAACGTATAGGTGGCCCATACTAAGTTGGACACAGATCTGTGTCGCGGCACACGAGTGGTTAAAACACTAATTAAACGAAGTTACATACGACCTTTTTTTATAATACGTCCACCAAAACATTCAGGCCTAACTACATGCCATGCGTGAAAAGTGCATGAAAAATCTTAGATATCTAAGCTATATTGTACACAACTGGCGGTCTTAATAGATAATACTAAAAAACATATTCTTAAATACAATAAACATTCTTTCTATGATTTACATTGTTATTTCGAAAAATAGAAATCTAAAAGCATCATAAACACACATCAGAGAGGCAGTAGGCAGAGACCAGGGTTTGCCACTTGCCACGATCCTGACAGACCTTTTTCGTTTCATCAACATTCAATAGTACATTGTACACCGAGGGGAGAAAACGGTCTATTGCTGTACAGAAATAGAACTTTCTCCCGAGAGATACATAGTGCTTTACTACACCTACGAGGAAAATTAATAATTTAGAATAATTAAAAGCGTATGTACTGTTAAATTATCAATTTGGCAAAAACAAAATAAATTGCAGAAAAAGGTTACCAGCCTCATTTCATTGAAAACGAGTACAAAAAAAAATCCACCTCTTTGTTTCTAATAATTTGACATAAAACCTTTTTGAGATTTGACGTTTGTATTTTTTTTATGTTCGCTGCTAAAAAACAAACGAACGCTAGCAGTTCAGGAATGGATTTTCATACAACATTCCTGCCCTGATACGGAGGGCAGGAATGAAGTTCCATATAACTTTTCCCACATTTATAAGGGAGAAATGACGAACTTTTGCACCCGTTTATGAACGAGCAATGAGACACTTTCTGAGTGGGTGGTATAAAAAAGTGAATGTGTTCCTTCTCCTTCTTTTTCTTAAAAGTTGTTGTAAAATACAAACCGTACAACTTTACTGACGGTTTTCTGGAATTTCGCATTTTAGAGGTAACTCTGTAAGTAGATAAATAAACAAATGTGTTCCGAAGCTTAGGTACTCTATCAGTATGACAAAATAGTATTAAAAGACTAGAAAATATGAACAACATAATGTCAGTTAGAATTAATGAATCAGTTACAAATGTGTAAAGTGATTTTATGTGTAACATATTTTTGTATGAAATAAAACTTTTTACGATGTACTTTCAGACTTTTTATTGAAAAAATATTAGAATAAGAAAAATCCGATTGCTAATAACTCTTCAACCAATTAAACAGGCGGGCGCACTGTTGCTGACCGACCAACCAACCTTTTTTATGTTTTTACTTCTTTCATACTTTTTCTATATGTCTAATATTTAAAAAATTGAAAAAGGACTATGTCAAGGACAAAGACGAATAAAAAAGATTCCTAAAGTTACTCTCGTGTTTTTCTTAAATTTTACGTGCATGCGTTTCACGCACATTAATTTAGCTAAATAAGAGCTCAATCAATAAATCATTTTTGTTCCAACCAAAGCCAACAAAAATAACATAACAAATAAATCAATTAAATTATATTACAGAAATTATATTTAAATTGGAAATCAACTTTAAGTTTAAAAAGAAATTAAATTAAATTAATCAAATAATAAGTTAGAATTACTTTATTATTGAAAAAATAATCATTATTTAATTTCTCTGGAGGCCCGTCCAAATCGCGTGTATTGGACTCGCTGGCCAGTCGTATACCGCTCGCACTAGAGTGTTTGATGAGAGGCTGAAATAGTTCCCTTAAGTTTATTTATTTATTTATTTAAGGTTCATACAATAAAGCTAGATTGAAACCGGCCAGCCAGTCTCTACAACAACAAAGCTTACAAAGGAAACCTTGCAGCAGCAAATCCAGTTTCCCTTTTCGACGGAGTAACAACAGGCTCATCGATACTTATCTCGCCCGTCGATGCGCTTAGAGCTTTAGGGCGAATCGAACGATGGACGGATCCCCATCCGTCACTATCTCTATATCAATTTCGAAATCTTGCTGGCTACGTTTCAAACGTTCTTGTTTCTTTATAACGTGCTTCCGTAGCACACTCTCGTTTGCACATTTTTTACTCTCGTAAAAGAATGAAAAGGGTCAGATGATGAGCCCAGCAGCTTGCTGTGATAGCACCAGCTGCCAACGACTGGATGAGGATGGCCTGTGTCCAGCAGGAGACTGATTGATCGATTGCGGAGGATCTAGGTATACCTGCTTTTGAGAGAATATGGTGTAGTATAGTTTTCGTTAAGAGTCCCAAACCAGATGTTTTTTTTTAATATAGCCTATATACGTCCCACTGCAGTGCACATACCTTCTCTTAGAGAGAGAGTATGGGCTTAATTACCACGCGTGCCCACCGCGGATTAACAATTTCAATCGCTGAGGTATTTAACACCTCAGAGGTTTCCACACGATGTTTTACTTCACCATTAGTGAATGGTAATGCTATAACTTCACAAATGTACGTAACTTAGAATACAAAATCAATGGCACATGCCGGGTTCGAATCGGGATTTCAAATCGAACCCATGTTCTAAATGTGAGGCCGGCTTCTACCGCCCCGCTAACACCACCGCTGATAAGTAGATGAAATAAAAAATATTTTTCCTGAATACTAAACTACATTTATGGTTGCACGGAACCCTCGGTGCTCTGGTGCAACTCGCTCTTGGCCGGTTCATTCACCTATTCTATTTCTGTGAACCGTCAATACCTAACTCTATTGAATCTTGTGCTCATAAATGCAAATATTCTCTGGGCCGAGCACCGTCAAAGAGAAATTGGTCGATCGAGAAACACAAATTAGTCGTAATTAAATTGGAATCCTTTTACACCATGCTCAAAGCAGATTGCTCAGTCAATGCTATCCCACTAATTTTGTAAATAAAAAAGTTTGCAAAGATGTTTGGACGTACGTCCGTGGTAGCGTATTGTAAGGACCTTTTTCTTCTAAGTTAGATACATACATTTGTTAATTTTGCAAAAGAAAACATCGTAAAGAAACCCGCGTCGATCCCCGTCAATTATCTTAGTTCTTTGGCGAATTATCTCATCTCAATTATTGTTAGGAAATCTAATAATATGTTTTTATTACAGAGTAACTTGATTTTTCGCATTTTCTCGGGACCCCGAAAAGCTCAAAAAAAAATATAGTTTTATATTTTTTTAAATCTTGAGTTTTTCTATGCCTACTATCGTATAATAAAGCAAAGTTACTTTAAATGCATCCGCCTTAGCGGCGGGACTCTTCCGCCCTGAATTTCTCCTCAAGCTCTAGAAAGTCTTTCTCCAGCTTGATTCATGATTCTCTTTCGCACCGGAACCATTTGCGAATTATCTCATCTCCTAGGTACATGATCCATCGAAGCAACTCCGAGCGCAGCCCGTTCCATAGCGTGCTGAGCGACTTTGAATCGGTAGACTAATCTTACACAGCAGAGCTAGTGAGGAGTGGCTAGCGGAAGGAAATTTCAATTGTTTTATGTAGCCTATATACGTCCCGCTGCAGGGCACAGTCCTTCTCTCAAAGACACACAGAGAGAGAGTATGGGCTTAATTACCACGCGTGCCCACCGCGGATTGGCAATTTCCAGCGCTGAGGTATGTGAGCACCTCAGACACTCAGGCTTTCTCACGATGTTCCCCTTCACCGCTACCGAGTGGTATTGCTACAACTTCGCAAATGTACGTAAGTTAGAAAACAAAGTCATGCCGAGATAAGACCACGACCTCCCGAATGAGAGGCCGTTGCGCTACCACTACGTAATACAGGACGCAAAATAAACAGGAAAATATTCCAGAAAGGAAAAGGGCCGGAAGAGGTTGACCACAAACCCACAAGCGGTCAATGAATTTGCTGCTAATGAGAAAGGGTACCATCAGCGAAACGCAAAAAAAGCGGCGTGACTTAAATTGTTGGGGGAACGAATGTAATAAAGTTGGAAAAAGCCCAAAAAAATATTTACGGTATTTTTTTTATCTTGAGCATTTCTATGCCTTTTTTTTTAATTAAGCACGGTGACAAAGTTATACAATATATTCCCTTCTGCCAAACTGTATCGCAGTGGTATAAAAGCAATGTCACTTCAAATGCATCCATCCGCTTAGCGGCGGGACTCTTCCGCCCTGAATGTCTCCTCAGGCTCTAGAAAGTCTTTCCCCAGCTTGATTCATGTCTCTCACTCTCTCTCTCTTTCCGGAAGCATTTGTAAGAAGTCTTGACTCCAGCTTGGGGATGGAAAATTAAATGGAACTCTAACTTGGGCTTAACACAAACCCTCATATTTACATGGTCATCAAACATGTTAAAGTTGGTTTTACGTAAACAAAAAATACGACTTCCAATTTTACTAACTTAGGTCGCCCGGAATTATATGAGAATTGTAACAAAAACTGTTAAACCTTAGAAGTTATGGCGGAATACAGAAACGGTAAGAAATTTAATTTCATTCAGCTTGGGTAAAGATTTATTTCATTTATAGAAATCGTTAAAATACGGAAGCAATATCGTCTATTATTTCTAGTGACTGTGTAATTTATAACCTCCTCCTTTTTTGAAGTCGGTTAAAAAAATTGCTTACGACCAAAAAAATGCTGACTGAATTAAATATTCATGGTTCATACATGAAACCTAAAAAAACATCAGGTACACTATAATAAAAACTGAATTTGCACGGATATTTACTCGTTTATTTTTTCATTTTACAATTAAACGATTATATATAATAACCCGCTACCTTTGGCTAACCGTGTAATTTTTAGCCTCTAAATAGGTTTTTAAAAGACACGTTAATGCATGTAAAGAGCGATAGTGACTGTACATGTACATGGTTTAATTTGGACACAAGAAAGCCTGAACTCCAGGGAACACGTTGGGACTTAAAAGGTCCATTCCGGTCACGTAAAGTGGGCCTGTTTGAGGGTCGTTAATAGAACGTAATAGGCGAGGACAAACAGATCCTGATCGAGCGCAATATACCTACTTAACAGTGCTTGATTGTTGATTAGTCGGTAATTGCCTGTAATGGCGAACTTGCACAAAAAAAAAAGGTTTTAATATAATCGGAGAGGCCATGTTTTAAGATATATAAACGTGGTTGTTTTTTATTTTTCTCTACGGCTAATAGTTTCATAATGTGACCTGTCTTAAAGTCATTCTAGTCACGTGGTACAAAAACGCGCACTATAAATCGGACTCAAACTATGTAGTCATAGCTTGAACGTAACGCCGTTATTTTGCACGTAATGTTTTTATGCATCTACATCCTTTTTAGAAAGCGTTTAGAATTCTGCAACTTCGTTTTTCGCATTTTTCGGGAGCCCAAAAAGCCCATAATAATATTTTTATGGTTTTTTTTTTAATATATAGATGGCAAACTTTATTCCTAACACAACAAAAAGAAAACAAATTGAAATAAAAAACTGGACTAAACTAATATATAAATGATAAAAATATATACATGACATAAATTCTATGTTTTTTAAAAATCTCATGTTTTTCTGTATCTACTGTGGTATAAAAGCAATGTCACTTCAATCTAACTTTGACACAAGCTACCCATTAATGGATTAAAATTAAACCTTTCGAACTGAACCCCATCGATGTAGAGATGAGAGGATTTACATGAGTTTGCGAAAGTAATTGAATTTAGTAGTATTTGCCTGCTTAATATTAATTTGTGGCTAAAATTTCATCTTGTTAATGAGAAAATTTCGATGAATGGATGTTTGTTTTCAGCTGCCTAAAAGGACTACACAGTTGATTGCAGTTCAGAATCTCTACTTAAGCAGTGATTAGCTGAGAGACCCTCAAGAACTATTTAAAAATAAATGGAGTGCTTGAGCATTGATTCAGCGCCCAAGTTATGATTGGCGATCCGAGATCAATCTGCGCTTGAGGATCGTTCTGTAATACGGGCCTTAGAGCTCTGCTGTCATACTGTTGTTCTCGGACCCGTCTTTGGTCCTGTAGCTAGCTACAGAAAAAGCGTCGAGGCGTCCCACTCAGTCTTTTGAATGTGTTCGTTCCGATTTTGTAAAAGATGGGACAGTTGGGTAAAAACTCTTTTACGTTTTCATTGGTTTCTTTTTCTGATACAAAGTATAATTTTTACTTTCGTACCATCTATCTATGACTATAACTATTCTTTACACCTCTTAACCTAACATCTAAGGACACACTACAACTATAAAAAAATAATAATCTAATTTAAAATGTAGATATTCATCAAATATGAAAACTGTTTTGTTCTGCGCTCAGCGACTCTGTAATTCATTTTATGTCTTTAACCTAACATCTAAGGCTTTTGCTGAAAATCAGCGTCAGCAGTGAAGCATATTTCGTGACGTCTTCGGGGTGAGCATAAGGCCTTTTGCTAAATGTAGTTTTTAAGATTTTTTCAGTTATTTTACTTCATTTAATTTTTGTTGGCAATAAAGACAATTTCACTTTCTATCAAAGTAAAAAATGTATAAGCATTCGCAATTCCTTTATTGTTGTATTTCTTATCCACGTACGGATGGTTCAGAGTAACTAGACCCTGGTAAAGTTAATCTGAAATGGTTTGCCAACTTAGACCAGCTTGGTTCACCTCAAGGCAACTGACCCCTAATAGAAAAGGGCGACGAACAAGCCCTTTCATCATCATCATCATCAGCCATTTGACGCCCACTGCAGGACATAGGCCTCCTTCGTGGTTTTCATAACCATGAGGGGTTTTGCCATAATCGCCACGCTTGGCAGGCGGGTTGGCAATCACAGTATGCGGTTGGAATCTCAGGAAAACGCTGCTGCCCGTCTCCTGGTAATTGATTTCCTTAGTCGCCTTCTACGACATCCACGAAAGGAAATGGAGGGACGCTATTCTTTATCCGGCGCCACACGAAGCCGGATAAAGAATAGCGTCCCTCCATTAATTTGAATAAAATAGTAGGTATTCAATGGTTTCGTTCCATAGCGGGTCAACAGGCTACTCAAAATCTGGACATACAGGGGCTTTTAGAAAGGGAACAAAATAGTGGTACCAACTGATCTGAGACCGTATTATTTTGTAAATTGGTCACGCACGCGCGCCCCAGCCCAGGGCGGAAAGGTTTGCAAAATTGCCCGACCGTTGTACAGGTGTTGATTTGGCTTCTTTCACTGTACTAACCCCCTGTTTCTCGTACAATAAGAATCTGTTAATATAGTATTAACACCTGCCTGAGACACATTGCTGGCAGTGGCTGGATGACGAGGTCAAAGGGAAGTGGCGTGCCTTTGGCCTTGGCGGAGGCCTATGTCCAGCAGTGGATGGTAAGGGCTGATTGATTGATTAAATACCTATCAGTTGATTTTTGTATGCACTCTAAGCAACAGACAGCTGTTAAACATAGCCCAAAGCCGCTTTTAGTGGCCATAATCATAATAATTGGCTGTGTGTAAATTTCTAGGAGAATTTGGATCTCCGGGCATATCATACAAATTCAGGTATAACCTCGACCGTAGTGATAGCATGCAATTTATTCTCCAGTTAACTTTTATCTGACTATTGAAAAATTGGCCCTAAGCAGGGTTAACGTTTGTACAAGCGCGGGCTTTTTCCGCTACGAAACATATTTAAGGGGCTCCATGCAGCGACACTAGCGCCACCGATGGAAAGAATGACACCCTTTTAAGTAAAGTAACTTTGATCGTTTTTGCAAAAAGTGACGGAGCAATGTCTCAATCATGTTAATAGTGTTTTTCAGTGAACCTAAAGCAAAAAACCGGTCAAGTGCTAGTCGGCCTCGCCCACCAAGGGTTCCGTACAAATTTGTAGGTACTTATAGATATATATTACATATAGTTCAGAAATCAAGTCTCGCAGTTTTTTCCGATCTTTTCCCTAACTTCAGACCATTTTATATGATTTAATTACAAATGTATAGTTTTCAGATTTATCCCCGTACTTGTAGTATAAGACGATATTACTTGCCAATTTTCATAGTTCTCGGTCAACGAAAAGTATCCTATTAGATAAATGTTGATACCCTTGAGTGTCGAAATATACCTTTTTTACTTACTACTTACTTACTTACTACTTACTACGTAGACTTGAGAAATTTCAACCCGTATCGTATCTACGCGTTCCCGAGATAAAGGGTCTTGACAGACAGATGGACGGACGGACAGACGGACGGACAACAAAGTGATCCTATAAGGGTTCCGTTTTTTTCCTTTTGAGGTACGGAACCCTAAAAACTCATAGGATTTATGCTGAAAACGGTCGATTAAAAACAAGCCCAAGGTCTGTAAAAATCGTCCTAAAAATCGCTATTAACGTTATTAAGAGATTGACCTAACACTTTTTACTAAAACTGATAAAAAAGATAAGATTTTTTCCTTTGCTAGCACTAGAGTTACTGCATAGAGCCCTTTAAATTCGAATGGCTTGTGCAAGTTTACGCTTTAATTAAAATTCTCATTTGGCATCTATTACGCGATCCATCTTTCAGTAGACTTCAGCGATGTGCAGTTTTTGCAGCAACTACTTCGCGTTGGAGTACTAATTTTACGCCTTAAGGCAGCTTTTACATCTTGCATTTTGAATGATTGTAAAATTATGAGTAGGTACACTTTCGACAATGAATAAGAATTAATAGAGAGTAAGTATACTTACTGGTTTAGCATCCGCAAGGGTGTGGGTCAAAGATATACGACGAAAAGTCCAATTTTACACATCCAAACCCACACACGCACGCACGCACACACACAGTCATAAACATAGTCACATTGACACACCTTGGATTATTAAGAACGTCTGAATAATAATTTTGAATTAAATAAAAAAAATGTCGTCATTTCAAAAGTTTTATCATTATTAACTAAAGTATGAATGAAATCTTTGCGAAGCGAAGCGGGCACGAAGAGCCCCGCCGCGGCGAGGTCAAAGGCCGAGCTCCGTCCAGGCCGAGACCACGCCGGTTCCAGCGTACAAGTGGCAACGCTAAAGCCAGATGGGAGAGACTTGCAAGGCCGAAGGCCGAGCTCCGCGAAGCGGGCCCCAGGAACACCGCCGCGACGAGGCCGAAGGCCGAGCTCCGTTCAGGCCGAGGCCGAAGGCCGAGACCATACATGTGCCCATGCGATAAATCCTAACCACAAGTATCTAGCGAGGCCCTAGGCCGAGCGCCGCGGAGAGCGAAGCTCGTAGCGGCTGGTGGTTGGCGTGCGAAGCGCCCAGGGGGCTCGCCCCCTACTTTACTAATATATATAGCTACAATCCGGTATACTTACTCACTGATTGACTGACTAACTGACTAATCGTCTATACGTTTTCTTAGAAACTATGGCACCTACGAAAAAGTAATGTATGAGAAAGTTGTAGGAAATGTATGATATACAACCATTCTATGAAGCCGATTTTTTAATTTCGAACGCCTTCTCTTAGACAAGTAGGCTAACTTTTTTTACCGGCAGATTTGGATGAAATTTGGAACAGGCAGTTTTTTCGTGATCCAATTTTGATATATTCTTTCGGTTCAAGTCCCGGCATGGGTGGAATTTTTAGCCTCTAAATGGGTTTTCCAATATGGCCGCCCGATTTTTTTTTCCTGATACTCTTACAATCACACAAATTGAATTCCACGCGAGCGAAGCCGCAGGCACTGCTAGTCTTTCATCAGCAGCCTACATACGTCCCACTGTAAGGCACAGGACTTCTCTCAGAGAGAGAGCGTGGGCTTAATCACCACGCGTGCCCACCGCGGATTGGCGATTTCAAGCGCTGAGGTATGTGAATAGCTCAGACACTCAGGTCTCCTCACGATGTTTTCCTTCACCGTTAGCGAGTGGTATTGCTACTATGAATTTACAAATGTCCATAACTTAGAAAACAAAGTCATTGGTACTTACCCGCATTGGGAATCTAACCTGGGTTTCTCGCTTCCGAGTCCAATGTTCTACCCACTAGGCTACCACCGCTGCTAGTCTGCTAGCCGCACTGCTAGTCTTTAAGAACTACCTCTGGAAGCACTAATCTCATATGGAAGATTCAGCTTCCAGAGGTAGATTAATTATGTATTTCTTTTTTCCAGAAATTAAGAATTTTTTTTTTTTAAATATGAATCAATTACTCATTCACATCATCACCTAATATAGTTTCCTATTTTATGTACACTGCTTAGATCGGTCGGCGTTGAAAAGTTCTAAATTAACGTCCTTGAGGTCCCTATAAGACTACTTATAAAATAAAAATAATAGTTATTTAAAAATATATTTAGCAGTAGGATGTTCAGAATTACGGGTACATAAAAAAAAAACAAAATATTAAATCGGCGGCAGAGTACGGTTTAATCATACCCACATTTAAAACAGCAATAAGTCAGAAACAATTTTTTTAAGAGCAGAAAGTTCTGTCTTCACAAACAATCATCCATTTGCTATTTTATTCAATGTTCTATACACTGAATAAAATAGTACATGAGTGACTGTTTGTATTGTTGTTGTTGCTATTGCAGTAGTTGTTGTTGTTGCTGTTGTTGTTGCTGTTGTTGCTGCTGTTGTTGTTGCCCACCTGAAATAAAAGAACATAGTTAAGTAGAATCCAGCGAATCAAACACGTCGCACTAGATTAGATGATTAGTCACTAAAATATTTATATATTTAGACATAACTTGACATGAACGCATTGTTAAATGTTTACATTCTGAAACAGGCATGACGTAACATAAATACAATGTGAACTTTTGTCATAACCATTAAACTTTATACATTTTGACACCTACACATTCGAACACTTTAGACTTTCCGTTATGTAAACAGCCATATCCCGGAAGGGACTGAATTGGGGGAGGCCTTTGCCCAGCAGTGGGACACAAACATAGAGGCTACGTAAAAAAAAACAAATATATAGTGTTGGTATCACTGAATGAACTGCATAGTTTGATAGAATTCATTGATAAATCATATCGATGGTGGGTGGTTAAGTTTTAGAATAATTTAGTTTTACAGGCTGTTTGATTCATAATTATATTAAATATGTATTTTAGTTATTTTTGATACGCCCAACCAACTAAATTTTACCAAGTAAGGTCTCATCGGATAATTTCTTATACTGGGATTTGTTGATCTTTTTTTTTGTCATTGCTGTTTCTGTAAAAATTTTTGCGGTATACAATAAAGAATATGCTTATCTTATCTTATACCTATTTCTTTTAGATAGAACACAGTACAATAATAGATAACTACAGGTTATAATTAACTTAATTATAATTACAAAGTTATTTCCATGTTTCATTGTTTTTACTCCGTTTTTAGCAAATAAAATAAATCTTTGAGTATTTTCGTTTTAGCCAAAAAAAATAACTTATTTGTAGGCATAGTTAAGACGAGTTTTCAGTGAAACATAGTTTCAATCTTACCGTTCCCGTAACCACCATTAATATCCTCTTCCCCATCTGAAATATAACAATAACCTTTTAACTTCCACAAGAAAAAATAAAAATCTTATACGTATAAGCCCTGAAATGAATATAGGTATAACAATTCTAGTTTTAAAAAATTATGTGATGGTGGAAACAAAAAGAAAAATTCGTAGAACGTAACTATTTGTAGAATTTTGCTGAGTAAAAAATCTATCAAAGTCGCGAGATTAATTTAAATGTAAAACTTAAAAAGTGTTTTTTGTATCAGTATGAAAGTAAAATTACAAAAAAGAAACGTAACGTTCTAAGTAGTGTAATCAGCAGTATTTCTGTGGTGGTTGATAATATAGATAATTTTTTCAATGACTTTATTATAGTTAGGAAAAAAAAGGTTTTTTCATCGGGACCGAAACGTTATACGAGTAGTTATAGTTTTTTTTTCAATGTAACCTATATACGTACGTCCACTGCAGGGTAGAGGCCATTTCTCAGGGAGAGAACGTGCTCACCGCGGATTGGCGATTTCGAGCGCTGAGGTATGTGGAACACCTCAGACACTCAGGTTTCGCCATCCCACAATTGAACGTGGGGTCACTTTTAGCGATAATTAGACATCTATGATTTTAACTATCCCTGCGTCACATGTAATAAAATATACTCTGTGTAAACATGAAACTTTACCGGAAAAGTCGGATTGATTGCACAGTCGACAGCAAGGGCCTGTTTCATAGAACTACAATTCATGGTTTAGTATGACAATTCGATAAACATTGTGAAGTCGATTAACCCAGAGATTAACAAGAAGTAAAACTCTACTACGCAATGTGCATCGAATTGTCATAATAAACAACGAATTGTAGTTTTATGAAACTCGGCCCAGGTCAACTTTTACATTTTTGTTACAAAGTCAACCTTAAAGTAACTGATTAGAGTGCACGTATGTAAAGGTTGATATACTGTCGACTTTTATATAATTGTAGTACTGTAGGCAATTTAGGACAAGATAAGGCCGTTATTTGATAACATATAGGTGTCGAATTTACTGTGATTGTAGTGGTAGTTGTTGTTGCTGTTGTTGCTGTTGTTGCTGTTGTTGTTGCTGCTGCGGCTGTTGTTGTTGCGGGGCTGGAATAAGAGAACGGAGTAAAGTAAATATAATCCGACACAGTAAACACGATATTGTAGGTTATTGACAAGATTAGTTACGTACGTGTGGAGGCGAGGCTGGCTTTAACTAGTTTCCGAATTGAGAATTTTCGCTAAGTAAATACTTAGGGGTCCAGGGAGTAAAACTAGCGCCAGCGCAGAAAAAATCATACCTTTTTTTAAAGGTCAAAATTGCAAAAAGTGACAGTACAATCTCTCAATCATGTTAACAGTGATTATTAAGACCCACGCCAAAGAACCTAGGATCACGAACCTGGGACTAGAAAGCATTCATGCCAAAAACGACCGTTTCTGGCGTTAATGCTATCTAGTCCTAGGTTTGTTGCCTTAGGTTCAGGGCCATGGGTCCTAAGAATCACTATTAACATGATTGAGAGATTGTACCTACTGACACTTTTTGCAAATTTGATCTGTAAGAAAAGAATATTTTTTCTATAAAGCACAATGACTGCTCATTTCGTACGTAGTGTGAAATGTAAACGGCAATGGCACAAAAGATTTTATAAACCTATTTAGAGGCTAAAAATTCCATCTGGTTAAAGTAATTTTATCACTTGCAGCCCCGAGTACCCACTTCACAGTCAGGTTTTACAACGGAATGATATCGTTATCGGAATGATATACCCGTCCTGAGAATAGTTTTTAAAAACCTATTTAGAGGCTAAAAATTCCATCCACGCCGGGACTTGAACCCGCGACCTCTGGCTAACCGTGCCTGTGACTAAGGGCTTTAAAATAGGTTTTTAAAAATTGTCCTTAGCACGGATTAGTGCAACAAAAAGAATATAAAAGATTTTATTTTTTTTATTTTCTCTTTTATGTAGATGTATATTTAACGGGTATTTAACATATTTAGAACAAAAACTAGGACCATTGAACCAACTTTTTAACTCGTAACTGGATTGCATGCTTTCATTATTACAATGTCATTATGTTTTGGGCAAGACGATATAATTACATCCATTTTATCACTTGTATCTATGTAAGTAAAGTTATGATTTTTTTTAATTCGCATTTATTTTGTAATAAGTTATTTTCGTTTGCAACATTTCTGGTGTTTCTGAAACTAAGGGATGCGCGAACGCCCCGCGGGCACTGAGGAACGCCCCGCGGGCAGAGCTGCTTTCTTTTTGCGTTGTGCTTGATGCCTTTTGTAGGTACCACTAAGCGCCATTGTGAATTTGTTATTCGCAAATTCACAATAGATCAGGGCTGCCATTTGTACGATTCAAATCGTATTTGTACGATTTTTTGCTGATTCGACGCGTACGATCGAAACATCGAAATTGTACGGAAAACGCACGATTTTTTACAATAATTTCATTTAGACTTTTTTCAATATCAATTATCGACCACTTACGACGATATTCGGCGATTTTTTGCGAACACTTATTTGAAACGGAAATATTTATTTTTGTGGACTTAGTCTATGGTTGGGAAATATCGAGTTTATATTTGTGGTCCGTATATTGCGTTCGCGCCCGATCTTAGATAAGTGGTGAATTGAGTGGTGGTAAAAAAGTAAGACAAACGTTGTGATTTGCAGCTGTAGTTAATTTTGTAAATATGAGCGGCGAAAGTGAAAATCTGAACCACCGGAAACTGCACTGACTTTAAGCCGACAGATCATATGTTAAATATGATTACAAATCTGTACAAAAACAGTAAATAAAGGGTAAATAATAATGTACGACTTTTATATTTCAAATTCCTTTGGGCATACGATTTTTTTTAAGCTGTTGTACGATTGCGACATTTTTTCCTCTGGCAGCCCTGCAATAGATATATATTGAAATAGATGAAAAATATTGACATATATTTAAATAATAATAACGTCCACACAACACAACCACTTGTCCTGGTCCCAAAAACCCTGTGCCATGGTAACTAGGCAAGGACATATTAAATACCCTTGTGCCATAGTAACTAGGCAAGGACATAAATACATAAGGACATCACAAACATGGAAATACACCCAGACGGGGCCAATTTGTACAAATGTACGGCGACCACCAGTGGAAATCGAACCCACGATATGTAATCACGTACGGTAATCAGACGTGATATCGCTAGACCAACGAGACAGTCTAGATGACAGATGGTGCTTTGATTTGAAGCACAAGTAGAATGTATACACTAAGAGAGTATCGTTATATATAGTTGTATACATTCATGATGGTAAGAAATTATATTTCTGAGAGTTGGGACATCGGACCACGACTACGGCCCATAGCAATCGCAGCCAGATGTCTAATGTATATGAGACAGTGCTAATCCATAAATAAGGTACATACTTACTCACACATACAACACATTCACAAGCACACTAATACACCTTCACTCACCCTCTGCTCAGTGGCTGAAACCCGATCCCAAGACTCCATTCGTAGGGCTGAGCAGAGCTCACACACTCATCCACAACCTTCACTACCACTTTACACTCACGCACTCACTCAAGTTAACTCACATACACTTTAATTTTATATAGTTTAAATATAATTTTGCATGACACTTCTTCACATAAAAAATCTTTGTCATCTAATTAAATTCACTTATAACTACTATTAAATCACACTCCTGTATTAACCCAAAAAACGTCACAATGTTTTCAAACGTAGGCCACCACGATTCAGGCTCGACCTTGTGTGGTGGCTACTGCTACTGTCTTAGTTATAGTTAAACTTTTTGACAATAAACTATTTCATTTCATATCCTCCTGAGACCTAGTGTGCTAAATGTAGTATATATGAGCCGCGACCACGCTGGTTTTATTCTTACCATTGTGTCCATTATTATTTTGCCATCCTTTGTCCCAACCTGAAACATTATAATGACCAGGTTAAGGGCATCCAGTAGGCTAGCGTCACCAATGAAAAAATAATCATTATTTCTTCTACAGATCGTATTTGCAAAAAGTGTCTATACAATCACTAAATCGTGTTAATAGTGCTTTTTAGGACCCACGACAAAGAACCTAGGATCACGAATATGAGACAGCCGTTTTGGCGTTAATGCTATGTAGACCTAGGTTTTTTGCCTTCGTTCACGGCCATGAGTCCTAAAAATCACTATTAACATGATTGAGAGATTGTATAGACACTTTTTGCAAATTCGATCTTTAAAAAGATATGATTTTTTTTCCACGCTAGTGTTACTCCTTGGAGCCCCTTAAGTATTGCCAGTGGGACTCTCCCCAGAGGCAGCTATAAGCCAGCGGCCACAGAAGGGACGTGGGGCTTCGGAAAAGACGCGACACGTTGTAAAGAAAAGTGTATATTTTTTTTACAACCACTAAAAATGCGGGTTTGTGTTATGTTAACCAGGCAAAGGAAAACATGAAAATAAACCCAGAGGTCACTTGAACAAAGGTACGGCAGCCCCCAGTGGTTACCGAACCCACGACCTACGGCATGTTAATCAGACGTGATACCGCTAGACCAACGAGGCATTACAGGTAAGTTTAATTACAGTGTAACAAAACGCCCATCTTCTTACCCCCGGAATTCAATGGCCTCGGTTTCTAGAACACTAACAATCTAATAACCTACTGTTTTAGTTCTAATTAGACTTGAGATTTCTGCACTTAGGGCCGGTTTCTAAGTTGAGACTTTCGCTAAATAAATACTCTGTCATGCTCTTTTCTGAGAAGCTCCAAGAGACAGCAGCACTGCAGTTAACCATTTTCTTAGCGAAATTCTCAATTCAGAAACTGGCCATTAAGCCTCATAGTTGGGCCATTGTACATAGCAAGCGCTAAGGTACGTAAAAACCTAAGACAGTAGGGTTTCCTCACGTTTTTTTCCTTCACAGTCAGCGAGCGGTATTGCTACTACAACTTCACAAGTTTACGTAACTTAGAAAACATAGGCATTGGTAGATGCCAAGATTCGAACCCGCGACCTCCCGAATGTGAGGCCGGCCGGCGTTCTACCGATCCGCTGCCACCCCCCTTGATTCGAACTCTGTGCTTATCTATATGTCGTAGCCATATCATAGAATTGACCATATCATGATGTGGTTAGCCATATCACGAAATGTATCCTTTTCATGAAAAGGCCAAGTCAAACTGGCCGTATCATGAAATGGCTTAGCCAGATCAATGAGCGACCGACGTTTGACGATTTGAATAGCGAAATGCATGACTATTTCATGATGCGGCCAAACGTTAGCGGCCATATCGTAAAATACTTCCATTATCCACCGTTAGAGGCGCTGATGTTAGTTTGTTGTGTATTCCTACATTTACATTTTGGCTTTTTTTTAGAAGCTTAAGTTTTACTAAGAATTAAATTAAAATTTTGGGTTGGTTGTTAGGTCAGTACACATAAGCAAAAATAGGTTCGAAGTTCCTAAACGTAAGCAAAACGTAGTTTGCCATATCGTCAAACGTTGATGCTTAGACGATACGGCCAGTTTGACTTGGCCTTTTCATGAAAAGGACACATTTCGTGATATGGCTAACCACATCATGATATGGCACAATCTACGATATGGCTACGACATATACATATAATAAATCTTTAAATTTGGTCTCTGTCTGATATATTCTGTCTCACACTATTCCTTTGTGCAGGCATCACGCAAAAACCACTAAACGGAATTAAGTAAAACTCACCATGATTATAGCTTAGATTCCCATGAACCTATCTCGGGCGGGCTTGCGGGCGGACGGACGGACGGACGGACGGGCGGACAGTGAAGTCTTAGTAATATGGTCCCGTTTGGCACCCTTTGGGTACGGAACCCCAAAAACAAGTCTCTCAACTCAGTTCTTCTACCGTAAAAAGTTGTCAGATCCATGAATACCAAGTCGGTTAATTAATTCGGCAGTATCAGATACGATGACAGTATCAGATACATTACATTATACTACTGCTTTGTCCTTCGAGATTAGAATACTGTCTCGCCATTCTTCCACTGTAGTTGAAATAGGTTGGGTAAACCTGAAAAAGGTTGTCGTGTGCCTAAGCGACGCACCCGGCGCACCCTTCGAATCATTCGCGCTCTAGTGTTCTGCCGTTCAACCACATTATCGTGTGCTAGACTAAAAAGTTAAGATTATTGGGAGCGGTGGTAGCCTAGTGGGTAGAACATGGGACTCGGAAGCGAGAGACCCAGGTTCGATTCCCAGTGCGGGCATGTACCTATGACTTTGTTTCCAAGTTATGTACATTTGTGAAGTTATAGTAGCAATACCACTCGCTAACTGTGAAGGAAAACATCGTGAGGAAACCTGAGTGTCTGAGCTATTCACATACCTCAGCGCTTGAAATCGCCAGTCCGTGGTGGGCACGCGTGGTGATTAAGCCCATACTCTCTCCCTGTGAGAAGGCCTGTGCCCTACAGTGGGACATATATATATAGGCTGCTTATGTGTTTATTACTTCTACCGTGCATTAGTTGGTAATTTTCATAAACAATATGCCTAAACGCAGTCACGGGGATGAAGATAGTAGGTAAAAAATATCTTCGTAAAAGAGTGCGGTAGTTAGAAAAGCAACTGAAGCAACGTATAGCCGACTTAATCATTCGATGTATGGCTTATAAAATAAATAAGATTAAAGAAAAAAAACTGAAGCAACGTAAAAAACGGTCGCGACGTTCCTGGACAAGAGATTCGTCCTCTAGCAGTAGAAGTGACGATTCGCCACCGCCAGTGTCGTCACTGCAGACGAGAGTACGAGCCCGAGCCGCAGCCTACGGAGCCTTTCATAGAGATAATCGGCTTGCAGAATGAGCCCGAGGCGTCACAATTTAATGGTAAGTAATTACTTACCTATATCTATCGTGTTCGTGTTGTGTACATCTTGTGGGGATGTTACCTTCACATTTTACAAGTAATGTGGATCGTTCAAAGTGACTATCTCGTGCTTTTATAAACACAACTGTAATGTTCATACTGTATTTCAAAAATACTATGTATAATATTTTGCGTTGTGTACCTCTTTTGGGGATCTTACCTTCGCCTTTTTTGCATGAATGTGGATAGTTTATAAGAACTATCTCGTAATTACAATAAGACTTACTCAGCTATGCCTTTTTAGGGTTCCGTACCTCAAAAGGAAAAAACGGAACCCTTATAGGATCACTTTGTTGTCCGTCTGTCCGTCCGTCCGTCTGTCAAGACCCTTTTTCTCAGGAACGCGTGGAGGTATGAAGCTGAAATTTATATCAATTACTCAGGTCTACTGTCCCTTGAAGCTGTGAAAAAATCAAACTTCTAAGCCAACGCAATCAAAAGATACAGCCGTTTATGCCGCAAATTTTCGACACTTGCAAGGGAATCAAAACCTACAGGGTGCTTCCCGTGAACTCAGAATCTTGAAATTTGGTACGAAGCAACGTCTTATAGCATAGATAAAGGAAAAATTACGAAAACCATAAATTTTTAGTTACATCACATAATATATATTTTTTTAATAATTTTAAACTTACTACCCATTTCCACATAAACGCGTAGAGGTATTAAATTGAAATTCATACCAAATACTCAGGTCTATAATACCTTTAAGCTGTAACAAAATCTAACTTCTATGTCAACGCAATCAAAAGAAACAGCAATTTAAGCTGCATATTTTGAAACTCGCAAGTACTCGCAAGGGAATCAAAACCTAAAGGGTACTTCCAGTCGACCTAGAATCTTGAAATTTGGCATGAAGCAACGTTTTATAGCACACATAAAGGAAAAATTCCGAAAACCTTAAATTTTTAGTTACATTACAAAATATATATTTTTTAATAAATATAAACTTATTACTTTTTTCCTCATGAACGCGTAGAGCTATCAAGTTGAAATTCATATCAAATACTTAGATCTAATTGCCTTTAACCCGTGAAAAAATGTTGTTGACATTGCAGGTTTGTACGGAACCCTCGGTGCGCGAGTCCGACTCGCACTTGGCCGGTTTTTTCTTTTGAGAAACGAACCATGCATGTACCTACCTGTGGGGATGATACCACCAATCAATTTGTTTTAGACGTTCCAAATGATGCGTCAGTTGCCACGAAGGTTCCCAGGCCGCAACTAATGCCAGCGCCAGCGCTAGCACGAGCGGCAATTTTTCAGCCGCGGAGGCGTCAGAGGATGAGGTAACCGCTTTAAATGACGAAATCCTGGAGCTGCTTGGGACTACACCCTCCAGGGACAAAAAATATGCGTCGAAAATACAAAAGGACCTAGGATGCGATCTAATTCTAATCTCTTCGGACAAAGCTTTCGTATAATTATGATAGAACTTCACTTCAGGTAAGTTCGTTTAATCACAAATTAACCGCTGCCGTGGGGCTATTTTGATTTCTATTTTCTATATTGCTATATTGGTTAAGCTTGGTGCCAAACGTCGTCGGTGAGGTACGAAATTTGTACGAAATTTTCATAGATAAAACCTCTATGGAATATTTTAATCGGTGTTGGTCGTTTAAATACGATCAATATCATAAATAAAAATAAGGTGTTTTCTCAAAAACAAAAAAACATTATTTGGTAGTTTCAAGTGGAACCACCTGGTATAGGTTACACCTCTAGGTGAGTACCGCATTATTATTAAATGTGACTGTCCATACCGATTGTTGCTGTGGTCTGTGAACAAACAAAAACATCGTCAGTAGGTAAGTAAACGTTTTTCCGTCCGAAACATGTCATTTATTTCGATTTGGGCGGCTTTAATAAATTTTTAAAATAAAGAAAAAAGAACCAGAGTCTAGGAAACCGCAAGTACATCATGCACGGAAGTACGTCATCAACTGAGATTCTACGAGCTATGAGTTTCTAGTGATACCAGTGCTCGATACAAGAACTCTTTAAATAAACAAAACTAAAAAGACGAAATTGGTGCAAAAACGAACGAGAAGAAATTTATGCAAACGTAAGAGATATTATATATATTTTTGACAAGAAATCAGTGAATATTATTAATTCATCATTAATAATATTCACTGATTTCAAATTTAATGCTATTAAATTTAATGACCTTAAACCTTTAACATTAGCTCATTGTGTAAACAACGTTTTTCCGACAAATATAAACCAGATGAAAAAATTGTAGAAGAAAAGTTGTTATAAAACACAAACTCGAGTTGGGATGTTTCTGGAAGGTAAGGTAACACTGTATAAAATTAGCATTTAGCCCACATTTAATTGAGGAGAAATAAAAGAAACCGTTCTGAGTCCTTTTAACTGAAAGTTAGTCATATTACATTACTCAGAAAGGACTCAATACATTTGAGGCCTTTCATCTAAATTTGAAATCGACCCGGATCCTTGAATGTTGATTTATCAGTAAAATTAATAAATTTTATAAATTAAATTAATTATCATCATCAACCCACTATGTCCCCACCGAGGGGCACGGGTCTCTTCCCTGAGGAAGGTATAGGCCATACTCCACCACGGGGGCCAAGTCCGGATTGGTGGAGGCTTGTAGACTAGTAGCTCGTCTACTGTCAGAAGTTGTCAAGCCGCCCTAAGGCCTCTGACTTGGCTTAACGACTGCCATCTATCGACGGCAGCCGGCACCGACAGCTTAACGTGCCTTGAGAAGCACGGAACCGCTCGGAAAAATGCCACTAGCGTTAGGCATAGACGGCGACCCATCCATGCACTGAACGCGCCCAGTGTTGCTTAACCTTCGTGATCGTTTAAGATCACTCAGGCAGCCGGGGCTACGAGCGAAATTAATTATAAATAAAATTAATAAGTTAAAATTAATAAATAGTGAAAATAAATTTTCAAAAATACCTGCCATATTTATATGTGTGTTGGTTCTACAGGGTTAAAAAAGTTATTAATTTAATTTTTGTACAATTATTTTTTTCTAGATGAAAGAACTGATATTAAAGATTAATGTAGCATATCTAACTCATTTTCGATCATGTAGTGGGTTGAGTCGTTTTTGCTTAAGTAGGTCCTTTATTTTGTCACTAAACCCTCCCCTGTCTCCCGGTGTGCGTGCATGCAACGACTAATTAATGTTGAGGAAGCGAAAGTGATCTGTCAGGATCGTGGCAAGTGACAGTCCCTGGTCTCTGCCTATCCCTCTGGGATACAGTCGTGAGATTATGTATATGTATGTAAATCCTCAAAAAAAAAAAGAAACTCACCTGACTGAAGCAGGCCATCAGCGCGACCGCCAGAGTGAGGATACGGAACAGCATCTTGATGTATCTTGGATAGAAGCTTGTGTCAAGTTAAGAGTACCAATCCACAGGCGCCTTTTATATACTGGTGAAAGTTATTCAAATACAGTTGTACACTTATTTTTCGACATTTTAACTTTGTCTGTAGTCTGGGATCCACCAACAAGCATCACTGTTACCGTTGAAAAGTGGAAGATTTGTCATTCTGAGATCGCTCTTGGATGCCCATTTCGAACATCAAAGTTGTTTGTTTCAGAATTAATAGATTAATAATTTATTTTACTTCATTAACTTGTTAACTTATACCGGATTAACTTATATGTAATAAGCTCAGTCTCCATCTGATTCGTAAGTATGTAATAAAGTGTGGTGCTTACGATATTTTTATTTAGAAATATTTATTTTGTGTTAAATTGCTAAGATAATAATGTAATTTAAAAACCGGCCAAGTGCGAGTCGGACGCGCGCACGAAGGGTTCTGTACCATTATCTATACAACACAAAAATCGATAAAAAAACGGCAAAAATCACGTTTGTTGTATGAGAACCACCCCTTAAATATTTATTTTATTTTAATTATTTATTTTTAAAGTGAATATAGAACTAAATATTCTGTGAATATTTCAAGCATCTACCTGTTGCCGTTATTAATATCGAACAAAAAACGGCATAAAAATTGCGTTTGTTGTATGGGGGCCCCCCTTAAATATTTATTTTATTCTATTTTTAGGATTGTTTGTTATAGCGGCAATAGAAATACATCATCTGTAACAAATTCAACTGCTTAGCTATCACGGTTCATGAGATACAGCCTAGTGACAGACAACCAGACAGACAGACAGACGGACAGTGAATTCTTATATAAAACGGGTCTAACCGCGATTATTTATTAGGTAAAATTTAATGCGTGGTCAACCCGTGACCACGGCAGCAGAAATGTTGCCGAACGACGGGAATCTAAGGTAATTAAATTTTACCTAATAAATAATCGCAGTTACACCTTCTTTATTATATTTACATGTATGAGCATCGCGAGTCATTAAAAAATACCAAGTCTTAGTAATAGGGTCCCGTTTGGCACCCTTCGGCTACGGAACCCTACCAAAGAGCAAATCTGACATGGCAAACTCATCGCGACTATACAAAAAGGTCAAGTTATCTGCCGGGCACCCGAGTGTAACGGAATCATCTATATTCTCGATCAGCCATTTTCAGTTTTGTCCACGGCTCTCGGTCTATTGTGTAAACAGACTAACTGAATATTTTACATAGATACAGGTGCATTTGTTTAAACAATAATAATAATTTTCGATGATCACCTACAACTTCAAGGTGTCACAAAATCCCCTTAAACCTTCGAAAATTGGGGGTGGTCAACTGGGGGTGTTAAGAAAATTCCCAAAGAAGAAACACCCTCATCCCCTTTTATTTCAGCCCCCATTTGTAGTTTCCCTTTCATTCCTTAATGACCTAGCCCTATTGATTAGCTCTGTCCTTTACACCAACCTGGCCCTATTGCCCTTGTATCGCCGCACTACGCACACGCTCCTGTGCTTTTAGTGGAAAACAGTGCTTACAGGACTTGCTTCCAACCAGTAGCGCAACTAGGGTGGCAGGGCAGGCAAAATGCCACGGGCCCCCGACCTGAGGGGGCCCCCGAACTATGAGGCCGCGAGCTCAGTAGTAACTTGACATTTTTAACAAAAAATTGTAACAATTATAGATAATGTTTATATTATATGAGTAGGTACTTCAAATTAATTGAAGTTGGGCCATAAAACTATGGCCTCTGCATCTACGTAATGAGATGATTTATACAGCGTCCAGTGGCACCTTCACTCACACTAGATAGGTGAAGGAACCACTCGGACGCTGCAGTTGCTGGGACATTGTTTTTTAGATGAAGTGGGCTTGCCCAGCACCTTTGTTTATTTTCAAAGTTACGTACATCTGCGAATTTGTAGTAGCAATATCACGCGCTAACGGTCAAGGAAAACATCGTAAGGAAACCCGCGGCTTGGTTGGTTTTAAGCCGCGGGTTTCCTTACGATGTTTTCCTTGACCGTTAGCGCGTGATATTGCTACTACAAATTATTATATATTATTATATATATATAAGTTTTAATTTTGTTTCTCATAACGACAATTGCATGTTTGTCTTTAAATTTTGAAATATTTGCTCGTATAACCCACTTTTTGAAAAATCTGTTTTGGGCGTCCGCGATACAGGTTTCACCTAGTGCGGGGCCCGCTGTGTACCGCTCATGTAAAAATTTTGCTATGGTAATAAATAAATAATAATAAATAAAAAAATATGCCCGTGGCAAATTCATTGAAGGGAGGGCCCATGCCGGGACTTGAACCCGCGACCTGGCACGGTTAGCCAGAGGTCGCGGGTTCAAGTCCCGGCACGGGTGGAATTTTTAGCCTATAAATAGATTTTTTAAATTGTCCTCAGCACGGGTTAGGGCAACAAAAATAATATAATAGGTGTCCATTTTAAAATATAGATCATTTTGGAGAAATAATGGACAAAAAATCTCCAAACTTAGTCTTAACTTAATAAGTAGTACATACTGGTGTACATGCAATAAAGAATATTTTATTTATCTATCTATCTACTGCTTACATTACTATCTATTTATAAGCAGACCCAGGCTTATGGCCAGGTTCTAAATTGAGAATTTCGCTAAGTAAATGGTTAACGGTAGTGCTGTTTCTTCGAATTTCTCAGAAAAGAGCGTGACAGAACGTTACTTAAGTACCTATTTACTTAGTGAAATTCTCAACTCAGAAACCGGCCCTATGGCTAATGTTAAGTCTGTCTCTGACTAATTTTGTAACGAAGGAAATATAATATACTAAAAGAGTACAATAGGTTTGTTTGTGTACTATATATGTTTAATATCATAAATGTGAAAGTCTATGAAGATGTTTGGATGTCTGGATGTTTAGGATGTTTGTTACTTAATCACGTAATAACGGCTGAACGGATTTACATGAAACTTGGCGTACAGATACACAAAGACTTGAATTGAGACATAGAATTCTTGATATCCGGTAATGCGTTCGCGTGGGGTAATATTTATTTTAAGTTAAAATTGATGGTGTTGCGCGAGCGAACGTTGTGTTTTAAAAATAGATGGCGCTGTGCAAGAATCGTATAAACGGATTCTGTGGCGGTACGAAGTTCGCCGGGACAGCTAGTAGTTAATAAATATTGATTCCTCTGTTCGATTCTATTCTGTGGTAGTGCCTATCCTTAACCTTATGTAAGCAATTACTTCCACCCTTTTAACGCTTTCCGCCACAGCATAATGCACCCTTTGCAGCTCATCTTTTTTATTGCGCTCGCCTACAATATGATTAAGCAATCTCTTTCAATTCCTCCGCGCTCGGCGTAACAATGCTACAACTGTTTACTGTTCAACTCATCGTTCTAAAAGAAATTGAGATTCCTTGTGATTCCCTCTAAGCTGAGGGTGTTTGGATGAAAAGAAAAATTATTCAAGCGTAATAGATCGTATTCCGACCATTACAAAAAAAAAAACCGGCCAAGTGCGAGTCTGACTTGAGCATGAAGGGTTCCGTACCATTATCTGTACTACATTAGACACAAAGATCGGGAAAAAACGGCAAAAAAAAACGTGTTTTGCATGGGAGCCCCCCTTAACTCCTGAACTGCCCTCGCGGAACGCAACGTATAGGTGGCCCATACTAAGTTGGACACAGATCTGTGTCGCGGCAGACGAGTGGTTAAATGTCTTTTTTACTTTAATTTAATTGTTTATTTTTGAAGCGAATATAGAACTAAATATTCTGTGAATATGTCAAGCGTCTACCTGTTGCCGTTATATCGAACAAAAAACGGCAAAAAATACGTTTGTTGTGTGAGAGCCAGGGGGGGCTCTTGTGTTTTTAGTTGTTGTTATAGCAGCATCATAAATACATCATCTGTGAAAATTTCAAATGCCTAGCTATTACGGTTCATGAGATACATCCTGGTGATAGACAGACAGACAGACGGACAGTGAACTCTTAGTAATAGGGTCCCGTATGGCACCCTTTGGGTACGGAACCCTAAAAAATCAGCAAATATATATAATGTTTTCGTTCGATTCGAAGTAGGTAGTTGGTGTACCTATTTTTAGTTAGGTCATTGTTTATATTTTTGTGACATGATTCTTACGACTCAAAATTAAAAATTAAAGTATATTTTTCGTAGCGAGTTGCAACGGTTGCCGGTTGTAGTTTGAAAAATCCCATCACGAATTGAAAATACGGGCTCATAGAATCTGATCACGCGATCCGTTGTGAATGGAAACTGATATCACATTCAGATCTGTAGAATTGTAAATGACCCGATCGGGCCACCATAATGTTTTTAATTGTTATTTTCAAGGTCATAATCTTACAGGTGCAAGCGCGAATGTGCAAGCGCGACGAAATTCAGACGTAACTGCAGCCTTAATCCGCTTATAGTTTTATTCAGAAGGTATACAGTATGATTGTCTAAGCTATTGGTTACGTATCTTACAATAATATTACTTTTTTTGCAATAATATAGTAACTTTATTTGCAATTTCTTATTTAAAAAGTAGCAATTCTTTTACTTTGTTTTTTTTTCTATCTACCAAAGCCTCAGACCATACATTAGGATTGTGGTCTGACTTCTTTCATCATCATCATCATCATCAGCCATTTGACGCCCACTGCAGGACATAGGCCTCCCTCATGGTTTTCCTAACAATGAGGGGTTTTGCCATAATCGCCACGCTTGGCAGGCGGGTTGGCGATCGCAGTATGCGGGTGGAATCTCAGGAAAACGCTGCTGCCTTAGTCGCCTTCTACGACATCCACGGAAGGAAATGGAGTGACGCTATTCTTAATCCGGCGCCACACGGAAACTGACTTCTGTATATTTTTAAAAATGTTTCAAAGTGCAAGCGAGACGTATGCCAGGCGTAACAGCAGCCTTAATCCGATGGAGGATCAGAGACCAACCAATATGTAATTATTATGTAAAACTGCTGGTACTAGCCGGTACATAGTACAATCGACGGCAGCTCAACCTTCACATATTGATTGCAAAGCCGCCCGTTACGTAACTGAGTAGAGTGTACATATGTAAAGGTTGACGTATTGTCGACCGTACCACTGCTTATTATAATCAACAATAGTGGGACCAATACAAAAATCAGCCAAAAAATAATTCGATGATTGCCAAAGAAAATTCCACCCAAACGGCGAGAAATCATAGGTCAAAGCCTGCGATTGAAACTTTTTTCCGATAGAATTCTAGGCACGTTCCCGATTAGGTACACAAGTATGTACCGCGTGCGGGTCGTGATCGCAAAAGGGGTTCCCGTATAATATAAAAGGCCGGCAAATATTCCTGGGTCACTAAATAAATTGAATGCCCTGACTACCTCGCCAAGTTTTACCGTCTATTCAAACAGCAGTTTCGTCGGTTACCGTCACTTTCGTCACGCTAGGTAATCTTCATAGAAAGGCACGAGCGCAGCCGTACACATACAGCCTCATTCCGTTCAGCGTTTGTACACGCCGGCCAAATATACACACAGGCAAATATCGACCGGTACGGGAGGTATGCAGACGGGTTGTCCAATGCGCCGCGCCGCTCGCTGCATAAACATTGCACTTGTGGAGCCCCTCGTGCCCTCGCATTCGCGCGCTCGCCCTGCATCGCTGAGCCACACACAGCCCTCGCCATTTTAGCTAGTGTACCTACGTACTGAGGTTTTTTCTCAATGAATTATTATTTTATTATCATTACTTAAGCCGTCGGTAAGCAAGGGACGATATTGGGGATGAAGCAAAAATCGAGAGCTAAGTAAATTTGGTGGTTTAGGAAAAAAAATTACATTTAAGTTTGAAAGTCGATTTCACAAAAAAATAAGCTTGATATACTGTAATCTACACTCATTGCAGATATTAAATAGAGAAAAGTCTTAAAATAATATACGTACGCATTAAAGATAGCTTTTCGTCTTTTTTGTTGTGACAGGCCATTAAAGCTAAATAAAATTGTCTTCTTCGTTACACAGAAATTCACCAAAACGTAACTTTTACTTATCAACAAATTCACTTTAAAAATACGAGTATAACAGGTGCTCAACAATAGTTACAATCGAGCTTTTTGTCGTAATATTAAACTATACCTAACTATGTTTGCCACTGTTCTCTGCGTTCTGGCCGATGGCAAACAAAACAAAGTTATACTCAGACTAAAAAAATGTGGACTACACATTTTTTTCATCCGAGTATAATTTTCTGTTATATTACATCGTATACTATCGTACTTTGCTATCTGTTTCTACAGCAGCAGTCTGAGCATCACTCATGGTTCTTTTGCCAAATACTTACACAAATGCAGACGATCGTTTCAAATGTGTCTGTATAATATCAATTGGCCAATGTAAATTTTATATAGTTATACATAATGTATCAGTACCTAGATATTTCGACGGGTTACCATCATGAAGTCCACGATATGCCGTTTTTGTACAAAACCAATCATAAGTTACGCTGTCACTTACTATCGCCCAATCAACGTTCACGTCGTAACGCATGGCACACAGAATGAACCAATCACAGAATGATCTACTCCACTGCACATCTTGCGCTCATTTCATTGGTACGGACTAATCAAGAGGACACCGGCCGTTTTTGAGAGTGAATTTTGTAGAATACTTTTATGGTTTTTTTTTTTTATTCGTAGCCTTTAATTCTAAAGGACCCGATCGGGCCACCATAACATTGTTTTTTAATTGTTCTTGTCAAGATCATAATCTAAGAAGAAAATCAATTACCAGGAGACGGGCAGCAGCGTCTTCCTGAGATTCCAACCGCATACTGCGATCGCCAACCCGCCTGCCAAGCGTGGTGATTATGGCAAAACCCTTCATGTTTATGAAAACCATGAAGGACGCCTATGTCCTGCAGTCAGCCTATGGCTGATGATGATGATGAATCTAACAGGTGCAAGCGCGAATGTGAATCCAGACGTAACTGCAGCCTTAATCCGCTTATAGTTTATTCAGAAGGTATACTATAGTGTGATTGTCTGGGATACATATTTCGACCAAATAGGGGTGTATCAGCAAAGGGCAAGATAAAAAGTACCCGAAACCAGCGTGCGTGCATGCAACGACTAATTAATGTTGAGGAAGCGAAAGTTTTCTGTCGGGATGGTGGCAAGTGGCAGTCACTGGTCTCTGCCTGCCCCTCGGCGATACAGGCGTGAGTTTATGCATGTATGTATGTATATCTGGGCTATTAGTTACAGTCGACAGCATAATAACCTTTACACCCACGGACTCTACTCCATTAGGTTAAGGGCGACTGTGCAACAATAGTAGATTGTACAACAAGTGCATAAAACGCACCATTTTACTCGAGACGTTTATCCATCCGAGCGAGCTTGCGAGCGAGGATAGATATAAAGTCGAGTGTAAAATGGGTTTTATGGACGAGTTGTACACTCTACTTTTCACTTCGATTGCGAGGAAATGAAACAGCAACATGTAAAATAATAAATGAGACGAAATACAAATTATAAGTTTATTTCATGAAGTTTTATTGTGTACTTTGGCTGTTGGTATCTTTGCCTTGGTCTTAGAATACGAACGAAACGAAATAAAATAAAGAGGTTGTTGTATGAAGTTAAAGATGTTCGTGTGGCTGTTGCAGCGATTGCCTTGGTCTTCGACGAAGATTTTACTTTATGCTCTAGAGCATAAAAAGCGACTTTATGTCGCCTACGCACGACATAAAGACGAACTTTTAGAGCATGAGAAGTGAAAAAATATTTTATGTTACCTTAAAATTGCTCAGAAGTGACCCTGTTTACAAGCTGGGAGCCGAACTCCAGACTTCACCCATTTGAAACGACTCTATCCAGTGAGCTACTACCGCTCGTTGGCAGCTCCGTAAATGAATGTTAAGATTTATTTTCCCTACAAAGAGGCGGCAACCTCCTTCCTTTCAAGGCAAATGAGTTCTCATCTGAGGAACTAGGCTCTTCGTGACGCAAGGCTACATCCCGCCATCAATAGCCCTCACTTGACCCAGTAAACTGGGTACATTCATGTCATTTCTCGTTTTCGCCAGGCCGCGGCTTCAAAGGCCATATATAAAACGTTCACAAGGCACCGGAGCTGCAAAGGCAAACTATTGACCGCAGAAGCCAAACTTAATAGGTACCTACGTGTGATTCTGAAACGCACATTATGATGGAACTTGGGCTTTCTCTTTTAGGGTACCGTAAAGGGTAAGGGACCCTATTACTAAGACTCCGCTGTCCGTCCGTCCGTCCGTCCGTCAGCAGGCTGTATCTCATGAACCGTGGTAGTTAGACGATTGAAATTTTCACAGATGATGTATTTCGGTTGCCGCTATAATGAAGGGTTACCTCTTACAGAGATAAGCTCGCCCTTGTACATGATATTTCTTATGTAATGTCCTGTTAAATGTCTTGAGTGCAAAAAAGTATACAGTACCTAAAGTAAAGGGTTCCGCACCATTATTATTAGGTATTAGTTATTTATTTATTTAGATTTGTAACTTCTGACTTATGCCAAATCGCTACAAATTTAGTTGTTACTAAAATTAAACATCGCAATAAACAATAAAAGACATAAAATTGCATTAATCATTATACTTTTCTCAAACATGCTTGGGAGCATTATTTCGACAACCTTCTTCGAGATAAATCGAAATTGCTGTACTGGCCAATTACACGCGAGCAGCGGCCGGAAAAAGTTCTATGAAAATTCATAACTGTCGTGTTTTGCGGCCAAATAAATTACATACTAAACTCTTATCTGCCGTGTTATTTAAAAATGGAACGATCTTTTACTCCGAACAATGACAACCGAGGAGGTAACTTATCAGAGGTTTTATTTAAATTTTGAACTGGCTTGCGATAGAAAGCTGGATATACCTATTGAAAAAAAAGAACACTTTAACGCGGCAAAAATTATTGTTGTTCGTTCGTGGTTTGTCTGATTTTGAAAGTTTATTGAATTTAACAGAATGAGTTCAAGTGATGAAAATAACTGCGATGAACTTATTTTAACGCCACCTGAAATTCAAGAGGTGGCAAGAGCCGTAATAGAAAACTTGTTACCGCCAAAATCGAAAGAAAAATATTTTTCAAATAAAAAGCTCTGCCTTAGTACTACTTAGTTTCCGCGCATTATTTGAGAAAAATCATATACAAGCCTTGGCCACAACTAGGCATTGATGGACTCACGTATGTGTGCCCCGGCTTCGCCTCGGCCCACATTTCCACGTTCGTCCATCAATGCCTCTTTTGCTGGCCGCTGCAGTAATATACTATAACTACTAAAAACAAAAACATGATCATAAGATCCTTCTTCAAGCATGTCCTTGAATTCTTCAATCTAAACACCATTTGAATATTTCAAGTGTCTACTTGTTGCCGTTATTAATATCGAGCAAAAAACGGCAAAAAATCACGTTTGATGTATAGGAGCCCCCTTAAATATTTATTTTGTTCTGTTTCTTGCTATAGCGGCAACAGAAATACGTCATCTGTGAAAATTTCAACCGCCTAGCTATCACGGTTCATGAGATACAGCCTGGTGACAGACAGATAGACAGACAGTCAGACGGACAGTGAAGTCTTAGTAATAGGGTCCCATTTGGCACCCTTCGGGTACGGAACCCTAAAAACAACGTTCCCTTAATATATTAGATACCAACGATTTCTTTACCCAGGGCCGCCTTTCATAAAACTACAATTCATAGTTTATTATTAGAAAGAAAGAAGAGAAAGACATTTTATTTAAGTTGTTACAGAAACACAAAGTAAAGCCGGGTTTTCACGGTCTTAGTACGCTCGGACTGTGTGCGTACAGTTTTAGTTGATTATGACGATGCACTCGGTCCGAGCGCACTGACCGTCGTCATAATCAACTAAAACTGTACGCACACGGTCCGAGCGTACTAAGACCGTGAAAACTCGGCTTAAACAAACAGAAACAAAATACACGAACGTCAGATAAAACAAAAATAAAAACAAAATAGTCGTGAAGAGAACATGTGAGGCATATAGAGTCGAAGGCAGCCGGGTGCCATACAGTAATGTATGGCACCCCGCCTCTTTGGATCCCAAACGCCTCAGGTGCTTCCGTGACAAAAAAAAGGGGCTCCAACTCAGCATACTTTACTGGTGTGTGCTATAGAATAGCATAACACCAGCAAAACTGATTTTCAGCTGGGACCATATAATTTTTTCCTTGGTACCCGGAACGTGGTACATACATTCATAAATGTCACAATATTAAAAATACTATTACTATTTGATGTACATTGCATAGCAGTCTTTCTACTTGCTAAACAGAGGGTTAATCGACTTAATGGTCTTAGTAAACCATGAATTGCAGTTCTATGAAACAGGCCCCTGAAGTCTTTGAGGAAGGTAAGTTGAGATAAATATTCGAGATAGAGTGAGTGACACTTCGACACTTTTCATAAAGCTACTATTCGTAGCAGAGTCTGCGCGCTAATCTGTGGGTTAATCGGCTTTTCATAGTACATCGAATTGTCATAGTATATATATATATATATATACGCAGGTATAGACCATAATATAAAGAATAGCACAAGTAACACAAAAGTAAGCACAGAAAAGGAGCAACAGAAATAAGCACAAGCAAATCAACAGACAATACAAGAGAACAGGGCCTAGATTCTGTTAATGCATTGTAGTAACATGACAACTGCATGAACATGGCGGTTTTCATTTCATGGCTGCTTTAAGTCTACGCGGGCACACCCATCAAACCTTCTAGGCGTCAATGGTACGAAAAAACACGTCACGTGACCCGACAGTGTACCTGTCATTATACTACAATGCACTAACAGAATCGAGGCCCTGTTTGCGGGTGTGGCAAATGTAAAGGGGCTCTGACTCAGCATTTGCTGGAGAGGCAGAGCACTCCAGCGCTGGTCTTCCGTCAGTACCCGGCAGTGTACCGACGTGCAGCATTCAGTATATCATGAATTGTAGTTCTATGAAACTAAAACAGGAACCTTCCCTTGGAAGGTAAGCGAGTGTTTTGTGCGGACATCTGCAACAAACATTTTAAAAAGGCTTACTAAATAACCTTTTCGTACACAGCACTAATTGATATTAATTATAATTGCCGTAAAAACATGAATAGCTTGTTGACGCGCGTACTCGATGTATGTACAGTTGTTGCAAAGTCGCCCGTAAAGTGACTCAGTAGAGTGCACGCGTTAAAGGTTGATGAGCTGTCGACTGTGCCTTGAATCATTTGTTGCAAGGTCCTCCATAATGGGGAACTTGCGTATAACTTAGGTTGGAGTGACATTGCTTTTATACCATAGAAATCATATAAAAACCTTGGGAAAAATAAAAAATACAACAATAAAAATATTTTTACGGGTTTTCGGGGTCACAAAATATGCGAAAAATAAAGTTACTCTAATAACATAAAACTTATTAGATTTCGTTTTGTCATTGCATTCTGAAAGTTTTCTCATCAGGTGTACTAACTACATACATACATGCTTACAAAATAACTCAAATATTGATAAACGCTTCATACATTATAGGCGTTACGTTACGAGTGACGTCATAGTCTAAGGTCGATTTTTACGGCGCGTTTTAGTACCACGTGACTATTGACTTTTCAACTGCTTATAATATTATCAAAAGTATTAGTGGCAGAGAAAAAAAAACACGTTTATTTATTTTTTTAGAAACATTTTTTTCGAGATTTTATTCAACAGCTTTGTCGGCGTAATAAATATGCATATCTATGCCAAATTTCAGCTCTCTAGTACCTAACGTCTCTTTTTTTGCCAAGCCGCGGACAGACAGACATAAAGACAGACGGACATGGCGAAATAATAAGGGTTCCTTGTTGACTACGGAACCCTGATGATAGCCGAGTCATGAGTGGACGAGATTTACCTCGAATGCTAACTCTGTGTAAATCACCTTAGTACTGATATTTATTTCCACTCGCGAGCAAAAAGGTTAGTGAAACCTTAGAAAAAGTTTATTTATTACGTTAGGTAATTTAGGGGAGGAGTACCTATCTACTACATATTTGCCCTGCTAACAAGTACCGACTACATATTTGTACTTCAAAAAATCTCGTCGTTTCTTACCCAACGGATGACGAAAAGAAAAATTAGTATCTATGGAACTACTAGCTGGTAGATAATGCTAAGTAGCATTAAGCTCGCCTATGTGCAAAACTGCCTGTTTTAAATGCAATAAAGGATTTAATAATAATAATAATAATACTACAAAAGTCAAAAAAGACGTAAATTTCAAATAAAAACAGTGTGAAACAATGTCTTCGTACACATCCCAAAATGAGACATTTTTTTCCGCATAGTAAAAGTTGTTCACATTTGCGAATAGAACCCCCGTGTTTCGGAGGCATAACAACTTGCTATATTTTTGGTTGCATAGTCGCTTTTAGCACAACTGATTAGAGTGCCCGCTTATACACGATGTGCTGTGATGTGATGGTTTAGGTGCTGGGCAAGCCTACTCCATCTAAAAAACAATGTCCCAGGCACTGCAGCGTCCGAGTGGTCCCTTTACCCATCTAGTGTAAGTGATGGTGGCACTGGACGCTGTATAAATAATTTACGTAGGAGCAAAGGCTAAAGTTTGTGATGTGATGTGCTGTCAACTGTACGTCTAGAAAATATTCTCTATCTATCCACAGCGATGTTATTATGTAGAGCCACAGTGATGTGAACCGATTACAAGTTTTAGTACCGGTACTTTCCAATTACTTTTACAAGAAAGAAGAAGAACGGCTTTTTAGGTAATTTTAGGTTTTTCGTTTCCATCAAAAAAGGTCCTATGATATTTATAAAATGCATTGATAAAAGAAAAAAGAATATGTCTGCTACGTGAATAAATCTTAAAATAATAATTTTGGTGCAAAAACCACGGTCTGCTTCAGCTAAAAGTACAGATTATAGTCGATACAGGTTCTAAAATATGTATTGCATGTCTTACTTTAAAAATAAGGGTATCATCAAAAAAATTATGTGACATGTCTTGGCCACTAGCCGGCGGCTGCACCTTACAAATTACACTACAAAAAGTAACCGATTATCGGTTTTTTTAAAACCGGTTTTGACCGGTTTTCTTAGAACCGGTTCACATCACTAAGCCACACCTAGCGGGAATGAAAAGCCTTCAAAGTGTCGACATGAAGCTCTTTTCAAGAAAATCGTGGTGCAATTATATCCGCTACGTTAAATGAGCGGGACGACGGCATAAAATAAAAGGGACCAGTGTGTATTTTTAGAAGTACCAGGGTTCAAAATCAAAATCAATTTTTTTTTATTCAAAGTAGCACAGAAACTGCGACTTAATGAACGTTACTAGTAAAACGAGGTGTCCATTTCAAAATCTAGATTATTTTGGAGAAAAAATGGACAAAAAAACTCCAAACTTAGTCTTTTCAAGTCCTTAATTTACAGGATTTATAAATGTTCTAAAACTCATGCATTGAACTGGCTTTAATTCCAGACATCATTGTCATCTAAATAATCTTTAATGTTATAGTAGGTTTTTTGGCACAAAGTGTGCTTCACACAATTTTTGAACCGCGTTTCTGGCAAGTTTATTAGGTATATCCTCAATGATCTTATTGTAGAAACGTATACAATGCCCCATAAAGGATGTATTAACCTTTGCCAGCCTAAATTTTGGGAACGAAAGTTTATGTCTATTTCCAGTATTTACATTGTGTTGGCTACCTACAATTTTAAAGTCACTGAAATTTTTTCTAACGTACATAATATTTTCATAGATAGGTATACTGAATTTTATATAATACATATAAAACTTGGTACTTCTAATGTACTAGCTGTTGCCCGCGACTTCGTTTGCGTGGTAATTTTGATGTGTATTTTTCCGAGATAAAAAATAGCCTATGTGCCAATCCAGACTATAATCTATCTCTGTGCAAAATTTCATCCGGATCCGTTCAGCGGTTTTTGCGTGAAAGAGTAACAAACATCCATCCTGACATATCGCGTTTATAATATTAGTACGGATTAATAACATAGAGCCTTATGCCCTTTACCAACGTCGCACCCTCTGGTAAATTATTGTCCTATATATCAAAACAGAAAAACCGTGAATTAATGTTCCATAAAAGGTGTAACTCTAATTGATATGTATACTTAAATACATCAGAAGTCAGCAAAAAAATGATATAAAAATATTCTTGGGAGAGGATTCTTAGGAGATTTTTGACAATTTTTTTCCATACCTAACGATAGATCTTGCTGGCCGCTCAAGACCACAGCAAGTTGAGATCTTCTATAAAGGCCCTATGTCCCTGATGAGAGACAACAGAAGTAAGTAAGATCTTGCTTGAAATGGAAACCTATGTTTTATTTGTAACGTTTTGTAAATTCACAGTTTCTCTGCTATCATCAATAAAATGTTTGATTTTGATTTCAGACAGCATCTATCTAACGTCGTACCCACTTTATACGCTGAGTTGCTGACTCATCGGATGCAATTCATCTCTTAAAATTAATCACCTTTTGTTACCTAATTGTTTGAGAACAAATTGCTTTCTTACAACAACCGTTCCCTCTTATTGGTTGATGTTATTCTGAGTAAGAAGGGGGTGCGTCGTAGAAATATATACATCGAATATTTTTATGCAACAAAAGAAATTCTATTAAACTTAAAATTTAACATGTTTATTTTTAGGGTTCCGTACCTCAAAAGGAAAAACGAAACCCTCATAGGATCACTTTGTTGTCCGACTGTCCGTCCGTCTATCCGTCAGAACCCTTTATATCGGGAACGCGTGGAGATATCGAGTTGAAATTAAAACTGTGTACTGGTCTACAGTCCCTTGAAGCTGTGAAAAAGTCAAACTTCTAAGTTTGTTTGTAGTTTGTTTGTTACAGGGCACTCCCCGTTGACAATGTATAGTTTCAGATTTTTGCCGTATTTGGAGTAGGTATAAGACGATATTACTAGCCGAATTTCGTATTTGTAATTAAATCATTAAAAAAATAGTCTTCGAGTTCACGTAAAAGCTCGGAAAAAACTGCGAGACTCGATTCCTGAACTATTAATAAAAATGTGTACGAAACCCTCGGTGGGCGAGTCCGACTCGCACTTGTCCCGTTTTATTTAGGGTTCCGTACCTCAAAAGGAAAAAAACGGAACCCTTATAGGATCACTTTGTTGTTCGTCCGTCCGTCCGTCCGTCTGTCTTTCAAGACCCTTTATCTCGGGAACGCGTTGAAATTAAAACCATATTATGCTCAGGTCCACAGTCTCTTGAAGCTGTGATAAAATCAAACTTCTAAGTTAACGTAAAAAAAAGTTGCAGACGTTTATGCGGCAAAAAACGATATTTCGACACTTTCAAGTGAATCAAAATTTATAGGGTACTTTCCTTTGACCTGGAACTATGAAATTTGGCAAGTAGGTAATTTCGTCTTGTACTACAAGAACAGGGAAAAACCGGAAAACTGTACATTGGTAATTAATCACAATAAACCGGCCAAGTGCGAGTTGGGCTGGCGTACGAAGGGTTCCGTACCATTATCTATACAACATTAGACACAAAGATCGAGAAAAAACGGCAAAAGATCACGTTTGTTATATGGGAGCACGCCTTAAATATTTATTTTATGTTAATTTAATTATTTATTATTTAAGCGAATATAGAAATAAATATTCGATTAATATTTCAAGCGTCTACCTGTTGCCGTTATTAATATTGAGTAAAAAACGAAAAAAAAATACGTTTGTTGTATGGGAGCCCCCTTAAATATTTATTTTATTCTGTTTTTTTATAGCGGGAACAGAAATAAATCATCTGTGAAAATTTCAACGACCATCGGACAGACAGACAGACAGACAGGCGGACGGACAGTGAAGTCTTAGTAATAGGGTCCCGTTTGGCACCATTCGGGTACGGAACCTAAAAACCATAGAAGTATTTCTTCCTACAAAATTCACTCTCAAAAACGGCCGCTGTCCTCTCGATTAGTCTGTACCAATGATATGAGCGCAAAATGTGCTGTAGAGTAAATTACTCTGTGATTGGTTCATTCTGTGCGCCATACGTGACGTTCTGAACGTTGATTGGGCGACAGTGAATGACAGCGTAACTTATGATTGGTTTTATAGAAATACGTCAAACCATTGACTTGATGAATGTATAACCCGTCGAAATATCTAGGTACCACCCAAGATGGCGGTCGGACGGTGGCAGGTGCATAGATATTTTGCCGGGTAATACAGAACTCGCTCCGATTGCTAACACAATTGACAAGCCCCCCCCCCCCCCCGCCCGGGTCGTTTTTAGCGCTAGTTAGACATCTATGTTTTTAACTATCAGTGATTAAGACCATAATTATATGTAGTACCTCATGAAGCAATAAACGATTGAACTTTCACTCACACATCCATATGACAGGGTATCCTAGTTTGGGACCAGAGGTCTAATTATGCGCACCAAATCCTGCCGGAATCCTGACGTTTGAGATAGCAATTAGATACTTAATATGAATTTTTACAGTTAGACGGTTGGAATCATTGAACGATTTGGTGCTCGTAATATCAGGAATTAAAATGAGAATTTTTTCACCAGAACTATATTATATCATTTAATTTTAAGTAGGGACTACTTCTACACAAGACATTGTGTTTAATATTACTAAACTCAGTTTTGGTGCTATTTTAAGCCTCAAAGCTAAACCCGGTATTTTTAATTACCTGAATTTTAACTCGGACAAGAATAGCAGCTCAGTAGTGGCTCCTGTTCATGGGCTGGAATACCTATAGATAGTAGATAGATGAGAAAAGTATATTGTTCTAAATGTGTACATACACACATAAACTCACGCCTGAAACCCAGAGGGGTAGGCAGAGATCAGGGACTGCCACTAATCATAAATACAAGTCAATAAATGAGTTACGAAAACTTATTGATAATAATATAAGACAGATACGCCCGACATCGGCAGTCTCATCTCTGCCGAATATTATTTCAGTAAGAGATCACGCGTGAAATATCATTTTGATACTCGAACGAGTTTACGACGTTCAGCGTAGAGCAATCAATACACCCTTGCCCTTACTTTAAGCAATAAGAAGCGATAATACGTATGCATGGCTGCGTGAAAAAATCTTTTGCGTGAGAAATACAGTCGACAGCAGATCAGCCTATATAATAGGGGTTAAAGTATGAAATTGCCGTTTTATTGCAATAGGTTCTTTGAATTGACATAGAATCTTCATGGTTTGAGGTTTTCGAATGAAACTTTTTTCAAATGGTTTCTATGATGTTCTTTTTTTAAAAAATGTGAAACA
Organism: Yponomeuta cagnagella; assembly: GCA_947310995.1. NCBI lineage: Eukaryota > Metazoa > Arthropoda > Insecta > Lepidoptera > Yponomeutidae > Yponomeuta > Yponomeuta cagnagella. Next base: position 5,302,593 of record OX371287.1, on the reverse strand, counting down.
TTTGAATAGGTATCGTCTTTCAATTGTTTTTGTTATTCAATTTAGACAAGAAAGATTTTTTAATACTGTTGTGGCATTTGACCTGGGGTCAGCCATTGCATTTTTCTTTTCAGGTTATCATAAAGAATCCACTTTTCATCACATGTTACAATTCGATCCAATATTCCTTCATTTCTGTACCGGTTCAACAAGGCAACACAAGTTTCAACACGCGTTTCTTTCTGCAGGTCAGTCAAATCATGCGGCACCCATTTTTCGTATTTTTTTATTTTATTGATTTGACGCAAGTGAGTCAATATTGTGGGTAAGGTAACGTTAAACCATGCCGCTAATTCCTGGGTAGTTTAACTAGGGTCGGCTTCCACTATCTCTCTTAATTCATCGTTATTCACCTGTGTGGGCGGTCTTCCTCGTGGCTCGTTCTTTAAGTCGAAATTTCCATCACGAAAGCGTTTAAACCAAAATCGCACGGTGCGTTCATTAGTAGACCCCTCTCCAAACGCAGCATTGATATTGCGGGCTGTTTCTGCCGCGTTAGTTCCGCGTCGGAACTCGTATTCAAAAATCACTCGAATTTTCGCAGTAGGTATCCATTTTTCTTGTCTAAATTGAATAACAAAAACAATTGAAAGTCGATATTCAAATGTTTCACATTTTTTAAAAAAAGAACATCATAGAAACCATTTGAAAAAAGTTTCATTCGAAAACCTCAAACCATGAAGATTCTATGTCAATTCAAAGAACCTATTGCAATAAAACGGCAATTTCATACTTTAACCCCTAATATTTCCCTTGCATAGTAACCGATGTCGTGGTAAAAATGCAACCTATACTACGAATAAAACAAAAACATTGAAGTATTTCTTCCTACAAAATTCACTCTCAAATCGACCCCTGTCCTCTCGATTAGTCTGTACCAGTGAAATGAGCGCAAGATGTGTGCTGAATGTGCTGTAGAATGTCACTCTGTGATTGGTTCGTTCTGTGCGCCATGCGTGACGACGTGAACGTTGATTGGGCGATGGTAAATGACAGCGTAAACTTATGAATGGTTTTATACAAAAACGTCAAACCATTGTCTTCATGAATGTATAACCCGTCGAAATATCTAGCTACATCGCAAGATGGCGGTCTGAAGGTGGCAGGTGCATAGATATTTTGCCGAGTAATACTGAACTCGCTCCGATTGGTAACACAATTGACGAGCCCCACCCGCCTTCCCACAATTGAACGTGGGGTCATTTTTAGCGCTAGTTAGACATCTATGTTTTTAACCATCACTGAGCCTATATCAATTATGTCCTACAGTTTGGCAAGGGCCTTCTCTTGAGAGAGTTTGAGCTTAATTTATTATCACAATTCGGTCTGTCTCCTTGTACTACCCGATAAGGCGCTTACTATCAAGAGCGGTTCGTGGGTTCGATTCCCACCGGGGGCCGCCGTACATTTGTACAAATGGCCTCAGTCTGGGTGTATTTCCATGTTTGTGATGTCCATGCCTGGTTACCATTGCACAGGGTATCCTAGTTTGGGACCAGGTCGAGTGATTGTGTTGTGTGGAAGTTATTATTATTATTATTGCACAGCCGATTAACCCACAGATTACCAAGTATTTAGTATGTATTTTATCTACATAAATATTTCAAAATAAGTGTAATTAAACCAAAGCGTTACAGTATCATAACAGAGAACTATCTATCAAAAATCAACATAGGAAGACTGATTTTTACCAATCGGCTACGCAATATAGGTACATAGAATTGTTATAATAATGTACTTATGAATTGTATTTTTATTAAACGAGATCCGAATGCCTTCTTATAATAATAATAATAATAATAATAATAATAATAATAATAATAAACTTTATTTCGGACGATATGTCCATACAGGCAGGCGGTACAAAAAATAAATTTAAATTGTTGAAATTAAATTCAAGAAAAAATTTTTTTTAGCGACTACTTGTACAACAAAGTAGGGTCAGAGTGTACATTAGTACTTAGATTACAAGCTACTTTTGTCCAGCTCTTGTATGTGTCGGTCAAAAAGAGCCTGTCAGACAGCTCTCTAATTATTGAGTTTCCACACGTGGCAACCCTGTCCATAAATGAGGCAATGGGCAATGCGCACCAAATCCTATCGTAGTAGTTCAGGCATAGAATCTTTCTTCTGAATCTTTCTATGCCTGAACGATTCCAATCGTCTAACTTCTTAACTTTCTATTAGAGTCGTTAATTTGAGCGACGGTCGAACGGTTGACTCGCAAGTGTGAGGTCCCTGGTTCAAATCCCGGTGTGGTATGTACCTATGACTATGAATTTATTTCTTAGTTACTCGTATGTACATTCGTGAAGTTATAGTAGTAATACCACTCGCTAACGGCGAAGGAAAACATCGTGAGGAAACCTGAGTGTCTGAGCTATTCACATACCTCAGCGCTTGAAATCGCCAATCCGCGGTGGGCACGCGTGGTGATTAAGCCCATACTCTCTCCCTGAGAGAAGGCCTGTGCCCTACTGGGACGTATATAGGCTGCTTATTCTTATGCTAATTTGAGCGTTCAGTATTTGGTGTGCGTAAGATATTGGCATTGCAGTCGCCCGTAACGTACTGAGTAGGTAACGTAACGTATACCTAAAGGTTGACGCGCTTTCGACTGTACTTAGGTGATCGTCTGGTCCTGGGTTCGAATCACACTGACCGTGAAGGAATCGCGAGGAAACCTGAGTGAGGTTTTCCAATGCCTCGGCGGAAGTGATGTACACTGCAGTGGGACGAATTTATATGTTGCTATTTATAGTCCATATTCGACCACTGCTGGTCCATATTCAACCATGTCTGAAGCGCATAAATTCATTCATTCAAGTATTTTGGGTAAGTTCGCTCCACAGAAGCACGGGAAATATAAAGAGACCAAAAACGCTGGTCCCAGCAATACAAAACTACAGTTTTATCTAACAACTGGGCTCCATTTCATAGAATTACAATTCAACGTCTACTATGACAATTAGATAATTACATTGCACAGCCGATTAACCCACAGGTAGGAAGACTGCTACGCAGTGTACTTTGAATTGTCATAATAAACTTATAAAATTGTAGTTTTTTGAAAAGGGCCCTGGTAATTTACTTTTTATTAAAGCTAGTATGGTACATTACACAGTAAACAATAGAATATGAGTTACATTACTACGAGTCCCACTTCTTGGAGACGTCAATGTATTCGCCGTCGGGCGAGTCGTAATTCTTGATCGTGGGCGTCGCCACGGGGCCCTTCGCCGTGAACGGGATAAGCTGGAGGTCCGGCTGTTGGGACACAGATTAAATAAATAAGTAAATAACTTCCACACAAACCAATCACTTGTCCTGGTCCATGGTAAAATCGAGCAAAAAACGGCAAAAAATACGTTTGTTGTATGGGAGTCTCCTTCAATATTTATTTTACTCTGTTTTTAGTATTTATTGTTATAGCGGCAACATAAATCGTCATCTGTGAAAATTTCAACTACCTAGCTAACATGGTCCATGAGATACAGCCTGGTGACAGACAGACAGACGGACAGTGAAGTCTTAGTAATAGGGTCCCGTTTGCCACCCTTCGGGTACGGAACCCTAAAAACAACTGACTAGATTAACAGATTGTTAGGCACCACTTGCACCACTTTCTTAAGTGCTGCTTTAAGAGCATTTTACTAAAGCTCTTCATACCAGTCGATTTAAATGGCGACTTAAGTGACATTTAAGAAGTGGTGCATGTCGGCCTTAATGTGCTATAGGATGACATTGAATTCGTTAATCGTATTTTGAGGGAATGTTTTTTTTATTGCGAAAAACAGTATTATCAATGATTTATCAGTAATCACAAGCAGCCTACATACGTCCCACTGTAGGGCACAGACCTTCTCTCAGAGATAGCGTATGGGCTTAATCACCGGCTTTGCAGGAAAGCAGCGGAAGCTCTCGGAGCTGATACAGCAAAGTTATAGACACATCGCTTCGTCTGCAGTGTATTGTCCGCCTAACTCAGGACTATATCAAGAAATTGAAGAAAATTACTAAGGTAAGTAGTCTCTACTGTACCTACTTTTTCATCCTTCAGCAGATAAAATCATACAAAGATCAATGAATCAAAACCTACAGAAATAAAATTAATTTTGATTTCAGCGGGAAAAAATGGCGAGGAAGCTAACTCGAAAGATAACAAGCGAAACATTGTAGCTTTTAACACAACTTCCAACATTAACACGCTAATCCGAGACATCTTCATCAACACCGCCAAGCTTCAAGAGCAAGGCGGAACTCTCGTTCCATGTCAAGAGGACTAAAGTGAAGGTAAAGGTAAAACAGATTTTATAATCATTTTACAAGCGAACGATATTAATGAATAAAAATAAAGGAGATTTTTTTGTGTCAACTGTCAATTAACGGTCCTCCTTGATTAATAAAATTAAAAAAACTCATATAAATTACCTTCATAAGCAGCCTATCTCACTGTAGGGCACAGGCCTTCTCTCAGAGAGAGAGTATGGGCTTAATCACCACGCGTGACCTACGCGGATTGGCGATATCAAGCGCTGAGGTATGTGAATAGCTCAGATACTCAGGTTTCCTCACGATGTTTTCCTTCACGGTTAGCGAGTGGTATTGCTAGTTCACAAATGTACATAACTTAGAAAACAAAGTCATAGGTACGTACATGACCGCACTGGGAATCGAACCTGGGTCTCCCGATTCCGAGGACAATGTTCTACCCTCTAGGCTACCACTGCATTTTAGAAATGCAGTGGTTATCAGTAATGATATAACATATTTGTAAATATTCTTGATTTCCGACCTTTGGCTCCGAACTGAAATCCAAATTCAAAGTGGTAGGAAGTACCGTAACATTGAGAAATGTTTTCTAATATGTAAAATGCTTAGGAATCTGACGTCCGATATGCGTAAACAATTGAATTGGCCGGCGCCGTTCATAACATGCTTAAAACACAGTTTTTTTGGATTTTTATTACTTTTTGTCCTGAATTTGTTTGCTTATACTTAAGTGCGCGAAATTGACGCGTAATTTTTTTAGGGTCCCGTACCTGAATGGTACCAAACGGAACCCTATTACTAAGACTTCACTGTCCGTCTGTCTGTCTGTCCGTCACAAATGAAATTTTCACAAATGATGTTGCCGCTATAACAAATATTCAAAACAGAATCAAATAAATATTTAAGGGGGCTCCCATACGTAATTTTTGTTGCCGTTTTTTGCTCGATATTAGTAGCGGCGACAGGTAGACGCTTGAAACATTCACAGAATATTCGCTTCAATAATAAATAATTTAAATAAATAAAATAAACATTTAAGGGGGGCTCCGATACAACAAACGTGATTTTTGCCGTTTTATCTCGATCTTTGTGTCTAATTTTGTATAGATAATTGTACGGAACCCTTCGTGCGCGAGTCCGACTCGCACTTGTCCGGTTTTGGACCCATTAGCTCAGTTGGGAGAGCGCTGGCACGGTTAGCCAGAAGTCGCGGGTTCGAGTCCCGGCATGGTGGAATTTTTAGCCTCTAAATACGAGTAGGTATTTAAAAATGATTATAATTACGTTAAAATTAAACGATGTTTTCCTGCAATCATTGGACTTAAAGAATATTCTCACCATGATAGCCTCGTTGTACAGGTCCTCGGACACCTCATAGAGCTGGTCAAGAGCGCGCCGCTGTGCCGCCATGATGCGGTCGATCTGCGCCACGTGCGCCATGTACTCATGTCGCTTGTAGTTGGCCCACTCCTTCTGGAGGGACGCGCGCGCATCCACCTGCGCGGCCGTCAGTTTCACCTGTGGCCGCTGACGCTTTCTGACGAAAAACGGTTTTTGTAGCAGTAATTGTAGTATTTTTAGGGTTGCAAATCTTAAAAGGAAATACGGAACCCTTATAGGATCACTTTGATGTCCATCCGTTCGGCCGTCCTTTCGTCTGTCTGTCAAGACGCGTGGAGGTATCGAGTTGAAATTAAAACCATGTACTCAGGTTTACAGTCCCTTGAAGCTATGAAAATAATTTACATTGTAAAATAATTTTGTACATATAATAACAGTCACAGCGGCAAGACCGTGAAGCTTGGAAAACCATGAGGGAGGCCTATGTCCTGCAGTAGGCGTCAAATTATTTGGTCTTACTTACTTGGCCTCATCCATAAGACTCAGTGACACTTCCACCTCGTCTATGGGCTTCAATTGACGTGCGTTTTTCTCCAGCCGCCGGATTTGCTTCTCGATTTTCCTCCTGCGCCGCTCCTCACGAGCTTTGACGATGGCCGGGTCAATCTTTTTCTTCTTTTTCATTGGTTCTGCACTGACATAGAGAACATCCTTTTGTATCTCCTGTTACTTTTAGGCTTAGTAACTTACTTAGTAAGAAACAAATAAATGAATAAAGTATTATTATTATTACTGTTTTGATTGTTTTGTTTTTATTTTTTTTTGCCAACACCCGGCCCCACGTCCAAAATCAAAATCAAAAAATTTTTATTCAAAGTAGCACAGGAACTGCGACTTAATGAACGTTACAAGTTAAAGTAGGTGTCCATTTCAAAAACTAGATCATTTTGGAGAAAAAATGGACAAAAAAACCCCAAACTTAGTCTTTTCAAGTCCTTAATCCAACACAATTAAGTGAAGAACCACATCAGTGAGCCAAATATTGTGCCAGTTATGTCGCACCACTATCGCTTCTAATCTTCTATTGTAGAGCAGTTCCTGATCTTGTAAGGCTAACTAACAGTAAAAAAACTGGACAAGTGCGAGTGGGACTCGCCCACCGAGGGTTCCGTGCAATTTGTAGGTTCTTACATATTATTATAAATGGTTCAGGAATCGAGTCACCCAGTATTTTACCACCCTTTCCCGAACTTTAAAGACAATTTTTTTATGATTTAATTACAAATATATAGTTTTCAGATTTTTTCCTGTATTTGTAGACGTTATTATTTGCCAAATATCATAGTTCTAGGTCAACAAAAGTACCCTATAAGTTTTGATTCCCTTGATATCGTTATAGTTTCCCGTGAAACTTAAAAGTTTGATTTTTTTTCACAGCTGAAAGGGACTGTAGACCTGAGTATATGGTTTAAATTTCAACTCCATACCTCTACCCGTGTCCGAGATAAAGGGTCTGGACAAACAGACGGATGGACGAACGGACAATAAAGTTTTTTTCTTTTGAGGTATGGAGCCCTAAAAACAACTTTTATTGTACAAAACCTTAGTGAGATATGTTTTTGGATGCATGCCTAGTACATATTTTTATCATCTAAGTTTAGAATAAGTGGCATGTTTCTGTAATATCTCCGTATTAAATAAATAAATAAATTGATATGAATCAAATCACTTCAGGCTTCAAGCTTCCAAAGGTACTGCCACTGTCCCATTAAAAAAAACTTATACCTTTGCATCTATGTAATGAGATGATTTATACAGCGTCCAGTGGCACCTTTTCTTACACCATATGGGTGAAGGGACCACTCGGACGCTGCAGTGCCTGGGACATGACGCCTGGGACATGTGCCCAGGACCTATACCATCCTGACAGCTTAGTCAGCCTAGCCCACAGGAAAGACAAGTCAATCCAACATATCTTACTATTTGCAGCTCAAGAATAGTACATTGAACAATTCAGTGACAAATGTGATATGCAGAACCCCAGTGACTTTGCCATAGAAGTAAGTTCCTCGGAACCCACTCTAGGAATCGTATTTCTATTGGCAAGTTTACGAATAGACTGGCTGCAAACTGTGTTTGGCATTAAGTTAAAACTACAAACATTGACTTACCATAGTGGGTATGTAAGGTTGAATTGAAGAGCTGGAGTGGTGCTAACATTTCGAGATATTGCCTGCAGTTTTGCAGCAGGATTTATAGATAGCCTGGAAAAGAATATCATAAAAGTGTAATCTCTTTAAGGTTATGTTGCCAATGTACTTCCAAGTACGAAAACAAAATTTGCTACAATTATAATGAAGTTTACCTCGTAAATTGTCTAAGTACTGACAGATTAAACATATTTACGCCTAAATTTAGGACGTATCTTTCGAATTTTGTGTCGATCAGCCGTGATTTTTGTTCCAGATTCCAGTTTGATTAGACACTTGACAGGTTGTTTGACGTTTACCTGTGTGTTGCCAATCGAAATTTTTAGGCACCGCACCGTATACCTACGTCCACAGCACACCAACCTTTACGTTGTGCACGTACGTTTGTGCAGTTACGTTAAGGGTGACTTTGGAACAGAAAATTAAAGGCTTAAAAAAATTCTTTAAAAATTAAAGAAAGTTAATGTTAGGCATTAACTTCAATGTACCATGGAGGACAAAATGCAGTATTTATGTAGTGAGAAAGAAATCAGCGATCAGCCGTAGGCCGTAACACAAATTAAAAGTGATTTATGTTTGTAAGTAACATTTTTGGTACATTAGTATTTAATATACAGTTACCTACTGTACTACAAATTGAAAAAATATTATATATACTACAGAGCGACTTTGAATTCGTTCACCGTATTCTGAGGGGATTTCTTTTCATTGTCTAAAATAGTAGTGATGTATCAGTACATGGTGTAACATATTTGTAAATATTCGTGATTTCCGACCTTGAGCTCCAAACTGTGACACCAAATTCGAAGTGGTAGGAAGTACCTACCGTAACGTTGAAAAATATTTTCGATTATGTTAAATGGTTAAGAATCTGATGTCCGATATGCGTAAATTATTAAAAAAAACAATTGATTTTGCTGGCGCCGACCATACGCTTAAAACATAGTATTTTTTTGGATTTTTATTAATTTTCGTCTTGAACTTGTTTTTTTTATGCTCAATAATTTTACGTAACTAAAAAAATTGTGTTTTGAAATTTAGCATCATAATTATGTTTCTTTACCATGATTAGAATGTCCCCTTAAGATAAGGTGAACCAATTTGAAGTCACCTTGTATAAAACAATATTAAAATAACATTATAAAACATAAAAATAAAAAAAATATGCTAAATTGAGATTCAAATTCTTTTTTTAAATTAACGATGCTGTACAGCCTTTGATTTACGATTTATCTGAGGCAAAACATTTGGCTAATTTAATGATTAAAGACAGCGAAACGTAAATAAATTATTTCCTATAATTTTCTTTTAGTACCAGGGTACTGGAGAGCCTCAAGTGCCTGGAGCTTCCGCTTCGTTCAAAATACTGTAGGGCCGCCTTTTGTCATTGAAGTTCAGCCGTATGCGTAGTATTATAATATTACTTCTGCCTGATAAAGCAGTAGTATACTATATCTTCGGGCTTGACTTAGAGTCTACGGGTTTGAATAGTGCATATCCGGGCTCCGCATAATATTTCTATTTATCTACAATAATTCCGTTAGGTAAGTAAAGAAGATACCTGCTAACTTATACTAAAACACATTAAACATACATAACATTAAATACATATTAAAGACACGTGTCTTACTTGGAAGGTTCTTTTACGGTTTTTGTATTTTTTTTATTCATAAATTTAAAACAAAACCAATCTTTCATAATGTTTTTTCGGTAACATTAAATGTGCGTTTTTATAAAAAAAAACGCCTTTACCATTTCTTTTTATATACTATCCGAGCGGGCTTGACTTTTCTAATGGTAAATAGTCCGCTCAGCCCCGGCAACCCTGCGTTCAGACTATCTATGCACTGAAATACATAATAGCTGATAAAAGTTACGTTCCGTTATTTGCAAGTGTGGATATTCCAAACTGTAGTTTCATTCGGAAACGGAATGTTAATAAAGTGAAGTTTGCTTTCCTTTAGTTTGTGGTGAAGTGGGACCAACTGAAATCCGCAGTCTTCTTCATTCAATTTTATCTTCCTTAGGGCGCAGGGCAGGGGCGCAACGGCAATCATAAAATGCTCTAGGTGCTACATAGATTTATATCTGCATACCTAGTTCCCAGTGATAGTTAATATTCGAAGTGCATACCCTATTACCAGATTCCTGCCCTGCCTCAACTAGTAGTAGGCTGCAATACTTTCTGGTCGCTATTTCATATCTCGAATTACCTACACAATCATGAAACTCTTATAGGTAGGTACCTAATTATTATGCGTAATGTAACTTAGGTCATGGTGGACTGTCAAAGGTGTTTGCTTATGACCACACGCATAGAAGTAGGTAGGTATGAGACATGACCACTCGATAGAAGTGAAAACTTCAGCGTCATCGATCTACTGGAGCCGATTATACATGATTAGGTACTAAGTATACCTGATTCAGCGTCGCCCACACGAGTGTGACGGTTCAGTTCCATGCACTGTTCAAAAAGAACACATAGTGTGAAGTTTTCACTGCCCATGTCACCTTGAACACCAACGCAGTATAAGTTAAGGTCTATTCTCATTACAATTTACGTTACGTTATCGGGCCGGCGACGAGCTGGCACTACGATACAAAGTAAAATAAACCTTAAATAGCTAGGTATATGCTTAGTCTACAATACCTACTAGCGCAAAAAAAAGCCCGGCTACATGCGCACGACGGGCACGTCATGGAAACCGTTAGATAAATTTTACAGTAGGTAGAGCGTTCTTTGTTGTGAAAACAAGTAGGTTCGCGAAAATATATTTAATTTATTTGTTTTAGGATAGGTATATCTCATCCTACTTAATATTATAATGTGAAAGTTTGTGAAAATGTTTGTTACTCAATCACGCAATAACAACAGAACGAGTTTAGATGAAATTTGCTATGGAGGTAGTTCAAGTCCCGGCGAAGGACATAGGATACTTTCATCCCGGAAATTACTCATTCCATGCGGACGAAGTCGCGGGCAAAAGCTTGTTAGGAATATACCAAAGCAATGTAATAATAACGTGGAATTTAGTAAAAAGCACTGTTTATGAAAATAATCATCATCATCATCATCATCAGCCATTTTTACGCCCACTACAGGACACAGGCCTCCCTCATGGTTTTCCCTAACCATAAAGGGTTTTGCCCAAGGTTTTACCATAATCGCCACGCTTGGCAGGCGGGTTGGCGATCGCAGTATGTGGTTGGAATCTCAGGAGGACGCTGCTGCTCGTCTCCTGGTAATTTATTTCCTTAGTCGCCTTCTACGACATCCATGGAATGAAATGGAGTAACGCTATTCTTAATCCGGCACCACACGGATACCAAAGCAATGTAATAATAACGTGGAATTTAGTAAAAAGCACTGTTTATGAAAATAATAAATTGAGCAATAAAACTACCTTAAAACACTGAATCAAGTACATTAAATTGTTATTCAATGTTTTAAAATTTATTTTACTTAAAAAAAAATATATGTAGGTATCCTAATGAACAAAGTTAAACTATGCTAATTTAAAGTATATCCACTTTGCATTAAATGAAACACAGGAATCCTCATTTTTTTGAGATATTGATTAAAATTACATACATAAACTCACGCCTGTATCCAAGAGGGGTAGGCAGAGACCAGGGACTGCCACATGCTATATTGATTAAAATTATTAACGTTAATCATCGGAAATTAATTCACCATCATTTAGTATAATTCAAATTCAAAATTCAAAATTCATTTATTTCAGGTTGCAAGACCCATATTGACAAAATAAAAATAAAAACAACAAAGAGAGACAACACTTACAGTACATACAAAACACATTCAAATTCACACTTTTATGCATGTATATGCCTGTCGCAGCAGTGCCGGATGTACGGGCAATCTATCCTATCCGCAATCATTGCCAGGGCGGTGTTGGTGCTGCCCCGCACCCTGCGCACCAGGGACGCTGCGCGCCGACGCATGCTCGCGTGAAAACAGTCCATGCGCGCCCACGCGAACATGCCCGAGGCGCTGCAGTAGCGAGGCAGCCTCAACACCGCCCTGAGCGCGTTATTGAATTGGACGCGTAGGGCACCGTAGGTCCTCTTATTATAGTCAGCCCACAGGCTGCACGTGTAAAATGATGTGCAATAGGCTTTAAAAAGCGTCAATTTTACTTCTGTCGAACAGCGTGCAAACCTGCGAGCTATCATATTTGCTCTCACCGATAGTGCCCTCCGCTCCCGTTCAATATCGGTATTATCTTTGAGATCGTCAGTGATCAGGTGACCGAGATATTTAAACATATGCATCTGTTCCAAAGGCACGCCCTTCAGGACAATAGGCGGTACTTTTTCGGGGCGCCTTGTACCTGCCGCAAAAACCATAACCATAATCAATCGCATTATTAGTTTCTGCAATAGTATACCAAAAGGACGTTCTATTAGTTGGCATTAAATTGACGAGCTTATCTAGTAAAATTAGTTTGTTTTGTCGGATTAATACTACGGGGTTCTATTTACTAATCAACTGCATTATTTGTTTCTGCAATAATATACCAAAAAGACGTTCTACTCGTATTACTTGGCATTAATTTGACGAGCGTATCTAGTAAAATTAGTTTGTCTTGTGGGGTTAATACCACAGGGTTCCATTTTTAGAGTTACCTAGTCAAAAAAGAACCCTTATACTTTGTCTGTCCGCGGCTCAGCTTAGAGACGATTGGTACTAAAAAGCTGGAATTTGGCATCGATAATCAGTGTTTTTAGTTAGTTTATTAGAATGTTGGTTGGATAATTTGGATATTGTCTGTTTTCCTCTATTGAAATTATTAGAATAATTGGTCGTATTAAAAAAGGGTCTTTGATTCAGCTAGAAAATAACGTGGAATATGCAAGAAAAAGTAATTTAAAAAAAATGCGTATTCAGTGTTTTTAATTTGTGTAGCCGCGGGCTTTTTTTAAATTTATACATTAGTTTCTAACTTCGGAAGGAATTAAGGATTATTTTAAATTGAAATCGTTCCGTCCGCTTGCTTATAAATAGGTACTGACATCAGGGTAAATGCCTGCCGCAGTACCTACCTACCTAACTTTCATGGTTCTACGTAAATTCCTGACTGCCTATGTCACATCCTCATTACCTACTTAGATAAAATTGATGATTTGTATTCAAAAAGAAGCTCGTAACGTTTCCCATAAAACTAATTGGCTGTCACATTACTTTGACGAACTCTGAAACAATTCATATGCTGCACTGATTTTGTTTTTCCGTAGTTTTTAAGCTTAACTGGTTCCGTAGTACAAAAAAATAAATACATGACCTCACCGGCCCTAGAAAACGAAGTTCATCTCAAATGACTCACCTCGAAACTTGTCTCTACAATTTCTGCCATCAATTTTAAATATTTCCAACATCAGTATTTTGGAAAAGAGTAGTGAAAACGCGTTATTGAACCATTAATACCTATCACAATTCGTTTAGTTACGTTATATGACATTTATAAGCCAAATTGGAATCCAATGAAGAGACTACAGTATTATTTGTAGAAACACGATTTCTTAACAAAAAAATCTTGAAATACCGTTTAAATTGAGTAAAATAAAATACAATTTTTACAGTTAAAATTACGTAAAATAGTAATAGTAGTTAAAATAGTAAAACAGTAGTAAAATACAGTTAAAATAGTAAGGTTTTAAAATACCATCCTGGCTATGCTCGCCGATAAGGTAGATTGTGCCTACATAAACCATTGTTGCCATCTTCAAGTGGCAAGCAATGACAGTGCGCTGTAGTTATTAGAATAAGAATATGTACTAACACTAGAATAGCATCACTAACAACTTTATATTAATGTTTATATTTTAAATAAATAAATTGAATTGAATTTTAACTGCATGACTCAATCTGGGTGTATTTCCAGTTTGTGATGTTCTTGCCTGCATAGCATAATCATGTTTGAGTTTGGGACCAGAGCAAGTGATTATGTTGCGTGGAAGTAATTGTGTCATTATCATTATGGTATTTAATACCATACATACCATACATACAATACTTTGTATTTTGTATTTGTATTTTTATTATCACTTCCTGTCTTAAGGAATCTTATTTTTACAAATAAGACCATTAATAAGTAGGTATATCGAAGTGTCAATCCGCGTGAAGAGTGTCACGTCGACACATACGCATTGCTAGGTCACGTACCTAGCGATGGCTCCGTTAATTTGGTGAAGAACCATCTGCCGAAGGAACCATAAATATTTAAATCATCTCATTAAGCCGCCACAATGAAGCAAATATTTCAACCAGTCAGTTATCCTCAAGATGCTGTATGATCGGTATCGCCGAATCGCTCTTTCCTTTATTTACTTTGCGACCGGTTGTGTTTACACACGCTTCTATGTTGCGACTTATTGTTAAAAGTCTGTCAGTGGAGTTGGCCAAAGTGATTAGCAAAAAACTAATATGAATAGATCAGTTTTGGAGGCGAATGTGACGTTGGAACAGATCGCCAATGCTTTGAATCTGAACATATCGAATTCTACCAATGGCAGTGATCTCGCGGTAACTCCGGAGAAGCTCTTCAGCCTGTATGAGGCTTACAGGACGAGGGAGCGGGAACAGCTGTTGCTGTACAAATCTGTGGCCTATGTCCTGGGGACACTTATTATCTTAAGCAACTTGACCGTGGTCATATCCAGCGGGCTTATTCTTAGAAAGGGTAAGTAGTTTTGTCGAAGGCAGGCGCATCGCTTTGTATTCACAATAATAGTAAGCTGCTTGTTTGTTACACTTTATTGCACAAAATACAGCACTTAAAAAACAGACCTTAGATTATAAGCAGAAGCGGACTCATTTCCAGAGAAATTCCAGAGAAGACTATTGTACATACTTACATAAAAAAATTAATTACACGTGCAACATTCATTCGCTAATTTCTTCCATGCGATATTTTCCTCTATCCACGTTTATCGAGGGACATTGCAATGAATGAAGACTACTATGATTATACTGGTGGCTTAGATTCCCGGGTATGAGTAAAGATAGGCTACATGTAGTCACGCTAAAGTCTATTGGGGGTAAGAAAATAACCATTCTGCGGTGCCTGAGAATTAGTACCTACCTACTTACCATAAATTCTGAAACGTGCGTTACGTTAATTCCATACAATACTGGCAACTATGGGGCGAAATATAAGAATCTACTAAATGCTTAAATAATACTCGTACAGGAATATACTTACCTATGATTAATGGAATATACTCTCTCCCTGAGAGAAACGCTGTGCCCTACAGTGGGACATGTATAGGCTGCTTATGTATGTATACTTATGATTAATGGTCACCTACAGATACTATCTAACCAGATTTTCAAGTTTTCCGTCCACCATAATTAATACCTATACGAGTCATCATCGAACCGAACGTAGAGTACAAGGTTAACTAACAGTGAAAATTCTAACGCTCTTATTCCTTTTTATTACATCTAATAGGTACCTACCATTGTTTTTATGTAGCCTTTACATGTCCCACTGCAGGGCACAGGCCTTCTCTCAGAGAGATAGAATGGACTTAATTACCACGCGTAGCCGCTGCGGATCTTCCATCTTTAAACATCTATCTTTCTGTATTAAACTTTTGTTTTTAGCATAGCAACTTCCCTTGCAGGTCAGCAACCAAAAAGTACGTACCTGCTTTTAGGCAACGTCTCTCTGGCCGACACCATTATTGGCGTCTCCATAATCTTCGGCACTCTCGTTGACAACGCAGTCAACTCCAACGTACTATGCATTTTCCAAATTGGTGAGTTTGTCAGTGGTAAAACATTCTTGACTATAAATATAATGAATTATAGAAATTATTATAGTTTAATTGACCTAGTTTGGGACCAGGGCAAGTGATTGTGTTGTGTGAAAGTTATTTTATTTATTGAGACTGTCTTTGTTCTTTGAAAAGACCGCATTACCAGAAATAAAATCAGTTCTATCTTCAGTCGATACTGTTTTAGGACTATTTGGTAAAAAACATTTTCGTGTTGAATAAAAAAACGAATAATAAAAAAATGTCACAATAGGAAAATGCTGAATTGCCATCCACATTTATTTATTTTATTTTTTATTTTATTTTAATACAAAACCCACAGCACAAGTTAACTTCTAAAGTATAGTTATGTTAAATATATCAAACCATAGGCCAATTAAGGGCTTACATTATGTTGACTTAACTAGTAGACAGGAACACAGTATTGGACAGGAATCAGGATAACTTTACGTTATATAATTTAAGTTTAAGTTAAACAAATTTTACAGTGGAAAAGAAGAAAAACAGGCAATGGCCTTACGTATTTTAAGACTTATTTGTATATAACTATGGACAGAGTGCTACTAAATTACATGATTGCATAGTGTGTGCGTGCGTGTGAAGTGTTTGTGTGTACCGTGTGAGTGTTTGTTTGTGTGAACCAGAACTCATTTTTGTTCCCCAAGGGAACGTAGAAGTGAACACTTAAAATCTGACTTAGACAAATGGAAAATATCTAAATTTGAAAAAAGTTTATTACGTACCAGGCAAGCGACAGCTCAAGGAGCCTTGCGCATAATTTATAGTAACCAGTGGAACATCAAATAATTTTGTATGACGAGTACGAGTGGTACGTGTACGCAGAGTCAAAACTTCATTTGTCAGGTCAGGACAGTCAATGATCCCACGGCAGATGTCAGAAAGCTGATACATGTCAATTAAAATACATAATGAAGTCTCCTTGTAGGTAACTTACACAACAGTAGAACCCTGAGTGCATCTCGATGTAAGAATATGACCACACCGACTCATCCCTTTGGTGTCGTTAGAATATCATCTTATAGGTATATCATTAACTGTCTCGTTGGCCTAGCGGTATCACGCACGACCATGGTCGTGGGTTCGATTCCCACTGGGAGCCGCCGTATATTTGAACAAATTTCCTCAGTCTGGGTATATTTCCATGTTTATGATGTTACCTTGCCTGGTTACCAAAGCACAGGATACTAGTTTGGGACCAGGACAAGTGATTGTGTTGTGTGTGGGACCTTGGGCACAATAACCTCTCGCGTAGTAGAGTAAACATCTATTGCGATCTATTATTTACTAACCCACCTGCCCAGCTTTATATAGTCTTTATGGCATGGCTTCCTAATGAAGGCCTATATCCAGCAGTAGACGAAAAAATGGCTGACGATGTACGTTTGCAGACGAGGTTTTATTGAAATACGATTTCTTCCTCTAAATCTGATTTATTAGAGAAAAACACACATTTGCCGTGAGCTAATATGAATTGGTAGTAAAAAAAGAAAAACAGTTTTCCAGTGTCATTCCCTAACAAAGTACCTACATTAGTGATAAGGCCACAAACAATTTACAATTTGTCAACAGGCATGATCGTGTGTCCAACTATGGTGTCAATATTCAGCGTCGGCTTCATTGCCATCGACCGGTACATCTACATCATACATGGGCTGTACTACAAGCGATGGATCAATACCACTCGGGTCAGGATAGGCATTCTCATCATCTGGCTATTTGGTAAGTGATGTCACCCGGTTGTTTGTGTTTCCACTTGTCGAGTGTTAATGCACAATTGTTGTAGAATAACTGCTTGCCTATACACAGTCAGAGGTTTTCCCTTTACAATACCTACCTACTCGCACTATTGATGCGTTCCTTAAAGACTACTAGTTTTATTTATAAAAACGGGTACATATTACAATATTTAAAATAATAATATCTACACTTAAAACCCTGATGCTCAAAAACCCCAAAAATTACAACACATAATACTTCAAATCACCTAATGCCGACGTATAAAACTTATAAGTTTGCAATTCCTAACACCCAGATTACCTAATGATCAAAATAACGAAAGTACGAAATAAGAAAAGTTAAAATGCCGATTGTTCAAAAGTACAAAATGACGAAGTTTTAATGATTTCAATTTGCAACAACAAAAATATAGGTGCGACGAAGCGCGTACCGTAGCGGAGCGTATAGGAGCAATACGCTCGAACTAGGAGCATACGGTTGAACATGTAAGACCGAAAACTAACCGAAATTATTAGTGTAGGTTAATTTTTAAGGCAAGCAAATATTCTTTTGCTTCTTACAAGTAACCTATAAGCAACAAATTCTATTTGTCAGAAGAATTATAATGGTAACCAGCATGGTGCTCCGCTCACTTCACTCGCTCCGCGCAGTGAGATCACAAGTCTTACCTAACCTAACCTACAGGTCCCGCTGTGTGTACACACACAGCGGGACCTGTAGGTTAGGTTAGGTTAGGTTAGGTTTATCGTACTTTCGGGATTACGAACATTCATTAAAATGAGAATTCGTTATCTTGACATTTGGCATTCCATTCGTAGGTTTTGTAACATCCGGCATTTTATTCTTCGGTATTATGATAGGTACCCCAAATAATCATTCTATATTTAGAACTTTCGCCATTTTGAATTTAGATCAACCAACCATTATGTGTTGTAATTTTAGGGATTTTTGAGCATCAGGGTAAGTGTAGATATTATTATTTTGGATATTGTAATATGTACCCATAAAAACACAATTCCTTACAACACTCCTCATAGGCAGCAAACATAGTCTGTGGTAAAGGAAGAAACGTAACCACAGATTATTTTAGCTGCCTCTGAAGAGTGTTTGAAGGGAAAAGAGTTTTTTTTTTATAAATAATACTGTATAGTGTTTATGTGTAAACGTGGTTAACTGTACGTAAATAGGTACTTACCGAGTTCTACGAGTAAAGCTTTTGCCTTTAGAACCACATTAAAACTAGCGATAGTCGCGTTCACCATCTATTAATAGTAACAGTGATTCGTAGAATAGTAAACGTAAATAATCGCTAGAGAGCAATGTTATTCAAGTTTCCTCGTATTTTGGTATCTAACAAAAGTTGCATTGTAGTGGACCTCACTGCTTCAAGTATTTTTGTTCAAAAAATGTGATAACTGTTAAGTACAGTCGACAACTGATGAACCTTTGACTTTGGACTGTTCCATTTAAAAGGAGGCGTAGAGACGAATACACAAGGTCGATGAACTGCCTACCGTAGCGTTTATTACTATGGAATGCGGTTGGACCACGTCTTAATCTTTTACACAGTGTGTGTTAATCTAGGCCCTTTCTAAAACCCATGTATTTTCAACACCGTTATAAGGGCCTAGAATATATATTAGGATTCGAAGTCACACTTTTGAAACAACGCGTCGTGCGTCAGTATATTAACACCCTGTATTGTTTTGTGTTGTAACCTAACTCATGTCCTCTTTCAGGTTTGATTTTCGGCTTCATGCCAGCCACGGGATGGATTAACCAAGAGCTCCGTTTCGCGCATTGTAACTACATCTCTGTTTTCCCCGATGGATTAGTGTTGATCAACTCCCTCATCAGTATTATCCCCATTACAATTGTAGCTGTACTCTATACCATTATCTTGGTCCGTGCCTTAAAAAATGTCAGAGAATTAAAGTCAGCGAAAAAGCAAACCGTTCCAACCCCTACCGAGAAGCCAAAGTTAAGAATTTATCGTGGTCATTTAAATAACAATAAACTTGCGAACGTTAATTATTCAGTCAAGTTTCCGAGGAATAATAAATGTTGCTTAACTAGAAGCGCGTCAACATCAGCGTTACGCTGTGATAAGATGAAGAGCGGCGGTTTCTGTGGAAAATCTAAAAGCATAGAAGTGCTTAGCTATGGCGACGCGCCTCACACTAACGCTGTGAAGGATACTGTCAATGTAAACAATTCAAAACTGAGCATCTGGTCTATAGAATCCGACTTCAACTCAAGTTCAAGTCATCACAACTTTTCAGCAAGTTTCAAAACTTGCTCAGCTAAGCTTCAGAACTGCAAAGCAAAACTGGTAGCTAAGTCAAAAGAACCCAGCAAAATTAAGGCCGTAACGGTAGTGCTGCTAACTTCTGGCAGCTTCATTATGACATGGGTCCCATTCTTCTTTGTCGTAACTTTGTATCTTTTTTGTGAGAACAAATTCGCCAATCCCAAGTGTTTAGATTTGCGAGTCATTCTTGCTGGTCCTTTGGCGACCGTAGCTTTTCTCAACAGTTTTTTAAATCCGTTGATCTACGCCTGGTGGCACCGAGGATTTAAGAATGCCGTCAAAAATCAATTTAAGAGATTTTGCAGCAATAAAAACAAATGCTAAAAGTAGGTACTTGGGACCGCAGAAGTTTTCCTCTGTGGCAGAAGTAACGTTTTGTTAAAACATTCCATCACTGTCAGCTCTCTAATAGTGTAATATTATTATTATTAATCAAACAAACTTTATGGTCAGCGACGCACGGAAATGTATCCTTAAACGCACCTTATAAAATGTTCGTTAAGAGCGAGATGTAGCCGTAAGTGTTGCTTACTAACCGGAGGTTTGTGAATTGAGAATTTCACCAACACAAAAGTACCTAAGTACCTACTTATAACAGAACTTTACTTTTTCAGATTTTATATTCTTTTTGTTGCACTAACCCGTGCTGAGGACAATTTTAAAAACCTATTTAGAGGCTAAAAATTCCACCCATGCAAGGACTTGAACCCGCGACCTCTGGCTCACCGTGCCAGCGCTCTCTCAACTGAGCTAATGGGCAAGTGCAAGCATCGATGATTCATTCAGATTTCTTAAAAACCGGCGTAACGCGTTTTGGGCCACGCGCAGTGCAGGGAATATATAGGAAGGGTTTTTTGACTTCCTTACATAACTAACAAAGTAATTTTCTATGGAATTTGTACGAAAGCATGAGTTGATCGACCATTATTCGTCAACCGGGCTAGATTTCCTTTTAACTTCATCATGTTATGTGCTAATGCCCTGATTTTTTCATGTTTCTACAAACAGCCGTGTAGCCGGGGGAGTGTGGGAGACGGTTTAAAGCTTAATATTTTGCAAACGGATCCCTGAACCGAAAAAAAATCCTTCACTCACAATATTTTTAAACGACCAATCCAACAATATCCCACACTATGGGATAGGTGAAAAAATAAAATCCCTAGTTTAAGTGCCTACACTTAAATTATCCCAAAATTACCCTAAAATTTTTGACAGACGGACGGACATTGCGAACCTATAAAGAGTTCCCGGTTGACTATGGAACCCTAAAAAGACAGTTAAAAGTAAGACATATATTTAAGTATTGACATACATACATAAACTCACGCTTGTAACAGAGCCGTAAGTAGATACCAAGTATTAGGTAACTAAAAAGTATTTTCTTAGTGAAATTCTCAATTCAGAAACCAGTTCTATACCTCACTGTTTGTGCGGTTGAGATAACGCAGTATTAAGTACAAGTTGATTTTTGTAATTTATCGCTCGATGTTACATGTTTATTGTGTGGTTTACTTACCTGTGCTGTGTGTTGCAATAAATTTATTGTAGGCTAGGAATGATTGTATGGATAATAAATGACTTTTTTATCTTATGTTTGTTTATTTACTTATCTACCATATATTTTTACATTTCCAGGTATATTCATAGCAAGTCTACCTGCTATGGGTTGGACCGGCACTTCGTTCACAAACTACAGATGCTGGTACATAGCCGTGTTTCCATCGTCACTGCTGGTTGTAGTCTCTATAATAGCACTAATGGTCATCATCATGGTGTGCGTGCTGTACTTTCTCATACTTCACCGCGCTGTCAAGACGTGTGACGAGATCAAAGCGTTTCAAGAGACGAACCACAAAGTTGCCTACATAAACAAAGCCTTCGACGAAGAGGGCAAAAAATACGACGAGATATCCGAGACGACCGTAACGATTACCGTGTCGACCAGCACAGTGGGCGGAGAGAGCTGCAGTGAGATCGAGATGCATGAGCTGAACAAGATTAACGTGATTAACCACAGGAACCAGTGGTGCAAGCAGTTCCGGAAGAAGATAGTCAAAATGACTCGCTACTACAAGAAGGCGCGCGCTCTGAACTCGCACCCCAGCAAGCTTAAAGCCGCCAAGACGGTGCTGTTGGTCACGACGTGTTTTGTTTGCACGTGGGCACCATATTACGTAGCCATCATCTTGTATGTTAACTGTAACATCATGAAGAACGGGTATGCGTGTATTCCACTGGAGACGTTAACCCTGGGTCCGCTCTACTTTTTGGGGGTCTCGAACAGCCTCTGTGATCCCCTGATTTATGCTTGGTGGCACACCGGGTTCAAGAGGACTATAACGAAGATCTACTGGAAGTATGTGTGGAAGATCAGGATTTTCAGGATAAGGCATGGATGGTTGCACTGACTACCCAATAACGGCAATGGGATTCTTTGAACGAGGGATAAACGAAGTATTACTCGTCGATTTTAGAAAGAAATGAACAGAAAACTTACTAAGCGTCGACAGGTTCCTGATAAACCCCGAACAGGGTCTAGGTAGAGATGGCAGAGGCAAACATTTCAACTCATGATGTGTTTTTGAAATGTTTCTAATAAAGTTTTTTTATGTGTAAGTACTATGGTACTTAAATAGTTTGAATTGAGTCGAACATAGTAACGTTCGATGTCCTTTTTTCTATGGTCTAGATGTCAAATGCCACATTACCTAATTGCTATCGCAAATAGGATACCATTTGGTGGGCCTAAATGGCTTCTGTACTTAGTCAAATCTTTACATGTTTAATGCCGAAATATAAATGTACAATATGCACATAGGTATGTAAAGATTGGTGTGCTATCAACAGCAGGTATCTAAGTACTATCTAACCCACAAAGTTCACTTACGGATCTTAGGAATCAAAAGATTAAAAAACTGCATATAAAGATTTAGTTAACAATACTTAATTGCGTCAATTACCGGCTTTAGATATACCAAAATAACCGGGACACAAGCCATCAGGTTCTCTATACGTACAGTATAGTTCCGTAAGGTGCGCTGATCGGTAAACATGGCTTGGCTAGTCCTATGTCTCGTGTTCATAGCAACAGCAACTACCGCTGTACATGGACGACACAATAAATATGAAGGGTGAGTACGACTATGTGAATTACCTATTAGGTACTTATTTATGTTAAGACAGCTGTAGTCAGCGATTTGATGACTTGCCTTTAGGCACCAGCTCTTCCGCATCAGCGGTGCTCACGCAGAGATCGGTGCTCTCCAGAAGCACTTAGACATACTATCAGCAAGTTCTGGTGCCCGTTCTACATCGGGCGGTCTGGAGGCTGTTGTCAGGCTGTCACCTGAAGAGAAAGAGCAATGGTTGCCGTACTTCAAACGGAGGGATATCACGTACACGAAGATAGCTGATAATCTTGCTGAGTAAGTTACAACAGCGTAAGTTATGGGGGTCTTGGTCGTCTACATTCTGAAACCCTACCAAAACTCTATTTTTATAACTCCTTCTAGAATCCTGCGCGACGAGGAGTCTAGAATCAAAACCAAGAGAATCGCAGCTCAGCGAAGTGGCCGAAACATCACTTGGGATACGTACTATCGACACGATGAGGTAATCTGTGTATCATAAATAATGATAAAGTCAGAAATGAAAATATGAAACAAATTAGACATCATTGTAAAAGAAGCGGGATTCTTACCACGATTATAGTTTATTTGAGTTCCCGATATTGTCACAAAAGTTTTGAAATTAAAAAAACAGATTGCTTATCGGAAAATTCAGGTCATATAATAACGAGCGCTATCCTATGACATCACGATATCTGCAAGGCGTGCGATATCAAGGTTTAATATAGAACTCATGTGTGTGCTTTTTGTTCTTGCAGGAAGATACGCCGTACAATATGGCGCTGTACTAATTTAGCGTTTGTCTGCTAAAAACCCTTACGATATTTTCAGATCAACGACCACATAGACGCGCTGGCGGTACAATACCCCAGCTTAGTCACCGTCGTTAATGCAGCTCTGAGCTACGAAGGTCGCCAGATCAAGTATGTGAGGATATCCACGTCACGCTTCGAAGACACCCGGAAGCCAGTCATCATAATTGACTCAGCGATCCACGCCAGAGAGTGGATTACTCCACCCGTCGCTTTGTACATCATCAACCAATTGGTGGTTGATATTGTTGACAGCGCGTTGACGGAGAATATTGATTGGGTTATAATTCCTATGGTCAACCCTGATGGCTACGAATACTCTATTGATGAGGTAATGCTACTAGCAAACTGTAATAAGTAAAATATCAATATAATGCGACAGCGAATCAATCTTTGCATGATTATTGCGGAGCCACCTGTAAACTTTCTATGTAGAGTTATAATAGAGCCTGTAAGAGTTCAGGTTTTGTCGGCAGTGTAGTTAACTTAAACTGACATAAAACTCCCGCACTGCATTCAAGGGGAAAAATTTAGTTACATGGTGTTGGGTACAAATAAATTTCAAATGACAGTCCTGAATAACAGTCTTGTTTAAATCTGTCTAAGCGTTCGCATATCAAACGGGCGGGTCACAATCGGGCTGTCCTCATTTACCCAGCCCCACCTAATTGATACGGGACTGGACTCGGCCACGAACGGGCCCTCTGGGGGTTATTTTCAGCTGTACTGGATTTTGCCATCGGAGACATCGATACCGGATCTGTGGCTTACTTTAGGTGCGCCTAATACTTTGTTTAATCACAATGCCTAAAAAATGCACGATATGCTTCTGGCAGTTTGATCAATGAACTTGATCAATGTCCACGTACTGAATAAAATAAAATGTAGGTATGTACAATGTTTCAGGACCGTCTCTGGCGCAAGACTAGATCACGCTCCCACGACGGCTCTGACGATTGTCCCGGAGTAGACGGCAACAGAAACTACGACCATTACTGGGGGACTACCGAAGATAACATTGACCCTTGCTCCATCATCTACGAAGGACCTTCAGCATTCTCGGAGGTGGAAACCAGAGTGGTTCGTGACGTGGTCTTGCAACAGCTGGACCGCACTTCTTTATATATATCATTGCACAGCTTCGGGAATATGTTGCTGTATGCTTGGGGAAACAATGGTAATAAATCATTAACAACCTTTTCCCCTTAGATATTATAACAATATGTCTATATTCATTCGGCCTTATTTATGAAAACACGATTCCTCTAAAGCACTCCTGAGAGGTAAGTAGTTTATTTAATCTGTGGTTACGTCTTTTCCCTGTAAAATGTCCACCACAGACTAATTGGATCGGCGTTTATCGAGTGTATTAAGGAACCGTGTTTTTATAAATATTACCGTTAAGCTTTATGCGACGTTAAATGTTTTTGTTACCATTATTACGGAAACCGGCCTCGCGGTACCTACTTCTTTATTGGCCAAACTGATCTTCCACTATGATGTCAGCTATAAGATTAGATTCCTCATAAATGTTCTCTTACAGTAACACTCCCCTCAAACGGCCTGATCCTCCACCTGGTAGGAGTGCGGATGGCCACAGCAATCGATGCCTTGAAGCTGGAGAAGGCTGACAACTACGTGGTGGGTAACTCAGCAGCGGTGCTGTATCCCTCCACCGGTGTTTCCCGGGACTGGACTCGGGCTGTCGGGATCCCTCTGACGTATACTCTCGAGCTGCCCGGCTACGAGTACGAGTTCATCCTTCCACCAGAGTATGTGGAACAGGTGGTTGTAGAGACATGGGCTGGAATTGCCGAAGGCGCCCGGTATGTGCTGGAAAATTTGTAAAAAACTACTTTTGTTTGATAAATTATAGAACGGTTTTATTTTGTTTTTGTTAGTTTGCTTGCTTGTAGAAAGATCACCATCATGGAGTACATTATAATCAGAGCGGCAAAATATCAGAACCCTTACAGGGTTAGCTCTAATATGCGCAATTTCTTAAATGCGCTAAAGTTAGTGTTCAACGACAATTTTTGCTCAAACAGTTTTTCTCAGATTAATATTTTTGAAAGTATCAGAATATTATTAAATTCGCGCTTCGCCTATGTGCAAATGTTTTATTGTGCACTAAAAAAATTTCAATCAATCAATCAATGATACCTAAAACATATATTATATATTATTATACGATAATATATGTTTTAGATATATTATCGTTCGAAATTGGTTCTTACAATCCAATATTCTTGTTGCAAGAACACCCTCTACTTTGTATAGTACTTACGTACTTAGGTACCTACCCTCATCATCAGAGGCCTTTGCGTCCGTTACGGACGATTTAAGTAGTGCCTAAGAGTTTGCCGCTTTTTCGAATGACTAAAAAGTCTGATTCGGGAGCGGCAAGCCCTACTGCATGTAGGGCATATAAAAGAAAAGTCCGGAGTCGGATTGGTACTTATTTGATGCCTTCTGGCTTTCTTGGTACCTACCCTAAGTAAGTAATCAAGCCCTCAAAGATCACTTACGAATCAATCATTCAAAGAACCGACCGACCGACTGACCGACCGACCGACAGATTGGTCAGTTCGCCCGTATTTGTCCACTGCTGGATATAAGCCTCCCCCGAGACACGTCACTTCTGAATAAAATCCTATCCTACTAAAACTAATATTATAAATGTGCAGATGTTTGGATGTTTGTTGCTCAATCACGCAATAACGGCTGAACGGATTTAGATGAAATTTGGTATGGAGATAGTTTGAGTCCCGAGGAAGGACATGGAATAGGTACTTTTGATTTCGGAAAAACTCAAATTTATACAAACACAAATATCTTTATTAATATGAATTTACACAACATGGATCATAGAAGTAACCAAACTAGGATAAACATGTGCTATGGTTACTTGAAAATTAAAATGTGGTGTACGGCTTAACATGTAAAGATAGTGAAATTGATATCTGTTTTACATGTCATTTGTTTATTACAAATAAAAATGAACTCCAAGCAACGCAAATTCGGTTATTTAACGCTTCAAAAGTAGACACTTGCGTCTTATTAATAAAAAAAAACACGATTGCTTAAAACACTCCTTAGATGTAGTTTAAATAACCTGTGGCTAGTCTTTCCCTTTATCGCAGGCTATTTAAACTACATTTGAGGAGTGTTTTAAAAAATCATGTTTTCTATAAATTAAACTAACAAGTATTGTGACTATGCAAATTTATTTTTCAGTAAATACATTTAATAAAGGAAAGGTACCTACCTACAGTAAGGGCAGGTACCTACTTATTTTTCCTATAATCATGATCAGTGAGATGAGATGTTATCAAAGTTGGTATTTTGTTTGACTCTCCTTTGTTGTCAAATGTACCTGCGTTGATTCTAAAATAAATAAAATAAATAAATAATAAATAAAATAAAATTTACAATTTATTCAAAATAAAATAAAGATAATACGAATTTCATTTGTCTCTTACGAATCCACTTAGCGCGATGCATACTCCATGTATTATTATTATTGTCTACTTTTGTATGCTTGCAGAATAATTATAGCACTCTGTTGATGAAGGTGAAAACCTGTACTTACCTCAACTTCACTCTTTTAGAAGTTTCAATTGTTTATCAGCTGTTGCTTTTTCATAGATAATAAATTAAATTGAATTAAAATTACTTAAGTATAGCACATTTATCACGATAAAATAATTCCTAATTACCGGCTTTAGATAGATCAACATAATCAGGCCCACATAGCAAAACGACGTCCTCTATAGTGTAGTACCGTGAGGAGTGGTGATCGATGAACATGGCCCGGCTAGTGCTATGTCTCTTGTTTATAGCAACAGCAGCTACCACTGTACATGGACGCCACGAGAAATATGAAGGGTAAGTGCGACTAATAACTACTAGGCACCTACTACTCATATATGATAAGACAGCAGTGAAAGATTTGATGACTTGTCTTTAGGCACCAGCTCTTCCGCATCAGAGGTGCTCACGCAGAGATCGGTGCTCTCGAGAACCACTTAGACATCCTATCAGCAAGTTCTCTTGCTCGCTCCATATCGGGCGGTCTGGAGGCCGTGGTCAAACTGTCGCCTGAGGAGAAAGCGCAATGGTTGCCGTACTTCAAACGGAGGGATATCTCGTACACAAAGATAGCTGATAATCTCGCTGAGTAAGTTATAACGGCTCAAATTAACGCGCCTACTATCAGGTGACGTAATGGGGATGTTGGTTGCATATTTTCTGAATCAATAAAAATAACCTGAAGGCCTCAAAATTCTATCGCTTTAACTCCTTCTAGAATTCTGCGTGACGAGGAGTCTAGAATCCAAAGCAAAAGAATCGCAGCGCAGCGAAGCGGCCGGAACATCACTTGGGATACATACTACCGACACGATGAGGTAATCTGATTTCTGTCTATCCAATGGAAATATAAACAAATGAGACATAATTGTACAAGAAACTGGATTATTTAAACGATTATTAATTTATTTGAGTTTAGTTATCGATATTGTTAACGTAAAGATTTTGTAAGTGTATAAAACAAATTGCTCTGTTGGAAAATCATCGCATCGGGTCATAAACTCGTAACAAAGGGGCGATGTGAAGGTGTAGCGCCCATATGTGGGTTATTGGAATTTGTAGTAAGATACACCATACTAAGTATATCGTGCTGTACTACTTTAGCGTTCCTCGGTTAAAACCTTGGTTAAAACCCATGAGAATGTTTCATGAAAACTCATATGTGTGGGCTTTTTGTTGTTGTAGTAAGATACTCCGTACTAGGTATATGGCGCTGTACTACTTTAGCGTTTGTCTGCTAAAAACCCTCATAATATTTTCAGATCAACGACCACCTAGACGCGCTGGCGGTAAAGTACCCCAGCTTAGTCACCGTCGTTAATGCAGCTCTGAGCTATGAAGGGCGCCAGATCAAGTACGTGAGGATATCCACGTCACGCTTCGAAGACACCCGAAAGCCAGTCATCATAATTGACTCAGCGACCCACGCCAGGGAGTGGATTACTCCACCCGTCGCTTTGTACATCATCAACCAGTTGGTGGTCGATATTGTTGACAGCGCGTTGACTGAGAATATTGATTGGGTTATCATTCCTCTGGCCAACCCTGACGGCTACGAATACTCTATTGATGAGGTAAGGCCACCAACAAACTGTAATAAATACAATATCTAGATAATTTCAGTAAGTACATACACTCGACAGAGAATCATCCTTTACATGTTTATTGCGAACCCATCTGTGACCTTAGTATTTAGGGTTTTACTAGAGCATACGCTTGTAAGGATTCATGTGCTGTCAGCAGTAAAGTTAACTTAAACCTATATAGACTTTGTTTTATCACTGCACGATATGCTTCATGCAGTTTCTGTCAAACTGCTCTTACTCAATGTCCACGCACTGAATAAAATAAAATTTACAATGTTTCAGGACCGTCTCTGGCGCAAGACTAGATCACGCTCCCACGCAGGTTCTGACGCTTGTCCTGGCGTGGATGGAAACAGAAACTACGACCACCACTGGGGGACCACCGAAAGCAGCGCTCAGCCTTGCTCCATCATCTACGAAGGACCTTCAGCGTTCTCAGAGGCGGAGACCAGAGTTGTTCGTGACGTGGTTTTGCAACAGCTGAATCGTGCTGCTTTATATATATCATTGCACAGCTACGGGAATATGTTCCTGTATGCTTGGGGAAACAACGGTACTAATTCATAAACAACCAAACTACAAAACACCCCAGGTCTTGGATGTTTACATGTTTGTGATGTCGCTGTTTCTGGTTCCCACGACACAGGGTATCCTAGCGTGGGGCCAGAAGCAATGTATGTGCCTGTATGTAAATGTTTATATTTAACCTTTTCTTCTCAAATATTGTAATAAGTAAGTTTATACCTACTCATGTTTTTAGCGACGTTACATTTTTCCCTGAATTTGTAACATCGCGTCCGATTCTCATGGTAGTCCTTTATCTGCCAAACTGACGGATATCTTCCACTATGATGTCAGCTATCAGCTTAGATGCCTTTGCCTTTCAACACTCACGATTCCTTATACACGTTCTCTTGCAGGAACTCTCCCCTCAAACGGCCTGAACCTCCACCTGGCAGGAGTGCGGATGGCAACAGCAATCGATGCTCTAAAGCTGGAGAAGGCCGACCCTTATGTGGTGGGCAACGCGGCAGCCGTGCTCTACTACTCCACTGGCACTTCCCGGGACTGGACTCGAGCTGTCGGGATCCCTTTGACTTACACTCTCGAGCTGCCCGGCTACGAGTACGGATTCATCGTTCCACCGGAGTACGTGGAACAGGTGGTCGTGGAGACATGGGCGGGAATTGCCGAAGGTGCTCGGTTTGTGCTGGAAAGCTTGTAAATAATTACTTTAATCAATGTCATAAATGATAAAAACGGTTTTATTTTGTTTTTGTTTGCTTGTAGAAAAGTCACCATCATAGAGTCCATCAGATAAAATCGGTTTAAAGGCCTCTACGATGATGGTATTTTTACCTATGTACCCTATATCAACCTATATCCTAATCTCTGCCTTGCAAAACCATTGGTGAGCTGATTTTAATTGGACCCCTTCTTACCCACGTTCCACCTCCTGAGATCACCTGGCTGAACCATGGGATTTTTTTCACAACGGACCACCGTAATGTTGTTCACCTGTTTGTTCCTTGGGAAATATTTTTTTCCACCGTACACCTTGATATCGAAACTTTTCAAAGTCACCAACAAAAAAAATAGAGACTTAATGTTTTATCAGTGAGGTAAACCGGTGGTCACAGGAGGTGGACCATGGGTAAGAAGGCCCAGCTACCAACGCTTACAATAACTGTGCCAAATGAATGGCGTAAATAAAACTAAATTCGGTCAATTGGTAAGATATTCAGATATTGTATGTAATCAGACGTTACTTTGCGGAAATCCATAAAAGCATTAAAATGTGAAAATTACTTAGCTATATTACGCCAAAATCCCACATGCACCATGCGGTCAGTTAATGCACCGTCCAAGTGGGAGGTAGGGTAATTTTCGCAGTTTAAATGATTGTTTTGGCATCTTTTTAGATGCTGTAATCAGTAAAAACACCTTGAATTACATTTTAAAACATTTATTTTAAATGAGTGAAAACAAGACAACTTATGCACATTGTGTGACTGTTTTACGTTGCCATAGTAATGTCAAGTTATGTTTCTTTTTCACAAACATAAATTGGGGGGCAATATAAGCCAAAATTAAATTTAAATCCTTATGTTACTTATATATAACAATATAAGTAATTAAACTAAAATATGTCACCTTAAAATTATATACAATTAATAATCATCATTAACTTATCACTAACCCATACAGCCCTGTTACGGATGAAAACCTCGTGAAACTCTGGTATCACTTAAGAGATCCAACAATCTGGTTTTTCATCATTTCTTCATTGCAATGGACTATGGACCAATGGAACATAAAAAGATGACGATAATAATTTGTAGTAATTACAAGGTAGTTTGCATGATACACCTTAATCGTGTATTAATGTTATATACACATACGCCAACCGTAAGCAACGGTTGATGCATTTCAAAAAACAAAAGTTGTATGCATGTTGCATTGGCAATATTTATATTACTATGTACATTTTATACTCAACACATTATAGTGAAACCATAACCATTCTTTGAGTCGTTATTCTGGAATTGGAGAATCAATGAAATCGAAATTTTGCTTGACTTGGTAATTGTCTCCAATAATGAAAGAACATTTGTACTAGTTCTGACCTCAAAACCAGCTAAATTTAATAAATTAATGAGCTGACCACGTACCTGTATGACTTCATCAACGGCATAAGAACCGAATAATGTGTTATTGACATACGTATTGTGGTAGATCATCTCCGCGACCAGCACATAAACAGGATCTGCCGAATCTCTATCAGCCATCTCCTTCAGACTTTTTGTGACGAGGAAGATGGATCACTGGCTGTAAACATACAAGTTTGGCATTACTATATTTCCACAAATATTTGGGAGTAATTTCTATTCAGACTTTTATAAATATTTAGGGGTTAATCTTAGCGTGACCCATAGCTTAAAGAAATCTTCAGATACTTTGATACGAGTAATAGGTACCTACTTCGGTCGAAAAATTTCTGCAGCTAGTTCGGTCTACCTACTTCCTTGAACATCGAACTATCAGCTTACCTGAAGTAAGCGATAATGGAAACTGGCTATTCTTGAAAGTATCTCTAAACGGGCTATTGTCAGCGTCGCTGTTTTGATTTACCTAGCATGTAGATAACCTACCTAGCCGGCATGCAAACCTAAGGTCTATTTTACACTAGACTTTGTATAGGATACCTGTAAGTTTTATCTTTTTTGGTACTAAGAAGCGCTAGAAATGGTTTCCTCACTACTTTTCGCTTTTCTTTACTTTGAATTGTTCACCCACAAAATAGACATAAAGCGGAAAAACTTCAAAGTCAAATATGTCATACCAGTTGCACAGAACTTAATTGCAATATTCTACCACTTAGCAGCAGTATTCAAAATGGCTTATGTAGCATGCAAATATTTATTTTCAAATTATTTACGAAAATACAAAAATACCTGTACAAAATTAATACATTTAAATGTCAATTACATGTCCATGAATGATGGCTGCCTATTAAATTAAATTGCTATATTATCATCCTTCATTCGTTTCCTTAATAAACAAACATTATTTTCTAAGTTATTGTCAACAGTGTAGTAAGCCTTGTCTCTCAATAGTTGTTTAATCATATTTTTGAACAAATATTTTTCGTCAATATTTCCAATAAATTTTGGAAGGCGATTGTAGACCAGGTATATCCTGATGACATCCACTTCACTTTCACGGTAAGATGATACCAAAAGAAGCAGAAATCGGCATCGGAACACATGACATAATATTATTATGATGAGCCACAATGACCAAAGATTTGGATGAACAGTTCTAACTTGTGTGGTGTGTATAGGCCTAATATCCTAACAACATTAAGTAGCTTGACAGTAGGTGACGGCACAAATAACACCGGTATCAGTACGGTTGTATAGTGGTTTGTGTTCAGTAAAGGAAGACGAAAGCCTTGAATTTTAAGTAGAAATACAAAGGAATATGACATGGTGATCGTTCATTTAGTAATTCAATTTTTCGCACTCTCTTCGCCTCATGTCTACGCAGAACCCTTTGCGCGGACCATATTGGCGTCCGGCTATCCCTACTACAAGATTCTCATGAGTCTGGGCACTTGTCACAGTAAGTGAATACGCAGAATTGAAAATCTTGACACATGAATCCTTACTTACTAATATTATAAACGCGAAAGTTTGTGGCTGGCTGGATGTTTGTTAGGTACTCTTTCACGCAAAAACGGCTGTACGGATCCGGATGAAATAATGCACAGAGATATATTATAGTCTGGATTAGCACATAGGCTATTTTTTATCCCGGAAAAATACATATCAAAATTACCACGCGAACGAAGTCGCGGGCAACGGCTAGTTTGCAATAAAATGCAACACGTCTTAAATGTGAAAAAAATTGGCACTTAATTATTTATTTGCTAAAAAGAGAACGGGGATTGTATTGAACTATATGTTCAACTAGTTAATTACAGACTGCATGCGATAATTTAATGCATTTAACCAAAATTAAATTTCCTAAATGGTGACTTGGAGTCAGCAATGATTCCATACTAATTTGACAGCTAGACTATTGGGATCGCTTAGGATTTGGTGCACGATATGAGCAGCCTTTGATCGACAGCACATCAAACTCTACATGCGTGCACTCTACTAGTTCGCTTGCGTTACGGTTAACCTAGCAACTAAAAATTTTAAGTTTTATCTGCCGAAAGTCTCAATCCACCCGATTTTACTGCCGAATATTCAGCAGTAAAATCAGGCGGATTGAGAATTTCTTTAATTGTTTATTTCTGTTCTAGAGGCATTACTTTTTCAAGATCAGAAGATTTGGACCAACCAACGACTTAACAGAGTTTTGGATATTTATTACAAAAGTGACAATCGTAAGTTATTAAGCCAAATCATAATAAGATCAACTCAGGTTCAACTATGAAGGTTGGTTCGTTGAGTACAGTCAAGAGATTGTATCTTTACGTTTTTGTTGCGTAAAACATCATATCATTATAAAGAGCACAACAGCTTGCTTTTATAGGTACCTGAAATGTGAAGAAAGTTATTTCCTTACCTACTTAAAACTTGGCATGTATTTAAATTGGCGATGCCGACAATCCCGTAGTTATTCCAAGCTCCTTTTTCACAATTCGGTATTTGACACGATCAACAATAAATTATTTCATATGCTCGATTAAAACAAAAATTACAAAATGTCTCGGAAAATGTATCTCTTTTAGTCAATTACTAGTTATTACAATTTTTAAATAGATTAAACATAAAAAGAGTGCTCTGAAATGTGACGTCTATTTTCATACAAAATTCCGTTTTAAAAGTAAGTAACTCATTTGATATTTTGTCAAATACCCAGTTATGTTTGGGGCTGTTATTCGTAGTTGGACTTACTAAAACGTTATTTTACGAGATAACTATTGATAAAAACTTCATAAATTTGGTATAAGGCGTTACCTTCAAGTTGTGACGTCATAGTTAGAGTCCGATTTGTATGGCGCGGTTTTGTAGCACGTGACTAGAATGACTTTTTTACTTTGACTATGACTATGTTATACGTATCAAGAAAAGGATTAGTCGCAGAGAAAAAAAAATTAAGAATGGTTATTAAGATTCTTTTCAATGAAATTAAAACAGTTTTTTGCAAGTTCTCCATTGAAACAATGAAAAATCTCAATTTTCTTTCACAGCGACGGTATTAGTATCTCGCGTTGAGCTGCAAGTCGTAATCAACAACACAGACTGCTTCGCGTACTCCACGACCGGCGTGGGCCACGCCGAATTCATCGGCACCCTCCTCCTACCTTCGAACAGCGGCCTCATATTCTACAACCTCATGATCTTCACCTGCAGCGCCGCTGAAAACTCCTTCTATTGCCTAAAACACATGCTACAATTCTACATCAACCCGCAGGATCTAGAAAAGTTGTACGATTCTAACGAAACTATTCTCCATGAAGCTGACCACAAACATGACGGTCCCGATCATCAGCACAAGTTGTGTCAGTATAAGTGGTTGGCAGAGGACGTTACCGAGGTGCCTGATGGCGATGGCGATAGGTCTAGTTAGCTGGGAATTGAATGGCTAACTAGGTTGTTTGGCCAGGGCCACGCCACGTTTCATAAAACTAATCATAGTTTAAAACTAATCACCACTATTCGATGTAGGTACCTAGGTATATCTACTACAGGATGACTTTGAAATCGCTCACCGTATTTTGGGGGAATGTTCTTTTCACTACGAAAAACAGTATTATTAATTGTTTATTAGTAATGGTACAATATATTCGTAAATATTCTTGATTCCGGCCTTTGTCTTCAAAATGTGAATCCAAATTCAAATTGGTAGGAAGTACCGTAACCTTGAAAAATGTTTTCTATTACGATAAATGGTTAAGAGTCTTACGTCCGATACGCGTACACAATTAAAATAACAATTGAGTTGGCCGGCGCCGACCATAAAACGCTCTAAACATAGTTTTTTGGATTTCTATTACTTGTTATGCTCGAGTGAAGTAATTTTGGGTAACAAAAAAAAACATTTTCTGACGTAATTTTTTTCAAAACTAGCACCATATTATGTTTTTAAATAATTTCTAAGCACTGTCCGTTGTAGTCAAGTTGTGGTCCATAAAGGGAGGCGTTCGGAAAATTCACGAAGCTGACGAGGAAGTGACCGAGTGGATGGCCTTCCTTTCATACTTTAACCCGCTGAATACCATACTCAAAATAGAAAAACAAATAATGGCCAGAATGTCATCTTAAAATACGGTGAACGAATTCAAAGACACCCTGTATTGCGTCGCCGAGTCTTCTATTCTACTTATATTTCTATTTGTTAATCTGTGGGATAATTGGCCATGCAATGTACATCGAATTGTAGGTACCAAATATGGCTATAAGAGCCTATGGCAGATTATAAATAAACAAATGTTTAATGAGCTGAACAAAAAGTAACAACATAAGAAGAAAGAAAGAACAAAAAAGTCGTATCCTAACTACGCCAACCACGTATTAGGACTATAAAACATAAATATCAGTAGGTATGCATAAGCAGCTTACGTCCCACTGTAGGGCACAGGCCTTCTCTCAGAGAGAGAGAGTTGGGCATAATCACCACGCGTGACCACCGCGGATTGGCGATTTCAAGCGCTGAGTTATATGAATAGCTCAGACACTCAGGTTTCCTCACGATGTTTTTCCTTCACCGTTAGCGAGTGGTATTGCAACTATAACTTCACAAATGTACATAACTTAGAAAACAAAGTCATAGGTCTGCACTAGTAATCGAACCTGGGTCTCCCGCTTCCGAGTCCAATGTTCTACCCACTAGGCTACCACCGCTATGTAGTATGTATGTATGTTTGATTCGTTATCAAAAGAAAAAAAAAACATTGTACTTGTATATTTCAACTTTGGTCTACATGTAAAAAAACCTAAAACTATCAAGTTTTTTTCTCTACCTAGGTCATTAATTTACCTCAATAATTCAAGACATATTAACATCATAAGGGTTATAATTATATTCTTGACTTTGATAGTAATGTAATCTCTTTTTTGACACCCAGAACAAGGCTGACTGAAACGATAGATAGATAATATAGCATGTCACGACGACCGCCTATTCAGCATATGTAATTTACCCAATATATATGTTATAGGCAATGTGTATATATATATATATACGTCCTACTGTAAGGGCGCAGGCCTGCTCTCAGGGTTCATAAAGTAGTTCTAACAAAAAAAAAAGGGAAAATACAGAAAAAGGTAACGCTCTCATCGGGAATAGAACCTGGATCCTGTGACTGAATCGGATCGCAGGACCGCTTGAGTCATTTAAACTGCTCATAGGTGAAATCCATCAATACTTTCTAAGTCCAATGTTCCTAACGAACATTTTCACGTTTCCCTCGAAAATAAGAGTACTATGATTTTTTCCCTTAGGTTTTCCTATGAATGAATGAGGAAGGTCGTTTAATACTTCGCAAATACTCCGATTAATTTATCCTGTTATTTACCTTTCAATTGCTTTTAATTCCGGTAAGATTATGTAATTTATTAATTAAAATCCGGCAGCTTCTTTTAACTTAGTTGGCATTAAACATTCTCTTGCATATTAAAGGTGTTCTTTTCATTACGATGTTACTTTTGTTAAAAAGTAATATCGAACTGTATCCTACTAATTTAAGAAATTGTTTTTATCACCACCGTAATCTAAAGAGCAGGACTTTCGGTAATACAGGTTTTTACCTAGTACGGGGTCTCTACCCTTTTATAAATTGTGAAATAAATAATGTTTTTATTTTATTTCACAATTTAGTACATATAATATGATGTACTGTAAATGTATAATATATGTTAAGTTCCCGCGCGAACGGGAAACGAAGCAGAGGACGAGCACCAATGCGATGGACGGACACTAAGCTATACCTACCTAAGTAAAGCCCAAGTGGACCCTACAAGCAGCCGTACATCTTGCGCATAATCGGTCCAAATGGAGAGCGTTGGTGGCTGAAGCTGCCCATAGTCACGTCCCTCAGTCATAAGGACAGGACCAGAAATAAGAAGAATAATATTGCTTTTGTAAATATTTCTGATACTTACCCAACATTTGGATCACCAGAACTTCGAATCTCAAATGATAGCGTGTTAAAATATAGACTCATGTACAAATCGAATATCTTAAGACATTTGCAAAGATATTAGCCTGAATGTGTTAGCTAGTGGCCACGCGTGGTAATTAAGTACCTACATACACTCTCTCTGAGAGAAATAGAAGATCAGTGCCCTTCAGTGAGGCGCATATAGGCTACAAAAAAAGTCGGCTCGCCTATATTTTATTCTGTATTAATTAGGTATTTTATATTAAAACAATATTCAAACAAATTGCTAAGTGACGAAAGTAGAAAAAAGTACAAAATTTATTTAATAATAATTAACAGTTGAGATAAGTAAGTAAGACAATTTTAAGAAAGAAAGGGAAAAAATCTGTAGTAGGTAGTTTCCTTTTTTCAGTCTCTGCAAATATTCTAGAACGTTTTAACATCATTGGACCATAGTGATCATACTTACCTACTAAAAAAAATCGAAGGACATAAATCAGCCTAGGCAAGAAAAATACGTAGGTATTATTCGCTGAGGTATACATAGCCTTCAGTGCATAATAGGTATTTTTAGGTATAGCCTTAGAGCGATAGCGTAGTGGTAGAACGCCGGCTTCTCATTCGGGAGGTCGTGGGTTCAAATCCCGGCATGTACCATTGGACTTGTTTTCTAAGTTATCTACATTTGTGAAGTTATAGTAGCAATAGGTACCACTTGCTAACTGTGAAGGAAAATATCGTAGGGAAACCCTAGTGTCTGTGGTATGTACATACCTTAGCGCTTGCTGCGTCCAATGGCTCAACTGTGAGGCTTAAGTGCGGAAATCTCAGGTCTAACTAGCCTTTATGTAACAAAACAAAAAACCTAAGATTGGTAATAAACTAAAAGTAAATGAAACTAAATAATATTACGATTGAAAAGATGTATGACGAACAGACGGACCTTCAAACTTCTTCATTTTACTGATTCACTAAAAAAAAACCCGACTGCAGTGGTAAATAAACTAAAAAGACAAAAGATATTATGTTAAAATGACAACTTCGACTCAGAAGAGATGGTCCTGCTTCACTCGAGTGAGCACATAATTGAAGTTTTAAATGCAACAGTTTGCTTATAAACTTAATTTGCTCACTCGAGTGAAGCAGGACCATCTGATTGATTCTCTTCCGACTGCAAGGTGTTATTTTAAAATATCTTGTTTTTGTCTTCTTAGTTTATTTAAGTATTTACCACTGCAGTCGGGTTTTTGTTTTTTTTGATAATCTGCCAACATAAAGTAACATGTTTTTGCATTACGGTCGTGCGATCGTATTTCACGCGAAACGGAATGCAACACAGAATAATGGGACACATTTTAAAAGTAAAAATGTCATGTTCTTGTCATAGTATCATTCTTGTTCTGTCTGTTTTCTTTTCAATTTTTATGGTATGTGATCAATTTTTGGTTATTTACGATGTGTTCAAGACTATTTGCTCTGGGAAACATACTTCACAGGCCACTGAATCTGATATATAGGCAGACACCGCCTGCACCGCTAATTCAGAAAACCGCGGTTGCTCACATAACATTTTTCAATAAACGTGAGTAGGTTATACCTTTCTTCATTCATGCAACGCAAACGTCGCAAGATCTTTAACCCAAATCTTAACCAACCTTTAACTCCAGTGCCCGCAGAGAAACTATGGAAGTCGGTGACGTCTGTGAGCAACCCGGGTGCAAAGAAGGGCCGTGGCCGTGGCGCTGGGCGAATTCGCATCCGGGACCTGAACCGGGGACAGATGATGGGCGTGGGCCGCGTCAACATGCTCTGGCCGGGCCTCTCCGCGCCCGTGATCAAGGGCCGAGAGCTGCTCAAGCAACAGCAGCTGCCAGATGATCCCGAGAGGTTCGTGATTAGTCTTTGTACTCAATCTACAAAATATGACTGAGGCCTTGCAATTTGCATGTTTCCGTGATTAATTCACTATGTAGGTACTCAGACATGACAAATATAATCTCCTGCAACTAATAATGATGGGAAAAGTTGCTGGATAAGGAACCTGCGAGAATGGACTGGACTTGCAAGTGCAGCAGAACTTTTTCACTTAGCGAGAGACAGAGAGAAATATGCTGAGCTGACTGCCAACCTTCACTGGTCGGAGAGGCACCTAAGAAGAAGAATGTATTTCTATGAATAAAGATTATGGGTTGGCTATAGGGACTGTCTAGTAGACTTTTATCATAATATAAGTATAGTTCTTGAGGTTCAATTGAACCCATTTGACACAATTGAAGATTTGAGGGAGGCGGGACATCTCCACCCGTCCCTACCTCTTAACCCCCATTGTACCCCCAATCTCACTAGACAGTCCCTCCCTATACAGTCCGCTACATTGTATGATTTCGTTAAGTGCAATAAATAAATATAGTTTAATCCATCATTGTTGCTGCACAAGTTGCCAATAGATTTTGTGTAGATCGTCCAGCACATGTCTTGAAGTTAAGTCAACCTCTTAAGCCAACTCTTTGTGCCTTATAGATAAATGGACTTCTGGCTGAGCTTCAGACTTCCACTAGCTGAAGAGGTGTGCACGAGATACTTTTCTTCTCTTGTCAGGATTCCAGACATTTTCTCTTAATTTTTGAGATTTGAAACTTTGTTCTATAGGCTCAAATGCATTAGGTCTCTGCATACTCTACAATAGTCATTTGCCCATTGTGCGTTAAATAACGCAAATAGAAGATCCAATAAGAGTTACGAGTGCAACATTGATGACACCTTCAATGATGCAACATTGACGGTCTTTTAACACATGATCTGATTGTTAAATTCAGGATGGAAAAGCTGATTAAGATCCGTGACTCCATGACTCACTTCCGGCGCACAAAGCTGACTCCCATTGAGCGCGGCTGGTCTGGCACCAAGATGCCAGGACGCAGCATTGGCCCGCCAGACCCGGTTGGAGATGGTATAGTTTTCTCATATATCTTTATTTTATTTAGGTTCGTATAAAATTAGCTTAAATCTCTCTGGTGATGATCATCTGATCTGCTATTAATACATTAGTTTGTTGATTATGTGGATGAGTTAAAAAAATTCTAAGGAGTACAAAACGTTATTGCTTCGGATTGTTATGCAGCCTATATACATCCTACTGTAGGACACAGGCCTCTCAGAAAGAGATCACACGAATAATTTACTATTTTTCCAGATGAATTCATCGGATTTGATACAAAGGTTCTCCAGATGCGATCACTGCTCTCCATGCAGGGCAGTCTAGGTAGGACAAGGAAGATTCAAGTCATGGTTGTGACGGGCAACGGCCAGGGCTTGGCTGGTTTCGGCTTCGGGAAGTCCAAGGAAGCCCCAGCAGCTTTGAGAAAGGCTAGGAATAGGGCTGGACAGAAGCTGATGCATTTTGAAACATACAATGGTCACACAAGTAAGTTAATTTTATGCATCTGAAGTACCTACCTTTCTTTTAACATAATATCCAATGAGATCAATTTTTTTCATTTAAATATGGCTAAGCCTTGCATCTTATCTTTGTTTGTTACGTACTCATGCTTAAGCAAAATAGGCTCATTTGCAGTCTAGTTGTCCAAACCCTAACTGGCACCGATACCAAAAATTCTTACTGATGCATTGTATATTTTCCAGTCTTCCACGATTTCTACACACAATTTGGCAAGACGAAGATCTTTGTACAAAAGAGGAATGAAGGCTACGGTCTGGTATGCCACAGAGCTATCAAAGCCATCTGTGAAGCCATCGGAATCAAAGACTTGTGGGCTAAAGTGGAGGGGTCTAACAACCTTCAACATGTTGTTAAAGCTTTCTTCATTGGTCTTTTGCAACAGGTAAAAATATTTTTTGTTTAGAAACTAATGCCAAATTTCACCAAACAAACCCTAATGTCCTACTAGCTCTAAGAACATTATTTGTGATTTATTAAAGTTTTAAACCGCATTAAAATAGTAGTTTATGCAACTGTCATATAATGAAGGGTATTAAAACACGAGTGTGAGTTTACGAAACGAGCGCAGCGAGTTTCATAATAGTAACGAGTGTTTTAATACCCGTGTTATATGCAGTTGCATACACTACTTTATCTTCACTAATGAATTTGTCGGAGAGGTTTTTGAGATACGCAAGAATGACATTTTCAGAAAATGATGTAGTTTTCTTTTCGATCTTCCATGCCAAAAAGTTATTATATTCTTTTTCATATAATTTTCTAGATTTTTCTGGCAAAAGATTGTGAGTTAATTTTGTTGCCACTTCTAGAATATCCGGAGGCGTACAAATATCATCGTCGCTATCCATTTTTAACTTTTAATTTATTAAATTAAATTCACGCGTACGTGAATAATCACAGTGATTTTGCCGCCATTAAAATTTAACCAATGAGAGCGCAGCTGCGCGCTTTAATAAAACGCGACCAACCTGATTGGCCCTGCAATCAAGTTGGTCGCGTTTTATTGATGTTATAATGAGATTTTACGATATCGATGTGAATATTATACCATCATGTGAAATTGCTTAAATTGAGTACGTGAACGAGTGAATACGCTATAACAATAGTAATTATAAGTCAAGTATTGAAAACATAAGTAGAATATTACAACATTAGTGTAGATAAAAGAAATTATAGTATCTTCTCCGGCGTGCGTGCATGCAACGACTAATGAATGTTGAGGAAGTGAAAGTGATCTGTCATGATCGTGGCCAGTGGCAGTCCCTGGTCTCTGCCTACCCCTCTGGGATGCAGGCGTAAGTTTATGTATGTATGTTCTTATATTATCAGTTTTAAAAATAGTGACTAACAGCTATAGCAATTTATTGCAATTTACAGCCTAGAACTTAGGACCAAGAAGTCCTACTGTCTTTAATAAATTTTTGCTAAATACGGTTGTGTCCACTGGGTTGGAATTTTGATACTTTACACCACTCTCTGGTCATCAAATACATACATATTTGGGCACTCCGAAATATGCTATAATGGTAAAAATTGAGATGATTGATCTAACACAGTGGACATATGATTGATTTGATTGGACCCATGTCATGGTGATTCTAAAATAAAAAATTAAATGCAGAATAGGGCAGATCTATCAAAAAAAATGTCATCGTCTCGCGACGAACTTAAAAAAGTTATTATCTTTTATTTTCAGAGAACTCACCAGCAACTGGCTGAAGAGAAGAAGTTACACCTAGTAGAATTCAGGGCGGAGAATCAATACTTCCCTAAGGTGATCGCCAGCCCACAGGAGGTCCGAACCAAGGAGGAGATACCCAAAGACGAGACCCTCGACTTCACACAGTACGTGATGAACGATCGAGTCATACTAAGGAAGAAGAAGTATCCACGATTCTACGAGAAAATGCCTCACTACCTTACTTACCTGAGGAAGTATGAAAAGCACAGAAACCATGAGAAGATTCGACTTAATCTGAAGGTGGAATATGGTGAAATCAAGAGTTTCTTAAATGACAAATATCCAGAGGAATGTAAGTACGAAAAAGAAGAATAATCATAGATACTGTATTAGTTTAAATTTAGTGTTACTGTAAATAAAATGATTGTAAAACAAATCTTGGGTTTTTGAGTCGGAAGACAAAATATGACCCGAATAAATGAGTAAAAATTTCTTTATTTCTGTATGATATGATATCGCGTAAGGATACAGTACACAGTTTTTTATCCGCAATTCTAGTGGTAGAGTATTGATAGAGCTACAAAATTAAAAGAATTCATACATTTCCATTACTTAAAA
Organism: Yponomeuta cagnagella; assembly: GCA_947310995.1. Taxonomy (NCBI): domain Eukaryota; kingdom Metazoa; phylum Arthropoda; class Insecta; order Lepidoptera; family Yponomeutidae; genus Yponomeuta; species Yponomeuta cagnagella. Next base: position 5,259,366 of record OX371287.1, on the reverse strand, counting down.
TAATTCACAAGTTTTTCATTATCCAAAATATATTTTTCTCATTGTCATGGCACCCAATGGATCATTCCAATACCACGAGCTGTAACAAAATCCCCATATTCAGCCGAATGAAAACTTTTGAAATCGCGAAAAAATGCAGTGCTTTAATATTTACATAGAGACGGGCGCGACTTCTGAAACATTGAAACTACTCTGCGTACCGCGTACAGTACCTACTGATGATTGCTGGCGTGGTCGGCGGGGGCGAGCGCGACCACAGATATAAAATCTATAAGTATAGTCCGCACAAATCTTTTTGGCGGTAACGTGCACATAGTCACAGATCGTTTGCACATCGCTTACTGTCTTTACAGTGTATGTGTAAGACCCGCCAAAAAGATCTGTGCGGACTATAAGAGCGAGACAACCACGGCAGCGGCTCTGTTTAGACTCGTAGTGGGGGGCGAAGGGGCCAGGCTCGCTGAGCCGAGTTGAATCGAATCGCAGAAAGTCGCCTCCTATGTATTTATTGTGAAACTGCGTTCATTAGCGACGAGCCGCGGCGCGCCGGATTGAATCGACCGCGCGTATTGCTCGACAGGCAAATTTCTTCGCCGATGCGATTCGATTCAACTCGACGCGGAGAAGCGGATGCGCGCCAACGTATTTTTGTATCGTTTTAAAAATCTTTATTTAAATAAAAATATAAATGTCGCATACCCAGTATTTTGGAGCACGCCGTTTCCTTTTTCTTATATTCTCTTCTTCATCAAAAACAATTTGAAATAAAAACATCTCTTCATCCGAGTTGCCCACGCAAAAGCGACCTAATTTGATGAAGAGTTGTGATGAATGAACAATTCGATTCGATTCTTCAGATATAGATACACGAGGAATAAATGCGACTCGATTCGATTCGACGGGTTTCTGCTGTTCCTGTGACTAAATTTCGGCTGTGACGTCACACTAGGTGTGGTAAAAAGTCGGCACACTTGGTTTCAATACAAATCGTGATATCTGCGTTATCTATGTGTATCTATATTATGTCTCCATCACTAAACTCCTCCTCTTTAGTAACTACGAACTACTGCCAAAATATGTATGCATTTGAGATTTTGGAGTAGCTTAAGTAGGACGAGTCGGACGAGTGGAGCAGTTATGTGGTAACGCCCCAGTCCAGCGATGTCTCTGGATCTGCCCTTCGATAACGTAACTGTCCACTCTATCGGATTACCCTATTTGACGATTCCAAAGTGTGAAAATATGTATGTATTTGATAGCTCGGAATAGGTTAAATCGGACAACTCCATACAGTGGAGGACTTACGTAGTAGCGCCACTTATTAACATATATGACAACAGAGTAGTTGTAAGTTCAGTAGGAAATCGGTGACAAAAAACCTTTTTCCACTTTTTTTCTATTCATAGTCCACTTTGTAATCACCCCATTTTACAGTCCTATTTTACGACACATTGTATTCTTGATAATATACAAGTACGATATAGGCAAGGTACTCTTAATACTGTTTATACTCGATTAGACGGTTTACAGAATCGACTCGATTCGGACTTTGAAATCGGTATGGGGTCTAATACATTTCCCATCACTAAACTGCCGTCGTGGCGTCGTGGTAGGGATAAAAAATATGGCACGCTCGGTCCCCATACATTTGAGCGCACGTGCGACGTCTACCTTTCTGTCATTTTAATGCAGCTGGTGGCGACTATGAAACAACTTGATACTTTTTTTGTGCTTTCGAAGTATTGCCAAGTTGTTCGTATTGACGCGTAGAAAATGGGGGGGTACATTCGGGTGTGTGTGAGGACTTTGTTGCAACCCGCATATTTATTATTACAAAAAAATATTTAGTCTAAAACGAATTTCATGAAAGTACTCACTAAAACAAACGGATTAGTGTAATAAAGTACTCCCACGAAATTTTCCAGCTGTCTAAAACTTAAACAACATATGCCGCTAAATGCTCTCTAAAATGCTAACAACTCTTACATTAGATTAAGCACCATAATTATGTTTTTGAAAGAAAAGCATTAGTAGTAACTTATTACAGATGGACACAATATTTTTCGCCACCCAATGACAGGTGCTGTGCGGTTGTATGGTGCATGGAGGAACTAATTTGACAAAAGGCTCTCATCGCGTGCAAAAAATAGTGTGCCCATAGTAATATGTATTTGCTTTGATTGACTTACATCGCGACAAAATGTCTCATAAACTGCCAAAGATTTATAATTAATTACAGTTGAATATAGTTTTATAAAAAACTATACAGTCGCTTATATAATGTATGTACAAGGTGCGTCGGTAAAAACCGCATATAGATCAATAAAAAAGATTGGAATAATGTGAGTCAGAGCAACCAAACTGTAGGTTTAACGAATCTAGACTAAAAGCTATTTGCAGGGGACTAACTAGATTATTTCGTATCACAATCATAACACATTGCTGTGTGTTCTTTGTGACGGTAATGAATACGTCCACTCGAGTATCTTAATAACCGACACATAGCGCAAATTATAAATGGATTTAGCCTACACCATTTGCAATGTTCGCGATGTCAATCGGAGTGAAAAACAAACTTAAGCAAAATAGGAAAAAAATAACCAAAATGAGCAATATTTCCTATTGAACACCATCACCTCAGACAGCCGATTTTCAGGAGATCAAACATGATGTTGCAGTTTTATTCGTGTAAAGACACGCCTTAATCCGTCGATGATTCTGAAACAATTATTAGCAAATTTAAAATCAAAGATTTCGTACCTAATTCAAGCGTTAGAGAGAAGAATTGAAGAAATTTCTCAACTGTGTATAGAACTAGCAGACACCTGTGTGAGGGTCCCATAGGTCGGCGTGGTCAAGGTACGCCCTGACTCCGTTCAGTTCGACGGCGCCCGCGGCAGTCTTCACCAGGGGCGCCACTCCACTCGGCTGTATACATAACTAGAAATCACTTGTGTGAGGGTGCCACTTGTCGGTGTGGTTTCGGCGCGTGGTGCGTCCCCGACGGCGACCGCCAGAACTATTACACACCTCGCCAGCGTAAAGAGCGCCAATCCGGCTGTAGACAGAACTAACTCCCACCTGTGTAAGGGCGCCACTTGTCGGCGCGGTCGCGGCGCGAGGTGCACCCTGACGCCCCCCAGAACGTCGGCGGCGCCCTCAGTCGCCAACGCAAAGAGCGCCACTCCGACTGTACAAGAACTAGCACACACCTGAATGAGGGCGCCACTTGTCGGCGTGGTCGCGGCACGAGTCCGGCGCGAGGTGCGCCCTGACGCCCCCCAGGACGTCGGCGGCGCCCGCAGCCGCCAGCGCGAGGGGCGTCACGGCGGCGCCCGGCAGGTGCCGCAGGACGCCTACGCCGCGCTCGGAGCGCGCCGCGATCGCCATCGTCGTCGCTGTCTCCGCGAAGCCCTGTTCGGGATAAAGGAAATGCTTAATGCGCAGATCTTATAAAAAACAGTACTATTTACATTATAGCATTTGCATAAAACAGACTTAATTAAACATTGCAAACGTACTACCCTCTAACTAATCCACGAATAACGTATTAGAGCTTATTCTTATATTATTAACTAAAGTCCGGTTTGCAAGTTGAAGTGGTAGGGGGCATACATACGTATTATGACACTTCGTAAACGTGAAACTGGGTAAACCCAATACAGTGGCCAGTTACGGAATAGGAACGCTGGACGTCTAGTTACTTCGCCAGTTCTATGTAATATAGCTGATACTAGTCACTGTATAAATAATCTGGCACAGGCCTCCGCCCACGAAGCGCATCGGACCCCCTCCCCCCATCCCCCCTAGAATTCACGGTTCACAATAACATTGGACTTACATTGCATAGCCGAATAACCCACAGATTAACAAGTAGGCATACTAGGGATGTGGACGCCTGTTACAAATTAATGTAAAGTTATGTTTTACACATTAAAGACAGTCTTTAAAAACCTAAATTAACGTTGTAGTAACTTAATTATTAGTCTTAAATTAAATAAAATGATTTTAAATTGCTTTATTTATTACCCATTATCACGTGAGTGCGAACACCAATCAGAGAGCGATGACGTCACTGACCGATAAACAAACTGACTTATCTGTCATAACCCTAACAAATTTGTTGTGTGTGTTACAAAAACAATATTTTTACGATTCCCATCACATCACAATGGAGACTGGATACATAAAAGGAAGCAGTAGTAACCTACCAAAAATTGACTCATTGATGGTAGCAAGTTTCTTTGGTAGCAACAAGGATTTTTGTGCTGCGGAGTTTAGAAACACGAAAATGACTTTGTAAGTACCTATTATTTTAGACAATTTTACACTGATACTTACAGAAATACATAACATAACACATGAAAGAAACACCTTACTCATTTACTATACAATTTTATCATATTTAGAACTACATAATATCATCTGTAGTACCGAAAAATAAGAAGTTAGGTTATGTACAAAGTTTATTAGTTTTTTACGCTCTTATTTTGTCTATTCCAGAACTTCAAGAGAATCGTATGGCGATGATGCCATAGGTTACGTACAGTTAAAAAGAGAGTCGTATATTTGTACGGTGAAGTGCCGCGTGTGCCCTGAACACAAAGTTCGTGTTAAGCCATATACAGTCACTATCATTGTGGATGAAAAAAACAGTGTTGTTATTAGTTCACAATGCCACGATTGTGCTGCGTCTGCAGGTGGGTGCAAACATGCAGTGGCCTTTTTGATGTGGCTACATAGAAGAAGTGAAGAGCCTTCTTGTACACAGGTAGAATGCTATTGGAAAAAGTCTAATCTGTCCAAGGTGGGGACAACATTGAAATTCATAACAACTACAGAATTAGCCAAAGTACATCCTTCAACTTCTTCAGACGCCAGTGTTTTTGACAAATTTCTGGTACAGGCTGCAGCAAAAGGTATCAGAAACTGTGAATTATTACGGTATGTGCAAAACAGCACCAATGAGCTAGAAATGCTCTCTATGTACCATTTAGTGCGGAACTATAGAGAACAATGTAGTGAAGAGTGCATCAAGCATATAAGTGGGTTATTTACTACTGAGTTGTTAAAAAAAGTTGAAGAAAACACAAGAGACCAGACTAGCAGTAACTTATGGCATGAGTTAAGGTTTGGTAGAATAACGGCTTCCAAAGCTTATGAAGTAAAAAAATGTAAGACAAATGATGGTGCCTTGGTAACCTTGATTATGGGTGGCAAAATTCCAGAAACTCCAGCAGTAAAACGGGGCAAGGTTCTGGAATGCAAAGTACTACAAACAGTACAAATCATGCTACAAAAACAAATAGCGAAATGTGGTCTTTTTATTAGTAAAGACTATCCTATGATTGCTGGCTCTCCAGATGGCATAGGGGAGCAGTTTCTCATAGAAATAAAATGCCCCTTTAATGAGAATACTGTAAAAAATTACATACAGAATGGGAAACCCTCAAACAAGTGCTATGACCAGATGCAAATACAAATGTATGTTTGTGGATATAAAAAGTGCTATTTTTGTGTTGCAGATGTTGACTTTGAAAGTAATGATAAAGTTAATATTATTTTAGTGGATTTTGATGAAGAATATGTAAATTCTTTATTGCAATCTTTGTTATTATTCTGGAGAAAGAATATCTACCCATTATTGTATAAAGCAACAGAAGTGTAGTGAATAAAATGTAGTAAATAAAAATACTGATTATTTGTATTTTAGTCTTTTATTTCCAGTTGCACTTATAGTTATATATTCATTTATTAATTAATGAGTTTTGTAAATTAACTAGGCCGCAAGCTATAACTATGACATTATCAAGTTTTCCTAAAAGATAATGGTTTATACAAGCATGGGGCTTCAAAAAAGAAAACTCCCTGATTCGTCTAATGACTCTCTCTATATGAATCCGGAGACTTGCCATTTTTTTTGTCTCTTTAACTCCCTCCTTAGATAATTTACCACCTGATACTGTGCTGGGTGGCCTTATTAGCTTACACCCAACTCCTAGTAATAGTGGTTCAATGTGTTTAAAGCCTCTGTCAGCCATTACATGTGAACCACTAGGCAAACAGTTAAGAAAATCACAATTTTCTACCAGACATACATCACTAATTCTCCCTCCATAACCCTGTGAAATATAATTGACCAGCCCATTTGGTGTACTAGAAATAAGGTATTTTATGGTGTTTGCCTTCTTATATTCTGACCAAGTTAGAGATTGATTTAAGGCTTTACCAGGTTTTTGTATTTCAATTTCCAGACAATCTATTATGCAGGTTACATCATAATATTTTTTTCTAAACGCTATGGGTAAACATCTTTTGATTGAAGACTTGTCTAAATTTACAATAAAAGGCCTCATGACTTCAGCAATTTTAGGTACATTCTCTGTAAATATCTTACATGCATGTGATGTACTTATTTCAAACTCGTCAGAAAGTTCAGAAAACTTGCTGTCCAAACGAATTTTCTTCAAACACAACAATATTTGACATTTCGGAATACCAGTACGCTCATGCATAATTTGAATTAAATCATAACAATTTTTTGGCACACCAATATAAAATTGTGGTCTTTTCTTTATTTTATCTACAGTATGTTCTGCCATACATTTCAAACTACTTACTTTTCTCAACTCTGGTTCATTAAAACTACTTGTGCCAGAAGAAGATTTTGACAAGAGTGCTACAGATGGAGTGTATAATGATAAATCACTGTCAGATTTGTCATTATTACTTAAGTTGCATGTTTCTCTTGGAAGAAATGGTTGTGGTTTTATAAATGGCTTCAATTCAGAAATTTTGAATGGAGAAGTAGATACAGATACGCTTGAAAACTTTAGTGGAGAGGTTTGCCTGGTACGTGATTTGGTTTCAGTCTGAGTAGTTTTACTTCGATGTTTGGCTGTAATGTGTATCTGGGCGGCTTTATCAATTTTTGTTACTTTTTGTTGTACATGGAGTGGATCTGAAAAAAAGGTTATTAATTAAAAGCTTGAAATTGCCAATCCACAGTGGGCATGCATGGTGATTAATTCCATACTCTCTCTGGGAGAAGGCCTGTGCCCTTCAGTGGTATGTATATAGATTTAAAAAAAAATTAAATGCTCTTAAGTTTACATATCATTTAGTTCTGGTACCTATACACAACTGAAGCCAGTTTGACACAGAAAGATTTCCTACAATAGACATAGTATATCAAAGAATAAGCAGGGCCGTGTTTCATAAAACTACAATTCATAGTTTATTATGACAATCGGAGTACATTGCAAAGCTGAGTCTTCCTATTTAATCTGTTGGTTAACCTAAAAACTGCCCTCACTAATGGGATGTATAGGTGGTCTATACAAACTAGGACACAGATCTGTGACATCACAGATAAGCGGTTAAGCGACTGCAATGTACATTGATTTGTCACAGTAAACCATTAATTTTAGTTTAATGAAATAGGTCCCTGGTTTGGCTTACAAGAGCAGGCATGGTATGTTATAAAAGAGTGATTACATCCATCTGTAGGTTTTAAACTACATAAATATAGTTAAGTAGGTACCAAAAATTATGAAACTTGGTTCGTGAAAGGGGTTAACAAGGTTAGTGGCTAAAATTAGGGGCGACAGACAGGTAGTGATAGTGTTTTTTATTGATATCAATGATTTACTAACCTTTATCTTGACTTGGAACTTCAATATTTAAATTTTCACTTTGTTGTAATGCAGCTGATTTTATCTCATCTTCACACTCCTTTATTAATGCGAGTCTTTGCCTTTTTGCAGCAAGTGGTCGACAAACTTCAGCAGAAGTACTGGCTCTTGTTGGCTGGCAAGCAAACTTTGTAGGTAAACAACCAGGTCTCATCCTTATTCGAGATACCACACCCATTGTAGTATATTCTACATAATTTTCCATGTCGTTTTGAAGCTGAAATTGATGTATACTTAGATGCAGCCCAGTTAGCAAACAACAAATAAACTTTGACACTATTTTTGCCATAACCAAAAATAAAACTATATAAGTATATAATAAAGGTAAGATACTAAAACGATTTTATATTAGTAGGTAGTATAAAAGAACTTACATCAAAGTGATCTTCACAAAAATGACTAGTACTTGTTGGTGTCAATGATTTTGGATCTCGTCTAGCAAGTGTTCTCACTCACCACTTTCTCCTCACTTGTGATTTTTTTGGAACGTTTATGAAAAGTTTTTGTGGTGTATTGATTGTCGTAATTTTGCACATCGGCACTGCACAGCATTTGTAAAACGATGTATTCATTTTTACGGCTTATACGCGACAACTCTATCAAGATCAAAAACTTTTACTTAGAACCACCTTAGAACACAACGACAAGCGAGATTTGTTTATCGGTCTGTGACGTCATCATAGTCGAGTGACAGTTTGGAGCGTTTTAGCGGGAATTTTTGAAAACTATTTTTATTTGGCTATTTTTTAATAAAATTTGTAATATTTTAAAAAACTAACTTTTAAATCGTGTTTAAATAAGGTTTATCTATAAAATAAAAGCAATTCGAAAAAATAGGCAACATCCGTATTCCACTAAAACGCTTCTCAAATGGAGCTTCATTAGTCTGCGGTAAAGGGTAAAGGAACATGACCTTAACCTACTCCGGGCTGTCAAGGACGTTCATATTTTGACACTTCGGAAAGGTGAAAATGGTTAATCCAAAACTGTGGACAGATACGTAGTATGAGAGCTGGCCGTGAACGCTACCCACCTCCTTGACGAGCTGGTAGGCGCTGGCGACGCCCTCGCGTATGTCGGCGGGGTGGCGCGCGGGTGTTTTAATATATCAATAAATTCTTTCATTCTTCTTCTATGTCTCTGATGAGGGACATCAGGCTATAAGTAAGTGCCGACCTCTTTGACGAGCTGGTAGGCGCTGGCGACGCCCTCGCGGATGTCGGCGGGGTGGCGCGCGGGGTCGTGGCGGCGGCGGCGGCGGCGGTCGCGCCGCTCGTAAGCGTCCTGCAACTGCAGCGTCGGTCCGGGCGTCAGCATGTCGAACGCCGTCTCGGCGGTCGCCTGGACGCAGTGGAAGATAAGAAAATGGTAAGTAATTCCTCTAACGTATAAAAATGTCTAGCATACTGCGATCGCCAACCCGCCTGCCAAGCGTGGCGATTATGGCAAAACCCTTTATGGTTAGGGAAAACCATGAGGGAGGCCTGTGTCCTGCAGTGGGCGTAAGAATGGCTGATAAAAATTTTGTGTCACAGTGTTTGTTATTGAACTCCTCCGAAACGGCTTCACGGACTTTTGTTTTTTTTTTTTGTAATTAATATGGCAAAACAACGTTGGCGGGGTCAGCTAGAATAATATAAAGATAAGAAAGAAAAACTACACTGGTTTTGTTACTTTTCTTGTCTTATTATAACATATGGTTGTGCAAGTTTTTATCTCATATTTATTGTGTGTGTTATTGGTATAGCAAATAAACTCTAAAAATTCAATCTAAAAATTGTAAGTAATCTCTGGCCTCGCGCGAACCCTATTGGATCCTTTTATTTGAGGCTTAGGAAAGTATGCAACTTAAATTTAAAATTCTACTTTTCGCGCCGCTCGCTCGTACGCGTCTTACAGCTGCAGCGTCCAATATTAGACCGTAAAAATGTAAAGGATTATTTACACTCCTCCTATCAACATAATGGCTTGTGCTGTGATGTACACTAAAGAAAATTCTTACCTTATCTTATTAACGTGCAACGCACAGTGAGCGATCACACCGCTTACCTCACCTATATGGCGCGTAAGATGCGGGCGGTAATATCCATAGAGGCGACTGCGGTGTGCGCGATAAAGGAGCGTTCAAATGCATCCCATCAACCTGTATGACGTTAAGTGAGCATTCACACCGCTTCCCTCAGCTGTATGATGTGCAGGATGCGGGCGGTGACGTCCAGATAATAATAATAATTTCCACACAATACAATCACTTGTCCTGGTCCCAAACTAGTATACCCTGTGCTATGGTAACCAGGCAAGGACGTCACAAACATGCCTAGACTGAGGCCATTTATACAAATGTACGGCGGCCCGCAGTGGGAATCGAAACCACGTTCTCTGTTTTTGTTAGCTAAGCGTCTTAACGGCTAGAACAACGAGGCAGTCTAGACACTGCGATGCGCGCGATAAGAGAGCATTCAAACTCCTCCCATCAACTGTGCGACGGACAGTGAGCGTTCACATCGCTTCCCTCACCTGTATGACGTGGAGTATGCGTGCAGTGATGTCCAGAGCTGCAACTGCGGTGCGCGCAGTAAAGGAGGCAGCGCCCCGCCGCAAACCGTGAACGAGTCGACCGTCGCGGCGCCACTGCTCCAGTGGCAGCCAGAGGAGATCGCGGATACCCGTCACTGGGGAAGAGCAGACGTGTGACTCTGTGTACGTATAAGACATTACTTTTCTCATCTTCTTAACGTATCGACGGTAAATGTGGTTCGCCATCGCAACGAAAAGAGAACCGGGATGTGCCAGGGTGCAGGGAGCGAATGACTACTTAGCGTAAGATCTAGCCACGTGATAGCGAGCCAAACTGTTTACTCCCAGACAAAAGCTGAAAAAAAAATCTCTTGACAGTTGATTGTCTTGCACGTGGGAATACTTTGTTGAATCCTAACTACTTTTAACCCACGTTCGCCTTTGCATAGCAACCGGATAGTTACCGAACTGCAGCAGCGAATGCATGGGGCCGATGCCGCCGAGCGGGCCGGCAGCCGCATAGCAACCGGATAGTTACCGAACTGCAGCAGCGAATGCATGGGCCCGATGCCGCCGAGCAGGCCGGGCAGCTGGTGCCGCTTGATGTCCGAAAGCCACTCGTTCAGCGCCCACTTGACCAGCCGCTCCAGGCCGAGCAGCCCGTGTCTGTAACGAATAATAATGGTAACAAGGCAAGTATAAACTGTAAAAGCCCATGAGAAACAAAAAAGGCCGAAACTAGACGGTACAATGTAGAATCACACTGAGCTCACGTACGGGAAGTGAGAGGGTCGATGTGCACACTAGTCCCACGTACGCGATGCGAATTAGCATCGGCCGCTGTTTTCAATTCTCGAGGTGCACTCTGTAAAACCTCTGTAAAATATTATGTCTGATTTTGAGATTTGTTTGGGATTTATTGTGTTAATATTTTTTTAATATGCACGTGCCAACCAAATAAAACAAACAATTAAGAAGAGAATAGTGTGTTATAAGATTTAGCGCAACAAACATTTTAAATTACATCATATTGACGCTTGAAATTGCCATTCCGCGGTGGGCACGCGTGGTGAGAAGGTCACGTGGTCTCCCATACTCTGTGAGAGTAGGTCTGTGCCTTACAGTGGGAAGTTTATAGGCTGAAAACAACAACCGCCTGAGATTCAGCGTGGACTAGTTAAGCTGGTCTAACTCAATCAGATGACCGACCAGTCGTCCACTGCAGTCCATACCTGCGGTAGAGCAGTTTGAGTCGCAGCTCGGAGTAGTTGAGCTGGCCTAGCTCCATCAGAACGCCTGCTACAGTGGTCTACTAATATATTAAATATATCATCATCATCATCATCATCAGCCTATGCTTGTCCACTGCTGGACATAGGCCTCTCCTATAGCACGCCACTGAGCACCGTCCTCGGCTACTCTCATCCAACTCTTGCCAGCCGCCCTGCGAAGATCATCGCTCCACCGAGTCTGAGGACGTCCCACACTACGTTTACCGATCCGCGGTCTCCACTCGAGACCTCGTCTACCCCATCGGTTATCAGTTCTTCGGATAATATGGCCGGCCCACTGCCACTTCAGCATGCTAATTCGGTGGGCTATGTCGGTGACTTTGGTTCTCTGTCAGATCACCTCGTTTCGATCGTTCAGAGAAACCCCGAGCTTAGCCCTTTCCATAGCACGCTAAGCGACTTCAAATTTGTGGACCAGTCCCACCGTGAGTGTCCACGTTTCGGCACCATATGTCATGACGGGTAGGACGCACTGATTGAAGACTTTCGTCTTGAGACTCTGTGGGATTGGCGATGTGAAGACTCGACGTAGTTTCCCATACGCTACATAAAATATATATATTATTTATTTGCAATTGCGTGTGGCGCCGGATTAAGAATTGCGTCACTCCATTTCCTTCCGTGGATGTCGTAGAAGGCGACTAAGGAAATCATTACCAGGAGACGGGCAGCAGCGTCTTGTTGAGATTTCAACAGCACACTGCGATCGCCAACCCGCCTGCCAAGCGTGGCGATTATGGCAAAACCCTTCATGGTTAGGAAAACCATGAAGGAGGCCTGTATCCTGCAGTGGGCGTCGAGTGGCTGATGATGATGAATTGCACATAAAGGTCTGCAGTCCATACCTGTGGTAGAGCCGCTTGAGTAGCAGTTCGGAGCAGTTGAGCTGGCCCAGCCCCATCAGAAGGCCTGCCACAGGCCCGGCAGACAGGTCCACGCGCTTCCCGACGTAGTCCAAGCGGATATGCACCTCCGGTGAGAATACCACGCGTCTGTTGGGGGAATTGAGCGGGTTAGCGGCTTGAAGGGGTTTCTTGGTCCTTCGTCCTCCTACGCAACAATTGAAAGTGTAAAGAAGCGACTACATCAAGAGATTTTTGGGAGAAATTAACTGCTGGTTGATGAGGTAATGTAATTAAAAGTCTTCTTCTTTATTTCATTCATCAACTTAGTTATATCAACAGGCTCTGCATCCAGCTGCTTTGCTGCCAAACCGCGAGACACCGGCAGTCTTCCTTCAGCTAGATGAGTGTCTTACTCTCTCTTATCCTGTATATGTATCCTCCCTGTCTTTGTGACACTCACCGGAAGTATACAGGCGAGTCGTGCACAGGCTCTGCATCCAGCTGTTTACCAGCCAGCAAGCGTCGGGCCTCCGCTGCCCAGCCGCCAGACCGTGGCAGTCTTCCTCCAGCTGAATCAGATTCTCTCAGTGTTTGATCGATGTATTCAGGAGAACCGTCGACAGACTCTGATCCAGCTGCTTCGCCGCTCTAATGCCAGACGCCGGAAGTCTTCCTCAAGTGTGATCAATCTACTGCCCTGCATGTATTCCTCAGGCTCTAGAAAGTAGTCCTCTAGCTTGATTCAACTCGCGCTCTCTCTCTCTCTCTCTCTCTCTCTCTCTCTCTCCCTCCCTCCCCCCCTCCCTCCCTCCCTCCCTCCCTCCCTCCCTCCCTCCCTCCCTCCCTCCCTCCCTCCCTCCCTCCCTCTCGCACCGGAAGCATTTGTAAGTTTTTCTCTAACTAGATTTATATCTCACACTCTCTCTCTCTGACACTCATCGGAAGTATGCAGGCGAGTCGTCGACAGGCTCTGCATCCATCCGCTCAGCGGCGGGCCTCTTCTGCCCCGAATGTCTCCTCAGGCGTCTTTCTCCAGCTTGATTTACATCGCTCAGTCTCTCTCTAACACTCACCGGAAGTATACAGGCGAGTCGTCGACAGGCTCTGCATCCGGCTGCTTGGCGGCGGGCCGCTGCTGCCCCGCCGCCAGCCGCTGGAAGTCTTCCTCCAGCTGGATCAGGTTATCGGAGACCAGACGCTCAGCTTCATAAGTCTCCATGAGTGGCTCCTCATTGTTTATGGACATGGCTGGCGGAAATATGGGTATGTTCAAATATAAATAAAAAATAAATCGGAGTTCATCAATGCATGTCCGTACCTGCACTGATTGCAATATAACAAAGACAGATTCCTAATAAGATATGAATCACCCGAAGGATCGCCAAATCTAGGTGCTGAGCAAGCGGACTTGATGTGAGGTCTCGGCAAGCAGCCTCTACGCCTTTGCCGCATCACCGCTGGTAGGGCGAGGATATCCTGATCATCGTGATCAATAGAATAACTTAGTATTTAATTATTTAGTATAATTCATGTAATTCGATTTGGAATTAATTAAGTCAACATCGCGTTGAACATTGTCTTGTTTTTGAAAATCCTCTCCGACGGCCAAGTCCATATTTAGTTCAAAAACAAAATTTGTATATTATAAGTACAACATGCAAATCTATACAGGCTCATTTCTGGGTGGTTTGAAAGCCGCGGTTTAAAATGGCATCTATTAAGACTATACATTTTAAGAAGAGACGTAAAAAAATTAAAAATTAGTTGAAATAGTAGTGTTTCAAGTCGACAAAATGTTGTTTAAAATCTGCCAGCAATTAGTACCCCCTCTCCGTCTAACAGAACAATGATCCGCGGAACCGCGGCACGCACGCACTAATGATTCTAATAGATTTGAGTATGTGACGAGATATTTTCTAATATCTGCGTTTTTTAAAAAGCAAACAGGTCAGGCATGCTCATTTTGCTATGTCTTTCAAACCACCCAAAAATTATAGCAGTATAGTTGTAATATGGGAGTGCAACTGGACTATCGGGAGTTAAAACCCCTTGCAAAACTTGGATCTACGGCTGAAAGATTTATTGGCTAATACCTTTATGCTATTTTAAATAAGATCTACAGTGTGTGTGGGTAGAGAGCATGGGCGCATGGGGCGTGGAAATATTTATGTCTTTATTCCACAAATAAAAAATATTAATTATGCATTCTATTAAATTATTTTATTTATTTTGGAACAAGTCCATAGTGTTAGTAATGCAAAATATTTCTTCAAGTCGGTTACTAATTTTATTTTACATAGACTTAGATCCAATGCCTCAGCATAGGGCGGTCAGTCCTAATGCATGAGAATGTACTATTTGTGATAAGACAGGAGCCTGTATCGGTACCTTACGTTTCCAGGCCTAGGTTTTTAGACCCGCTTGACACTAAATCTCATGTTATTACCTGTAGATCTAGGAGCATGCATAGCAACGGGGTCTTGCAGACCCTTTCCACCTTCTTTATCTACGTAAATAACGGGCGGACGGTGCGTGGGCGTGGCCTGTTTGGACCTGTCCGACCCCAAAGCTCGCCGCGTTACTTGTTAATCTAGGACCGTCGAACTTACGGGCATCCATCGTTTAGCGAGAGAGCATCAGCCATTCCCCAGCGAGGTCGGAGTGGGTGCCGCAGACCCTTTTCAATGTTTATGAGGGGCACCAGGTACGTGGGCATGGCTTGTTTAGACCCGTCCGACCCCAAAGCTCCTGGCGTCACCGTCATCTAGAAGCTCAAACATACGTACATCCTTCGTTTAGCGAGAGCGTATCAGCATCCCCGAGCGAGGTCGGAGTGGGCGGCGGGTCCCGCAGACTCTTGCCCACGCTCATGACGGGTGGTCGATGCGTGGGCGTGGCCTGTCTGGACCCCCCTGATTCGGAAGACCCGCCGAGGCTCTTCGTGTCGTCATCTGGGACGTGAATGAATAAATATTAGTTAAAAGACAGCCGATTTCGTTGTCGTTCTTTTATCGAACAGCTGCAAAGATTGCGACTTCAACTCTCTCAAGTTTCACCGTAATTTACAAAAATATCTCAATTACCCGAGGGGTGCCACGGGACCCTATTACTAAGTCTTCACTGTCCGTCTGTCTGTCTGTCCGTCTGTCTGTTTGTCTGTCACCAGGCTGTATCTCATGAACCGTGATAGCTAGGCATTTTTACAGATGATGTATTTCTGTTGCCGCTATAACAACAAATACTAAAAACAGAATTCCATACAACAAACGTTGTCTAAAGACAGCGCTCGCCATCTAGGGGCCATCTATGTAACCTTCACAGCGCCGATGTCATGTCGTTAAATGTCAATGTCAAACGCTTCTTGTTGGTTTCTATAGATGGCGCAGTTCTCAAATTCGATCTTTGTCTAATGTTGTATAGATAATGGTACAGAACCCTTCGTGCGCGAGTCCGACTCGCCCTTGACCGGTTTTTTTTTATGTGGCGACGCACCAGGATTCTCTATAAATACTAATAGAACGTTTGGTACAAAGGCGTATGTGGCTGTGTGATGTTTAGAAGTTATTTTTAAGAGCTCGTCAGTTCAACTAGCAAAATAATACACCTCTAAACATAAGGATGTTGATAAAGCCAAAATGGTTTGTCACAATCGTGGCAACTGGCAAAACCCTGGTCTCCGCCTAATCCTCCGAGATACAGGCGTGAGTTTATGTATTTAAGGAATATTTTGTAACAGTAAGGCCTTGCTTGCAGCTTGACCTTAAACATAAATGTTTGTACCTACATTTTATTTCATTTAGCTTTTCGCTGGGTGTAAACCTCAAATATACCTATGAATAACAAAGGCCGAGCAAACCACTTGATAGACTTTATTGCTTAAACCTCAAAAAAATACCTATGAATGACAAGACCCGAGCAACAGACTTTATTGCTATCCGTATTTTAAACATTTCTGTCAACGGTTAGTTTACACCTAGCGAAAATCCGAATGAAATCAAATGTAAATGTCACCGCCAACTTATTAAATTGGCCGTCAAATTCAACGCTTAGTAATTTTGTTAGGCGGTGACTTTGTATCGCCTCATAAATAAATTTTTTAATTCCCGATATTTCGTATATTTTGTATTTTGGATATTTTGCAGTTACTGTGATCATGGGTAGACTGAAGTGGCGAGTGTAGGTCAGATCTTTTTGGCGGTAACGTGAACATAGTCACAGATCGTTTGCACATCGCTTACTGTCTTTACAGTGTATGTGTGAGTAATTGACGTAGTGTGATTCGTAGTAAATTACTATTAGACAATTACTAAAGTAGTCAATTACTCACACATACCTACACTGTATAGACAGTAAGCGATGTTGATTCGTAAAGTAACGCCCGACTCGGAGTACTTTCTACTCATCAACGCGAACGACTCGCCCTCAAATCGCGAAAAAAAAACAGCTGTGTCATCATAAAATTCAATAACCGAACAAAATGTATGGAACAGTTGATTTTTTTTAAGATTTTTAGTTGGTCCCATAGTAAAAGTTGTTCGTGTTGTTGAGTCGAAATTACCCTGAGTCGGGCGTTACTTTACAAATCAACACCTTGTATATAACTAAGTCATTAAAAATACCAATGTTCTCTATCTATTTATCTATCAGTTTCTCCCACTCACCCGAGGGTTCGTCGGTGCCTAGTTTCGAGAAGAAGCCAACGATGAAGGCCAACGTATCTTGGTCTATGTTGAACCGCAGCGGCAGCAGGGAGACCTTGAGGCAGCACTCTTGAGCGCTCAGCGCTGGCTCCGGCCGAAGGTGCACCGCTTTTATCACCACCTGCAAGGGGAACACAACGTTAGGGAACTCATACTGCGTGACTGTGTGTATAAATTGTAAAAACAGTATTAATTTTTACAATTTTTACTCACACCGAGCAGAGCCGACACGTAATATACAATAATAATTGCACTTCACGCGCAATTTTATGTTATTCTTGTAGAAGTTGAAAGAATGTGTTTACGCCTGAGTGGCAACTGGCACGGGTGTGTTAGTTGCGAGTACATGGCGAACAGTGAGTGGGGCTCGTGGAGGCTAAGAAGTGGATCCCTACGTGGATTCCGCGGGTCAATCCAGCCAGCACTTGCGCTGGACTCCTGACAATGATAAATAAAACTGACACACGCACGACATACGTTTGGGATTGAATCGTGAAAAGTCGCCTTATTATTTTGATCCGCATTTACATTTAAGAAACCTGAACTACTTTTGGAACACGGGTCCGGACAATCCAGCGCCCACCTAGGCTGCCATGATCGTCCCTCGTGATCCGCGGGTGTGAAACCCAGGTACGTCCACCACAACGCTTACCAACGAGCCCCCTCCTGGTATTGTCCATTGTTCGCCGATACAGTCCACCCAGTTGCCGCTCCCGCCACACCAGAATGCATAAATGCTTCTTAATCCTCTCAGAATATTGGCAAAGTAGCATTGCCATCTGGCATGTCTTTTATAAATTAAAACAAAACTACGTTTGAAGGCGTTCGCTTCGTGAGGCGCCTTAAATTACAACATAAATTCAGAATGGCGCATGGTGAGTTTGATGGCTAAAGTGTGTCACCATATGTGCATTCTTCCTCTCCGGCTCGTCTTTCAGCATGTACTAGCTGAGTAACTTTATGATGTTACTGAAGAGGTCTCTTATTATTAAACGTGATGTCCTTGTGCATGTGTGGGTAGATAGTGTCTGTCTGTCTGAAAACCTGGTTGATGTGTTGGCTGATAGTTTGATTACAAATTTGCCTCACCATATGCGCATTTTTTCTCTCCAGCTCGTCTTTCAGCATGTACATCTGAGCCGGTCCAGGATCTCAAACTTACTGACGAAGTTGTCTTATTTAATTTAACATGATGTTTTTGTATGTGTGTGTAGGAAGTGTCTCACTGTCTGAAGAACTTGTTGATGTGGCTGTTTTGATTGCAAGTGTCTCACCATATGCGCATTCTTCCTCTCCGGCTCGTCTTTCAGCTTGTACTGGCTGAGAAACTTGTTGATGTTGCTGTTGGCGAGCCGGTCCA
This sequence comes from Yponomeuta cagnagella, assembly GCA_947310995.1. Classification (NCBI taxonomy): domain Eukaryota; kingdom Metazoa; phylum Arthropoda; class Insecta; order Lepidoptera; family Yponomeutidae; genus Yponomeuta; species Yponomeuta cagnagella. The sequence continues at coordinate 5,240,958 of OX371287.1, read as the reverse complement.
AGATCTCAAGCTTGCTGATGGCGAGCGTCTGCCGCGACGCGTGGATACCGCCCGCCGGGTACGTCTCGTGTTGGAACTTCACCTGTTAGTGTTATACTGGGGCATTATATACATACCAACCTGTCAGCTTAGTCGGCTTAGCCCGCAGGAAAGACAAGTCAATACCTGCGGAGCCAACCAAGCCGCGGGTTTCCCCACGATGTTTTCCTTGATCGTTAGCGCGTGATATTGCTACTACAAATTCGCAGTTGAACGTAACTTTGAAAATAAACAAAGGTGCTGCGCAAGCCCACTTCATCTAAAAAACAATGTCCCAGGCACTGAAGCACCCGAGTGGTCCCTTCACCGATCTAGTGTGAGTGAAGGTGCCACTGGACGCTGTATAAATCATCGCATTATGTAGATGCAAAGGCCAAAGTTTTATTTATTTTAGTTTCTAGGAAGACTAACAGCTATTATAATACATAGAAAAATTAGGACACACTAAGCCAATTAAAAGTCTTCACAATTAGAAGCAAACAGTTCACAGGTGATAACCACCATTTAGATACAAATATAATTACATGAAGAAAGGGAGAGGGAAAGGGAAGATTTTATTTATAGAGACATAGGGAGAGGTTACTGGCCTCTGTTAATGGAACGGTGGAACGCTACTGCGAGATCAAGAACCAGCGCATCAGAGGTAAAGAGGCTCGACTAATGAGACAGCGCGTGCGTGCATACGAAAACCGCCGTATATATTTCTAGGTCAGCGTATTGCTGACTGTGCACCGCGCACAGTAGCTCATAGGCCTTTTTAGTTCTCCTCCTTTAGGTGCGCCAAGCAGTTGTGTATACTCTTAAAAAACGTCACAGTTTGCAGATGTCATGAACGTCTTAATAACCTCTCCTTTTTACTTTGCCATCGTACTGAAGACTGGAAAGGTGTACGATGGCAAAAATAGAAAGTAGACGTTGTTCAGGCCTTCTTTCTTGGTACGAGTATATGCGCACGTAATTGGCACATGTACACTTATACAGCAGATTTTTGTTGAAACATGACTGGTGACGCGGTCGCGGGTGCTCATGAGCATTGTACAGTGACGTGACACTCACCTTGTGCAGCGCCACACGTACGCTGGTGGCGCGGTCGCGGGTGGGAACGCGGTCGCGGGTAGAGGGGCGCGGCGCGGCGGGGGAGCGCCCGCGGTGACGTCACACTCACCTTGTTAAGCACCACGCGCACGCTGGTGGAGCGGTCACGGGTGGAGGGGCGTGGCGCGGCGGGGGAGCGCACGCGCTCGCTGCCCGCGGTCCAGCGCACGCCACCGGTGCGGTACTGTGACGTCACGTGCCGCCCGGCCTCGTACGGCTCGTACTCTGTGTTGCGTCTGAGAAAATGACGGTTTTGAATGAATGAATGAAAAATTCTTTATTGCACTAAATAAATTTGTACCAAGGTCAGATTAGCTTAATACTAGATAGCATTTTCTTCGAGCTAGTAGTGGCAGAAAAAAAAAATGGGAGTGATTTATTACATAAACTAGGTTTTGCATTAGTTGGTACTTCTATAAAGCGATCGATTCAAGCTACAACTACATGGATCCTACATTCGCTACGTACGTGACGCCACGTGTGATCTAGCTGCTTCAATTTGTATGCTTCAAAACCACAGCCTAAGCTTCTCATGCCACGCATCTGACACGACATCCTACATGCCTCGCCAGATCAGCTTCGGAAGGTGGATGGCATGACGCTACGCTGTCCAACGCGTACGACAAGTGTAGTTACGTATCTTACGCGTATGGCACCTCTGACGCGCTTAGAAAGTCGACGCCCGAGTGTCTATTTGTTCGAAATCGGAGAGGAACGACTCATTGATTTAATCAAGCGATATGATATAATTTATAATAAGGAAGTCGTGGCCGCCGTACAGGTGAATCAGAAACGAAGTTGACTAGCCTATTAATAAGTCTAGGCAGTGAAACGTGTCGTAGAAGGAAGAGGAACAGTTTGCAAAGAGAGCAAATGACCGACGCCACGTTGGCGTTGGCCAGTCGGACGTCCTAAGCAACGCGGTTTTCCAGCGAGCGAAGGGAAGAGGAACCAGAGCGAGCTGGAGGGAGGTAGCGCAGAGCAGGGAAAAATGGCGTCATTTGGTTGCCGAGTCCAAGATCTATGGTCGCTGACTCAACGAAAATAAATTAATAAAATGAACGAACGAAAGAATGAATGAGTGAGTAGCCACTCACTTGGTGGCGGTGGGCGAGCCGTGGCGGTCGTCGCTGATGGTGACCCGCTTCCCCGGCGCCACCGTGTTGTCCCCCGGCATGCGGAAGTCGTGGCCACCGTACAGATGCCACACTATGCTCATCTCGCACAGCGTGTACCTGGAAATAATCAGCACTATTGAAATTTGTAAATTTTTCTCAAACGTGCTTGGCAATTCGGCAAGTCGTTAAGCCAAGTCAGAGGCCTTAGGGCGGCTTGACAACTTCTGACAGTAGACGAGCCACTAGTCTACAAGCCTCCACCAATCCGGACTTGGCCCCCGTGGTGGAGTATGGCCTATACCTTCCTCAGGGAAGAGACCCTTGCCCCTCGGTGGGGACACAATGGGTTGATGATGTGCTTGACAATTTGTGCATTATTTTGACAACCTTCTTCGAGATAAATTGGAATTGCTGTACTGGCCATGCACTGGCCAAAACATGCGAGCGGCGGCCGGCAAAAGTTGTATGAAAATCCGTACATGTCGTTTTAGCGGCCAAATAAATCACATAGTAAACTCATATCTGTCGTGTAATTTAAAAACCGACCAAGTGCGAGTCGGAATCGTGCACGAAGGGTTCAGTATCATTATCTATACAACATTTGAATATTTCAAGCGTCTACCTGGGCAAAAAAAACGGCAAAAAAAACACTTTTGTTGCATGGGAGCCCCCTTAAATATTTATTTTATTCCGTTTTTACTATTTGTTGTTATAGCGGCAACAGAAATACATCATCAGTGAAAATTTCAACTGTCTAACTATCACGGTTCATGATATTCAGCCTGGTGACAGACAGACGGACGGACGATCGGACAGCGGAGTCTCAATAATAGGGTCCCTTAAACATAGTATCGCTCGTAGCCCCGGCTGCCTGAGTGATCTTAAACGATCACGAAGGTTAAGCAACACAGGGCGCGTTCAGTGCATAGATGGGTCGCCGTCTATGCCTAACGCTAGTGGCATTTTTCCGAGCGGTTCCGTGCTTCGCAAAGCACGTTAAGCTGTTGGTGCCGGCTGCCGTCGATAGATGGCAGTCGTTAAGCCAAGTCAGAGGCCTTAGGGCGGCTTGACAACTTCGACAGTAGACGAGCCACTAGTCTACAAGCCTCCACCAATCCGGACTTGGCCCCCGTGGTGGAGTATGGCCTATACCTTCCTCAGGGAAGAGACCCGTGCCCCTCGGTGGGGACATAATGGGTTGATGATGATGAAACATAACCATTTACATACAGGCACATAAATTGCTTCTGGCCCCACACTAGGATACCCTGTGTCGTCGGAACCAGAAACAACGACATCACAAACATGTAAACGTCCCAGACCTGGGGGTTTACCCTTACCCTTTGGGTACGCTAAAAATGAATGTAATTTACTCCGAACCGCGTCTACTGTAGTTCATTGTATCTACATAAAAAAGTAAAATTACACAGATAACTCTTAACCTAAGTGCACAGACGGCGCCCTAGACTATACTATTGTAAATATTACAAATATAATATGTAAAAGAAGGCTCTTTATTTAGTTGTCAGATTCTCACGGCATCGCTCTATTAATGATATAGTTCGGAGGTCTCTCATTTCGGCGGATATTCTTGCGGTTCTTGAACCGCCGGGGTTGATCCGTAGTGATGGAAAGCGTCCGGACGGTCTCACTTTGACACCGCGGGAGAGGGGTCGGTGTCTGCTCTGGGATGCCACCTGCGTATGCACTTTCGCACCTTCACACGTGGGTTCTACGGCTGCCGTACCTGGGGCAGCTGCTATAGCTGCAGCTAGACTCAAGTGTGCATAATATAGCCAGCTGATGAGCAGCTATCTGTTTGTGCCACTCGCAGTAGAAACTACTGGAGTTTGGGGTACCCAGAGGAAAGTTTTTGTTAAGGAGATAGGGCGTCGTCTCAGGAACCGAACCGTGGCTTTGACTACCGCTCAGGGGCATTTTTGATGCAAAGGATATACCTCGCTGTGCAGCGCGGTAACGCTGCCAGTGTCATGGGTACCTTCGGGTCGGATATGTCCCGGGGCGGTTTATTTAATTGACTGTACTGTACGGTGTGTGTGTGTTTTTTTTTTGTTGCTTATTGTATTTTTTATATTTTTAATATTGTGGACGAAACTCTTCGTGAATGCTTACGTATATTTTGCCTTTTGTGAGGGTTGCTATGTTGGTTATATAGAATTAAAAAAATATTTATTTATCGCTCGTAGCCCCGGCTGCCTGAGTGATCTTAAACGATCACGAGGGTTAAGCAACACTGGGCACGTTCAGTGCATGGATGGGTCGCCGTCTATGCCTAACGCTAGTGGCATTTTTCCGAGCGGTTCCGTGCTTCGCAAGGCACGTTAAGCTGTTGGTGCCGGCTGCCGTCGATAGATGGCAGTCGTTAAGCCAAGTCAGGGGCCTTAGGGCGGCTTGACAACTTCTGACAGTAGACGAGCCACAGTCTACAAACCTCCACCAATCCGGACTTGGCCCCCGTGGTGGAGTATGGCCTATACCTTCCTCAGGGAAGAGACCCGTGCCCCTCGGTGGGGACATAATGGGTTGATGATGATGATTTATTTATTTATTTACTTTTATTTACATAAATATTGCAACATTACAGTAATTAGGTACACCAAAGCGTTACAATATTTTAACTGAGCACTACCTATCAAACATAATAATAAAACATAGTATATTTGTTTATTAAGTATTTTATGTATTTTCGCTAAGCAACAAGTATTTAAGTGACATTGCTGATTTTTATAAAATATTTTGTATAACTTTTAGTTTAAAGTGGGGGTAAGATCCTCTTTAGGATTATATAACACTGGTCTCATTGTTCCTAAATATAAGGACTACCTCAATTACTTTTTCTATATATGTTCGTGTGTCTTTTTCTTGGGAAATAATACAGTAATAGAGGTTTTATGTACATTTGTGAAGTTATAGTAGCAATACCACTCGCTAACGGTGAAGGAAAACATCGTGAGGAAACCTGGGTGTCTGAGCTATTCACATACCTCAGCGCTTGAAATCGCCAATCCGCGGTGGGCACGCGTGGTGATTAAGCCCATACTCTCTCTCTCTGAGAGAAGGCCTGTGCCCTACAGTGGGACGTATATAGGCTGCTTGTTTTGTTGCATAGAGGTTTTAACAGGTTTTTAAGTATTAATTTTACAGGCTTGTACAATGCTTCTTAGATGTGACAATATGGCTGAATAGAATGCACTAATGACAGGCTTAGGTAACCATAGATATATTAGTTGCAAATGGACACCGCCGGACCTCCTTGTTTATGTGAACTTGTGCGTTAATGTGTATGTACACTTTGGATCCGTGTGGCGTCGGATTAAGAATGGCGTCACTCCATTTCCTTCCGTGAATGTCGTAGAAGGCGACTAAGGAAATAAATTGCCAAGAGACGGGCAGCAGCGTCTTCCTGAGATTCCAACCGCATACTGAGATCGCCAACCCGCCTGCCAAGCGTGGCGATTATGGCAAAACCCCTCATGATTATGAAAACCATGAGGGAGGCCTGTGTCCTGCAGTGGGCGTCAAATGGCTGATGATGATGATGATACTTTGGGTGTCAATCTAGCCCAAAACTAGAATATGTATATTACAATATGTTTTATTAACATTGTTACCTGTTTCACATGCCTAATAAACAAAATCAAAATGGGTTTCAAAACGTAAATTTACCTCAAATTGGGCACGGGGAAGTTCTTAGGCGCCTGCAGCACGTGTCTTCTCGCCGCGGGGATGCTGAAGTGGTTTTCAATTATGGGCACGGGCTCAGTCCCGAACCAGGTCACCACGGGCTCAGCCAGCTCGTCGTCCTCCTGCGCCTGCGCATCCACGATGCAGTACTCGTCGTCCGTGTTGTTACCGGACCCACTCGAGCGCTGCAGGTGCATATTTTATATTATTTTATTGGGAACACATTATATTTACAAAAATAGATACAGAAAGCCAACAAAGTTTTCCCTGATAGCAATATTTTGAGCAATAAGCACAGGGTGAAAGAGAGACAACACACAAAACACCAGAATCAGTAACCGCATCGGCAAAAAATTAAAAAAGGAGAATGGCACACCGTGGTAATAGGTTTTGTCGGTTATGAAGCCTATACAGAGTCACAGAACTTAGAAATTATAACTTTGCGAATACTATTCGTTTTTAATACATCGTTGAGAGATCGTATAGCTTTTGTTTCTATTTTGGTGCAAATAGTGATATGACAAAGAAAACAAAGCTAAGTTAAAATGGCATCCGTGCAGTTGTGCGTAAGCGAATGGCGTTCATGATGTCTCGAGTGCGCGGCAGCACTCTTCTCCGGGTGATCGCGGACAGGGTGGTTAGCCCAATTCTCAAGCATTGGGCAACCATCCATGTTTCATAAGCAGCCTATATACGTCCCACTGTGGGGCACAAGCCTACTCTGAGAGAGAGAGAGAGTATAGGCTTAATCACCACGCGTGCCCACCGCGGATTGGCGATTTCAAGCGCAGAGGTATGTGAATAGCTCAGACACTCAGGTTTCCTCACGATGTTTTCCTTCACCGTAAACGAATGGTATTGCTACTATAACTTGACAAATGCACATAACTTAGAAAACAAAGTCATAGGTACATGCCCGCACTGGGAATCGAACCTGGGTCTCTCGCTTCCGAGTCCAATGTTCTACCCAGTAGGCTACCACCGCTCTAGTAGGCTACCACCGCTCTCCATATTTACCCTAACAATAAATTTAAGTTTGGCTAACTATATGCTAAGGTTTGAAATTTACTAACAATCTAAGTTTTTAAGTAAGTTTGAAATTAATATTTTAAATTTCAATACAGCGGAACAGAGGTTACTTTTGGCGATAAGACCGCCGCCTGTACTCTTATGATTACAAGTTACAATCACAAGAGTTAAAAAAATATTAACAAGAAGTGTTATAATTTATAACGCTTCTTGCAAATATATTTTAACTGTAACAATAGTGTAACCTTATCAACTTCCTGCGGGCACGGCTGGGGTCTCTCAGGCCCTGGGCCGCCGGTGTTACCTTCTTAACCCGCTGCGGGCGCGGCGTGGAGCTGCGCCTGGGGTCACCCAGGTCCCGCGCCACCTGCGCGTTGGTCGGCCGCGCCTCCTCGCCCACTTCCATCGAGCCGGGCTGGCAGTCCACGTACTCCATACTGGCCTGCAAAACGCCGTAGGGTTATAACGTTCTACAGTTCATGTACGGTCTCTTGTAAGATGCACACTTGTGATGTTGTTTTGATAAACTTGTTAAGGAAAAGATCGTTTTTAGGGTTCGTACCCGAAGGGTGCCAAACAGGACCCTACCACTCTACGTCCGCTGTCTGGCTGTCTGTCCGTTCGTCCGACCTTTACACGCTCTATCTTTGGAACCGTAATAGGTAGCCAGTTGAAATTTTCACAGAATATGTTACTACGGGGGATTTACTACGGGGGATTACCTAACAAATAATAACATTTTTAAAATAATAAAAAATAAGGGCGTTTTTTTATTTATGCTCTTATGGCCAGTTTTTATAATAATAATAATCATCATCATTAGCAGCCCACCGCCTTTTCCCCCAAATGCCATCTCTCACGGTCCCATGCCCTCCGCATCCACGGACGTTTCGCCGACTCAACGACATCGACAACAACGACAACGACAATGGTTACGGTGGCGGTGGCGGGGAGTCGCTGGATGCGGGCGGCAAAAGACCGGAAAGCTTGAAAAACCATGAGGGAGGCCTATGTTCTGCAGTGGGCATCAAATGGCTGATGATGATGATGATGATGATGATGATCGATCCAACAAATGTTACTGTTGAAATAATAAGTACCCGCTTTAAAAAGTCCGGAAAGAATCAACGCCAAGAAAGTGCTTCGCAGTTAGGAAACATTTGTAAAGCTTTTATGGATATGTCAAAAAACAATTGATCAGCATACTTGATAAGGACCTCAAATAATAATAGTAAATTGCAGCAAAGCTGTGTTCACATCCGGTTGTGCGTTGTACTTAAGTTTATTATACATAGAATGCGTAGTTTTGTAATGAAACGACCACCAACGAGTTTCGTGAACCAACAAATGAAAAAAGTGGATGTAAATTGTTTTGTACACTTTTTCGTCAATTGTATAACAGCAAAGTTTGTCAGTATGGCACTTACGACAACGCAGCAATTGCAATCCTGTACATGTGTATGTGCGAATGTGAATAATTTGTTCATCTATCTATGAATGGCTTACATCTGCTTAGGTTATAATGCAGCCTATATACGTCCCACTGTAAGGCATAGAATCTCTGAGAGAGAGAATTCAAGCGCTGAGGTATGTGAACACCTCATATTTCACTCGAGTGACGATTAGCGAGTGGTATTGCTACTAGAACTTCCCAAATGTACGTAACTTAGAGAACAAAGCCATTGGTACATGCCGGGAACCCACGAACCCACGACCCCCCCTGCATACCTAATGATTTATTTTATGAATTTAACTAAGTGGACAAAACCATTCCATTTATTTCAACTCTCACTAACTTTTTACAGAGTTGAAATAATTGGAAAAAAAAATCCAGTAAGTTCAACGAGTTGAACTTTGAGTTGAACTAATTGGAATAAACGGAACAAGAAGCCGGCATTCTACCGCTCCGCTGCCACCGCCCGCGCCGTGCTTAAGTTGCCAGCAAGAAAAAAAAAACGAACAAAACTAACTTGGTCTGGATCCATGTCCCCGGAGTCCGAAGTCATCTGCTTCATCTTCTTGATATTGGATTCATCAGGAAAGAAGAATACCTCGACGCCCTCTTTTTCTGTAGAGCTCTGAACGTCGTCGTCTTGGACTGGAACCACCAATGAACGATATCATGTAAAGCTAACAATAATAACTTCCACACGACACAATCACTTGTCTTGGCGCCAAACTAGGATACCAAGGGCATCGCAAACATGGAAACACACCCAGCCCATATTACGAAATTCGTAAGCGCAAATTTCGTAATTTGGGGAAATTAGGTAAATTGCGATTCAATGCAAGATTAAGAACAAATCCAAGACAGGGAAGTATGGTACTTACGAGTAGTATTGGGACTTTCTTTCATAGCCTCGGCCATCATATCGTTGACCTGCTGTATCTCGCTCGGGGTCAGCTCTCTTATCTCCTCAGGGTGGTCATCAAGACCTGAAATAAGCAAAGGAGTAACATCACTGATGAATGGTACAGATCTACATACCGGTTGAAAACCGGGTCTCCCGCTCCTGCTTTTTCATCAAGCACTTAGAGAAACAACTCGTTGTCGAGATGGTTGTAGAGGATATGGAGCGTCTGCGGTTCATGTGACTTTGGCCTTTGCATCTACGTAATAAGATGATTTATACAGGGTCCGGTAGCATCATCACTCACAATAGATGGGCGAAGGGAGCACTCGGACGCTGCAGTGCCTGGGACATTGTTTTTTAGACGAAGTAGGCTGTTCATGTATCCTAGCAGAAATAAGTCTGAGTATTGACCTACAAGCGACGAGGGGTCAATATCCCGATCTGAGAACAAATGGGAGTGCCGCGAGATGGGCGCGGCCGGGTACTGTAAGTACGAGACGTCACAGTACGCTGAGTCGCCTCGTCATGGTATAAGTCATTACTGTGTTGTCAAAGAGTTGTCTATCTATAAGTTCGAGCTCTTACCCACAAGCGGCGCGGAGTCGAGATCCCGATCGGAGCAGACGCTGGCGTGGCGCGAGACGGGCGTCGGCGGCGAGGCGTCCCCGTCGGCGGCGGCGTAAGTGACGAGGCGGCACAGCGCCGACGCGGAGTCCCAGCACGTGTGGATGTTCACCATGTTGTTTGACGCGCACAGGTCCACGTGAGGGCCCGACGTGGTCGCCTGCGAGCGAAACAACGATTGTTATCACTCCTTTTTGGTCGGTATGTGGCGTGTAACTTTGTTTTACATGCACGTAACATACACTTAGATCTATCAAGATAGGAAATAGATAATTATAGAAGTTCCACACAATACAATCACTTGTCCTGGTCCCAAACTAGAATAGCCTGTGCTATGGTAGGCAGGCAAGGACATGAAAACCTTGGAAAAACACCCAGACACAAGAAAGGTTAGGTCAATGTTGTGCGCCTTACGATGCCTTTGCTGTTCCTCATAGCAAACAGATAAAGTTTTCTGAAATTTCAGACTTTCTCGGGTAGCTCCTTTTTTTACCACACGATCCCTGCATAATACCAACCTTATCAGCAATCCGTAGCGACAGCTAGAACAATCCCACGTCCATGACACACACGTAATCCCTCAGCAGATCGAGATGTTTGCCATCATCCTGCGGGACGAGAGCGTTAGGCGAGCAGCCCGCCAGGTGGCTCAGGTAAAGGGCGCAGTCTTGAGCGAGAAAACGGAGGCCAGGTGGTGAGCCACCTTCATGAGACACACGTAATGCCTCAGCACCTCGGGCTGTTGTGAAGATTTAAAACAGCTCACCTTATCAGCAATCCGTAGCGACAGCTCGAACAATCCCACGTCCATGACACACACGTAATCCCTCAGCAGATCGGGCTGTTTGCCATCATCCTGCGGGACGGGCTCGTTGGGCGGGCAGCCCGCCAGGTGGCTCAGGTAGAGGGCGCAGTCTTGAGCGAGGAAACGGAGGCTGGACGTGTTGGTCTGGGCTATCACGTTGCTCGCCACGCTGAAGTTGCCCAGTGTCACCACGGTGCGGATCGGAAGATACAGTGGCCTGGTGGACATTATGGACTGGTTAGAAGAGGTAGCCGTTTATAAAAGAAAAAAAAAACGGCCAAGTGCGAGTCGGACTCGCGCACGAACGGTTACGTACAGCATTTGAATATTTGAAGCGTCTACCTGTTGCCATTATTAATATCGAGCAAAAGACGACAAAAAATCACGTTCGTTGTATGGGAGCCCCCCTTAAATATTTATTTTATTCTGTTTTGTTTTTTGTTGTTATGGCGACAACAGAAATACATCATCTGTGAAAATTTCAACTGTCTAACTATCACGGTTCATGAGATACAGTCTGGTGACGGACGGACGGACGGACAGCGGAGTCTTAGAAATAAGACTCTAAGACTCCGCTCCCTTGCCCTTTGGGTACGCTAAAAATGAATATAATTTACTCCGAAATATAGCAACCAAGGAGGTAAGTTTGTTTTAATTTGGAACTGGCTTGCAAATAAAAAGCTGTTGATTGAGAAAAAAATGAACACTTTAACGCGGGAAAAAATACTATTGGTCGTTGTTGAAAAATTGTAGTCCGCGGCGCAGACCCACACGTGGACGTGCGGTGAGCACAGAGGAAAGCTGGTATATCCGTATCAGCCACGTCGACCACGTCCGCAAGATGGCGCAAGGTTGCGTGCTCTATTTTACCAACTGTTTTGCTAGAATCACCTGTAGTCAATGGCGCAGTCCCACACGTGGACGTGCAACTCGGTGAGCACATTGGAAGGCTGGTATCCCGGCACGGGATAGTCGACCACGTCCAGAACGTCCAGAAGTTGGGTCAGCCACGCGATGCCGACGTTGCCGCGGTGGCGCATGGTCGCGTGTTCTATGCCCAGGGTTAGGCAGATTTTCTGCGAGAGTGTTTATGATTTTAGTAACGTCTAGATAGTGCAAGTCTTTATGTTGACATCCTGGGCCGCTTAGAATAAAATTACAATACAAAGTTTATTCAATTCAATTCAATTCAAATATTTTTATTCATTGTAAAAACAGAATGTTTACTTAATGAACGTCAAAGTTGTTAGTTTCACAATTAATGGATTATGTGGAGAAGAAGCTAACAAAGAAACTCCACATTTATTCTTTTCAAAACACGTTTTAACTTAATTAACAGAGTTTTCAACTTAAAATATTAGTCATGAATGTGTTGAACACTAGTCACAATCGTCCTTTAAATAATATTAATCTACTGTTTAATGCCAAACATCTTTGCCTTCTAAATAATCCTTGATGTTATAGTAAGCCTTTTTGCACAGAATGTGCTTAACACATTTTTTAAATCGCGTTGGAGGTAACTCTAATATATCTTGAGGAATTTTGTTGTAGAACCTTATACAGTGCCCCATAAAGGATGTGTTAACTTTTGCAAGTCTAAATAGTGGAAATGACAATTTATGTTTATTTCTAGTATTAACATTATGGTGGCCACCAACATTTTCGAAGTCTTTGATATTTTTTGTAACGTACATAATATTTTCATAAATGTATTGACATGCAACTGTTAAGATGTTGGTTTCTTTGAAGAAATCTCTTAGCGAATCCCTACTACCTAACTTGTAAATAAATCGGATGTCTCTCTTCTGTAAGATGAAGATCGTCTCAATGTCTGCTGCCCGACCCCACAGTAGTATGCCGTAAGACATAATACTATGGAAGTAACTAAAATAAACAAGCCTAGCAGTTGCAACGTCAGTGAGCTCTCTAATTCTTTTGACTGCATATGCTGCAGAACTAAGCCTGTGTGCTAGTTTTACAATATGAGGACCCCATCGCAATTTTGAATCGATTGTGATGCCTAGAAAAACGGTATCTTCTACAAATTCTAGTTTTTCTTTTCCGAGTACAATGTTGTTTTCAACTTATCTTACGTTTGGTAAGGTAAACTTTATACATTTTGTCTTTTTGGAATTTAGAAGCAGATTATTTGCCGTGAACCAATCCAACACACGCGAGAGAGCATCATTTGCATCGTCAAGATTATTTTCTTGTCTCTTAATTTTAAAAATAAGTGACGTGAAAGTTATTATAGAAAGAAAGAAAGAAAGAGGATATTTATTTAAATTGTCACAGAAACACAAAGTAAACATAAAGGTACATAAACAAAAGACACGAACGTCAACAAAACAGAGATAAAACAAAACAATCGTGAAGAGAACATGTGAGGCATATAGAGTCAAAGGCAGCCGGGTACCATACAGTAATGTATGGCACCCAGGCACCTCGGACAATTATGACAATTCAATGTACATTGCGTAGCGTTAATCGACTATGAAATATAAATAGAATCGTCATAGTGAACCATAGTGCTATGAAATAGGGCTCTGAATGCATTTACGACAAGGACGGTCCAAAGTACAAAGTCTAAACTTGAATCATTCCTCTAACCCCCGATTCTCATCCAATACCAATCTGATAATTTATTTTTAGAGGCCTTTGGTTGTTTTTTGACGTGCAAAGTCTTTCATTTCGGTAGTGCCTAGGGGTCACTTGCAAAACCTCAACGAAAACATGTCGCCTCAGCGAGGGTTGTAACTCTGTAACTCAGTGTCGTGTGCAATTCAATTTATATATCGTTGAGTAGAGCAAAGTAGCCATTACTCAGATCATCTTGGCTCGTGCCGCTAGATGGCGCCAGTGCCGCGTAACACAGGGCGCAGTTTGAGCTAAAATTGAACGCTTATAGACATTTCACGTTAAACTAACGGCCGTACAATCTGAAAGCACCACCCGCTTTTTATTGTATGCACAATGGCCAATGGGGAACTTGCGTCTGACTTAGATTGGAATGACTTTGCTTTTATACTATAGAAATCATATAAAAACGTGAGAAACATTTAAAAACGAAACAATAAAAATTTTTTTTTTTCGGGGTTTTCGCGGCCACAAAGTATGCGATAAATAAAATTACTCTAATAACATAAAACTTATTAGATTTCGTTTTGTGATTGAATTCTGAACGTTTTCTTATAAGGGTGTATATGCATAAAAACATTATTTTACTAGATAACTCAAATATTGATAAACGCTTTATAAGCGTTACGTTAGGGAGTGACGTCATAGTCTAAGGTCGATTGGTTATATTATAAAAAGTATTAGTCGCAGAGAAAAAACAATACCACGCTTATTTATCTTTCAACGTGTCCTCTCCTATTCTATTAAAACATTTTTTAATGCAAGTTCTCCATTGACAGCTATTAACAGTTACGATATATACGATAGTATACGAGAAAATGAAGGTTATCTTCATACTGTAAGATGCTAATAAGTAAACTTAAATGTTTTACCTTAAAACTAGGCAGGTCTTGCTGCGGCTCAACGTTCAGCGCCAGCGACAGCATGTCCTTACTGAGCGGCTGGTCCTTGAGCAGGGCACCTCGGCCCGACGGGTATATGGTCTCCTTGAGGTGCGGCGGCAGGCCCGTCCCGTGCAGCCGCAGGGCTGGCTTCTCGCACGGGATGGACATCAGGGCTGCAAGAGAAGGACATTCAAAATGAAAACAATAAATGTCTCTGTCGTTATGTAATGTTCGTCCACTGCTGGACACAGGTCTTTTCCAAGGGCACAAAAATGTTAAGACTATGGGGGTGTGAATCAGGTTCTATGTTTTAGATTTGATACAGATATATGAAAAACCTAAGAGTTTTGTGTCCTGGATATTTCAAAATTATTTGAATCGATGAAAATATTATTTTTCGACTTTTTACACTTCTGTACATGACTTACTGGTACTCGAATTTAAATACAGAACTATTCCTGAAAAGTGTCAGGACCTGTAGAGCTTGGGTGCATGCGCTAAGAACGCTTAAAAATTTTTGATTTGCTGCAAAGTGATCTGCTACGGGAAGTTGGCAGATCATTTGGTCAATTCACTTTTTTAGGGTGAAATCGTAAAAACTATTTCTAAAACGTATCAGGAACTATAGAACTCAGCTGCATGCAATAAGAACTCACATTAATTTTTGATCTGCTGCGAAATGATATGCTACGGGAAGTTAGCACATCATTCTTTCTATTGACTTTTTGAAAGGTGAAAACATAAACATAAACATTTACATACAGGCACATACATTGGTTCTGGCCCCACACTAGGATACCCTGTGTCGTGGGAACCAGAAACAATGACATCAAAAACATGTAAACATCCAAGACCTGGGGTTTTTTTTTTAGTAAACGCCAGAACTATTTCTGAAAAGTATCAGAAACTGAAGAACTCTACTGCATGCGACAAGAACTCTCATTTATTTATGATCTGCTGGACAATGATCTGCTAAGTTCACTAACATGGTGTTTTTCCCGTGGGGGTCAGCCACGCTGGACCCGCCTGATTGGTAAAACCAACATAATATGTGCTCAAATGGGCTCTGTAAAGCTAAAACTACACTGATTCTACTTACGCTTCGTACGTGACGCCACATGAGATTAGACTGCTTGAATTTAGATGCTTAGAAACACACTTAGCAGCAGGCACTGAATCATTGAGCGTTTTCTAAACCCAAGTCCATAATCATTACATTTATTTACAGAATAATAATATTTTTTTAACATAAAATATACACACTTTTCGCATATTATAATGAAGGATTACCTTAATTATTAACTTTAGTAACTTGTTTTTATGTATGTTTTTATTTATGTATGTTTTATAAATGTTTATGTACATGTTTATCGACTATTTATATAAGTATTACCCTGCTCCCCCCCCCCCTTGTTTAGTATTTAAATGCAGTACGCACCCAGCCATTATCCACAAACCAAAGCATTTTGTACTAGTCAAGGTACGCCTTTCTATCAAACATGTGTTTTGTGCAATAAAGAATCGTTATAATAATAATGATTATTATGAAAGGACAACAGTAACACATCAAGCCTTTTAATGTATTTTGCTTTCTGGTGTGTACAATAAAGTGTTCTAATCTAATCTAATCAAGCACTCACCGTCATGGTAGAGCACAGCCTTAGACGCGCGCAGGCAAAGCTGCGCCGTCTTCGCGCGCCCGTTCAGCCCGCTGGCCTGGCAGAGAGACAGACTCGAGGCTTCCAAAACCAGCTCGCCCATCTGGCCGGGCACCACACGCTTGTTGCTGTCCTGGGATGGGAGAAATTATGTATGTTCAAAAAACACGAACGATCTTATTTATAAAAAAACACGATTCGTCAAAACAATCGTTAAACGTCGATTGAAATAGTCTGTGGTGGAGATTTTACAAGGAGAAGACGTAATAGTCCAGTCATTACGTCGGAAAAACGGATTAGACGTGCATGTGAACCGAGAAAGTTAAATTTTGGATATTACGTGAGTGGGGGTCTAGAAAAGCTTAATTTCAAATTGTCTGTGGCGAGCATATGTCAACTCTGCGCGCGCACTATAAACTCCGACATCCCTGCATCGCGCAAGCAAAATGTTTCACATGACATACCATAAATATAACGTCCGACGAACGTCCGTCCGTGTCACCACTATAGGGAAGAGCGGGTGATCGTGCTCTTCCACTATAAAGGGAAATTTCCCGCCAGGCAGATCGTATGCCTGGGGACGGCCGGTCCGACTGCTGTTCGTCGGACGTTATATCTATGGTATGTCATGTGAAACATTTTGCTTGCGCGATGCAAGAATGTCGGAGTTTATAGTGCGCGCGCAGAGTTGACATGTGCTCGCCACATTGTCGACCAAGATTTCCTATGTCCATTTTCAGCAATCTTGAAAACAGGGTTAAATTCAGTTTTTGTATGTTGGCTTTTTCGATCGATATCTCAATAGCGATGAACGATAGGTGAAAAATCGTAAATCGTAAAAAAGTAGCAAAAAAGTATTGGATTAAAATTTTCGTATCTCATCGGAGAACCGAGATTTTGTAAAAAGAAAAACTGAATTTAACCCTTTTTCAAGATGGCGGAAAATGCACATAGGAAATCAACAATTGGAAGTTAATTTTCTCTAGACCCTCCCCACATAATATCCAAAATTTTGCCTTCTCGGTTCTAAAGACTGGACTATAACCACAGATTAAGTAAACTGCCTTTGAAGAGTGCTTTAGACGAATTGTGTTTTTATACAAAAGGCCGGAAGGATAAGATAAGAATATTCTTTACGCGTTGGTAGCCTAGTGGGTAAAACATTGGACTCGGAAGCGGGAGACCCAGGTTCGAACCCCAGTGCGGGCATGTACCTATGACTTTGTTTTCTAAGTTATGTACATTTGTGAAGTTATAGTAGCAACACCACTCGCTAACGGTGAAGGAAAACATCGTGAGGAAACCTGGGTGTCTGAGCTAATCACATACCTCAGCGCTTGAAATCGCCAATCCGCGGTGGGCACGCGTGGTGATTAAGCCCATACTCTCTCTCTGAGAGAAGGCCTGTGCCCTGCAGTGGGACGTATATAGGCTGCTTATGATTCTTTATTGTACACTAGATCACATAAAAAATTGTAAAGACTTTATTGCTAAAAGCAATTTCTTCTAGACAACCCTATGATGGAAAGTTGCTAAAGAAAAATGAGATGGGCAGTCGGTTTTTAAAGAATTTATGTTTTACTCATAGGCTGGTGACATTAATAAGTATTCAATGCTTTTTAGTTATGTTAATGTCTAGCAGTGGACAAGTATGGGCTGATTGATTGATTCGGCAAATGGCCCGAAGTTTCATAAAAATCTAGTTAGTTTCACTCGATCGGTGAAGTCTCACCCGAACCGGCGCATAAATGGTGACCAAGCCCTTGGCGACCTTCAGGGTCAAGCAGAAGTTGTGCGAGTCTTTGTGCGCCGGCGCCTGCGCAGGCTTGGCGGCGTCGGCCTTGCGCTGCTTCATTTTGTCCTCGTACGTCGAGTAGTACAGGTTCTCTTCCTCGGAAGACGAGCTGGCCGAGTCGGACTCTGCGAAATAATGGTTGTTGTATCTTAGTTTAAAACCACGTCATAAGGTAAATTTGAGAAACAGATCACAGGGCGTATGAAGCTTTAGACCTTCAGCTCTCATAAAGCTGGGGTCGCCGATGCTCGGTTCAGCGGCGCTGTTCGCCGGGTATGTCATGTGGGGCTGATCCCAAACTGTTTCAGAGCTTATATCTATTACCATGGTGACTGTGCGAGGTTCAAATACCATTAGTCTTTATGCCACAAGAAACAAGGCTGAACTCACCATAACCACCGCCCTTGCACATGCCAAACGCGGGGTAGATGCTCGGTTTAGCGGCGCTATTTACCGGGTATGCCATGTGGGGGCTAAACCCGAACTGTTTTTAGAGCTTATATCTATTATCGTGGTGGTTTTGAGAGGCTCAGATACCATTAGTCTTTATGCCACAAGAAACAAGGTTCAACTCACCATAACCTCCGCCCTTGCACATTCCAAACGCGGGGTAGATGCTCGGCTCAGCGGCGCTGTTTGCCGGGTATGCCATGTGGGGGCTGATCTCGTATTGTTCCGTCAGCTGAGGCTCCCACAGGAGGAGGTCGGAGTTGATTCGGTTGTACACTATCTCGTATAGTTGCTTGGATCTGTTGGAAGCAAATTGAGGCTATAGTGGGATTATGGACATGTTTTCACAGGAAGGAAGGAATCTGATAACATATTTCGTTCCTCCGGACATTTTCTATAAAGGTTGGGTTTAGGAAAATGGCTCTAACCAGCAGTGAAACCCATTTTACGTGGCCTGTATAATTATAAAATTACATACAAAAATATGTTTGAAACATGAACGCGTCAATTACGTATCTAATTTTATGACGTCCTTGCCTGGTTACCATGGCACAGGGTATACTAGTTTGGAACCAGGTCAAGTGATTGTATTGTGTGGAAGTTATTATTATTATAATTTTTATTACCGACTATCCAAGGTTTGCTGGAAGAAATCTCTAGCGAGTGATAAGCTCGCATTTACACATGCTATTTCTTATGTAATGTCCTGTTCAATGTTTCGTGTGCAATAAAGTAGGTTATAATAATTCAGATTTTTTTTATAACAGTGGGTTAACTTAACGGGCTGGATAGTTCCATCGGTATTTTGACTGTAAGGGCATTGTTTGGCAAACAATTGTCCTACAAGGGCATTATCTATAAAACCGCACTGGAAAAACCTTTAGACCAAAAATAAAAAAAGTCATTCATCCCATATCCGTCCACTGCTGAAAAAATGCTCTTAACATTTAAACTTTCCTCAGACTTCCACAAATATAAAAAGTAAGAAATTTGCCAAATCGGTCCAGCCGTTCTTGAGTTTTAGCGAGACTAATGAACAGCAATTCCTTTTTATATATAAGAAAAAGAAAAATATTGAAAAAAAATCATCTGAAAGTCCTTTGTGATAGTTGGCATTGTGCTACTGATTGTATTGAAAAATAATAAAAGTAACAAGGTGCTAGACTGGGCATCGTGCTATCGAACCATGTTTATTTAATTTGTAATGTATCTTTTTCACAGCTGTAAGTTTTCCTATTACAATAAAATAAAATAATAAAATTAAATAAATAAACAATCCTTACTAATATTATCAACGCGAAAGTTTGTATGTATGGATGGATGTCTGTTACTCTTTCACGCAAAAACGGCTGACGGGATCCGGATGAAATTTTGCACAGAAATACAAATCAAAATTACCACGCGAACGAAGTCGCGGGCAACAGCTAGTAAATAAATAAAATAATAACTCCACACAACACAATGGTCCCAAACTAGGATAGTCTGTGCTATGGTAACCAGGAAAGACATCACAAACATGGAAATACTCCCAGAGCTGCAGATAAAATATACTAACTAAGGTGCAAACTCAGCATGGGCACATTGAGGTCGCAGGTATACTTACTCAAGTTGCGAACTCAGCTCGGGCAGATTAAAGTCGCAGGTATACTTACTCAAGTTGCAAACTCGGCACGGGCAGACTGAGGTCGCAGGTATACTTACTCAAGTTGCAAACTCAGCACGGGCAGATTGAGGTCGCAGGTAAACTTCAAGTGCACGGGCAGATTGAGGTCGCAGGTATACTTACTCAAGTTGCAAACTCCGCACGGGCAGATTGTGGTCGCAGCTATACTTACTCAAGTTGCAAACTCAGCACGGGCAGATTGTGGTCGCAGCTATACTTACTCAAGTTGCAAACTCAGCACGGGCAGATTGAGGTCGAGGTGTATGGCGGAGCGCTCCACCGAATGACTCGTGAACTCCAGCATCTCTTCCTCGTTGCCCGGTACTATCAGCTCTTCAGCTTGATCTGCAGGACCAAATTGTACTTTAATATATGTAGAACAAGTTTGATTTCGCAGTTGGCTTAGTATCACGGAGCGATCAAACGAGACAACTCGACAAAAGTGAGCAGGTTTCTGAACAAACAATTACCTCAACTTTGTGGGTTAAGCAACTGCAAAGACAAGTTCGTAAGTTTCGTTTCATTCAGGTTTGGCTTGGGTGTCTTCGCTAACCGTATTGGTCAAGTGGAAGTAAAAGTGCTGCAACCAAGTCCCCAAAAAAAATTTATAAATGTTGCTTCTTTCAAAATTTGTTAAAGTTTGTGCCTGTTTCGATGTAATGTTTTACATACATACATTCAACGACTCACTTCTGTATCCCGTAGGCCTGTATCCTGTAATTGTTTTCATTGTACTAATTTAGACCATTTACACATAACATAAACTCACGCCTGTACTCCAGAAGAGTAGGCAGAGACCAGGGTTAGCCACTTGTCACGATCCTGACATAACTGTTTCGCTATTCAACTATTTACCACAGGTTATAAATACTTATTAATTTCATCAATGACGTTGCACAACGTAAAATGACAATTCTATGTACACTGCTTCGCCGATCGGCTACTTGTCAATCTCTTGACTCTCAATACTTGTCAAGCCATGAATTGTCCACATTGCATAAGCAGCCTGTATACGTCCCACTGTAGGGCACAGGCCTTCTCTCAGGAAGAGAGTATGGGCTTAATCACCACGCGTGCCCACCGCGGATTGGCGATTTCAAGCGCTGAGGTATATGAATAGCTCAGACACTCAGGTTTCCTCACGATGTTTTCCTTCACCGTTAGCGAGTGGTATTGCTACTGTAACTTCACAAATGTACATAACTTAGAAAACAAAGTCATAGGTACATGCCCGCACTGGGAATCGAACCTGGGTCTCCCGCTTCCGAGTCCAATGTTCTACCCACTAGGCTACCACCGCCTTGTCCACATTAAATTACATAAACTCACGCCAGTATCCCGGAGGGATGGGCAAAGACCAGGGCTTGCCACTGGCCACAATCCTGACAGACCTCAAATGAATTGTAGTTCTCTGAAATGGGGTTGATAGTGCCAACGACATGTAAACAAACAAACCCTGCGGGCCATCCTCGTGTTTGGTGAAGCTCTGGTGCGCAGTCTTCTTGTTACTGAAGGGGGTAGGCTGGACACTGTTTCGCAGGTTGTTCATGATGTGCATGGACGTGGTCATAGGGTTGCAGGCCGGCTCGAAGGTCTCGTCGTCGCTTAGCGGGTCGAATGGGCCCTTGGGCGGCTTGCTGGGTTGGAAGGTCAGCGATATCCTGTCGGGTAAGAGCTGTTTTACCAAACTGCGGCGGAGCCCAAGAGGAGGGTAATGTGTTTAGCTCGTATGTATGTATAGTCCGCAAAGATCTTTTTGGCGGTAACGTGAACATAGTCACAGTTCGTTTGCACATCGCTTACTGTCTCTACAGTGTATGTGTGAGTAATTGACGTAGTGTGATGCGTAGTAAATTCATCATCATCATCAGCCATTTGACGCCCACTGCAGGACATAGGCCTCCCTCATGGTTTTCCTAACAGGCGGGTTGGGGATCGCAGGATGCGGTTGGAATCTCAGGAAGACGCTGCGGCCCGTCTCCTGGTAATATATATCCTTGGTCGCCTTCTACGACACCCACGGAAGGAAATGGAGTGACGCTATTCTTAATCTGGCGCCACACAGAGTGTGATGCGTAGTAAATTACTATAAGTCAATTACTAAAGTAGTCAATTACTGACACATACACTGTAAAGACAGTAAGCGATGTGCAAACGATCTGTGACTATGTTCACGTTACCGCCAAAAAGATTTGTGCTGACTATTATGTAAGTATGTCAGATTCCATGTTCGCTCATAACTGCTTAATTATAGGGCAGATTTTATCAAATAAGATCTCATCCGAATCGCCGTGTTTGCGCCAGTGTCTTAAGTTAGGTTTGTGGGGGTGGAGGCGAAGAAGCTACCCCAGATTTTTCGTTAACAATATGTTAACTAGCTGTGAAAAGTGGCATACTAAAAGTCTGCAACCGTCAACAGTTTGTTAAGAAACTGTGAACGCAAGAGGAACTGGGGATAAGTAACCCGCAAGGTGGGGCAACCTCTGTTGTACAGTTTCTTTTGACTTTTGTAGTAAGTAGGTAAACTTAACTTCATTTGGTCTCATGTTTACTGTCCTTATCAACAGCAGAGTCGATAGGTATATGTAAGAAACTACGCTTTTCTTACTAACCTAATGAAATTTCCAAAATTTGAACGCTGTAATTGCTAAAAATGAGAGAAAATCAAGCTAAAAAAAGGAATATACGCGTCGAATTGAGAACCTCGTCCATTTTTGAAGTCGGTTAAAAAGAACTTACGTCGGCAAAGTAGTTGCTGCACCTCTCAGTAGATTAGTATCGAACGAATCGTCCATACCAGCGCGAGCGATGTGCGTCCCTTGAGACGTGCCGTTCTCCTGTAGAAAAAGATAAGAAATCAATACATACATGTCGAGGAACGATCTTGAGTGAGCAATCCTTCGTTGTGTAAACGGGCGTAACAAGTGCTGATCTGTGGCTCAGACAGCTGTATCCTGACATACAGATGTTTAAGACTGTTCTTACGTGGAGAATGCTGTCTCGCACAATTTGTGATTTTTAATTACGGTAATAAAAATAGTAAGCCTTTGACAAATGTGCTCTGAGAGTTTGATGCAAATAAAATTAGGGACATTTTAAATATATTTTTGTTTTCCGATACGTAGTGTTTGATAAAGCAAAGTTGTTTCCAAAATGATTAATTTTGGAATCACATTTTCTCAGTTAAAAACTTAGCACGGGATAAGAAAAATATGCCTTGAATATCAGAAATTTACTTATCCACCAAACCCTCAGACCACATTCATAAAAATATACTCATTTTATTACAATAACAAAAAAAATATATTGTGCGATCGAGACAGCATGCACCACGTAAGAACCGACTTAAGATGATTTGAAAAAATATGGTCAGAGTGGATTAGATTAGAACTCTTTATTGTACACACCAGAATAGTAAATAATAGGGGTTAAAGTATGAAATTGCCGTTTTATTGCAATAGGTTCTTTGAATTGACATAGAATCTTCATGGTTTGAGGTTTTCGAATGAAACTTTTTTCAAATGGTTTCTATGATGTTCTTTTTTTAAAAAATGTGAAACATTTGAATATCGACTTTCAATTGTTTTTGTTATTCAATTTAGACAAGAAAGATGGATACTGCGAAAATTCGAGTGATTTTTGAATACGAGTTCCGACGCGGAACTAACGCTGCAGAAACAGCCCGCAATATCAATGCTGCGTTTGGAGAGGGGTCTACTAATGAACGCACCGTGCGATTTTGGTTTAAACGCTTTCGTGATGGAAATTTCGACTTAAAGAACGAGCCACGAGGAAGACCGCCCACACAGGTGAATAACGATGAATTAAGAGAGATAGTGGAAGCCGACCCTAGTCAAACTACCCAGGAATTAGCGGCACGGTTTAACGTTACCTTACCCACAATATTGACTCACTTGCGTCAAATCAATAAAATAAAAAAATACGAAAAATGGGTGCCTCATAATCACTCGAATTTTCGCAGTATCCATCTTTCTTGTCTAAATTGAATAACAAAAACAATTGAAAGTCGTTATTCAAATGTTTCACATTTTTCAAAAAAAGAACATCATAGAAACCATTTGAAAAAAGTTTCATTCGAAAACCTCAAACCATGAAGATTCTATGTCAATTCAAAGAACCTATTGCAATAAAACGGCAATTTCATACTTTAACCCCTAATACATTAGAAGGCTTACATATCTATGTGGAGTGGTTTTCATTTTATTTGTCGGTCCATGCACGCTTGCTAAGCACATCGACTGCCTCGTTAGTCTGTCGGTAACACGTATGACTACCATGACAGAAGCCGTGGTTTCAATTCCCGGTAGTGGCAACACTACTTTGATTTGTAAAAATGGATTGACGAATCTCAGTGTTTCTAGGCTTGTGATGTAGTTCACTGTTTACCATATCACATGGTATGCTAGTTCTGGACTGGGAGAAATTATTATGTTGTGTGGACGTGTGGACGAATCGCTCGTAGCCCCGGCTGCCTGAGTGATCTTAAACGATCACGAAGGTTAAGCAACACAGGGCGCGTTCAGTGCATGGATGGGTCGCCGTCTATACCTAACGCTAGTGGCATTTTTCCGAGCGGTTCCGTGCTTCGCAAGGCACGTTAAGCTGTTGGTGCCGGCTGCCGTCGATAGATGGCAGTCGTTAAGCCAAGTCAGAGGCCTTAGGGCGGCTTGACAACTTCTGACAGTAGACGAGCCACTAGTCTACAAGCCTCCACCAATTCGGACTTGGCCCCCGTGGTGGAGTATGGCCTATACCTTCCTCAGGGAAGAGACCCGTGCCCCTCGGTGGGGACATAATGGGTTGATGATGATGATGTGGACGTTATGTTACTTTTTTTTTATGTAGCCTATATATGTCCCACTGCAGGGCGAAGGCCTTCTCTCAGAGAGAGAGAGAGAGAGAGAGAGAGTATGGGCTTTACTACCACGCGTACCCACCGCGGCTTGGCAATTCCAAGCGCTGAGGTATGTGAACACCTCAGACACTCAGGTTTCCTCACGATGTTTTCTTTCACAGATGTACGAAACTTAGAAAATAAAGTCATTGGTACATGCCGCGATTGTAACCCACGACCTCCCGAACGAGAAGCCGGCGTTCTACCGCTCCGCTAACACGGCTTTCATATCGCTAAATATTACTACTATCGTATCGTAAATCAATGAGCCTTATCTCAAAATAAAGGAAAAAAAAGAAAATGTTAGATTAACAAGTCTGTTGATAATAAAGGTCCAGCGTAGAAGCCTCAAAAACACTTTCTAGGCACAGTGTGTAATTTAAATAAATGTCTTCTTTCTTTCTATAGACACCGTCAGTTGACAAGAAAAAACAACCTCTACTCACATAATAATAAAGGTCGAGCGTGGTGGCCCGCAGCGTGACCGTGGTGGGCAGCGGCCTGGCGCTCGGAGTCTGCTGCGCGGTGACCAGCACGTCTTGGAACTTGAACAGTAGGTAGTCGGCCCTCACTCGGCGCACCTCGCGGTTGAGGGCGGGCCGCAGGTCCGCTATCGGGAACCTAGCAGTGTGAACTTAGTGAGATATGTCCTTTTCGCTTGTTTTTAATCGACTTCAAAGAAATGAGGATGTAGGCGTCGCAGTTTTAATTACTCCGAACTCCTACAGTTAGTGTTAAGAGTTAAGTGACTGGCTTTTGTTGTTGTTGTGGGATGTTTGCACCCACAGAACAAAAGTGTGTTTATCTACACTAATGTTGTAACATTCTACTTATGTTTTCAATACTTGACTTATAATTACTACTGTTATAGCGCAGACAACAAAACACTCAATTTAAGCAATTTCACATGATGGTATAATATTCACATCGATATCGTAAAATCTCATTATAACATCAATAAAACGCGACCAACTTGATTGCAGGGCCAATCAGGTTGGTCGCGTTTTATTGAAGCGCGCAGCTGCGCTCTCATTGGTTAAATTTTAATGGCGGCAAAATCAATCCAAAATTTGAACAATTATTATAAATAAACTATTGTCAGCTTTTACTCTTGTTGTTTGATTAATTGCATTAGTGAAGATAAAGTAGTGTATGCAACTGCATATAACACGGGTATTAAAACACTCGTTACTATTATGAAACTCGCTGCGCTCGTTTCATAAACACACACTCGTGTTTTAATACCCTTCATTATATGACAGTTGCATAAACTACTATTGCACCAATCAAAGATGTTATGTTAAAACTTCACTGTTTATTGTTATGCTTGTTCTATGCGAGCTAAATTATAAATAAACCTAACGTATCGCAAAGATGAATTGCGCCGTCCGCTTATTTCCTGTTACTACTTGCGCAATTTACATCGTGCGTCAATGTACTTTCATTAGTCGCTGACAATGAAAAAACGAAAATGAAAATGTATTTATTATCGCTTCAGGATTACAGAAACCATAAGTTCACTAGACTAATTAATTATTACACACAATAGGCTGTTTTTAAACTAAGAAAATGCGTATTGCCCTGCATGCATCACAAAAAGAAAAAAAAAATCTCTGAAGCATGCTCTTAAAACCCAAAAAAAACTGCATAAATCATAAGAAAAATAAAATGTTTACAAAAAATGTCTTAATATCTTTGCTTTAAATTTACTTTGTAAAACCTAAATATTTCACACGTCTTAAATGCTACACACTTAAAATCATAACACTTTGCGGAACGGTACGGCCCGATAATTTATTGTTTTCAGTTGTAGTTGTTGGTTGGGATGTCATTTCCAGTTCGATACTCTGGGAAACCTGGGTTGTCGCCTCCGTTCTCCGGTTCTCAATTCGTCGGGATCTTTTTCATTATTATTATTATACTTTATTGCACACACAAGAATAGAGTACAGGAAAGGTAACAAAAGAAAGTACATGTACAAAGGCGAGCTTATCTCTGTAAGAGATTTCTTCCAGCATTTTTTTATGTATTCAACGATCACTCGAAGACGCGTGGACCGATTTGGAAGTTTTTTTTTTGTCTGAAAGGTTAGACTTCAGAGGTGGTCCTATAGTCACCAAGTCAGGATCTGATGATGGGATCCTGGAGAATCCTTCAGGTTTCTTCTTCAAATTTCAAAGCCACACTTGAAGCGATTTGGGTGTTTTTTTTATAGTGGTTTTTATTTTCACATAGGTATCAAAGACTTTGTTAAGCCTAAAACGTTGCCTATTTTTATTTTGTTCTACTGTTTTGGTTTATCATACGTGCCAGACAGTTCAGAACAGTTCAGCTTACCACACAGTACCAAATTACCTTTATACAGGTACATGTTGTGATTTGAAAGATATACACAGTTGCATGTTACAAACCAATATATATATTAAAGTAATTGTCGTTGTCATTGTCGTTGTGATTGTTCAAATAATCGCGATTAGACCCGTTC
The DNA here is from genome assembly GCA_947310995.1 of Yponomeuta cagnagella. Classification (NCBI taxonomy): domain Eukaryota; kingdom Metazoa; phylum Arthropoda; class Insecta; order Lepidoptera; family Yponomeutidae; genus Yponomeuta; species Yponomeuta cagnagella. The sequence goes on along the minus strand of OX371287.1, from coordinate 5,213,702 downwards.
AATATTATAACTACGTATGAGCATCACCAGTCATTAAAAAATACTAAAATTTGCCTCAATACGGCATCAACGTTGTCGCACTGCAGGGTAAAGTTGAGATGGGCGGCGCGGGTCTTTTTGTTTATACCCACACCAACGTAAAACGAAGCGAAATATACGTGTATTTATGTTGTATGATTCACCTCAATACGGCGTCGACGTTGTCGCACTGCAGGGTAAAGTTGAGGTGAGTGTGCAGGGGCGAAGGCGCGGGGGCGGGGCCGGCGGGGGGGTGGCCCAGCACGCTGGCCGACATCCGCTCCAGTAGGGTTAGCTCCACGTCAACCGCGAACGGCATGCACTTTATGCTGTAAACGGGGGTGTTGTGAGGGTTACGTTGCGAAGGTTGGTCGATGCAGATTCGTGAACTCATAAGCAGCCTATACACGTCCCACTATAGGGCAAACTTCCTAAACTTTTCTTGTGGCGGAACGATGATAAACCCGTTCCGATCTGTTTAACTAATAAATTAAATCGCAATTCGACCCTTTAAATCTAGAAATGCCGTCCCGGAGTCAATTTTTTTTTTTACGTAGCCCCGTTTGTGTCCCACCGCTGGGCAAAGGCCTCCCCCAACTCAGACCAGATGTTTCTGTCTTGTGCCACCTCAGACCACTCCGGCACTTCCATCAATAAATAAATAATAACTTCCACGCAACACAATCACTTGTCCTGATCCCTAGGATACCCTGTGCTATGGAAACCAGCCAAGGACATCACAAACATGAAAATACACCCAGACTGAGGCCATTTGTACAAATGTACGGCGGCCCCCCGTGGAGATCGAATCCGACCTCCAGCATGGTAATCAGACGTGGTACAGCTAGACAAACGTGGCAGTCAATACTTACGTGATATCTGTAGCAGGATGGATGAGTTTCTTCTCGCCCGACACCCGCGTGTACTTAAGTGTCTGTCTGAACGTGATTCTCACGTTGGGCTGAAGTGAGCTGGGCGGCGATTCGCACTCCCTGTGCTCTTCTTCTGGAAGTTTAATAATAATTATTATGTTCGCTGACACGCGCATTGAAGACTTTTACGCGATAATGCGCCAGCGCAGCACGTCACTCACGCGCAAGGTGCGGGCAGTCGCAACAACAGAGGCAGGAGGCTATGCTCGCCGATAAAGTAGATTGTGACTACATAAAACATTGTTGACATCTTCAAGTGGCAAGCAATGACTCTGCTCTGTAGTTACTACAATAAGAATGTGTGCTATCACCAGAATAAGATCACTAACAACTTTATATCAATTTTTAAATTTGAAACCTACGAATAAAAAAACCATAAAAGTATTTCTTCCTACAAAATTCACTCTCAAAAACGGCCGCTGTCTTCTCGATTAGTCCGTAGGTACCCACGCAATGAGCGCAAGATATTCTGTGGAGTAAATCACTCTGTGATTGGTTTATTCTGTGCGCCATGCGTGACGACGCGATCGTCGATTGGGCGATAGTAAGTTGTACTTTACTTCATTGTACACATGTCATGAAGGGCATGCATAAAACAGTTATATAAAGGAGGTTAAAAAAATTACAATTTATTCTACCGTTTTGGCGGTGCCGGCGGGGTTAATATGTAATCTATGCCAAATTGCAGCTCTCTAGTACTAATCTCTCTGAGTTAAGCTGTGCACAGACAGACGGACGAACAGACAGACGGACATGACAATAAGGGTTCCTTGTTGACTACGGAATCCTAAAAAGTGTACACGTAAAAATGTTATCCACTCCATCTAAAAAAAACAATGTCCCAGGCACTGCAGCCGCATCTAGTGTGAGTGAAGGTGCCACTGGACGCTGCATAAATCATCTCATTACGTAGATGCAAAGGCCAAAGTAAAAGGTGTAAAGCTTACCTTTCCATTCGAACCGTACCAGGTCGAAGCTCTGCGGGCACTCAGTATCACTATCGAAGGTGTTATAGAAGAGTGTCTCCCGCAGCAACAGGTGGGAGATGGCGCACTCACAGCTGGTCTGGCTGCCGTGCGAGGTAGTCTTGTCGCTACCTTCCAGGGTCAGAGCCGTCGTTATTAGCCTGGACATAATATTTTTTATCTACACTAATGTTGTAACATTCTACTTATGTTTTCAATACTTGACTTATAATTACTACTGTTATAGCGCAGACAACAAAACACTCAATTTAAGCAATTTCACATGATGGTATAATATTCACATCGATATCGTAAAATCTCATTATAACATCAATAAAACGCGACCAACTTGATTGCAGGGCCAATCAGGTTGGTCGCGTTTTATTGAAGCGCGCAGCTGCGCTCTCATTGGTTAAATTTTAATGGCGGCAAAATCACTGTGATTATACACGTACGCGTGAATTTAATTTAATAAAAAATCAGCGCTGAGGGATCACTTCCTCAGCACAACGCTGAGTCAGCTGCCTTTTGTGGCAATGTAGATACACCACAGGCTACATCTATAGTCCTGTTTTATTTATTCGTTTTGTCTGTTGTGTATTTAGTTTTCCTTCTGTGTTGTGCATATTATGTTACTTATGTGCTTATTTTGTTTCTGTGATGTATCTTGTTGGTATAATACATGTCTTTCTTCTTCTTCTTCTTCTTCAAAAGTTAAAAATGGTTAGCGACGATGATATTTGTACGCCTCCGGATATTCTAGAAGTGGCAACAAAATTAACTCACAATCTTTTGCCAGAAAAATCTAGAAAATTATATGAAAAAGAATATAATAACTTTTTGGCATGGAAGATCGAAAAGAAAACTACATCGTTTTCTGAAAATGTCATTCTTGCGTATCTCAAAAACCTCTCCGACAAATTCATTAGTGAAGATAAAGTAGTGTATGCAACTGCATATAACACGGGTATTAAAACACTCGTTACTATTATGAAACTCGCTGCGCTCGTTTCATAAACTCACACTCGTGTTTTAATACCCTTCATTATATGACAGTTGCATAAACTACTATTATATCTCGCGATGCTCATACACCTAACATACAAAAATCTCGTGTCACAGTGTTAGTTATCGAACTCCTCCGAAACGGCTTCAACGATTTTTATGATTTTTTTTTTGTGTATATGTGATACGTCTGAGAACAGGTAAACATAAACATTTACATACAGGCACATACACTGCTTCTGGCCCCACACTAGGACACCCTGTGTCGTGGTAATCAGAAACAGCGACATCACAAACACGTAAACATCCAAGACCTGTGGTTTTTTTTTTGTTTTTTGTTCCCAGCTGGGACTCGAACCCGGGAGCTCTCGCATGGTAGGCAGATGCGTTACCGCTACGTCACAGAGGTCGTTGTAGGCTAATTAATATGGCAAAACAACGTTTACAGGGTCGGCTAGTATTTGTGGCCTATATTCGTCCCGCTGCAGGGCACAGGCCCTTTCTTAGAGAGAGCGAGAGAGAGAGAGAAAAAGAGAGAGAGAAAAAGAGAGAGAGAAAAAGAGAGAGAGAAAAAGAGAGAGAGAAAAAGAGAGAGAGAAAGAGAGAGAGAGAGAGAGAGAAAGAGGAAGAGAAAGAGAAAGAGAAAGAGAAAGAGAAAGAGAAAGAGAAAGAGAAAGAGAAAGAGAAAGAGAAAGAGAAAGAGAAAGAGAAAGAGAAAGAGAAAGAGAAAGAGAAAGAGAGAGAGAAATAGTTCTATAGACAAACCCAGTACTAGCTTTAACTAACTAAATGTGCATAGACCTGAAATAGTGGAACTTGGTACATAGTCTACATAATTACGAGTATAAGCGACCATAACCACGGTTAAATAGCACACTAAAACTCATTCGTTTATTCATTCAATTCACAAATGCACTTATTTAAGAAACGAACTTATAGGTACGAGCACGTACCCGTCGGGAAGGAGCCAGCGCGCGATTTACGCATCCTTTCTATGCGTTGACGGTTAACATCTTACCTCAGGTGGCTCCTGGAAGTGGCTCTGTCGAAGGTCTCATTGGCCAGGTCGAGGTCCCGCCTGGTGGTCCCGCCCACGGCGAGCAGCCCCAGCGCCGCGAAGAACTCCGCGGACGCTTGCTGCATCTTCTTGGCGCTGGCCGGCGTCACGCAGTCGGTGCCCAATGGTACTGGCACCAGGATGTCCTGGAATACGATAAGGGTCAGATCTGCCCCTCTATTTCTTTAAGTGAATTTTTTTACGCGCACTGCGCTTTTTTGATCGGTGATCGAATTTGAACCGGTAGGTGACGCTGAATCGGGCGTACTTGGCACCAGTTGGTCAAATAGCGCGTATATTTTTTTTATTTACTCAAAAAAATAAAAACCTTACTGTAATACACAATTTCGCCAAACTGCGTAGCGTAGAGCGTCGGTAGCCTAGTGGGTAGAATATCGGACTCGGAAGCGAGAGACCCAGGTTCGATCCCAAGTGCGGGCACATACCCATGACTTGGCTTTCTAAGTTATGTACATTGTGAAGTTATAGTAGCAAGCAATACCACACGCTAAGGGTGAAGGAAAACATCATTAAGGAAACCTGTGTCTGAGCTATTCACATACCTCAGCGCTTGAAATTGCCAATCCGCGGTGGGCACGCGTGGTGATTAAGCCCATACTCTCTCCTTGAGAGAAGGCCTGTGCCCTACAGTGGGACGCATATAGGCTGATTGTGCGTAGCAGTTTGTTGGCGGAGCGCTCTATCTCTATATATTATTTATATTATACCCATATTATTCTTATACATAAACAACGTATATTTTAATATCCGCGCGGCCCCATAGCCACATATCATAGGTTAGAAAATAAGTGGTCACTTCTATTGTGTGGTCATCGTGATCTTACACAGCGCCTTTTTTATGAAACGAATCGTAAACTTGCAACTCTGCTACACCAATGCCATAACCGATCTGTATGGTTCCATGATGAGCCATTCCCTTCGGCCGTTAAGGTAACCGGAGTTTGGAAACCGGTTTCTTAAATGGATTTTTTTATCCTTCTACGTAACTGGTTTCCTATGAATATTTTTTTATCCTTCTACGTAACTGGTTTCCTAAAAGTACTATGTTTATGTTATTTCAGCCACCTACGAAACTAATAACCGGATTGCAGAAGAAATGGTTATTGGAATTGAGTATTGTATTTAAATAATTGTTTTTGTAAAACCGTAATTATACCATTTATGTATGGTTTATTTCAATTATATGAATTTAATAATAACATTTATAATATAAAATCAATTCATTAACAAACATAAAAACAAATAACTTCCTTAGTTGGAAATAAAAATAAAAATTCGCATGATGAAATAATTTCAAAACAGGTATACAAAGGAGATTACTTATTCAGTTACATAGAAGAATAAAAAATAAAAAAGTCTTTATAGGAAACCAGTTACGTAGAAGGATAAAAAAATTCTTTTAGGAAACTGGTTTCCAAACTTCGGTTACCTTAACGGCCGAAGGGGAGCCATTATATTCTTTCTTGCGGTTTAACAGTACAGGTTAATCGCAGTCACCAGCAAGCAATGTCAACGTCACACAAGTCTCCTACGCAATCGGATCGACAGTGAAGAATCCGCATAAAATCGCGAGCTCCGTTTACCGGAAGATGGTCTCCACTTGAGATATTTTTGCCCCATCCGTTGTCAATTGAAACTTAGGCCTTGGAATAAGATTTACCTCCCGTCAAGTAATTTTTTTTTTCTCTTTCGCTCAGGTTTTATATCGAGTTACGTTGTTTTAGGATTTAAGTATAACCAAATGCGTGACCAAATGGCGAGAATATTATGCCTCGGATAATTTCATACTTAGAAATAATTTTATGTATTGAAAGTGCGTTTTATTGCTTACCTTATGCAATAGTATACAGGAACACGATGCTATTTTGACGTGGACGTGCGACACTTCCGCTGTCGGGTCACCGTCAATTTGTGGAACTGGAAAAATTTATAGCGCATCAATAAACTTCTTCCGTTTCATCGGAACGCTCTTGACAGAGTGGTCGTGGTCCTCGTGAACACGTGTAATTGTGGGCCATTGTTGCGTGCCTCACAATACTCCGCCGTTCCTCGCGGTCCTGGTGCTGTTCTGGTGCATACCTGCAGCCGCCTGACCACACTTGACTTAACTTGGTCGGTCCATTGCATAAGAGCTATCCCGCGCTATCTGGTGCCCTCTAATTTTCCGTCCTACGATGCGCTCGGTGGAGTTATTGTCACGTAACGATATACGTCCCAACATTTGTAAGATGCTATTACCTTCCAAAATTGATTGACGCTGCTTGATGCAAAGTTCTTTAAGTATGTAGATGTTACTGCGGAACTCTGGCTACATTATTAGAAATGCTGAAATACTTAATAAAATCCTAATTACTTCGCAACGCCAACGCGTCGGCAATCCATTTCAATTCCATTTCGTTGATTTAAAATAAACATCTGTGAAGAGGTCAGGTTTAAATAAATAGAAATGTTGCTGGACATAGGCCAAATCCAGGCGACGTCCCTTTATTTTGTACACTCGTCCATCATTATGCAACGTTGCTGAAGAAAGTTTTTTAAATTGAATTCGCTACCGAAAATTTGATCTACATCGTCGATTGCGGCTGTCCACAAGGAAAACTAGCCTCTAAGCCCAAAGCAACAAAGTTACCCTTCCTATTCCTCTTGATCCTCGGCTGCATCGCAGGCATGTGTACGCTAGACGTCATACTGGTGCTCATAGAGCTAGCTGATGAGGTGAAGCTGTCAGTGGCCGTGTTGGCTGCTGAAGTCATCGGGTGGAAACGTTCTTCGGCGTCGCTGTCATCTACAGGGCAAGGTTAGGTTAGACCTTATTGTGATTTCGCCGAAGTCGAAACTGGCTTACTCGGACAAAGCCGAGGAATTAAATAGGGAGAATGAGGACACAAAAGTGATGAATGTGTCGGAACTGGTCGGCGCCTGCGCACAACGCACCGTGAGAACGAAAGTGACCGATATCAATTTTTTTTTAAAAAGTATTGCCCCACCGCTACATAATATTCAAAATCTGGCACTTAAAGGCAGGAATTGGGCAATCTGATATTATATCGGTCTCTTTTTTACGCTGCAATAAACATAATTGTTGTGAACGTGGATTGATAGAGGATATAGTGACCAAAAATGAGAAAGGAATGTTGCGAAAGAAAAAGACAGACTGAAAAATATATCGGAATGTGGGTGCAAGGAACTGTAATGGACGTCGCAGGCGGACATACGTCAACCAAAAAGGGATGGATATTAGCGAAGGGCAATATGAAGATGAAGAAAAATCCTAAGCCAGCGTGCGTGCATGCAGCGACCAATGAATGTTGATGAAGCGAAAGGAGTTTGTCAGGATGGTGGCAAGTGGCAAACCCTGGTTTCTTTCTACCCTTCTGGGATACAGGCGTGAGCTTATGTATGTAAGAACGCCACTTTATGTATTATGCTTGCATTCTTGTGAGAATAACCTTGTGCAGATAGACAGAAAACGCAACAAAGAATTAACGTGCCTCATTTTGCTTTCAATCAATTCGTTTTTTAACTTTGCTTTGTGATAGTTTATTTCCAACTATGCCAGTAATTTTGGTAGCCCAATAAATTTTGTTTCTTTTTTCTGTCTTTATTGTTTTTTTCAAGACTAATTGATTTTTGAATCAGTTTACTGTTCACCAATTTTTTTTTAAATACTTTTAAAGTAACGTTGATAGCAGATAAAAACGTAAGCCTTTGTTATTAAATGAAATGCGAGTGTGAAGTAGTTGTCAGAAGGAAAGCGAGACAAAAATGCAGTTAATTGAAACAAAATAGTTGTGCTTCACATATGATATTTTTTTCTTGTGCAGAGGTAAATGGTTTCTCTATGTTTTTCAATGCGTGCAACAAAGATGAACAGTTCGATTACAATCGATAAAATGATAGTGCAGCTCAATTCACAACTTTATTTTGGCAATTCCCAAAATTTTGCAGTTTTGAATCAAGCCACTGTCATTCTCCGGGTGATCGTGTTAAGCGTTGTCTTCATTTACCGTCAGGTGAAACAGAGGCTATGTATAGTCCGCACAAATCTTTTTGGCGGTAACGTGAACATAGTCACAGATCGTTTGCACATTGCTTACTGTATGTGTGAGTAATAGAGTGTGAGATCTGTGCGGACTATATAGTCATATGTCTGTCATACGAAAAAGACAAGAATCTAATACAAAGCCAAATTGGGAACTTAAATTCATCAATAGCTTTCAAACATGACCACTCATATTTCACTGTAAAAGCCGTTGGTACTGCCACGCAGTTGGCGAATAATTCATAAAATTTAAAACTCTGCGACACAAACGTAAGTCAATAAAAAAATCTTAGATGTCACAATCTACTATTTACCAACATGAGCTGGTAAATGTAAGGATTCCTATAAAATTAGATGATTTTCGGACTTCTAACAGGAGAGTCTGGCAATGCTAGGTTTTACCAATGGCTTTTGGTAAATATTGCTTTTAGGAATTAAACAAAGTGAGAAATCCCTACGAGCGGCATTCGCCCGCAGCGGACATCCTGTCTGTTTTGACGGCACTTCATCAATGACAGAATAATTCGAACAGTAAGATTTACCAATCTTTAGGATTCCGTACCTCAAAAGGGAAAAACGGAACCCTTATAGGTAGGATCACTCTGTTATCCGTCCGTGCTTCCGTCCGTCCGTCAAGACCCTTTTATCTCGGGAACGCGTGCAGTTATCGAGTTGAAATTAAAACCATATACTCAGGTATACAGTCCCTTGAAGCTGTCAAAAATCAAACTTCTAAGTTAACGTAAAAAAAGTTTTTGCCGCAAGAAACGTATATTTCGATACCAAATGGAATCAAAATTTAGTACCCTATGTACTTTCCGTTAACCTAAAATTATGAATATGTATTTGGCAAGTAATATTGTGTTATACTACAAGTACAAGGAAAAATCTGAAACTATACATTTGTAATTAAATGACAAAAAACTATCTTTGAAGTTCGGGAAAAGCTCGGAAAAACTGCGAGACTCGATTCCTGAACTATTTATAATATGTAAGTACCTACAAATTTGTACGGAACCCTTGGTGGGCGAGTCCGACTCGCACTTGTCCGGTTTTTTTCTCAGCGTGACAATATGTTCAGAGCATGAAGTAAGAATAATGCAAAAAAATATTAGGGGTTAAAGTATGAAATTGCCGTTTTATTGCAATAGGTTCTTTGAATTGACATAGAATCTTCATGGTTTGAGGTTTTCGAATGAAACTTTTTTCAAATGGTTTCTATGATGTTCTTTTTTGAAAAATGTAAAACATTTGAATATCGACTTTCAATTGTTTTTGTTATTCAATTTAGACAAGAAAGATGGATACTGCGAAAATTCGAGTGATTTTTTAATACGAGTTCCGACGCGGAACTAACGCGGCAGAAACGGCCCGCAATATCAATGCTGCGTTTGGAGAGGGATCTACTAATGAATGCACCGTGCGATTTTGGTTTAAACGCTTTCGTGATGGAAATTTCGACTTCAAGAACGAGCCACGAGGAAGACCGCCCACATAGGTGAATAACGATGAATTAAGAGAGATAGTCGAAGCCGACCCTAGTCAAACTACCCAGGAATTAGCGGCATGGTTTAACGTTACCTTACCCACAATATTGACTCACTTGCGTCAAATCAATAAAATAAAAAAATACGAAAAATGGGTGCCTCATAATCACTCGAATTTTCGCAGTATCCATCTTTCTTGTCTAAATTGAATAACAAAAACAATTGAAAGTCGATATTCAAATGATTCACATTTTTTAAAAAAAGAACATCATAGAAACAATTTGAAAAAAGTTTCATTCGAAAACCTCAAACCATGAAGATTGTATGTCAATTCAAAGAACCTATTGCAATAAAACGGCAATTTCATACTTTAACCCCTATTATATTTATAGTAAAAGATTCTGTAAAAATAATTCATAGTAAAAGTCCGTATTCAAATTAACAACAATAAACTTTATCCCAAATGCGTTGTTTATACTAGCCCGTCAGCTCTTACCCAAGCTCTGTCCAGTCCACCCGGACATGCCGAAGTTGGCCTTGGTCGGTTCCAGGCTGAAATTCCTAAGCAGTTGCGCCTCGACGCGCTGAAAGTCCTCATGGCCCATCGGCTTGCACTGCAGGTTGCCTCCTGACGGCCGGAGAGGGATGTTGCTGGAAGAAACAAGGACATTTAAGCATTAATAATGTAACTCATGTTTAGAGTCAAGTTACTTCTTGTATATCAACGGTGCCCAAACGATGCTAGACGACGGGTGTTGCCAGATTTTTTTTTACTAAGAAATTATTCTAGAACAAGTCACGTGGTGTCGGCGTGTCGTCAGCCGTCTTCTTTTGGAAGTCAATTTCAAATACAATGTCAGACCTGGGTTCGGGCAGTGTTGCTGTATTACATACAGGCTCAAGCTTTCTTTCCAGTGAATTAAGCAGATTAAGCTGAGAGGACGGCATAAGTACTGGGTAAGCATACTCCATCTAAAAATATGTCCCAGGCACTACGACGTCTGAGCGACATTCTATAAAGCATCTAAAATAAATATAAAATGCCTATTATTATTATTTGGCCTCTTGATGGCACAGTATAAATAAGGGAGATTGAGATAAATTGAGTGTTTCACTCACCTTGTATCCTCCAAATGAGGTTGATTGAGTCCATCTACGAGTTCAACTATTGTGTGCAATTGTCTCGGAGTCAAAAACAGGATGAGAGATCCTAGCGTCAATTGCAGATCGACTTTGGGCCCTATCGCCTCCTCGGAATGCTTAATTTTGAGTGCCAACTCTTGTCTGCCTGTTAATTTTGCGAAAAGTATGGGTTCAGGTTGGTTGGCTCTTTCTTCGGGCGTTACTTCTCTCTTGAAAACGTTCTCGGTTAGAACTTGTTCGACGAATTCGTTCTTGAAAGGTTCCGGTTCGGCGTTGGTTGTGACGCTCCTGGTTTCATAGAACACGTCGGAGAGAGTACTCTGGAAGTTGATTTCTGACGCGTCAACTTGGCTGCCTTCCGATTTCTCGGGCTGCGAGGACGCTGACTTTTCCATGACGAGACTTCGCGCCATCGTGCGCAGCTTGGAGGGGAACTCGTCCGTGTACAAAGTGACGCCTTCAAACATGAGCCGTTTGTTGATGTAGGTGGAGATGATGTATGTTTTTGGCTTCTCGGGGTCGGTGACATTTGGCGGCGGCTCTGAACCGGCCTCGTCGTAGTAGTCGATGCTGGTAAAAAATACAAAGTTTTCAATGCGCAATCGCAATAAAAGCACACAGGGTTCGTGACATTTTATTTATTTATTCATATTTTGGTCAGAAGTCTTAGTTTTATAAGTAGGTGCAAATGACAGACATATGTTTATGACTGAGAGTGCCAAGGATGATATGGGTACTTATTTAGAAATTAGGCGTTTATGATAACTGGTTGATTCAGCAAAAAAAAAAAAATGGTGAAAGTACACTGCGACCCTTGTGGATTGCATTTGTATTATTACGACAACAAGCAGGCAATTATCATCGATATCACTCTCTCTGTTTTCCCTCTCTAAGAAGGAACCTGTGCTGAGCAGTGTCATGTTACATTAAGCAGATATTTTTTTATGCATTAAGATTTGAAGTAGGCACAGTACTTTAATTGCCCAAGGTTGCATGCAGCAGAATCGTGTGTGCATACTAATGAGTTCCTTGTCTATTGTAATGGATGTAACAAAATATCAAAAAATATTATAAATTAAATTTGTTGTACTCACTGTTTAATGTGTATTTCCAAAGCTATACCTCTGTCGCTGTTCTTTGGCACGTGTTCTATTCTTATTTTTGTATTCACGAACCTTATTTTAACTCTGCTTAGGACTGAAATCGAAAAAAAAATTAACTTGTGACACATATAAAAAATTACGTACGGGGTGTAAAAAAATACGTTTAATTTCCCCATTATACTTTTTATTCTATTCTATACTCACTCTTAGTAGGATATTAGTGTGAAGACAAAAATAATAACATCCACACAACACAATCACCTGTTCTGGTTCTAAGCTAATATACCCGGTGATATGGTAAATAGTTAAGGACATGGAAAATCAGCGCTGAGGGATCACTTCCTCAGCACAACGCTGAGTCAGCTGCCTTTTGTGGCAACTGGTCCCGTTTTATTTATTTGTTTTGTCTGTTGTGTTTAGTTTTCGTTTCTGTGGTTGTGTATATTATTGTGTATATTCGTATGTTACTATCTGTTTATCTAGTTTCTGTGATGTGTCTTGTTGGTATAATAAATGTCTTTCTTTCTTTCTTTCTTACATTACAAAGTTAGAAAAACATCCCGGCTGAGAGGCTGCGGAAACTTGGTATGGGCGATGATACGTGTGCATGCAACCATAAAGTACTCTACTCGAATTATTCTATTCTTGTCTGTAGTTGTATGTTACAATGTTGATCCATCTCTTTATTCCACCGTAACTTCTAAATGCTCTAACTGTTTCAGAATCCTTAAGATGGAATTCTTAACCTAACGTACCTACACTTCAGGATCAAGTTTTTGTTTTTATAATTAACTTATGTTATGTCTGTTACAAACTCACTCGAGTCGATGGCGTGCGCGAAAATCTCGATGCCCTCGACGGGGTTCGCGTCAGTCGGCCCGTCCTCCTGCCGCAGACACTCGGCCGCCAGTTGCATGGACGACGACATCGATGACCACATCGACTCCAGCATCGACGACGCTGCGTAAATTTATTTTCTAGTGTAAACAGTTACAATGTGGGGGCGAGAGAGATGTCAAAAGTAAAAGCTGCCTTAAGTGAGCAGTGTTAAGCAGCATGAAATAGTTAAGGCTCCATAGTTAACAAGGAACCCTAATAGTTTCGCCACGTCTATCTGTTTGTCTGTCCGCCCGCGGCTTAGCACAAACTACAAGTACTAAAAAACTGAAATTTTATATACAACGACATATTCATCACGCCAACAAAACGGTAAAACAAAATCTTAAAAAAAAAGTTTTTATTGTAAAAAAAAACTCCCCTACACCTAAATAAGGTATGCGTTTTTTTCTCATCTACACCATAGTGTATTGTTGGAATGGTCGTTTAAAAATATTAAGCTTTAAAGCGCATTGTTATCGTAGCGGCCTCCCTCCCGGCTGATGTTTGATAGTAGAAACGTGAAAAAATTCAGGGCAGTGGCACAGATAATGAACTTAAAACGAAAACTATCACGGCTAAGTAGGCTTTACAAGTTAACGAGTGATAGGCGACCAACTTACAAAAGGAAAACTTTGTGCAAATTCCACTGAAAATTAGTCAGATTAAGTTGTTAGTTCTGTAAAGCAAGTAAAAAAAAACCCTCTTACGGAATTGCCCGTGCAGCATTTATCACGCAAGAAAAAAAAAACCAAGTACGTGTCGGGCGCGTGGCGTGATAAATGCTGCACGGGCAAGAGGTGATGAAGTAAGCAGTAGCTCTAAGAATACAAAAGTCTCACCTGGCTCTGCCCGTACTTTGGGCTGGACGGTAAGACAGAGGCCGTTAACCTCCACCACAGAGTCATCCTTCAGCAGAGTGGACCACGGTATGGTCACCGTGATCTCTCGCATGTAACCATCCACTATCTCCAGTGGCCAGTTCTGTGAGTCGCCGAGTTTATTGAGTGCCTAAAAAGGGTTTAACAAAGAAAATACTCTTAAATACTTACTCATGAGCATCCACTATATCGGCTCAGTAGTGAAAACATTATGAGTGTTTATCTACTTTACAACCCTCTCATTTGCATATTCTGACAATTGTAATAATTGTAAAATAATGAGTATACCATCATCAACCATTTGACGCCCACTGCAGGACATAGGCCTCCCTCATGGTTTTCATAACTATGAGGGGTTTTGCCATAATCGCCACGCTTGGCAGGCGGGTTGGCGATCGCAGTATGTGGTTGGAGTTTCAGGAAGGCGCTGCTGCCCATCTCCTGGTAATTTATTTCCTTAGTCGCCTTCTACGACATCCACGGGAGGAAATGGAGTGACGCTATTCTTAATCCGGTGCCACACGGATATAGTCCGCACAAATCTTTTTGGCGGTAACGTGAACATAGTCACAGATCGTTTGCACATCGCTTACTGTCTTTACAGTTTATAAGCAGCCTATACACGTCCCACTGTAGGGCACAGGCCTTCTCTCAGGGAGATAGTATGGGCTTAATCACCACGCGTGCCTGCCGTGGATTGGCGATTTCAAGCGCTGAGGTATGCGAATACTTCAGCCAGATGTTGCTGCCTGTACGTAATACAGAGAAGTTTGTAAAGAGGTTCAAAATTTCGCCGATGCCTGCACTTAGCCATTAGCTCAGTTGGGAGAGCGCTGGCACGGTTAGCCAGAGGTCGCGGGTTGAAGTCCCGGCATGGGTGGAATTTTTAGCCTATAAAATAGGTTTTTAAAATTGTCCGCAGCACGGATTAGTGCAACAAAAAGAATATTATTATTATTGTGTTTTTAAATAAGAAGGCCGAGTACAGGCATGCCTAGGGGGCTTCCTACATCCAGCAGTAGACAAATATGGGCGGATGGATTCATGAGTTCCCTATATTATACAGGGTTACAGGTTAAGTCGACCTATTCCCGTTAAGGGCGTGTAGTTGACATCGTTTCTGACTGATTTGACTATGAAACACCCTATCCTAAATATAACCGTTTTCCAGATATTTCGATTAAATTGTTTTTTATAAAAAAAAATCCCGATTTTCGGCTGTCAGCTTAGATATTTTGAAATTATTAATACTATTATTTGATTTCTAACTGTCAAATAAGATGCTTTACGACCCTAATAATCAATATTGTACGTTAAATAAATAAATAACTCGTCGTAGACGATTAAAACTGAAAAAAATTATAAACATTTAGAAAGTTTATTTTTCTTTACAGGATATCTAAAAAAAATATTATGGGGCCTGTTTTGCAGATGTGCCTTAAAATATCTACGTTTCATCAGCTGTCCAACAAGGTATAACAATCTAGGGTTTTAATAAAAAAATCATAGAAAAAACTTAGTTGCGAGCCCCCAGGTAGCATTTCTAACAATCCCTCGCCAATTGTCCTTTAAGGTTAATGCGGTGCGTGCGAGCGAGACACCTTACGATTTATGCAGGTGTGAGTGAGAAAAATTATGTGCGGAAGCCGGTTCGGGAATACAACACGTTGTAACTTGTTATTGTTGGTCTACTTATGTGATTCGTCCGTGGTAGATGCGATATTTTGTTCTCTGTTTCCTACTCGACTTGGCTGTGTTTTTACACTGTTTCTTCTGATTCGTAACTGTCTGTCTATCACCACAATGTCTTACCACAATGGGCATTGTCCTAAATATTGTCAATAGTAACAGAGGATCCTTAACTTTTAACAGACTTCAAAAAAAGGAGGTGGTTCTCAATTCGTGGGGATAATTTTTTTTTCTTATTTTTTCACTCGTTTTACTCGAAGACGAGTGGACCTATTTTATAAAAATTTGTTTGAAAGGGTAGGTGGTCCCATAGTCACCAAGTCAGGATCTGATGGGATCCTGGAGAAATCTCCAAATTTTAAAGGCACACTTGAAGCGATTCGGGTATTTTGATGGTGGCTCGTGCATTTGCTTTCGGAAAACACAATTTGGCGGAGTCGTAGTCATCATCATCATCAGCCATTTGACACCCACTGCAGGACATAGGCCTCCTTCGTGGTTTTCATAACCATAACCGGAGTCGTAGTGATGTTCACAAAAACTATAAAAACCGACTTCAAAACACTACAGCACTAAAAACAGTGAAATAATAATTTTCTGTTATGGTGTCCTGGAGTCGGTTTTTATTTTCTTATTTAAAAAAATATATTTGTAAAAAATACAATATAATGCTACCATTTTTTATATTCGCGGAAGATCAGACAAGGTATAAACGGTGAGAACTAAAAAAAGGATAAAAGTAGGTGATACAATGTTCACAGGCTCATCTAGTTTTATTATAAATTAATTAATAATATTCACTGATTTCTTATATTTTTTTGAATAAGTGTGTGACTAATTCGACCTTCTAATGTTCGTTTCACACGTGAATGAAGGTAGGTTCAATATTTTTTAATTAAAAAAGGCCAAGATATTTACATCTCGGTATTCCATAAAAAAAATAATTATTATATCTTTTACGTTTGCATGGATGGAGGAGTCTTTAGTTTTGTTTATTTGAATCTGACAGTTCGTAAGATCTCAGTTAATGATGTACTTCCGGTTTCGTAGACACTGGTTTCTTTTTGTTCGCATTAAAAAATTATTTACAAAACTATTATAAAGCCCATCTGGACATACGGCATACGGCTATGGGGTAGTGCTTGCGACTTGAATACAAACATATTGCAAAGACAGCAAAACAAGATTCTGCAGAACATTGCCAATGTGCCATGGTACATGACAAACCATGAAATACACCAGGAACTGGAAATACAGTGAAGGAGGAAATCAAAGAGGTGACCGCAAAATAATTAGCCTAATAAACTGGCTCAACAAAAGACCTTAAAGTTATGTAAAGAGACTAAAGCAACATCACATACTAGAGCTGCAGGAACGCCCCTAGCCCTAGGCTACCTAGGAGTAGATACCCCCACTGGAGGGCACACTCTACAGTGATTACTCAAGGAACACATCTGCTTATAGTTATAGACTGATCGCAAATAACAGAGAATGATACAAAAAAAATTAAAGCAGCCCAAATCGAAATATTCCACCCAGGCTCTCAAAGATACAAATTTTCTTAAAGAAAAATATGAAAACTGAACTTAATTTTTAGGGTTCCCTACGACAAAAGAAAAAATGGAATATAGGATCACTTTGATGTCCATTCATCCGTCTGTCTGTCTATCTGTCAAGACCCTTTATCTCAGGAATGCGTAGATATCGACTTGAAATGAAAACCATATACTCAGGTCTACAGTCGCTTGAAGCAGTGAAAAAATCAAATTTCTAATGTAACGTAAAAACAAGATACAGCCGTTTATGCAGCAAAAAACGTATATTATGAAGACAAAAGGAATCAAAATTTATAGGGTACTTTCTGTTGACCTGTGGTGGGTGAGTCCGACTCGCACATCGTCTTGTTTTTAGTTAGACATCTGTATTTTTAATTATCATTGGCTTCATCCCGCTCACGCGTACGCTAGCCACTCCCAAATATGTTTTTACTTGCCCACTGCACCTCAGAAATTAGAAATCAATAATTTATTTCAACGTAAAGAATTTACATTCTGTTTGCTGAATGTCAATGTACTATGTTACTATGTTAGCCGCTGCCTTCGGGCCGTATTTGTAGTGGAGAAAAAGGCAGCGGGAAAAAAGATTCCACTCTGACCATCTTTTCTCAAATCATCTTAAACTTATACATCAAAGCCGTGATAGCCACCAATAACTTTAAAAGCCAAAATAACACTTCTTACAAAAGTAGGACAAACATTAATGCTGCGGCCAGATACACGAACAGCACCCGTTCACGAGCATAACGCAGGGGTCAGCCATCACCAGTCTCAACCATTTTAGAGGGAGATAGGTGACCCGGCCACCACGCCACCATTCGAATGACCTTTAGCAAACCTGCAGATTGAGTTCTTGTCAGCTATAAAATGTGTGCTATAGTTATTAATGTGCAATCACGTCGTCAGTACACGTTTTTCAAACTAAATAAATTATAATATTAATAATTAAATAACAATGAACTCGCAGTGGAATTGGCTTACTACCAAGGGCTTATATCGTTCATATACTTGTCTATTCTATAATAGGTTTTTTTACGTAGCGATTTTTTAACGAATGTTTTAAATTTATTTTCAGACAAGGATAGAACATGTTCTGGAATTCTGTTGTAAAAACGAACGCAATAGCCTACGAACGATGTATTTACCTTGGCTAAACGAAATTTAGAATAAGCAAGCTTATTTCTATTTCTAGTGTTTACGTTATGGACGTCCCTATTTAATTTGAACATTGTTATATTTTTACGGACATACATTATATTATCGAATATATATTGGCAAGCTAGTGTAAGAATTCCTATTTCTTTGAAACGCTCCCTTAGCGATTCCCTACTGCTTAAGCTGTAAATTGCTCTTACTGCTCTTTTTTGCAAAATAAATATTGTTTCTATATCTGCTGCCCGTCCCCATAATAACAGCCCATATGACATGATACTGTGAAAATAACTAAAATAGACCAGCCTCGCAGTCGATATGTCTGTAAGTTGCCTAATTTTTCTAACTGCAAATGCAGCTGAACTCAACCTACCCGATAGTTTTTCAATATGCGGACCCCATTGCAGTTTTCATTCATGCCTAAAAATAGTGTGGACTCTACCAGCTCTAATTTCTCACCAGATAATTTTAGACACGTGTCAACATTTTTAACATTGGGCAAGGAGAACTTGACGCATTTTGTCTTTTTCGCATTTAACATCAAATTGTTCACCGTGAATCAGTTTAGAACTGTAGATAGAGCATTGTTTACATCGTCAACATTACCTAAACCTCTCTTTAATTTAAAAATTAAAGAAGTATCATCAGCAAACAATACCATCTGCGATAGTTTTTCTACTAGGTAGGGCAAATCATTTACGTAAACCAAAAAAAGGAACGGTCCTAGTATAGAACTTGAGGAACTCCTACTTTTACATAAGATCCTGAGGATTTAACTCTATTAATATCTACTTTTAGGGTTCTGTCTGTTAAGTAAGATCGAAGAAGAGCTAGCGATTTATTACTTAAACCATATCGGTGTAATTTTATGAGGAGCGTTTCGTGGTCGACGCAATCAAACGCCTTGGACAGGTCACAGAACACCCCGATGGCATCCTGCGCCTCCTCCCACGCATCAAAGATGTGCTTTATTAATGCTATGCCTGCGTCCGTCGTTGAGCGGCCCTTCGTAAATCCAAACTGTTTCTTATGAAATAGAAAATGCACTAAATGAATTTGTACTAAAATGAGTCTGCAATTGATGCAAAATTACTTTCTCAAAAACTTTACTTAGGACCGGCAGTATTGCTATTGGTCTGAAATTATTGGGATCTTCTCTATCGCCAGATTTAAACAAGGGTACTATTTTACTTAACTTTAATAGATTAGGAAAGGTTCCCTGGTCAATGCATTTATTAAAAATTGTAGCAAGGTAAGGTGCTAGAATATGGATAACCGTGGATATAAGTTTAACCGATAATCCCCACAAATCTTCGGTTTTTTTAAAGTTTAACTCTTTAAATATTTTGACAATAGCAAAGGGACTTATATGGGTGAATTGGAAGTCAGCTTTGCATGTATTTATACTTTCCAGAAGTAAAGTTTCGGCTGATTGAGGGGAAGAATTTAAGCTAGCCGTTATTTTGAGGGGTATGTTTTTAAAGAAATTTTCAAATATTTCTGCTATGTCTTCCTTTGAATTGACTAAATTCCCTTCTACCTTTAAAGCAAATATCTGGTCCCTAGGTCTCGTTTTGCCTGTCTCTTTGCTAATTACTTGCCAGACTGTTTTGATTTTATTAGTTGACGCCATAATTTGTTTACTTATGCTAATGGATTTGGCTGCTAAACAAGTTTGCCTAAACGTTTTTGAATATTTTTTAACATACTCTCTGAACGCCGGATCGTGATTAAATTATTTCTCTTCATACAATTCATAAAGCCTTTTCCTACTTCTATGTAAACCTGGCGTTGCCCATTCTGAAAAACCGCGATTTAACCCTGTAATTTTTTTTACGTTAAATATCTGTTCAAATTGTTTTGATATGGTCGAAAACAGCACTTCATATAATGTATTCGGATCAGTGCTATCAAAATTTAACGAATCTGTGTGCCTAATTTTCTTTTAAATAATTCAATTTTTTTTTCTGTTATTGGCCTACAAATTACTTCATTACAAGGTTTTTCTAGTACTGACGGTAGAACTGCCCTTAACCCGCTATGATCGGACTGTAAATTATGTATGACCTTTTTTTCTATAAATTGACAATTACAAAAAACGTTATCTATGCAAGTAGCGCTAGTAGCTGTTGTCCTAGTGGGCTCAGTAAATAAATAATGTAAATTAAATGACCTGAACAGACTAGTGAGTTTAGTTTTCAGTGAACTATCAACTAACAAATCTATATTGAAGTCACCACATACTACTATGCTCTTAATGCTAGTAAATAGGCATTTTAAGGCGTCTTCCATAACTAATTCAAATTCATTATAATTCGATTGTGGCGGCCTATAAACACACATAACTATGTACCTATCCAATTCCACACACGAGATCTCAATTAAGCGTTCAACAGATAGACTGACAATGTCTTTTCTTTCTTTAATTTTTAAACTACTTTTTACAAATATCATTGAACCTCTTATTGCGTGCTGTCGGTTAAAAGTACTTACTGCTAAATAGTCTTTTAAAGTAAAAGACATTTCAGGTTGTTTCAGCCAGTGCTCTGTTAAACACGAAATATGTACATTAAAATCCTTTAAAAATAGTTCTAATTAATTGTCTTTGCCGGAAAAACCCTCTATGTTTTGTGCAACTAAATTTAGACCTAACTTAGGGTTTTCCTTTGTCTGCGATGGCCGTTTAAATCCATCGATTCTGTGTTTGAGCCCACTCCTAAATTATTACTAATACTAGTAACACGGTTGTCGTTTTCGTTGGTTTCCATGGCATATACCACCTGCCGCATTGACCTACCTATATGCCTACGCACCCCAGGAAAAATAATTGATGTGCCTAAAATCAGACATACCAGTGGCCAAAGTTGTCAAAAGTTACATTAATGTTGAGTTGTCTGCCAAGATCGAATTTGCTGTTTAACGGCATGGGCCCTGGCTTGCCCCCCCTAGATCCCAGGCTGACTGTAACTGCACTAAGAAGGTAAGGTAGAGAGTAGAAGGTAACTGTGTCCATCTCAGACATAGAACTTTCGGATTTAACACTTAAATAAGTATTCAAAATTATAATTCCCATAGTCTGACTGTCCCATTTCTACAAAATAAATTAAAGAGTATAAATGAAATAAAGAAAAGACAAATGTTGGTGGAAAACCTACATTCAAAGTCGTCAATATAACCGAACTTTACTCGCCAAATTCTATATTCCCCTAAGCACCCCCATTTTACAAAATAAATTAGAATTTACTTGAAGGTAGGTAGGAAACCTAGGTCTAGTCTTTAATTTTAGTCCGTTATGACCATTCAAATTAAATTAGGTGTAAGTATGTACATTGTATTAACGCACAAAACCACATGACATAAAAATAAAGCGTGCTATCCTCGCCCTTTCTTTGTTTTGATTTTAGCACGTGTTGTTTTTGCGCACAAAAAATTGGCACGCATGGCGCTAAACACCAAGAAAAAGGGTGGGCGCACCCGTATGAAGCAATGGGAGGTTGGAGACACATAAATTGACATGCTAAATAGCCATAATAAACAAGGATTTACCTCACAATCAAGGCTGACTTCAGATACAGTGCCTGTGCCATTGTACAGATCCACACTCAGCTGATCTAAAGTCAGTTTTTCTTCGAGGAAATTTCCCAAGTAGCGTTGAAGCAGGTACCTGCAGGCTCTCTTTTTTATATTTTCCGACCATGGCATATACCACAACATCTTCAGCACTTTATGAAGACCATCACACAAGAATTTATGATTTGTTGTACTTTTGTGCGTACGAAATGACTATTGATGATTTGACGTTAACGTAAAATGAACGTAAATAAACATCGGTGTTGCCAGGTCCTGGCAAGCAAATTTTGCCAATATTTGAAAGAAATATAGCTCAAACTTGCCTAAAATTTTCCGCCGAAAAGTGATCGGACACAAGTAACTAAATCGCCTAAATTATTAATGATGTTGCCCAAAATTATTTCAACGAGTAACTTCAACTTCTTTTTCTGTGAAATATTTTAATAGTCACCCAAAATCCTATGCACTTACGCATAGCAAACAGCAAACAATAATTTTCTACTGATTATGAACTTTTGCTTCATCAAATATCTCATTATGCTACAACCAACTGTCTGATTATTAATTTATTGAAACATTAATAACGTTTTGTGGAATATTAGACGCATATTTTAATAAAAAATAGTTTCTTAAAAGTCTGTCCAACTGTAGGGAAACTTATTAGGCAAATCGGCCTCTAGCGAAAGATGTATGTTATCCACTCACCTGGTCTTCAGTCGCAGCTCCGGGGCCCCAGTGATGGATCTGAGGTGCTGCTGATCTTCATGGGCTAATTGGGCTACAACCTTCTTTAGAAACGCGACGTATTAATTATAGCGCGCTTCACGATCGGCCATAGAGAAGTGTTTTTTTTAGTATCTGCATCGAACGAACGTTTGGTTCGTGAACCCATAGATGTTTTGATAGACAAAAAAAGGAATACTAAAACTAAAACTAGTCTTTAAGAATGCAATGTACTTTATACAGTTTGTGTCCCTTACAAATAAACAAATAAATAAATACTACTAAGAACAGGAAAATAGCAATTCTTGTTTTGTACTGGCTCACAGAGGGACAAAACCTATTTCCATCGGAACTGGATTAGTAAAAGACGCTGTTCTAATGTGACGAGGAATAATTTTCGAAAAAATATGTGTCCAAACTCATTATTCAATATCGAGTTCTTAATTTACTCACACCTTTCCCAATGTTCAAACCGAGAAC
The DNA here is from genome assembly GCA_947310995.1 of Yponomeuta cagnagella. Classification (NCBI taxonomy): domain Eukaryota; kingdom Metazoa; phylum Arthropoda; class Insecta; order Lepidoptera; family Yponomeutidae; genus Yponomeuta; species Yponomeuta cagnagella. The sequence goes on along the minus strand of OX371287.1, from coordinate 5,191,002 downwards.
GTTACAAAAATATGCCAAACTACTCCTGGAACTGGCCATAAAGTTTATTTTTACTCCCATAGCCTGTAGAGTAAGTACTCACTTGAATAAAATGCTATGGCATATGAAATAAACACACTCACTCCAGAAGCCTGTGCGTGACCGCCAAGTATCTGGCCCAAACCGATTTTATAACAGGCATCGCACACCAGCTCTCCGGCTGCGTGGAATGGATGTGCGATCCCCAACTATTGCAAAGTGGATAAAATATTTTTCAAAATTCAAGAATATCACTCTCTATTTCATTCGAAGCACGGACAGAAACGTGTTTCATAAAACTAGAAGTCATGGTTTACTGTGACAATTCGTTGTACATTGCAAACTCGATATACCCACACATTTAAGAAAACGACTTTACTACGCAATCTGCCTCGAATTTACATAATTGTGGTTTTATGAAACTCGACCCTGATCGCGAATTAATTTCTCCAGATAGCTGCTGCTCTGGATGATAGCCCAAATGGCGATAAAACTTCTAATCTGGCAGCACTCACAAACAAAACGTTTCGTCTTAAGCATTTTTTTGTTCGTTTAGTTGGTATACGACGTTTTTATTGTCTATGGTTTTATTTTTCGTCATAGTTCTCAAGAAACGATTCAGAGGGCGCTCTCGCACTGATACATTTTCGTTAGTGAGTGCCTGCCTACTTACCTAATCTACCTACCTATCTCTAATTAGGGTGCCTTGCACCATAGATAAGAATGTATGAGTTGCACCACTTTGTTGAATGTGGCCAATATGATCTGTGAATGTGGCTTAAATAAAATTCTTCATACAAAAGTCGATTTAAATGGCGACTAAAGTGACAGAAAGTGGTGTAAGTCGGCCTTAGTCTGTGTTATTGTTGCAAGGTCGGCCATATAACGTAGCCTAATCCAGTGCCTGCTTGTATTCTACATATCAATATAGAATAACATTCTCCTTGGTCCTCACCCATCCGAAATAGAGGGTTCTACACTGGTTCTACACTTACATTTTGACTGCAAAGTTTATACTTTATCGTATGTTCGGAACCGTTAGGGCGCGAGTCCTACTGGCGCTTGTCTGGTTTTTTTATTTAAGTTTTAATTATTTGTTGAGAAATCCACCATAACCACCGTATAGTCTCCCATAGGTCAGACCGTCAATATTAATAGGTTCTCTTTTGCCACAAGGAACCCAAGAAAGTCTCTCTGGCCCTTTTTTAGGGTTCCGTAGCGGAAGGGTGCCAAACGGGGCCCCATTCTTCCGTACTCAGTGGCGGTGTGCGGTTGCTCAAAGTATCGATATCTGTTTTGGTTGATAAATCTCATCGTAACAAATCGTGATTGGTCACTTCCTAAATTTTCGATTCCTTGTTTCGCTTCAACAGCTTATATGGAATAATTTCCCCTCGGGGGAGTGCGAGTGTGACAGCTGCTGTTTAGTAAATAAAAAGGGTCATCGCAAGGACACCCAACGAGCAATGGAGAGAGCTATGTTAGGAGCTTCACTGCGTGATCGAATCAGGATTGAGGAGATTCGCAGAAGAACTCGAGTAACTGATATGTAAATAGCTTGAAGAATTGCTCAGCTGAAGTGGCAGTGGGCGGGACACATACCTTGGAGAACTGATAGCCGTGGGGGCGAAAAAGTTCTGACCTGGCGACCGCGGACCGGACGACGCAGCGTGGGCAGGCCCCCCACCAGATGGTCTGACGACCTGGTTACGGTGGCGGGGAGTCGCTGGACGCGGGCGGCACAGACCGGTAAGCTTGGAAGGCCATGCGGGAGGCGTATGTCCTGCAGTGGGCATCAAATGGCTAATGATGAGGATTTTGTTTATTGCACTTCACAACAGATGGGTACCTAACAATACATATTTTAATTTCATGGTAAAGGCTTTACAATCTACTGATGACAAGTACTTTTCTGCCAACGTCGGAGTTACGAAAAAGTACTACCTCTGTGAATGATAATGCAAGCTTCTTTATACATACAAATATATATAAACTCTGTCGAGCGGTTTACCCGTAACAAAAGACAAACACAATATATACTTTTTGATAGGTGTTACTCGGTACAATAACAAAAACTACAATCTAATTTTGTTAGTTTCTCCATATGAACATAAAACTTTAGCAAATGAAGAGAAAACCAACGGAAGTACGCAGCGGAGATTGGTGGGAAGGGGAAGATCCACTGGAAGGACAAGTAGGTACTTTATCCTCTAAGGTGATGGATGACAGGGTACCTATATATTATGTTAATTTAATTTAGATCACTTAACATCTTAGAGCAACCTCTGGAAGCAATATAATCTCATGTGGAAGATTCAGCTTCCAGAGATGGATTTATATGGTAAACAGTTTTTTTTTTTTTTTTTTTTTAAGTCTAGCATCTATGGCCCAGAGGTCTGTTTTCCGAAGAACACTTCTCCGGCCTCCGCGAAGGCACTCCACTTCTTTCTGTCCTCGGCCAACGTCATCCAGCCGCTGCCTGCCGGTAATTTACCTCAGATCGTTGGTCCAGCGAGAAGGGCCGCGTTTAATAAAACTAATTCATAGTTTATTATGACAATTCGATGTACATTGCGTAACCGGTGCTTCTTACTTGTTAGTCGACGACCTCGTGGCGCAGCGGTAGTGCATCTGCTTAGGGTAAGCAGTGCTCATCCTCAGTTAAATGTTAGATTATTCTGTGAAACAGGCCCCCTGCGTGTAAGTATGTACAGCATGTACGTTGGAAGTCAATTAGCCAAACGTTCTATCAATATGCTGACGCTTATCCCGCTTAACGTTTAAAACTTTTCAACTTATCGATACGGAGCAAGTTAGAGGCAACTGGTACCGAGTTTCAGTTTTCACTGACAGGGAACTAATCCGCACCGGTCGAACCGAACAGTTACGATTCCCAAGTCCCAACTCGCAAATGACAGGATGGATCGCTTCCAATTGAATATTGAAAACGAAACTTGGCTTAGCTTCAGGCTCGCCTCGCCTGAAGGTTTCAGTACCCGGCTAGCTTCCGTCAGGGACGCGCGTCCCGAAGAGCCTCGTACCGTCTGTGACGCTCCCGCGCGCAATCGCGGTGAATTTCCTCCGCAATGTTTTGTGTTTCGACTTCCATCTGATAGTGTAATTGAGTCAGTGACTAGCAAACTGCAAACTCAAGTGCCCACCCTGAACTTCGCCCATCCGTTCAACGACCTCGGAATAATGTGAGTTTGATCTTCCGTTAACTTTTCAATAACTTTTACATTCGCTCGAACTTTTGAAATAGCGACGGGAGTAGTTTTAAAACTAACCGCATCGGAAATTTTAATGCACTTGGTCGGATGCTAAGTAAGTTTTCATCTGAGTTACTCGCAGTAAAGTAAGTAGGTAAGTAGATATGTTAGACTCTCGTGCGTGAAAACCACCAATTCGTAGTCGCCGCACGATGCAATACGAATTTCGATGGAGCCCATATCAACAGCGTAACCGCTGAGGCGAAATAATTTGGATGGAAGCATGAAAATCGTCCGTCACTAAGGGAGTAATGAGAAATGATGGATAAGATGAGATAGAAGAGTCGTAACAAAAAGCAATCACTCAGTGCCACGACTGGAAAAAAGTGGGGGAAAAAATAGGCTAAGTAGTTTCTCGGGGTGTTAAATGAAAATAGCAAAGCCTCGGTAATCTGTCGAGAGAAAAAGGGCTCTACCTGCTTACAGATACACTCTGGGTCAGATACACTTTCCTTAGGAAACAAACGTCAGTTAAAATGGTTAAAATACGGAAAAAAATCATGCCAATTATAGTCTACCTTATAAACAATCGAGATTAGATGCGTTAAACGGTTAAATATTTAATTATGAATATGTGAGCAGGCATTGGAATGTATGTGCTACGCTATTTTCTGGTTTTATTCATCTCATTAATTCAGGAAATATTTCTAAATCGTTGTCTTTGAACTGTTTATAAAAATAAGTTTCCTTACATTCGGGGGGATGTGTTTCTGAAGTATACTTACAATCTCTATGCGCGGAGGCAATCCTCGCCTTTCCCGGACCCTCTTTCAGTAGTCTGTAATCCGCATTATCGGAGACACAGAAGACATGTCATCAGTAACCGGGAGATAACAATCTTAACCTGGAGTGTTATTCCGCGGGCCTTACGTGACTCGGTGGGCGCTAGGCACCGTTTCGCAGCCGACGCACGTATTTGTAATTTAGAATAGTGAGTAGGCAGTTCCTCAAGAGGAACAAGGCCCAGGCGAGCCGTTCCGCCCAGAATCTGAGGCGGGGCAAATTTAATATTTAAAGCGAAATGTTACCGGCTCTCCTTTGTCGAACATCTTTACGTGTAAAGACCGACTGGCTACTTAGGTATTATTGCCCATACTTTAGCGGCACCTATTTGACTTGAAAATTTACGGATTACACCCGGTTTCTCGTACACTCACACCCGTAAACCAAGACGTTCATCAAAGTCTCCCTCGACTCCACTCTTCCCTGAATAAGGAAAGGAATTATAAAACTTCAAAGATTTCCTCCACTCAAGTAAATTTCTTACTCTAGTCGAGGAATCAACTGTGAAAGCTTCGGAAAACGTTGTTTTGCGAAGTTTTCAAAAGTTATTGCATGCCAATCTATTGATCTGATTTATACATAATATTGAAGATGTCTATGATGACGACTATAAGATGTAATAATTTTTAATTACTTGACTTAATGTCCTACGTCCCCTGAGTGGGGCAGAGGGGCGTCCACAATAGGTACTCCGCCATCTCGGCCTGTTTTGGGCTGCGCTCTTCAACTCGGGCCAGGTTAGGTCGGCTGTCTTTCTCCTCTGCCACTGAGCGCCCCGCTAGGTTAGTTTGGAACGGCCACGTTTCCTCTTTCCTTGGGGGGTTCACTCTAAAGCTTGATTAGGTATGTGGCTGGCCTCCCTTCTAAGACTGTGGCCTCTCACATGAATTCTCATGTGACAGAATTATTATCATTATTTTAATGGTGATTTCTATTATTTTTAAAGAGCCTCTCTTTTAAAATAACATCGATCACATCGCCGTTGCCACCATAAAGAAACAAATTCTCACCCGAGTTACACCACCGACTATATTGGATGCACTCACTCGAGGTTGCACTGACTCCTAATACTACCTACCTCGAGCAAATGCCTCCACTATCTCCTCGACTCCTCCTCCGTTAAGTATTGAGTCGAGACGATTTTGAGGAACGTCTTGGAATACGAGTGTAACAATCTGTTAATCAGCTGTTAAAAGCTGTCAGTAGGCTATCGCACACACAAAAAAGACCGGCCAAGTCTGAGTTGGACTCGCGCACGAAGGGTTCTGTACCATTATCTACACAACATTAGAGAAAGATTGAATTTGAGAACAGCGCCATCTATACCTAGAAACCAACAAGAAGCGTTAAACTTGACGTTAAACGACATGACATCGGCGCTGTGAAGGTCACAAAGATGGTCGCTAGATGGCGAGCGCTGTCTTTAGACAACGTTTGTTATATGGTAGCCCTCCTTAAATATTTATTTTATTTTGTTTTTAGTATTTGTTGTTATAGCGGCAACAGAAATACATCATGTACAAAGTTCATGAGATACAGCCTGGTGACAGACATACAGACTGACACACAGTCAGATGGAAAGTGTCCTGTTTGGCACCCTTCGGGTACGGAACCCTAAAAAAAACTGACAGTTGTTAAAAGTAGTTTACAGATTTTCTTGTATACGGGAAACCGGGGTTGGTCATACTTAAGCTAATTGAAACAGGTTTTTTTTAGAAACCGGCATAGAATCGTACCTGCTGATATATTTCCGTAGCGAAATAGTTTTAACGTTACTTGCACGTTAGTTAATTCATATTTTGATTAGCTCTAACTCCGACTTTTGAAAGGCTTCCATCTTTAGAATTCAAAGGAAATGGTATGATTTTCATCTTCGTCGTAGTCTCATGATTAGAGGACGTGACTATCGGATATCTTACGTCGCCATCGCTCCAACGCTTAACTGTTTCTGGTCCTCACACCCACTTTCTTAAACCAACGTTAACAGGTTGACAGTTGTCAGTTCTATTTTTGAGTGCACTTTGGCAACTGATAGACAACTAATTAGCATACGAGACAACAGGGCCCTTATTATGAAGCAGCGGTATGTTCGCCGTAATTGTCGCTAGATTCGAGTGAATTGTCGGGCTCAAGCGCGACGTTGACGACCTTTCCGATAATGTCGCATTTTTCATAATAAGGGCCCGGCGCTTAAACATTCCTTATGGTGTCGGTATACGTTCGTGTCTATTCTCATCTATTCTCATCTATTCTCGACAGCCGCTGAAGACAAGATATCCCGTAGCATTTTCAGAGTCACTCAATCACCTCTACTAAATCGTTTTCAAGACTGAAACACTCTTTTTCGCGGGAAATGTAAAATGACTTGTTGAAGACCGACTTTTTCAAGCCATTGAGCTGACATAAAATCCTATACATTTCACTCCTGTAAGTAGATTACGCAGAGAGGGGACTCGCTGATATTTTTCAAGAACAAGGTACACTTCTTTGCTCGGGGCATGCAAATATCGCCCCACTTTATTCCGCAGAGGATTCGCCTAAGCTACGCCCTTCTATCCGTCTGTTTGTTTGATATCCATTTAACCTTTTCTTTGAATACGATTGTTTATTGAAACTTGTTTTGCATCAATTGCATTAGTACCTAATTATCCAGGCCTGGTTTGATGTTTATTATGGATAGAGAGCATTCAACATGGAACCTTACAAAGAGATTAGTAGGTATATACTGTAGCAAGCAGCTGTTAGATAAGTGGAAAAACGTTCTAGTGGAGTTTTTTATGAGTATTTCCATAGATATACTAGTAGGTCAGTACCCAGTAGGCCTGGTCAACAACCGAGTATCAAGCGGGATATCTATCGATAAAAAATAGTAAGTAATTGGCAGCTACCCACCACCAGCTACCAGCTAAATATAACATACCTACCTCGTAGCTACTCAATGCCACGCCCTTATGACCATGTAGATTCAGATACACACAGTAATAGTCTCCAAGTTGAACGTCTCGCATACTCGGCTGTCTTGGCATGCAGAGATAAGTGTTTAACGCGTGGCTTGGAACTTTACGATTCCATTACGTGGATCAGCCGAGGCTCCAGAGATTGTAGCGATATCTGCCTAGCCAGTGGAGTTCATTATGTAAACGCGCAAGTCCGAGCCTCGCCCCTTTCTCTGCTTCGAAGTTTATGTCATCATTTTGATACGGCAATTGTCTTATAAAAAAGTTCTGTTTTTAAATTTTTTTTCGAGAAATTAGGTAATTTTGAGATTTTGTACTTAAATTGATTTTTAAGCGGAAGTACGTCATTGTATGGAAGTACGTCATCAACTGAAATCCTACGAGCTGTCAGTTACTTTTTATTTTTATTTTATTTAGACCGGATTTTTGAATAGTCGGATAAAACTTAACTGGAGAAACTGATATTGTCAATGTCTTGTTGTATGATTTAGACAGTGATAGCATGCAATTTATTCTCTCATCATCATCATCAGCCATCCGACGCCCACTGCAGGACATAGGCCTCCTTCGTGGTTTTCATAACCATCAGGGGTTTTGCCATAATCGCCACGCTTGGCAGGCGGGTTTGGCGATCGCAGTATGCGGTTGGAATCTCAGGAAGACTCTACAACGTCCACGGAAGGAAATGGAGTTCTAGTTAAGTTTTATCTGATTTCTGATCCAATTTATTCTCTAGTTAAGTTCTATCTGACCATTGAAATATTGGCCCTTAATAAATAGTCTAAAGAATATTGTAAACAATAATTTCATAAAAACATGTTGATGGCGTTTTAATGGGTAAACTTACAGGTTACAACTATTTAAGTTACGGCTATTAGAATATTACGTGCAGTCTTATATCTAGGCTGTAAACCAAAAACAGTTTACACAGGATGCCAGGTAGGTACTAAGTTACAGAGTTAAGCATTGTAATAATCTTATAATTATAAACTCTTTAAAGCTCTAGTGATATCACATAGGAAATAAAGACTTTTAAAAAACATATTTAGAGGCTAAACATTCCACCCATGCCGAGATTTGATCCCGTGACCTCTGGCTAACCGTACTACGCTCTCCCAACTGCGGCAATGGGAATGGGTGGAATTATTAGCCTCTAATAGGTATTCAAAAATTGTCCTCAGCACGGGTTAGTGCAAAAAAATAATATAAATTAAGACTTACCATGACTAGATACAAGAATTCATTAAATAGCCTTTTGTATTTTGTATTCCGTGTGGCGCCGGATTAAGAATAGCGTCACTCCATTTCCTCCCGTGGATGTCGTAGAAGGTGACTAAGGAAATACATTACCAGGAGACGGGCAGCAGCGTCTTCCTGAGATTCCAACCGCATACTGCGATCGCCAACCCGCCTGCCAAGCGTGGCGATTATGGCAACACCCCTCACAGTTATGAAAACCATGAAGGAGGCCTATGGCCTGCAGTGGGCGTCGAATGGCTGATGATGATAGTTATAGTATAGATGCGGAACTCTATCTTGAAGTCTCAAGATCTGAAATTAAAAAGATGAAGCTGTAGACAAGAATATTTGTTGTGTGTGTACCAGCCACCAGCCAAGCACCATGTATCGCTGCATATTATGCTGACAATGTATAGTCAGACACTGCTACTGCCCGCCAGTCTGCTTGAGCCACTGCACCTACAGCTTTACTTATAACTATAATTTTGTGTTAAATAACTCTGTGAATAAACTACCAAGAAGATATAAACTGTTTTTATTCCTGGTGGTAGACACCGTCCAACATACAACTTTTGCTGTGCGACATGCTTTCCTCTGCTCGTACAGTGTGATTTATAGCCTGTGATTATTAAGAATATTATTATGTATGAGATTATTTAATGAGTTAATTATAATTTTGCTGTAACCCTTAATTTGATTTAAAGTAAGAAGATAATAATAATTTTTACATTTATGTAGAGATTTACTATTATCTTAAATTGTATTTTATTTCTTTAGAAACACAGAGCACATTCAGGTGGCAAAACCCCTCATGGTTATGAAAACCACGAGGAAGGCCTGTGCCCTGCAGTGGGCGTCCAGTGGCTGATAATGATTCAGGTGTGGTAGGATATTCTAGTACCTATCTAGTTATTTGCCGACTTTATAGGTTAGCACTATAACAGACTGAACTGAAAAAAGTATATTTGCGCCTCCAGCTTGAGCTTGGGCAGGCAAATCTACAGTCTTTTTTAGGTTCTGGGTCACATATTAATTTATAGTTGCTTTGTATTCACTCAATTTTCTTCAAACAACCCTTTGAAATAGTAAAGAAATCCTATTTCGTGATGATAACACGCCACTAATTGCTTGAAAATCTCCAACTAAATATCTCATGTCAATGGCATGTCAACAGTCTGTTAACATAAGGAAATGCGTTCTAGAAACACAAAATGGCGCTAGTCGGTGATTAATTAGAGATTTGACACTTGCGTTGACAGACTATTAACAGGCTGTCAGTTGAATCTTCTAGCAACCCAAAGTACTTTTAATCAGGGATTAAGTCTGTTACGTAATTTTTAAGAAAAAATGTGTACGGGGAACCAGGCTTTGGTAAAAAGTTAATAAGTAAGTTAATAGTAATAAGTTAGCTTGCCCTTTGGGTATGGGACCCCAAAAACAAAGATGAAATTAAATGTTCTACTTATGACTTTGTGATTTATGCTGACTAACAAGAGCTTCTTACGAGTTTTCTTTTTACGGTTCCGTATCCGAAGGGTGCCAAACAAGACCCCATAACTAAGACTCCACTGTCCGTCTCTCTGTCTGTCACCAGGCTTTATCTCATGAACCGTAATAGCTAGACAGTTGCAATTTTCTCAGATGATGTATTTCTGTTGCCACTAAAACAACAAATACTAAAAATAGAATAAAATTAATATTTAACTGGGGCTTCCATACAACAAACGTGATATATTTGCCGTTTTTGCTCGATATTAATAAGGGCAAATTTAGACGCTTGAAATATTCACAGAATATTTAGTCACAAATTCAATTAAAAAATAAATAATTAAATAAAAATAAGGGAGGCTCCCATATAAAAAACGTGTTTTTTTGGCCAATATTTTCTCGATCTTTGTGTCTAATGTTGGTTCGGAACCCTTCGTGCGTGAGTGCGAATGGCACTTGGTTTTGTGTATTCAAGGCAGTGTAGGATGGACTCATCCTATTTAGTTGAAGTTTTGAAACCTATGTATATTTTCTATATATTTCGATATTTAAGTAACTGATGTTGCCTATTTTATTGTTGGTTTAGCCGAAAGGCTTCTTCACTGATGTAGTAAGTTTTTTAACTTAACGAAAGCTGTGAACATATGTAATTGGTGCACATACTAGTTGTAATACTACTGTAAGAATATTGTGAATGTTACAAGTAAATAAATAGAGTAATAAATAAATAAATAGAGTATTTTTCTGCTTTCCGCAAAAGTGTTACGGAATAACATAGTAGTGCTTCAATTATGTTACTTGGTGTCTACGTTGCTCTTCAAACTGTGGACATACAGTCTAGCATTACAAGCAAATTGAGAGACCTAACGCGCGTATCGTTTTGTTTGGACAAGAATTGATTGAATTTTTCAGTTGGTAGCGTAGAAATTTTTATTTACCTACCTATTCCCTGAAAATATCTATTGCTCCTGTTCATAAAACTACGATTTCCCAGTTGAAGTTCTTTTAAATGCTTGTTAGGAGTTCGGAAAATCGATGCAAATAGAATTTATAGAATGGGGCAAGGTGCCGAATCGAAAAGCATTGGAAAGTCCGCGCTGAAAAATCTCTTCCGTCGAACTTGGGCAGAGTGCTCGGGCGGCGTCGACTTGCACGTCCGATCCGATTTCATTTTCAGCTCAAAATTGCCAGAAACTTTTAATTAGTAAGCTTTCCAATATTGCCTCTCTGTCTTTGTTTTCTGTATAAATGAACGGTTCGCATCCTGTTATTTGTGATTGTAATAGAGACAAAATGACAATGACCAAAGTATGTGGAAGATCTGTCACCGGCAAAAGTCCAAGCCTAAAATTAAAATTATAGCGACAGTTACTCACTATCGTCATGTTTTTAAGCAGCTAATTACACTCTGCGGAGGAAAGACGTATCAGACCCGCAGGTTACACGTATTATAAATATGTAAAAATGATCAGTAATAGCCCCGTAATAAGGGACTGAACTTACTTGCGGTTACTTACCCGCAACCTCGTGCGAGTGCGGGTGAATGCAATGAAAAAATCCTACCGACTTCAGAGCAATAGATAGAAAGATATATTATTTATTTCTGTAAGACACACATATAATTTGTAATACCTATTTTTATTCGTTACAACTTTTGCCATGCGTTCTGTAAGACAAAGACGAAGATAACCCTTTTTAAGATCTTTTGCCAATCTTTCTACACGTGCAGCCTGTGGGCCCGGCATACGCAGAAGATTCACAACGCCCTCCGCGTGCAGTGCAACAATGCATTCAGGATGCTGATCGGTCTTGGGAGTGCAACGCGTCAGGTATGTTTGCTGAAGCCAGGGTAGAGGATTTCCACGCTATCATTAGAAAGCGAACTGCGTCAATACTGAGTAGAGTGCGGGGGAGCACTGACAGCATCCTGAGTGTGATTAGAGACAAAGTTCACTGCCACATTTTCAGGCACTGGATCTACACGCATGTGCGCGAATCCATAAAATATTAAAATTAATTTACGCCTCTTTTATAGGGTTCCGTAGTCAACAAGGAACCCTTATAGTTTCGCCATGTCCGTCCGTCTGTCCGTCTGTCCGTCTGTCCGTCTGTCCGTCTGTCCGTCTGTCCGTCTGTCCGTCTGTCCGTCTGTCCGTCTGTCCGTCTGTCCGTCTGTCCGTCCGTCCGTCCGCCCGTCCGTCCGTCTGTCTGTCTGTCTGTCTTTCTCTCTGTCCCCGGCTTACGACAGAGACGATAAGTACTACAGAGCTCAAATTTGGCATAAATATGCATATTTATTACGCCGACAAAACGGTAGAACCAAATTTTGAAAAAATAAAATTGTTTAGTGTAGCTACACCTAAATTAGGGATACGATTTTTTTTCTCGTCTACACAATAGTGTGGGGTATCGTTGGATTGGTCGTTTAAAAATATGGGTATACGAAGACCATTTTCTGGTTTAGGGTTCTGTTAACAAAACATTAAGCTTTAAAGCGCAATTTTTTGTCAGATAGGGCGTCCTCTCCACCCTCTTCTGGCTACGGTAGAAACGTCGTTCGTGATAAGTTATCACTGATAACGAACTTAAAAGGAAAATTATCACGGCTAAGTGGGCTTTACAAGTTAACGAGTAATAGGCGACCAACTAAAAAAATAATACTTTAATGAAGTTGTTAGTTCAGTAAAGTAGATAATAACCCCTCTTCCCACGGAACCCTACGCTGCTCGTGACCTGACACGCACTTAAATATATAAAAATCTCGTGTCACCGTGTTTGTTATTGAGCTCCTCCGAAACGGCTTCGCCGATTTTTACGATTTTTTTTTGTGTATATATGGTGGGTCTGAGTAAGCTAATTAATATGGCAAAATAACGTTTGCGGGGTCAGCTAGTAATTTTATAAAATAATATAAATCCAGGAAGGCACGAGCTTCAAGATTGATGTACTGTTGACGGTACCGTACTTAGTCGTCCTAGTATGCTAATCTGAGGTCTTGTAAATTTATCGCTTCGCGGCTCCACTGTCACGCGTGACGTGGCAAGGCGACGAAACTGTTTCAGGCGTTTAGGCCCGTCGCTAATTACGAAAACACGCACACATCGGTAAAAGTTCCGCGACACGACGCGGCGCGATGAATATTAATTCTTGCGCGACCAACACCGGCAGAAGGGCTCTTTACTAGGATTTTCAGTCTAGACTTAAGACTAGATAGACGACTAAATTCTGTGGACCTAAGCTAGCTTAAGATAAATTTGAATTATTGTATATTTTCAATTAGATTTAGGTATGTAATTATGTATTGTATGGGCCTAGTTGCCTAAAATTAAATAATAAGTAAGTTTACAAGAGCTTACTTATTCTTACCAATCATTCAATAAGAAAATGGAATGGAATGATGAATGTTGATGAAGCGAAAGAGATCTTTCAGGACCGTGGTAAGTGGCAGACCCTGGTATCTGCCTAGCCCTCCGGGATATCATAAGCGTGAGTATATAGTACGAGATCTACCTATTTTGGTTTCTAACGTGATAAATAAATAACGTATACTTAACATTCAACTTGTTAATTTGTCATAACTTTACATGTATACTGACGTTTGTTTCTCAATATCTTTATTTTTATTTATCTATATGTTATGTTTTTTGTGTTAATTTTTTTTTATAAAGTAGCTGTATCCCGCGTCTTCCGTCGCTTGTAAATTAGGATGTGTATGTTACCGGGATAAAAAATTGCTTATTTTCTATTCCAGACTAGCGCGCTCCTCTGATGTTCCACTGCTGGCCTCCTGAAGGGCTGGCCCTGCCTCCCCATAACCATTCCCCATTGACTGCCACATTGGCCTAGTGGTATCACGTCTGATTACCATGCCGGAGGTCATGGGTTCAATTCCCAATGGGGGACATCGTACATGTGTACAAATGGCCTCAATCTGGGTGAATTTATATGTTTGTGATGCTCTTGCCATACTCTCATAGTGAATGATCATGATGATGATGATGATGATAATATGCGTGGTGACGACTGACTCAAAAATGGCCTAGCACGGGAGCATTTACGCTCTACTTTAAGTTGCCTAGAGGTTATAATATACGCGTCAATTACCGCAGGCACTGACTGAAAACCAGCGCTGAGAGCTCACACCCTCAGCACAATGCTGAGTCAGATGCCCTTTGTGGCAACGTTGATACACCACAGGATGCACTCTGACGCTCTGACTTTGTCTTGTATTATGTTGTATTTATGTGACTTGTTTTTCCTTTGTACTTGTTTATGTTATTTGTTACGCCTTTTTTTCTTGTGATGTTTTAATTTGTCCCAATAAAAGTCTTTCTTCTTCTTCCCTTATATCCGACATATTTACGTTGACAAAAAATTGCCATTATTTCACTGGCTTAGTGTTATTCATTATCGCACGTTTGTGTTATGACTAGAACGTACTAGTATCATTGATCCCACTGTCAAAATAGTCCTTATGAAAACTTCCGCAGTTACTGTAGTTTCCAAAACCGTGATATGGCCTTGCAAAAACACATCTCTACATTGATCTGTACTTTTACAACTATTTTGTGCAGCATTTGAGGACGATTCTAAAGGAACTCGGAGTCAAAGGCTGCTCTTGCTGGAATGTTAATTAAGTGCGAGATTTCCATATGTAACCTACTTTTGCTCGCGTTTACTCGGTTAATGCGGAGTCAGGAAAGGCAAGCCTCAAGGAATTCCTCGGGTGGCTTCTCAGTTTCCTTTCGCAGTTTTCTTAATTTATAAGTATCGCTAAAGGGATGAGACTAATTGGCTCACTAACGGTGACGGAAAACATCACATACTCAGCGCTTGTTTCCAATCCGCCGTGGGCACGCGTGGTATTTAAGCCCATACTCTCTCTGAGAGAAGGCCTGTGCCCTGCAGTGGGACTTATATAGGCTACATCAAATAAATGGGATTGGAAATAAGAACAATTCATATTATACTTAGATAGATACAGTAGAACGTCGATTATCCGAACGTCGTTCATCCGAACGACCGTTTAACCGAACTAGCTACCAACCTCACGGTCCATTTCTCCCCACTACTTGTGCCGACACAGAGGTTTAACAATAGATGAATGTCAACAATTGAGATAATCCGGGATAGTGAAATGGTAGACCTCGTGACTGATGCCTCCAGTAATTGATCAACTAGTCAGGCAGATAACGAAGAAGAAAACATTCGAAGCATTTGTTTAGCTTAGAGATATGTACTCAAAAAGTGTGTGACCTTGCTGCGCTGGGTTTTTTGTGTAAGCGGGTGAGCTTGCTTTGGCCAACGAAGATTTAAAGATTTTTCAGTCGTTGATTGTACCTACTACATTATTAAAAATAGGTTTTCTTGGTAAATAGGTAAATAAAAGTACATAGTTCGATTATCCGAATAAATCCGTTTTCAGAACACCGATGTCCCCCAATTAGTTCGGATAATCGACGTTCTAATGTAGATACAATATTCTTTATTGTATGTTCACCAGGAATTACATAGGGCAACTATTACTATTACTAGCCGTCCCGGCGAAATTTGTTCTGCCTAACAGTCAATGAATGAGCAGATTTATGATTTTAAAATTAATTCAAAATTGTCCTTGAACATATTATCGTTGAACATATTATCCATGAAGCCACCAACTATCCAATTTAATTTTGAAACTCCTTGGTGGCTTACCACCGTACAATTTACGACTGAAGGTTGGCGCGGTAGTACTTAATCATGCTTCGAAACATAAACCAACCAAAACTATGCAACGGAACGTGTTTGGTGATAAGTAAACTAATGATCAATGTGATTTACGCGGTGACACTCAAAGGAAAATTCAAAGGTGGGGAAGTTTTAATTCCGGGGGGGTTCCGATGATCCCAACCGATATGCCGTTTGAGTTTAAACGACTTCAATTTCCGATTCGTCTTGCATTCACCATGACGATCAATAATATATTTCTAATCTTGGGTTTACTGGAAAAGATTCCTTGTAATAAGGAGAGTATGAGGTTTGCCCGACGATTTCGCATTGCCAACCGAACCGTTTCAGGGGCCGACTCACTTTGCTCTTTTCATTTTCATTGTCATACTAACGCGGTGCTGTTCACGTGCATTATCTCTTTCTCTTTTTTAATGGTTTCATTCGCGATGTTTCGGATCCTAATTGCATTACGGCTTAATCGGGAAAGATTAGATCTTCCTGGTCGGTGCTTTGTTAGTAATAATATCACCACAATAAGATTTATTATAATAATCCTCGTAGAAACTCGTAACCAAAGAGTAGTACATATTACCACTCGTAAGCCTCGCATAAAACAAATACCCGACCCGTCAACTTCAATTTCAACGTTTTGTTCTTAAAATAGTTGCGATATTTTCAAAACAAACCATAGACAACATTACGTGAGCTGTCAGTTGCGTTTCGTTATACCTTTTATAAGAAATGAACGGCTAGACAGAGGTTTTCACTGATCTTTTTTAGTGATATTTTTTTTTATTGATGAATATCATATTTTATTATCCTATTCCGGACGAAGACAAATCCAGAAACATAAAAATCGTAATCCAGCCGTTCTTGAGTAATAAATGGTGTAACTATCACGACTGTTTTATATATAGATTATTACTATTACCTTACCACCTACAAGCGGTGGTAGCCCAGTGGCTAGAACTATGGACTCGGATGCGAGAGACCCAGATTCGATTCCCAGTGATGGCATGTACCTATAACTTTGTTCATTTTCTGTAAATTTGTAGTAGCAATACCACACGCTAACGGCGAAGGAAAACATCGTGAGGAAACCCGCGGATTGGTTGCTTCCGCACGTATTGACTTGTCTTTCCTGTGGGCTAGGCCGACTAACCTGTCAGGATGGTGTAGGTGCTGGGCAAACCTACTCCATCTAAAAACAACGTCCCAGGCACTGCAGCGTCCGAGTGGTCCCTTCACCCATCTAGTGTGAGTGAAGTTGCCACTAGACGCTACATAAATCATCTCATTACGCAAAGATGCAAAGACCAAAGTTTAACCACTTGACTTTTTTATTGCAAAGTCATCCATATAGAGTATTAACTGAGTAGAAGAAGAAGAAGGAAGACATTTATTATACCAATAAGATACAAATGTAGAAGTTGATGTACAGTAAACCGCTCATCAACCTTTACATACGTGCACTCTAACCAGTTACGTTAAGGGCGATTTTGCAACAAAAATGTATAGGTTGGCCCGCTGTCGACTCTATTTACTTTTTATTATATATTCACGGGATAGATTTTTACACCCAAAACATAAACTCATTGCTATGCCAGAATGTTTCGAACTTTCACTTCGGAACTTCTAATTTGTACCATTCGAGGGAAAAGGGGCCGTTCCGTCATTTTATATTATCCTCACGAGATTACGTGAAATTTTCATGAAGTTATGCGTAGCAACGACGGAGCGGAGAAAGGTCCTGCGACCAAAAGCAAAATATCCCCGCTTAATTAAAATACTTGAGAGTTGGAAAAATGCGACCCCAGAAGATTGGCCCTACACTTGGAGTTGCAGAAAATTTACCCTTATTATTAAATTTCACGCTATTTTCAGCGAACAGCCTTCAAGTTGAATAAACTACAAACATACCTTTCTGTCGCCGCTGTTCTTAATCGCCGGATTAAGAACAGCGTCACTCCATTTCCTTCCGTGGATGTCGTAGAAGACGACTACGGAAATCAATTACCTGGAGAAGGGCAGCAGCGTCTTTCCGAGATTCCAACCGTATAATACTGGGATCGCCAACCCGCCTGCCAAGCGTGGCGATTATGACAAAACCCCTCATGGTTATGAAAACCACAAAGGAGGCCTATGTCCTGCAGTGGGCGTCAAATGGCTGACGATGATGATACCTTTCTGCATATGCTGACTCCGAAGCTTCTCGATTAAAACAGGTTTATTTTTCAAGTGTTCAAATATTAACGTACCCTTCTTTTGCTTGACTGGTTAACCTCTGGGGTTTCGGAATTGAGAATTTTAGTGTATAAACATCTGACAGTATTGTTATTTTTTGTGGAATCTGAAGACAATTCACCAACTGTCCACAACTGAATTTTTCATACAGCTGTCGTTTAAAAAGTGTGAAGCAAACCAGTAGCGCTGTCCACCGCTGGGTCCTAAATGCCATCTCTCACAGTCTCTTGCCATCCGCAAGCCTTTCCAAAGCCAGTTACTTAAGTAAAAGTAACCTTTTTTACATCAAGCCAGCCATCCTGTCTCTTGATTGATAGCCGTGATGTATTTACAGGCCAACCTGTAACCGTTCGTTGCCAGATACCCTTTTTATTCTGATTCACCTGTGAAGACTTTTCCGTATACCATGAAAATAAAATAAACGTCAAGGGAGAAACGCTGACTTGGCCAAGTGAAAAGATACACAAAGAAAACCTTTTGATCCGAGAAAAGAAAAACTTACGCATGATATGGGTGGGAAATCTATTTTTTACGTTTTGTGACTTATTTCCCTCGGGGACAATGGAATTCTTCACGTTAAGGCCCCTATGCTTGTAGATATTCGTCATCGGTGTGTACTCTTCTGGTGATTACAAATACTCACGCAGGTGATTGATCTTTCTATCTATCAATGCATCAAGCCAATGAATAGAGCCCACTGCAGAGCACAGGCCTCTTGCCTGCCAGGCTGACCCTCTTGGTCTTCGGCCAATTACGTCCCTTTGACCTTTGCATGGTAATAATATTTTCATCTTCTCTATATGACATCAATGCACGGACAGACAGACGTCGCCGTAGGCCTTTTAATAGGGTTCCACGCCTGAAAACAAGGTGACTTCCCTCGACGTAAAAAGCTTTACTTCCCACACCCACACATCCAATACAAAGTACGTAATACTATAATAGAAAGTTCGTAAGATTTATTAAATTCAGTTTTCTAAATAGGCATTTTATCATTATGTAAATAACTCTGACCCACAGAGTTATTTACATAATGATAATGCAAATAAAAATGCTTAATTAACCAAAATATCTTAAATACCCGAAATGCGTGCATGCAACGACTAATGAATGTGGAGCAAGCGAAAATGATCTGTCAGGATCGTGGCAAGTAGCAGTCCCTTGTCTCTGCCTACCCCTCTGGGATACAAGCGTGAGTTTATGTATGTATGTATTCTTATCTTAGATCATGTGTTATCTTGTATTATCATGGTTAGAAAACCATGAGGAAGGCCTATGTCCTGCAGTAGGCGTCAAATGGCCGATGATGATGATTCTTATCTTAACTAGCCGGCTCATAGAAGAAAAATATATTTGTCAGGTTTTCAGAATAAAAAATCGTAATCTATCGTCAGGATCGTCGCAAGTGGCGAACTCTGGTATTTGCTTACCCCTTTGGAATTAAAGCGTGAGTTTATGTGTGGGCTCATAAAATACTTGAAAGATTTTAGGCGTGTGCACAGATGATATACTTACCATGTCTTGGACACTGGGACACTTTTAATCTCATTGCCACGCGAACGAAGATATACACAAGTAATATTAAATTGTGACGAGACACAATAAATTCACAGGTACGTTGTAAGTACCTACCTGTGAGTTTACTTCAAAATATCATAAATTCCAGCTACATTTTCAGCTCTAGTGAAAAGGAGGCTGCCTGCTCGCAGTAATCAGGGCTGAAACAATGTAGTTGCGTAACATATTCATTCGTATTGCATGAAAAAGCCTTGGGAAGCCTTTTGTCTGTCGTCTCATTGCACGTAATGACGCCCGCTACGATTCTGCGAGTCAGGCCAGGGATTAGAGATGGGCGGTCAGTAAATATCAGTAAATCTAATACCTTTACAAGAATTTATATATATAATATATATATTACACAATAACAATAATATATATGTCACAATATATATTATACATACATAATAGTATGAGTAAATACCCTTTTTTATACAGTCGGTCATCATTAGGCTCTTAAATTGGCAAAGACCAGGGTTTGCCTCCTTGAATGACCCTGACAAACCTCTTTCGCTTCGTATAAATTAGTAGCTGCATGCAGACACGCTTTTTATCAATACCTCAATACTGATATTGCCACTGTCTGAAATGAAGGTTATTTTTACAAAGAGATAGTTAGTTGCCATATAGGGCCATACTACGCCCAAACTTTTCAAATGGATACTTTTTACTGTGGATGCGAGTGCGGTTGGATGGAGAATGGCCGGGAAAATGCGCACCGCAAGATGCGCGAGCTTCAGTACATGTCGATGTGATTTTTGCGGGTATTTAACCGCAGGTTAAGCAACCGATTCGGCTATTTCTCCTTAATGATTCAGAAATAGCACCTAACTAACCTAGAAATAACCTATCCGTGTGGCGCCGGATTAAGAATAGCGTCACTCCATTTCCTCCCATGGATGTCGTTGAAGGCGACTAAGGAAATCAATTACTAGGAGACGCGCAGCAGCGTCTTCCTGAGATTCCAACCGCATACTGCGGGAGGCCTATGTCCTGCAGTGGGCGTTAAATGGCTGATGATGATGAACCTAGAAATAACTCTTAATATAGAAATAACTTTTAAACAAACATTTTGACTGTCCAGATTTGATTGATCACCGAGTAGAAACGGGTATTTATGAGCAATTATCCTTCAGCGGATATTTACTAAATCCAAATCCCATCTCTACCAGGGATACAATGTTTCGGTTCTTCTACGTCACTGAAACGCTCGGTGCTACAAGCGGCTGCAAGATGGAACGATATTTTTCATGGATTTTTTTAATGTGAAAATAATTGTTTTAATTTTTTGGGTTTTATTTTTGGTTGAATAACAGTACACTCGACAGCATCATCTCTCAGAATCTAAATTCAACTTAACCTGTCAGATTATGACTTTGAAAAGAACAATTAAAAACCATTCTTATGGTGGTCCGATCGGGCTATTTAGAAGTCTACAGATTAATATATTTGTGATGAGAGATTCAAAGTTCTAACACGTTCTGAGGGTAACACGCTTGACTTTCAAAACAGAGGTCGGGACTGGGATTCCCTCTGGAGGCCGCCGTAATTGATTTGTACAAACGGTATCTGTCTGGGTGTTTATCTATATTTGTGATGCCCTTGTCTAGTAACCACATCACAGGGTATCTTAATTGGGGATCGGCGAGTGATCGTGTTTAGTTGTTCCACTAATCCCGAGTGGAACTCCCCACCGGTGGGGAATCGTCGAGTTTTATTTACAAATCCCCTAGGGGCCATTAATTTATTACGTAAGACTATTTTTGCTAGTTGTTCATCCCCCCCTATAGTAAGAAAAAATAAGAATAGGCCGACCCTGTCCCCCTTCTGTTTAATATTTATTACGTAAGAATTTAAAGGGAAAAAATACCCACCCCCTTATGAGAAAAAATAAGACATGGTTGACCCTCCTCCCCCCACTAAATCATCTAACGTAATAAATAAATGGCTCTCTATCAGTGGATGTGTTTATTATTAACAAGCTGTGCCCGCGAGTACGTTCGCGTTGGATTAGAATATGAAGAGCCCTCACCCCTTAATCAAAGCTATGGTGTAAATTTTCCCTTGAGACGTTTTCGCGGTTGTTGCAGAAAAATTAACTATTCTATTAGCCTACCTCACCAAGCCGTCTCCCGTCGGCGCAAACTGGTGCTAGAACGTCAGAATTTGGCCATAAATGAACAGGATTACGCGATTTTAAACTTTAAAACGTGCTACTCGCGTCGACCTATCTTCTTATCGTGTCGGTGACCAAACCAGTTAGATTTCATTGGTCCAGAACTCGGTCACGCGCACTCCAGCGTCTGTGGCCTCCAGCAAGTCTTCTCGAGTGCATTTGGACTGGCACAAGGAAAACACAGAGAGGTGCCCCATAGTCTGAGGGAAGACTTGTGCCCAACTTAATTAAAATATTAATTAAAACTTAGCTTTTTATTTTACAGCACTTAGTTATCCACTTCAGCAAGAAATATCATTTTTTCGCACAATCATTCATAGTTTTGCGTCAGAGATGAAAAAGTTTCAATATTTTCGATTATTTATGTAGGTAGGTATAACAAGATTATTATTAGTGCATACACATATTAGATTTTTTTAACCTATCGCTTTTTTTTCATTAGGATTTTAAGCTTTGATCTATCATGACTTTGACTTCTGAAACTTTAAAAAAAGTTTGCCTGTAATGAGGTCGTAGAGTCGAAAACCTTTGCCTACCAAAATCTTTGTGTGATGTTACATTCGTTTATTTTGTTTCTGTGATTTGTCTTGTTGGTATATACGTCTTACTTTCTTTCTATTCTTATAAAACAACGACGTTAAAAAAAACCGGCCAAGTGCGAGTCGGACTCGCGCACGAAGGGTTCCGTACCATCCATTATCCGTACCATTATCTGTACATTTGAATATTTCAAGCGTCTACCTGTTGCCGTTATTAATATCGAGCAAAAAACGGCAAAAAATCACGTTTTTTGGTATGGGAAACGATTTCCCTTAAATATTTATTTTATTTTGTTTTTAGTATTTGTTGTTATAGCGGCATCATACATCATCTGTGAACTGTCTAACTATCACGGTTCATGAGATAGAGCCTGGTGACAGACGGAAGGACGGACGAACAGGGGAGTCTTATTAATAGGGTCCCTCACGCTTTAGGGACGGAACCCTAAAAACGAAGTTGATTCTAAATATAAAATTTTATAGTTAATTTAGTTTCTTTCTTTAAATAAATAACTCAGTACCTTTATGACGTTTAAATTTGTACAATGCTAATTTAAAAAAAAAACTACAGCTATTTCTTTTAAAAAGTAGATTATGCTTGGGCCGTACATAATCATATATGGCCGTACAATATTTGGTCATTCCATACTATCATTGAAATCGGATGTTAAACATAATAATTATTTCACCTATAATTCGGCTCTTTTAATACTTTTTAAAAAGTCGTATAAAATTAATGATCGTTGTTGAATTAGCCATTATTTTTTGTAAGATTATTAACAGACACACGTAAAAAGAAACTATATCATCTCGCCATGCAAATTAACCTGGTTACGAAGATATTTATAGTGATTTTCTCGCCCCCTGTGGATTTTAGCGTGATGTTATGTAGCCTATATGTTACACGGGAATCTAAGCAATAATCGTGGTGTTTTATTCAATTCTTTTCAGTGGTTTTTGCGTGATGCGCGCACAAAGAAACAGAGTGAGACAGAGACAACATTTTCAGATTTATTGTAGTATTATGTATAGATTAATATACAAGCAGCTTTAAACTGATGCAAGTATATCACATTTAGGAGTTCTTTAAATAAGTTTACTGAGGGAGCACTAATAGTTTATTCAACGCATTCACTACACGGTTAAGCAAGTGTTTTCTAGGATTGCTTGTCCATGGTTGCTTGGAATTTGAGGCCAAAAATTCTACGAATTCCCACGTATGGATGTTGTTGATTATTATTAATATATACCAAGATGTAAGGTATTTATGTGGGTAAGAATTTGGCAGTTATTCATTAAGTAGACGCTTAATTTATCAGTCAGTTTATTATAAGCGAGCGGCATCCTTCGCCAGCGCCATCAATAACAAGCCTTGGCCCTGCCGGAGACAAATTTCACAAACTCTGTGAACACCTCATTATTTTCAATGAAGAGAAGATATTACTGTCGCTATTTCGGAGCAGATACATGTTTATTACATTTTGTCGTTTGATTTCGAAACGGTGGTGGTACGTGTGGTGGGTAAATTAAGACGTTGTTTTTTCCTTTGTGCTTGTTATTTCCGTTGCGGTCGTTTTATTTGACAAAGGGCTACAATCCGAGTAAATAACATACAGTAAGGCACATTTTCTTCTCCTATATTTTAAATGGGCCTAAAAAGTAGGTTTTACAGTCAACAACACATCAACCTTCAGAGCTGAAACGCACTAGAGCGGTTACTTAGCATGCGATCGCATTTATAGAATGTATGAAAACCTACCCACTGAAGCTCGCGCACTTGCGGTACGCTTTTTATTTACTTAATTCAACCGCACAAACACGAGGATGCGGTTAAGTGCGTTTGGTCTCTTACATACCCACCCTCGTGCACCCTACGCTACATAACGGGGGTCTTTGCAACTAAAATTTAAGGGTTGTGCTGTCGACTGTACCTTCTTTTTTGTGGATAACTATAAAGTGTATGTGGGGACCGCAAAGCTAAGCCGGCCCTTCTCGCTGAGTGACGAACCTCTTCATTAGGCTCTGTTATATTAGGCCGGAATGCTTTGTTCTCTGGACAATATAACATTAAACATTTTTTGTTGCTAGAGAAAATGTTACTTTGTTAAAATAAAGCCTAGTTTTCGGAGCAATGTTTCTGAAGAGTTAGGTCACAAAACTAGACAGAGACTCACTGCGCGCAGTATCGCCATCTTAATATGTATCTAACCTGTCTAAGTGCAGCTGATCACTCTTTTTATTTTGGAATCTGGATCTTTGGACTCGGTAAAACTCAGGTCATGTAGAGTTCGATGAATTGTGGGTTCATCATCATCATCAGCCATTTGACGCCCACTGCAGGACATAGGCCTCCTTCCTGGTTTTCATAACCATGAAGGGTTTTGCCATAATCGCCACGCTTGGCAGGCGATAAGTTTTTATTTGAGATTTTTTATTGACTTTTTACCAATAATATGCTAACGTCAATTTTGGTTTTATCGTGTAGTCTCATAGCCGTATTGATTACTTTTCATTTGTCAAAATTCGTCAAGCAGTTTGGCGTCTGGATCATCATAGATACGCGTGAAAAAATGTAACCCTCCCTTACTTTTACCGTCGGGTATTATACGCTCACATTTTTGCGGGAAGCTTGCGAGTTGTTGGCCTTCTGTCTAGCTTGGCACTTTGTAACGTAGGATATTCGGGCCGCATTTATGTGCACGACAGAATACGTAATGATAAGTGTGTGGGTGTGGATGGAGGTGGAAGGAGCGTAGATGTTTTAAGAACCTTGAAAAACAGCGCGGTATGGCCTTAGTAAGGTTTATTCATCCTTTTTAGTAGAGCTATAAAAATATATAGGGATTTTATTTTGGCGAAGACTCTTAACTCGAACATCAAAAAGCCTCAATATTTGTTTTGTAAATTAAGCAAAAAAGGGTTTAAAATGCGAAAAGAGGATCAAACCGTTCTATGCTCTTCCCTCTTGTTCAAAATCTGTGCGTAAAGTCGATTCAAAAGCTATTTTAAGCAGTAACAAACGAAACAAAGGTTCTTGAATGAAACTTTTCTTCAACTTCGAGAATTATTTTAGTTGCATTTTTAATTAGTAATTAACTAACCGCGGTTCTCAAACAGGGGCCTAATTGTCTATCTTTTGAATCTATTGCGATCCCTTTCAATTTGACGTTTGAAAGTTTCTGACGAAATTTATACTCCATTTAATTGACACGAGTTGTCATTGAAAGCGATCGGGATAAGTTAAATGCAGTCTGAAGTACGTCAGCACCCTTTCAATTTGACGTTTTAGATTATAGATTCAAAAGATAGATAATTAGGCCCCAGGTATCAGCGAGTTTATCTAACCCAAGTGTCTGAGGTGTTTACACACCGGCGCTTGAAATCGCCTGATGATTAATCCCAAACTACGAGTATCTCTCTGCCCTTCAGTAATTGTCCACTGTAGGGATTGTTTTATACTCCTGTTGTTTACATGCGCTCTAAAATTGGTGTAGACTCCAGTTCCCGCGCAGCATAGTTTTATTGACAGTTTTATGAAGGACAGGGGCGCTCGCGGGCTGCTTGGCATCGGATATGGGCCTGGACACACTCCAAATGCGGGTTTGCGCCCCAACCGTAAACTTGCCGACGACTCCGGCTTTTGCCCTCATAAAAATGAACCGATAAGCCCACTGATGGAATTCCTAAATGCACAATATTCTGTGACTCTAAACGTCACGATTCAATAGTCAAACGACTACCAATGGTTTGAGGAAAATTTTGACATTTGTACCTCTCCTTGGAACAGTGATAGTAAAAGATTTTTTAAATGTAAATATGTTGACCGAGGACTTTTCTTTAATTTTCTACCTTCCTATACAGTAACTCACGCTTATATCCCAGAGGGATAGGCCGAGACCAGGGACCGCCTATAAAGTATTGGTCTTATTTATAAAAACAAGATTCCTCTAAAACACTAGTCAGAGGCAGTTTCAATAATCTGTGGTTAGGTCTTTCCCTTTACCACAGACTATTTAAACTGACTCTGGGGAGTGTTTTAAGGATTCGTGTTTTTATAAATAACG
Organism: Yponomeuta cagnagella; assembly: GCA_947310995.1. NCBI lineage: Eukaryota > Metazoa > Arthropoda > Insecta > Lepidoptera > Yponomeutidae > Yponomeuta > Yponomeuta cagnagella. The sequence goes on along the minus strand of OX371287.1, from coordinate 5,164,959 downwards.
CTGTATAATATGATAGTCGTACTTAATTTTCTACACAAGTAATATAAGGTATATAATATTAACATTTTATATTAGCATTCGATGTTTAAGGAGAGAAGTAGATTTAACTAATTTTCAACCAACTTCATTATTTGTCCAATAAAATAGAAACCTTTCAAGACGATGAGTTCCTTATTACCGTCAGTTGAAATGTAAACGTGCACTCAGTAGCTGGCTAGTACGTCTGGCTACCCTCCAAGTCAGTAGTCTGTTTGTTAGACTGCGGGCTACCGTACTGCCCTGAGTTACATACAAGGCAGATTTGTGTCAACTCTACGAATTTCTAAGGAATAGCACAGTAAACATTTAGTTTCAGCTAGTTAGAAAAATGAATAAAAGTGTACTTGCCGATCTAAGGTACTGAACACACCTGCCATGGAAAAACCCAAACGTAAAATATTTGCAAAAATACAGAAGGAAGGTTCCTTTAATATATTTTACATATTAAGATAAAAAAAATACATAGAAATACAATCTAGCTCTTGAGGCTCAATCTTCCATATGAGATTATAGTGCTGAATCTTCCATAATGATGACTGAAGCCGAGTACATGCAATTTATTGTCACCGATCGACTGGAGCCGAGTACATCTAATTTAGCTTCACCGACCCAAGCGTGACGGTTGAGTTTCGTTCAGTGTTTCGCGATAAAAGTGCGCCAAAAAAGGTTCCACTTAAAAAACATTCAGACAAAATATTATTACGATGGCACGGCACCTAAAGAGCAAACAATAGCATCAAGTTTCGCGGCCGAGTGGTTCGAGCTTTTAGTTCGCATTCTCGCAATAATTGGGCGCCACTGGCCTGTAAAAACCCACCCGAGAGAATGTTCGCTAAGCCCCCGCCACTAACCGAGTACAACAGAAGCGAAGGTCCAGGCGCCACGATTCTGTAAGCCTCCACTGTGGGAAACATTATTTTCATATTCAGACTGTGTTGGAAAACTTGGAGGACGCTATTTTATGTTTTTTTAACCCACCCAAGCTTTTAAATACTCGTACATTATATATTTTGATACTTCGGGAACGTAAAGATGGATAAATCGGTACAGTGGACAGTTGGTATCTTGTGGGATTATTCTCTTAACTCTTATCAAATATAAATCATAAATTTGGGAGATGTTGCAAGTCGGCCTTAGTAATTGATATGTTAGTATTGTGTAATGTAATAAGAGTAATTAAATAAACATAAACATAAACATAAACATTTACATACAGGCACATACATTGCTTCTGGCCCCACACTAGGATACCCTGTGTCGTGGGAACCAGAAACAACGACATCACAAACATGTAAACGTCCAAGACCTGGGGTTTTTTTTTGTGTCCCCAGCCGTGGTTCGAACCCGGGACCTCCCGCACGGTATGCAGATGCACTACCGCTGCGCCACGAGGTCGTCTGAATATGAAGACACGGACCTCGAGACAAACCAGTTATGGTTTTAGGAGGTCCGAATCCATTTAACCTGTACCTAAATTATGTGAACCTAAAGAAATAAAAATAAAATTATATACATGTTATAATGTAATTCAACGTCAAGAATTTACATTCTGTTTGCTGAATGTCAAGATGCAATGTTAGCCACTGCCTTCGGGTCAACCCGAAGTACCCGTTGTAGTGGAGAAAAAGGCAGCGAAAAAACTCTTTTCTCCAATCATATTAAATCTAAGAGACTCATAATAACGTCCATTCGTCCTAGTCTCAAGCTGGAACTCTTAACTATGTCGACAGCTGATTAACCTTTGCATTTTCGTTGGATTCACCCGTCACGTAACTGAGAAGAATGCACCAATGTAAAGGTTGACGTGCGGGAATTGAATCCACGACCTCTGCGTTGGTACTGAAACGCCTAACCACTGCTAAGGCAATTGTAGGTATCTTCTCTTCATGAAAGAAGATACTGATATCTCAGCGATTTAAGTCGCCAACGCGTGGTGATTAAGCTCACCTCTTTCTCTGTGAGAAACCCTGAGCCATGCCGTCGGACGTATATAAGATTATCTAAGCTTATGTTAATATCGGGACATCGGGACCCTTTTCATAGGCAGCGTTGGTCAGGACGCAGTGTTTTATGTTTAGCTTTACCTTTAGTTAAGTCCTGATTTTTTTAGATTAGTTTAAGAAAACAAGGTAACGACCGTACTTAAACAAAGCTGTTCCATAAATCACGCTACAGAAATTATTCATCACTTCCATTCACAAAGATCTTTGATGTCTTTCACTCAACCAGTCACAAGTGTCAAGTGTATGTGTTGGTGAAATCCCAAGTCAAAGATATCCTTTTGTTTAGGCGAAATCTGTGCCTCCGCCGCTCTGAGCGGAACAACAAATTGACGTTCCATTAGAGATTTGATTGTATCCCTTTGGGCGTTTTATTTTTGGTAGGATTTGCCTCTTTTATTATTATTATTACTTTGACTTTTTAATAGACTGTTAGCAGTGTTAGTTACCTCCGTACTTTTGAACAAAAACCAGCTACTTTGTGCAACAATAGAGTTACACTTGTGAGGCACCAGATGAGAAGAAAGGGTGACACTTTCAGCTGAGACACAGCATTGAAAACGAGGAAGGGTATATAAAGGCTGATCATTAATCAAAGCTTGAACTCCCCCGAAATGCTTTTGACATTGTAAGAAAGACAATCACCGTTTCGTAAAATGAAAATTTCAATCCATGCAAGAATGTTGTAGGTACTAGAAAACAAAGTAACATTTTCGACCCTACGATAAAGCGCTTTCTCTGAAATGCGTAATTCTTGAGGCACTCCAATTTAAGTTTGTGTTTTACAAAAACCTTTGTTCTATGAGTTTTTCTCAGTTTCAATATCAGGGTTAATAATTTCTTTTAAATTCGCGCTTTACTCGCTCTACAAATGTTGCAGCTCATCAGTTAATGTTCTACAAAGAAAAATACCCACTCTACTTAACACATCTATTAAGCATTATATATCAAAGAACGCCAAAACGTAGAAAAAAATTACTTCTTTTTTAAAGGGATAATTGAAATAAAAAAATCCCAAAGTTGTAAAACAAATGTTGTCGTAAATGACAAACTCTAGCCAACATTTTTCATGAATTACGCATTCAAAAAAACAACCCTGTATACAAAAATGCAGCTTGTACCATAGCGTGAACTTTCGTATACTGTATGCAACCTACCTATCTCACTTTTCTGTTTATAAATATGCAATGCATGATAAACTGCGGGTCCATTTTTCAAGCAACGCGGTCGTGCGGTGCCTCTCCCTACTTTACGTCTCCATAAAAGAGGAAATATGGAGGGACGACGTGTTTATGGTAAGAATAGAAATGATTCTAATAATGTGTGATGGGAAAATTGTTTTGGATAATTCAGTAAGTGGTCTGTTACTGTGTAAGTAGTTACCGAAGAATGTGAGCTTTATCCATATAATTTGATTATATTAGGAAGGTACCCCCCGATAGACCTTTCTTCATGGACCTAAGAAGACCAAGTAGGGGACAAGATAAGAATATTCTTTACTGTACACGCCAGAAAAAAATGATGGGATGTACAGGGTTATCTTTAAAATGTGCCTAGGTCCCTGAAATACATCAGTTTTAGTTTGTAAGTCGTTAGGTAAGAGTCTTAAGAGAGCCGAGGACGGTAATCATCAGTACACACGTGTATCATACGTTTTTCAACACACTTATGAAGAAAATAATACTAAAAAATGATTTTCTTCATAACTAGTACATACTTATAGACATTTTAATTAATAATATATGTGTCGTATAGAAACAAACTCCGCCAGATCCAGTTTTGGGGAAAAAAAAGCTTTTGTAGTCTATGGATTCAGTATCTTGAGCTCTATGGTCCAATAATATATATAATCTTTCAAACCCAGTTAAATCCTAGTTAATTCACGTACTTTTCTTGCGTTTCATTTCAAAACACGCCAGATCTTTGACAAGACAGCATCAAAAGCCGCTACATCCACCTCAACCAATCAGAGAAAAGCATTTTGACAGACAAGCGTCATGGCGTTACTAAATACAGTAATGGCCGCTCATGCTTTTGTTTGTGATTTCGTGCCGGGTTTTATCGTGAATTTTCATCAAAACAATGTCCGATTTACTAAAAAAAATAGAACCAGTTCCTCCGGAACATGCAAGGAAGCGAGGGGTCAACAAAAGTAACTGGAAAAGTGAGAAAAAACGACGTGAGCGGTGAGTGAAACTTCCATAGGATTTGCTATACAGGGTGTTACAGGATGTGTTTGATTTGTGAGAGGTGTTAATCTGGTATCATTGTTTGAATCATATAAGTCGTGCACTGAGGGACCCGTACAACCATACAATTTCAGGAAATCTGATTGTATGGACCCTCAGCGCGCCAGTCCGACCCGCACCTGGCCGTTCTCTATTATTTGTTGTTATGTCATGAAATAAGTAGATAACTATAAAATAATCGTACCTTCCAAGTTTGTTCATATAATTTATCCGTGCAGTTCCCGGTGTAAGAATAGGGCTTAAACTTAAACTCACCCCAGGGTGTCGTGACTAAGGGAAATCCAAGAGGTGGGCAGCAGCACTACGTATTCAGTGAAAAGTGAAAAGCTCAACTGGCTACTTATTATGGTTCCAAAGATAGTATTTTAAGACAGGCAGAATCAAAGTAATAGAGTCCCATTTAGCACCCTTCGTGTATGGAATGCTAAAAACGGATTCGTGTCTAAATTATGTATTGTTTATTTTCAGATATTCTGCGAAAAAACTGCCATCTTTCCCAAAATGTAAGCACAAAACGAATTCTACTTTTAAATGCCTTACACTAAAAACGCAAGATGTTGCTCGGTTTCACCAGAATTTCTACAAATTGAACAACAAAGTCAGCCAAGACAACTTTATACTAAAACATTGCCGTCTCTCCAAATGCCACAGAAAAAGGCTCAAAGATCAGTCTAGAGGACCAAAGAATTTAAGTGCAGAATACTATGTCACAATAAAAAATCCTCACAAACAGGTCAGGGTATGCAAAAGTGCTTTTATTAAAATATTACAAGTGGAGAAAGATAGAGTTACAGGCATTCTACAGAGATCTTATAAAGATGGAGGCAGTGTTGCTAAAGAGAATCGAGGTGGAAACCACAAAAAAGATCGATATGCGCAGAGACAAAGAAGTGTAATGACATTTATTGAGTCCATAGAAGCAGCCGAACCTCATTATTGCAGGGCCAAATCGTCTGTAAGACTGTACTTGCCACCTGAATTAAATATTAAAAAACTGTGGAAAATGTATGAAGAGCAAGTTGCAAGTACCCCCTATCTAAAGGTAAAACAGTCTTTTTTCAGACAAATCTTTAACCGCAAGTACAATGTTGGTTTTGGCTCTCCCTTGAAAGATACTTGCTCCAGATGTTTTGAATTAAAACGAAAAATAGAAACTACTAACGGCCAAGAGAAACAGATTCACATAACCCAAAAAAGGTTACATAGCATGAAAGCCAAAGCATTTTATGACTTGTTAAAAAAGGAAGAACGTGATACCATTTCACTGTCATTCGATTGCCAAAAAAACAGCGCGCTGCCTAAACTGCCCGACCAAGCGGCTTACTTTAGTAGGCAGTTGAATATGAGCAATTTTACAGTCGTTATTGGTACTTCTAAATCTGCTTTAGATAACGTACGAACTTATTACTGGTGTGAAAATGAGCATGCAAAATCTTCATCTGAAATCGCAAGTGCAGTATTCGATACATTGATCAGCTTGGATATCCCAAGCGATAAAACAAGAGTAAGACTGTTTGCTGACGGTTGCGGCGGTCAGAATAAGAATACAATTTTAGTGGGTATGTGCATGAAATGGTTGTATTCAAACGCACCACCACACGTAAAAAAACTTGAAATTATATTCCCCATGGTTGGACATTCCTTCTTACCGCCCGACAGGGTATTTGCGAAAATTGAAAAGGAAGTAAAGAAGATGTCAGTCATATGCGACCCACAAATGTATGTAAATTTATTTACAAAACACGCAACTATTGTGAAACATTTGGGGGTGGATGTTGAAGTGTATGACTGGAAGAACGAAGTGACAAATGTATGCAAACCTCCTGGCAGCTGGCATTTCAAATTTAATGCTTGCAAACGATTTATACTGCACAAAGGACGCCAGAATGTAAGCGTACAAGGAGAGGAAAACTACAGAAGCGAATGTACTCAGCCAAAATATGTGACTAAGAAAGGAAGAAGTTGCGCGCAATTGGAACCTGTAATAAGACGAAAGGGGAACAAAATTAATATAAAAAAAATTGCTGATGTCTCGAACCTGTTATCGAAGCACTTTGGTGAAGACTGGAGAACTATTGAGAGTTTAGCTTACTATAGGGACATTGAAGTTAATAATGACAATTCCGAAGAACGTGAAGATCTAGTATGCGTACCGCTTGAAGAAAGTGACAATTGTGTTTGATACAATATTTGCGATATTAATTAAAGTTAAGATTTATTATTTTTGGTAGTTTTACTTTCTCTTAATCTGTAATTTTAGAACACCCTGTAAGTTGACAATGACCTAGCGTAGTTGGCATCGATCTCCGCCACATCCATTTCTGTCAGAAACAAAATCCGTCAGATCCGTGTGTCATTATCAATAACCGCCAAATCCAATTTTTTCAGTTGGTTATTATTTCAGTATCTTTGTAATCTTCAATTGTTTATTATAAGGTCATTTAAATTCGTCGAGTAATATTTTTCTCCTTATTTAAAAAAATTACAATGAATGTAACTGTTACAAGCAAAAAAAAATGTATACTGAAAAATTCACCTTTCTGGATCTGGCGGATTTTAATTCTATACGACACATATAACAGTGAAAACGAGTTGTGAAAAATTTTCGCAATGGCGGGAACAATTAATTAGTTTTCCTATGCGCGCGCATCTAACAATGGCGACGGCGATCGGCCATAGACTAAAAGAATGAAGTTTCTTCTTTTTGGCTTTTCGCGGATAGCGTTTTAGCCACGTAAAAAATGAGCAATTCGAAGTTTTCTTTATTACAGAGAAAACAAAAGTTATATTTGAGTGAAAGTTTTATTTATTATTAACGTACAAGTTGAAATTGTCTATTTAAATACGAAGCTGCATGAAATGAGCAAGCAATAAGTCTTGTACATTAATTTATTTGTACTATTGAACACGATCTTTTTCGTATCGAAACTTTTTAAAGAACAAAGCAACTCAACCAATAAAATTTAAAAAAAAACCCCTATAACTCACTTGTGAATAATAGCAATGAAAAAGTCACAGTTTGATTACAGGTGTCATTATGTGCCTTCTTGCGGTTGAAATTAGAGCCATTTTATGAGCAAGTGTGTTGAAATAGTAGATTGTTAACCAAGGGCTGTATGACATCAATTGCATACGAGGTTTTTGGCGCCCGAGCGCAGCAACTCTGCTTTACATATCGATTGTGAGGTAAGTAAAAAAATAAAAAAAACAGGACTTTTGAGAAAGAACTCCAAAACACGAAAAAAATTTACTTTCGCGCCTAGCTAGTCGACTTCTTTTTGTGTTCTGAGTAGTCGACTGACTTTTTTACTCTTCACGATTTTATGGCACGCAAGCGCGTCAAATCGTGCTGGCCAGTTTGATTTTTAAATCGATTTCAATTAACATACGATGTGACTGCGAAACAAATAGTTCGATATTTAAAATAAAATCTTCATAAATTCTAATATAAATTGTCTCGATTCCGATTCGAGTAAATAATCGATACCGAGAATAAAAATAATAGGGGTTAAAGTATGAAATTGCCGTTTTATTGCAATAGGTTCTTTGAATTGACATAGAATCTTCATGGTTTGAGGTTTTCGAATGAAACTTTTTTCAAATGGTTTCTATGATGTTCTTTTTTTAAAAAATGTGAAACATTTGAATATCGACTTTCAATTGTTTTTGTTATTCAATTTAGACAAGAAAGATGGATACTGCGAAAATTCGAGTGATTTTTGAATACGAGTTCCGACGCGGAACTAACGCGGCAGAAACAGCCCGCAATATCAATGCTGCGTTTGGAGAGGGGTCTACTAATGAACGCACCGTGCGATTTTGGTTTAAACGCTTTCGTAATGGAAATTTCGACTTAAAGAACGAGCCACGAGGAAGACCGCCTACACAGGTGAATAACGATGAATTAAGAGAGATAGTGGAAGCCGACCCTAGTCAAACTACCCAGGAATTAGCGGCATGGTTTAACGTTACCTTACCCACAATATTGACTCACTTGCGTCAAATCAATAAAATAAAAAAATACGAAAAATGGGTGCCTCATAATCACTCGAATTTTCGCAGTATCCATCTTTCTTGTCTAAATTGAATAACAAAAACAATTGAAAGTCGATATTCAAATGTTTCACATTTTTTAAAAAAAGAACATCATAGAAACCATTTGAAAAAAGTTTCATTCGAAAACCTCAAACCATGAAGATTCTATGTCAATTCAAAGAACCTATTGCAATAAAACGGCAATTTCATACTTTAACCCCTAATATTAACTTTTAAAAAATATTCTTCTTGCAGTATGAGTATGACAGTTCTTTTTTCAAATTCCAAACCCTATGCAGTAATGTTAACATTACATGGTATGTTTTGAAACCTATGCTGTAATGATATCCATACACCCCGGCATTCAGGTAAGTAAGTGACTACTTACAGAGCAAGAGATATGTAATAGTACATTGTTCACCGAGAGGAGAAAGTGACCGATTACCGTCGAGGGTGTCGTTTGAAGCCCGAGCCGTAGGCGAGGGCTTTAAAACACCCGAGATCGGGAATCGCAGTTTCTCTCGAGTGATACATAGTGCTTTATACTACACCTGCTTGGAAAGATTTCGTTTTTTATTTTCCATTGCAAAAAATCGTCATAAGTTTTATTATATTTTTTAATTGATTTCTGTGGTAAAAGGTTATCAATCAGTATTTTTGCTGTTTCCTTCAACTGCGGCGGAGTTAAAAAATCTTCATCATCACTATCACTACTTATCATTTTGATAGTTTTATTTTACTTTCTACGAAAACTGAATCCTCAAACAACACACAAATTGGAAATGGCGCCAATGGCGTCTGCAATTTTCACATGTTCTTTTTTCAAATTGTTTATCCTGCCGCCGCAGGGTCGCACTGCCAGCCCGACACCATCCAACACACAGCTAGTGGCCAGTGTCATTTTGCGAACTTGGAGATAAAAACTAACTGTAAAAACTTAAAGGCTTTTGATATTTAGGTTACCGGCGCATAGTCTTACCCAAAATTAAAAAAGAAAAACCACGTAAGAAATGGATTTTCATACACTTTTCTCTCCCGCTCAGATGCGTTTTCTCCCCGCATATTTGTTCGATATGCAATGACGTACTTTCTACCGTAAATTTAATAAAGTATCAAGGTACTTTCCAAGCAGGTGTAGTATAAAGGTACTTTAATAATTATGTTGTAAAACACATAATAAAAATACAAAGAGTGAAAAAGGTACCCCCCCCCCCCACACACTTTTTTACTTTTTGTATTTTTGTTCTGAGTTGTAGAGTACCTTGAAATTAAAGATATTGACACAAAATAAATCTAAAAAATAACAAAGAATATATGTGGATAGATAGAGAACACTTTATTGCACGACCAGGTGAAAGGATTACACATAGTTTAATGTTTTTTTTTGTATATAGGACATTGTAAATATAATTTTCTACATATTATGGTTACGGTGGCGGGGAGTCGCTGGATGCGGGCGGCACAAGACCGGGACGCTTGGAAAACCATGAGGGACGCCTATGTCTTGGAGTGGGCGTCAAATGGCTGATGATGATGACATCTTATTAGCATTAAGTCCATCTTTTGTACACTGCCCTTGTGCAATAAAGAATTGATAATTATTATTATTTTGTAAATAATAATATATTTTGACATTTTACATATTATTGCAACTTAATTAATTTTTTGTATGCCTAAGAAGAGGAATTGTGCAGAAACTTATTTATATCTTACCAGCTTTAACTTTGTATCACATTTCGTGCAAACAAACAATTTAAATTTCATTACGTGTTTGACAAGTAACATATAATTATCTGTGATTTTATTTACCGGTTCAGAAGATAAAGCGCTTTATAAGTTAGACAAATAGACAAACATCGTAGACATAGAGTAATAGGAGCCCAATTGCGCCCCCCGGCTGCCATTTACTTTGCTTTGAAATGGTCTTGGTTAGAAAGCACGAGCTTAATTTTCTCTATTTACTCACAGATAATTTTGCCAGATTTGGTTCAGGTGAGACCGAAGTTATCAGGGACGGCCATATCAGAGACTACTCTTGTTTGTTTGTTAGTGAAGGTGATAAAGTTTCAACTTAGTCCCGCTCTCTGAGCAATGTTCAATGGCGTTGCAGAAGATACCAAGTTACCTGAAATACGAACCGGTATTGAACGCCCTTTGCTCCGTGTAATTAATTAGTTTATTGACGAAAATGTAATCCCTCAAGCATTTTTATTACAGCAAATAAATTAAAAAGTCATTCAAGAACCACTCCGAATTAAAAACGAAGACACTTATTGTACGTTTGTTTCTTTAAAATCGTGGAAATGAATTCTGTCTTTTTGTTAAAGCATTGTGTTCAATATTTATAAACAAGTAGAGCTGAAGGCATTTGCGTATTGATCGCCAAATATTACCTTGCGGTGTAATCCTATAGGCGCGGAGCATCTGTGTTCTCCTGATATATTTCATCTTTTTCTAAGCCGGCAAAAACTGGCTCCGTAATGCTCGCCGTCGATGAAAAATATTTTTGGTTTATTACAAAATGACTGTTTATTCAGCCGAGCTTATTTATTTCCAATGCCGTTTACTTACCACCATTGAATTTTTTTCTGATCCGACGGGTTTTTGTGATTTATTTATTGGAATTTACTGACGAGGCAATCTTTCTTTACGTTCCTCAACGTCATTGTATGCGGATTTTAATCATAACGTCGGAAAATAATTTGGCATAGTCTGTAACGATTATTGAGCGTAGGAAAAAGAACGTCTTATTTCGAGGGTATTTGTTGGATAGCCGAGTATGGACTGAAAAACGAAATGAAAATGAAAAATGTTTATTGAGCTGAACAAAACTTAACAATATATAACGTAACTGTGAACCCCAAACTAAATTAAATTGTATTTTGGGCCACAGTGATCCATTCATGGTGAACTTAAATATATCATAAAATAATTAAACGTGCATACAGCATACTATAATATGGCTCAAGTATTTTATTTAAATAATGGAATAAACCTATTTTTTTTCCTCTGTGATATAATATAATAGATAGATAGATAGAGAACACTTTATCGTACATACAAATGGAAATTACATAGATACTTCTAAACCTAAGGGTACAGATGGCGGCCTTATCACTGGACTGGATGGACTGGACTAATACATTGGAGAAGGAAGTAGATGTAGAAACAAACAAAATGATAGTTTCGGAGGTATATGATGCAGATACGATAGTTTTTACAAGTTTCATAGAATAAAATAAAATCCTTCCGTGACATGGCCGCGCACATGAATGAATGTCCTAGTTGTTGTTTCAAATAATTGGACATATAATCCAATTGTTTGAAAGAACGGTTGTTATATGCATTACGAGTCATATAGATAATTGGTCAGAACGAGCTTGTATCAAAATGAACTATTGTTACAAAGTGCAAGTGTTAGAACGATCGAGTGTCAGAATGTATAAAATCATAAAATCTTAACGACATGAATGAATGAGTGCCAAAATGTCCAATTTGTATCAATGTTATAGTGACTTACAATGTATTATTTGTAATCATGGAGTTAGTTTTATCCATGAGATGTTTGCCATTGTAAGAATCTGTTATTCAATCAATTACATGATTAGTCACTAAAATATTGTAACATTTATATATTTTATCTCTGACATAACTTGACACATTGTTAGATGTTTACATTCTGACACAAGCATGATGTAACATAAATACAATGTGAACTTTTGTCATTTTGTCATCGCAACATTTTAACCATTAAACTTTATACATTTGGACACCTAAGACATTCCGTCATGTGAAAGCCATGTCCCGGAAGGAATAAAATAGACTATTCTGTCAGTTTCACATCTACCCGCTCTTTTAAGCGCTCTACCGTATAAGGTTCAACAAAAAAATTCCTCAAGATATATTAGAGTTACCTCCAACGCGATTTAAAAAATGTGTTAAGCACATTCTATGCAAAAAGGCTTACTATAACATCAAGGATTATTTAGAAGACAAAGATGTTTGGCATTAAACAGTAGATTAATATTATTTAAAGGACGATTGTGACTAGTTTTCAACACATTCATGACTAATATTTTAAGTTGAAAACTCTGTTAATTAAGTTAAAACGTGTTTTGAAAAGAATAAATGTGGAGTTTCTTTGTTAGCATCTTCTCCACATAATCCATTAATTGTGAAACTAACAACTTTGACGTTCATTAAGTAAACATTCTGTTTTTACAATGAATAAAAATATTTGAATTGAATTGAATTGGCACCAAATTCAAAATGGACGCATGAAGTATACCAGATTAAATTTTATTAAACAGTTGTATATTAGAGGACGCGCACTTAATCGTTATTTCTATAGACGTTTACTTTATGTTTACTTAAAACATTCTGTTTTTTGAATTGAATTGAATTGAATTTCAAAACATAGTTATAATGTTTTTAGTAGGTATTTCATAAACATAGGTATAAGCTTGCTTGAATTAACATGACCTACATAAAACTACATAAATATATAGGCACTTTGATAGATTCGTCATAATTATGTACACAAAACATCTTTCCCGATTCCAAACGCTAAACAATTGCTCGCTATCACTCGCTAAACAAAAGTATAAAATTATCATTTTACTTCAATTCTCTAAGAGAAGGTCGGTGCCCTGCAATGGGACGTATACATGTAGACTGCTTCAATAAAATAATCGGTAGCGTGAAATAATAAGGTTAAGGTTCATCATCATCATCATCAACCATTTGACGCCCACTGCAGGACATAGGCCTCCTTCGTAGTTTTCATAACCATGAGGGGTTTTGCCATAATCGCCACGCTTGGCAGGCGGGTTGGCGATTGCAGTATGCGGTTGGAATCTCAGAAAGACGCTGCTGCCCGTCTCCTGGTAATTGATTTCCTTAGTCGCCTTCTACGACATCCACGGAAGGAAATAGAGTGACGCTATTCTTAATCCGGCACCACACGGGTAAGGTTCAATAGAAATGTATGGTACAAAAAGGGTTTCACTAAACATTATGGAATGAAATGAATAATTTTTTTACCAAAAACAAATTTGCACACAAATAAACAAATATATCGAGCAAATGTGGGTGGAAGGGCCGGTAAGGGACGACCCAGACGGACATACTTCGACCAAATAGGGGATGTATTAGCAAGGGGCAAGATAAAAAGTACCCGAAACCGGCGTGCGTGCATGCAACGACTAATGAATGTTGAGGAAGCGAAAGTGATCTGTCAGGATCGTAGCAAGTGGCATTCCCTGGTCTCTGCCTACCCCTCTGGGATACAAGTGTGAGTTTATGTTATGTTAAATTTGCCACGGACAGAAAAATACACAATACGTACAATACAATGAACAGCCACTCGATCCTCGCATAATATATACGTTTTCTTCAGTTTCGTTTAAAAAATAATATATTATTCAGTTTTAAACGAAAATAATAACTCAATTATATTCTATTCAGTAATATCATCATCATCATCATAGGCACAGGCTTCCCTCATGGTGTTCCAAGCTTCCCGGTCTTGTGCCGCCCGCATTCACTAACTATATAATAATAAAAATCTCGTGTCACAGTCTTTGTTATTGAACTCCTCCGAAACGGATTTTTGCGTACATTTGGTAGTTCTGAGAATAGGTCGTAGGCTAATTAATATGGCAAAACAATGTTTGCTGAGTCAGCTAGTATTATATATAAATTCAGTTTTACATGAAACTGAATTTTTGTTTCATCCCACGGCCACTGCAGGACATAGGCCTCCCTCAGGAATTTCCAAGCTTCCCAGTCTTATTCCGCGAATCCTCGCCACTGTAACCAGGTCGCCAGATCATCCGGTAGGGGGCCTTCCCACGTTGCGTCGTCAATTCGTTTTAATTTTCGTTTAAAACTGAATAATATATACTGAATAACATAGACCTAATTTAATGTGAGTTGGCAAAACAGACCATCCGGGCCCACTCAGTTGTTACACTGACTACAAGACTAGGTAGCCCTGCATTGTGTGTAAACAATGAGAATACAAGAATAAACTGGTCAATCATAAGTGACGGGGTCTTGAGAGACGGAGACGGCCGGCGCTGAGCTCTCATAATTTATCAGTATTAATGACTTGGGATCACCCTCTGTAAGACGGCAGGATTCAACGGCTCAAGTCTTTACCCTCATGACTGTCCATTTCATATCTAGTACCTACCTGCATGACCGAGCTTTGCTCGGTATTATTTTTTTGGTTAATCGAGTTTTTTGGAAATTATATTTAGATACGATGATAAAAAGGGAAAAAATAACCGAACTGGAGACATCTGGACTCGAACCGGGGTCTTGTGGTTTCGGTATAGCCCGATTTCCTACCTGAGCTATACAACCTTGTAGATGGTGGCGAAATTTACCTTCGTATTAATATTGTAGCAGTTTTTCATTGCCTGAAAACAGGGATAAACCTTTGCTAGATCGATTTATCGCCCTCGAAACCCCCTGCATACCAAATTTAATGAAAATCGTTGAAGCCCTTTCCGAGATTCAGATTATATATACTACAAACGGATTAAGTGGCGGTACGAAGTTTGCCGGGACAGCCAGTAGTTACTAAAGCTAGAAAATACATTTCCGAATTCTAAAGAATATTATGAACTTGCATCTATATAGATTGTATCTGTATATAATAGTAGTATACATACGAGTAATTATTGTATATATATACGATAATTACTCGTCAACAATAACCAATATCCTACTTCCTATTAATACTATATAAATGTTAATATTATAATATCACAAAATAACGCCAAATATTAAAATATCAAGTTGTATACTACTATTATATACAGATACAATCTATATAGATACAAGTTCATAATATTCTTTAGATAATATTCTTACAAGTTTATTATTCTTTTTCGGAAATTAATTTTTAGCTTTAGTAACTACTGGCTGTCCCGGCAAACTTCCTAACGCCAGTTAATCCGTTTGTAGTATTCTTGCACAACGCCACCTATTTTTAAAACCCAACGTTCGCTCGCACAACGCCATCTATTTTAAACTTAAAATAAATATTATCCCACGGGAAGGCATTACTAGGATCTCAAGTATGCTATCTCTCAATTCAGGTTTTTGTCTATCTGTACGCCAAGTTTCATGTAAATCCGTTCGGCCGTTATTGCGTGATTGAGTAACAAACATCCAAACATGTTCACAAACTTTCTCATTTATGATATGAGTGGGATAATAGGATTTACCAATAATACTTCGTGGTTTGAAACACATTCGCGTAGCAAGATTAGCTAGTAATTACTACACCAGCACCGGGCGGAGTCAGGCATGCTACGAAAAGCTACGCCGGCGTAGCAACTATATTCTACGCCGGCGTAGCAACTATATTCTACGCCGTAGCACCTTGACAAGCGAAGTTGGACCGACTAAGTTTTGGCCCGACTTTAGACCATAACTCAACGATGTAGTCTGTGATTGTTAACTGGCTTACACTTTGGTAATACCTATTAATTGGGTACTATTGAACGGTGGTAACTGAATATTTAATCATTGGCTTAGTGACCGACACTTGTTCTGCTTTATATTTTTACTAAGAAACATGGCACTGTTCGCAAAACATATTCAAAATCGTATTTATAAATTACTGAGTAAAATTTTGAGGGTTCGGTTTTTACTTATTCTGAGAAATTAAGCATAGAGGCTGTCACTTATGAACAATTTTGTCAAGAACGTCATCTTGTATTACCTACATACGAGCTGAGACAAAACATTTCTATTTAGTGCATACGAGTACTTTTTTGCTCAAAATATTATAACTCATGGTAAGTCGTTTATGTTAAACGAAGAAGGCAAAGTCAAATAACTGCAATGGCTCATAATAATAAGGACTAGATTGCAATGAAAATGTGAGACGTAGGGAAAGGCGGTGTTTAGTGACGCCATTGATGGAATATTACAGGTGATTGATATTCCGATCCATCACGTACGCGCCAAGGCGGCTTACCTGCGTATATCTACACAGAATACACAGATGAACCAACTGAATATTTTTAAGAAAATAAGTCTTACGTCATTTTACTTATTGAGCTTAAAGATAATAAGAGGAAGGCTCTACTTTTTTTTCGTTTTTAAAGGAATTAAAATAAGAATGCGTACGTAAATTTGGCGCCCCTTAGTTTGCCGCCCGGGGCGGGTACCTCTGGTGGTCCCCCTAGATCCGAAACTGGATTTTACGTACATACACATTCACACATTCATTCATGCATTCATACACGTTCATAAAACACCACTTTTTTAGAAAGATTGTGATTATGACTCTTGGTACTTCTGTTACATTTTGCGGATGGTTTATGGTTGCTCACGGCAAGCAGATGGCTGCTGAGTAGCTACTTACCTAGCTACACTCTGAATATTATCTACCTTCTTACTGAGGTGCGTTTACCCTGGCTTGGTAAGACCGGTAAAAGGCATAATACTATGCTGGGTGCTCTTTTAATAAAAAAATATGAAGCCTTACTTGCTCTGTTAAAAGTGATGTAAAATATATATAGAGTTTCTACATGTAAAGGGTTTTAACAAGAACTGGAGAAGAGACTTGCAGTATTTTAAATGGCATACAATGATTATTCAGAGAAATTCTATCAATAATGAACAATAATAGAAAAAGCACTGGAATAACAATCTTCATTGCAACGCAAAAACAGCGATTTGAAGTGGCATAAACCTAAAAACGATTGTGGCTTTAAAATTTTTGAAAATTGATTTTCATATTTTTATAAATCTGACACAAAGAACTGACTCTCTTCCAAAATCATGTGCTGTAAGATAAAGTGTTTTGAGCAATAAAATGTTCTCTAACTATCTAACTGTAAGTTGACAAGCTGGCTCAACGTTTCACAACATTCAATCATCATTCGATTCTGATGTCGCCTGTACGCACAGGCTTTAATTGATAGGAGCGGTCCCCCGGCCTGCCAACCTTTGTTTGATGCTGCGCCGAGTAATTGTAGGGGACTCTCGGCGGCGGTCGGGTCGCTTGGAAAAGTTCACAACAGAAGGACGCAACAAAAGGAAAAAAACTACGGTAAAAGCGAATCATAAACCGACAGCACAATAGTCAACATGAGCGAAATAAATGTGGGTAACACCTGCAGCCCCGAAAGGGTAGGCTGGTACCGTGCATAGATTTGTTTGTTACACATTATTGTACAATAAAAAACATTACCAATAGTAAAACTAAATAACAGGATTGTGATAAAGAATTTGTGCAAAGGCAAAAGAAATTTCTTCCAGCCAGCCTAGAAATTTTTCAATGTTAAAAAAGAGAGCGAGGTAAGGCAGAAACTGTGGAAACAAAACCTATTGCTACCTACAGTCCAACAAAAAATACATACATACATACATACACAAACCCACGCCTGTATCCCAGAGGATATATGAAATACTACTTACTAATATACATAAGAGTTACACGAATGTCTACACAAATATAAGAATGAAAGAAACATATACTTAATTTAAACGTAAATATTATATAGACCAAAAAATAATAAATATTTTACACAAACTACTAATATATACTTACTTATTATACATTACAAATAAAGTGCTCCTTCAAGTTGCTTCGGAACTGTGACAGAGTCGGACTGACTATACTTGATTGCCTTCGGTAAAGAGTTCCACTGGCGGGCAGCACATACAGAAAACGCGTTCATACAGTAAGTAAAATAAAAAAGGGTTTATTAGACCAAAAATATTAGACCACGTTTTATTTTATTTCTTACTATGTATTAAGGACATAGTAAGAAATAAAATTAAACTGCGATAGTCTAGTACTCGTAGCAAGTGATACACAGATTTAAAAGCAATTTCCAACTTCTAAACTAGGATTTATCTGTATATTAGGAGTTGGACCTGTTTCGACGAATGAATTACAAAATTTCATACTAACTAGACCTAAAATGAAAAAGATAAGTTAAGGTGAGGCTGCCTGCCGGCTCGCTGGACCAAAGACCAGAGCTAAATTGCCGGTGGCGGCTTGATAAGGATGGCTGAGGACAGAAAGAAGTGTCGTCCTTTAGGGAGGTCTAAGACCAGCTGTGGACGAATTTGTCTGATGGATGGAAGTGACAGTTTGATTGATGGCGTGTTAGCTCATCATGTGCAACCAGCTAGGTCTGCTTACACAAATTACGTACATTGCGCCTTCCGTTGTATTTAGTTTGCACCGGGTCGTTCCAGGGTCCCTCGCTAATGTGGATAGATTTGATGGTCACTCCGAGATAGCCCCCGTCGATAGGGTTAATTTATAGCTGTATTCTATACGAAGGGTTGTCGAGGAAATATTAAAAAAAGTTATGGCTGGGAAAGAGCGGAAGTTTATGGATTGGTTCGGCAATAACTAAGTTCAGTCATGATTTATGTTTTATGGGAAATGGGCTTTCATACATGCATTGAAAATACACTTATAAGGCTAGTTGGTTTTGCGTGGAATTTACAATGAATGAATGATTAATGCTCGTCGTAATTAATTCGATCGTATTATGATAATGAAATTAAACTGTGTGCGTTAAATGTAATCACATCCGATAGGCCATCGTGGTTTTATGAATGTTAAACTTTAATCAATGATTGTATAAACGATATTCAATGATTTGACAGTAATTTTCCCGTGATTGTTGCTACTAAACTTGCTTTTGTTCTAAAAATTAAACCACAGTTTTTTTACAGGACCAGTTTTTTGTTGTTCATAACTCATGTTTTCAAGAAGAAGTTCTATACAGATCGATCTTGAAAGTATAAAATAATTTTTCATCGTTTTTGTGAGGGAAGATTTTTTAGGATACCGACCAGACGCTGCATAAGCCATTTAATTTAGATTTAAAAGGCTTACTTTCTAAATATTAAGTGGGCCTGAACTTCGTTAAGGGTGCTTCCAGTCACTGGATCTGCGTAAAATCACTATATAAAAACCACCCTGATTCGGTGTGGCGGGTGGCCCAAATTGCTCCCGGGAATACGCGTTTTATGTAATTAACAAATGCGATACAAGCCTCCCGTATTAAATTAAGCGTGATGGACAGGCGGACAAATACACCGTCAAATCCCGTCAAAGCGTTTCACTTTACATGACACGTTTGTACCCAGAGGGATTTTAGGAAGTCAATGCCCAAAGGAGTACCCAGAAATATCCAATTATTCTTGAGCTATACTGTGCACGCTGGTAGTGCATACAACATTAGCATTATCATGCATTGTGACCCGAAAGACACAATAACTACTTCAACAGAACAGCTCCGGCATAAGAAATAAAAAATATACATTTCAACGCAAAGAATTTACAATCTGTTTGCTGAATGTCAATGTACAATGTTAGCCGCTATCTTCGGGGCGAGTTTTTAGTGAAGAAAAGGGCAGCGGGAAAAAAACTTCATTCTGACCATCTTTTCTCAAATCAACTTAAACTTAAACACAATCAGTTGGTGCCTATATGATAAGATTCCATGATTGCCATCAATAGAGCGCTTCCAGTTCTTGCACTCTGGAGTGAGACCCGTAAGAACATTAAACTCCCATCTTCTGCAGATTCCTGTCCACAATACTGGACCCTACGGGGATTCCTTCTCCATTCATTCGGTCAGGCTGTGGAATGCATTCGTATTCGTACTAGCCCGTCACTCATTATTTTCAGGAAATGGTTGAAAGAGCTTTATCTTTCAATATCCTAACCCCTTGATATTTTACATAAGTAGCTTCTTAGAATGTATTTTATTATGTGTGAATGTATACTGTTTTTATTTCGATTCATCACGTTCTACTTTGTGCTAACGTACATTCAGTCTCTATTGTTTTTTCCGGAATAAGCTCCACTTTTTTCGTAGTTAACCCTTTATTTAACTGATGCGGGGGATCGCACCCGTACTTTCTCACTGGAACCTGCTCCTTAAGGAGTGAAGTGTCCCAAAGTAGCACTTCTGCTCGTCTTTATTCAGAAAACGAGTGTCCCAAGCACCCTTGTCGCGAGGTCGGCCCACATACGAGAGTTGTGCACACAACATGCTACTTAAGCGGGTGGCTAATGGAAATTATTCAAATATGGGCCGCTCGTATTAGTGGCCGAGGCAGAGTGTATTGGCAGATTGGAAGCGCGGCGGCCTGCGGCGACGGTCCATTTGGACCGGGGCTGGCTAAATTAAAAGTATATTGGAATGAACGCGCCGTCGCCGCCGGCTATCCCAGGCTGAGCCATACGTTGCTGAATAATTCATTTACCTTTTTATCGACATCAGCGAGGCTTTAACTTGTCATTGCATCGGGTACGCATATCTACATGGTGACTTTGAATTCGTTTACCGTATTTTGAGGGAATGTTCCTTTCGTTGTGAAAAACGGTTAATGATTTATCAATAATGGTATTTAATAACATATTTGTAAATATTCGTGATTTCCGACCTTTGGATCCAAACTGTGAATCCGAATTCGAAGTAGTAGGAACTACCGTAACGAAAGTACCGTAACAAAAAAAAAATCTGATGTGTATTTTTTTTTCTAAACTAATGTTACAATATCCCCAATGTTTTTTTTCTAAACTAATGTTACAATATCAATGTTACAATATCCCCTTAAAGTACGGTGAACGAATTCAAAGTCGAGATCCTAGTTAACAGGATTAGTTTCTCTTATAGTTCATCATTAACACATTTACTGCATTAGAAGATATATAGCACATACCGTCCTGAAAGAAAACGTGTGTAATTGTAACTTGCAAAGGCTACACTAAAAAAGTAGATAAAATGTACCCAAAACCAGTGTGCGTGCATGCAACGACTAATGAATGTTGATGAAGCGAAAAAGATCTGTCAGGATCGTAGCAAGTAGGAGGCCCTGGTATCTGCATACCCCTCCGGGATACAGGCAAGCAGCCAATTGATGTGTTCCAAGTATATATCCCACTACAAGGTGCAGTCTTTCTATCGGAGAGAGAGAGGGAGTGTAGGCATAATCACCACGCGTGCCCACCACAGACTTTACACGCTAAAATATGTGAATACCTTACAGTTACACAACCCGGTTTTCTCACGATGTTTTCCTTCACATTTAGCGAATGGTATTGCTACTACGAGTTCACCGATGTACTTAACATAGAAAACTAATTATGTATTCTTTTTGTTGCACTAACCCGTGCTGAGGAGGACAATTTTAAAAACCTATTTATGCACGTAATACAGAGAAGTTTGTAGAGGCTCGAAATTTCATCGATGCTTGCACTTGCCCATTAGCTCAGTTGGGAGAGCGCTGGCACGGTGAGCCAGAGGTCGCGGGTTCAGGTCCCGGCATGGGTGGAATTTTTAGCCTCTAAATAGGTTTTTAAAATAGAAAACAAAGTCAGTGGAACATGCCGGGATTCGAACCTGTCGAAGGTTCGTATCTCGGCACGTTCCAATGACTGTTCGCTGGAATGTGAGGCCAGCATTCTACCTTTGCGCTACCAGCGCTAATTAGAATCTCATAAAATACAAATTTCCTAGAATCCTAAAACAGTTCAAAGCTTTTCTTTAATCAAAGCTCTCTTATAAGTCATTTCTGCTTTTATATATTTAGATTTTATTCGAATGTTCAGTAAGCGTTCCGTTTCTTTGTTGTCCAAGTAACAATTCGCAGAAAAAGTGATATCCTGATGGAATGTGAGCAAAAAATCTGTCTTCTCCTTCGGTACCTATTAAGAATAAAATAAAACGTTGAGACAACACCTCTGAGAAAAGAATTTACGATAGTGCCCCATGTCAGTTTGTAATTACTAAGCAAACTTTGAATACGCTTCAAAAGCGATACCTCCTAATGGACGCTTAGAGGATGAGGTTCTAATTAAGCCCATCTACATAGGATTCATGGCTAGGAAGCAGCTAGGGATAGGAAGTGATAAGTGAACGGTTGAAATGGGACACATTCATACTTCGAGGCGAAAGGGACTAACCGCACGTGATTATAATTGTAGTTTCTCTCTAATTAGAGTGAAACTGGAATGATTTAGAATTCTCAGAAGATTAAGGCCTTGCTTTAATTGTAAAGCAAGCCCTTAAATCGACGATACAATTTCGTCTTCGTGGGCTTTTGTTAGCTTATCTGGCAGAAATTTGGGTTCATTTAATAGCCCGGTACGGGAACAAAGAAGACTTGTCCTGAATCGCTTTGGGGTTCTATTTGATAGATTTACGTTTATAGTACAGTAAAGAAAAAAAAAATTCGGTCTTACGACCGGTTGCATTTTTGTGAATAATGCTGCAGTGACACAGTGTATTGCGTTGTACTTATTCAAGCGCTAGCGATCGGCGATTTCAAGCGCTGATGTATGTGAATAGCTCAAACACTCAGGTTTCCTCACGATATTTTCCTTAACAGTTAGCGAGTGGTATTACTACTATAACTTCACAAATGTACATAACTTAAAAAACAAAGTCATAGGTCAAAGTCTCTCGCTTCCGAGTCCAATGTCCTACCCTCTAGGATACCACCGCTATCTCTAGGCTATCACTGCTACTCGCCTTCGTCTGTTTTTGGAATTCAATCGGGCCGGCAAGTGGTTGTTTGGAGAGCAGCCAGCACTAGAGAGGCGGCGAGTTTTGCGAGTTTTGCGTCTCTTATCTCAGAGGCTATGCGGGCGCGACCACCGACCAACCGTACTAGTTGCCAAGCTGTTTAGGAGTGCCGAGCGAATTAGCTAAACAGTCTTAGGGATGGGCAAATGAGAAAAAACTATATCGATGCTCGTTGGACGCGTTTAAGACTTACGCGTTCTGCGAATGTCGTAGCCTCTGGTAAATTCTACACAGTATTATTATCCTTTATAGAAACTTTACCTTTTATCACACGACTGCGCTAAAAGAATGGGTTATGTTTTTTAACACATGATTTCAAGCATTATCTTTTAAACATTGCCACTGCAAAGCTCTTAAAATCATATAAAAACCGTAAACTACAAAATAAAAAATACATTGGGAAAATTTAAACAAAAATTCAAAGGTCGTAGAACAAAAGTTGTTATAATTGACAAACTGTACCTGATATATTTTAGGATTTTTGAAATAATCGATATATAAAACTATCGATATTTTTTATCAAGCTTACATTTCGTGACTCCACAAGACTATGTGTGGAAATAGTCTGCTCAGTGTGTGAGTGCAATTAGTTTGAAGAGTTCACTGAACTAACTATTTAAGCTTCGGTCTCATTGCGTAGTGCAGACCACATCACCCTCCTGCAAGCACTTTACTTATTCCTGTTGATCATCTTATCTCGTTTAAAGTTTTACTTTACAATTGGACTAAACTAATCACAAAATAATAGGCCCGTTTTGACATTTCAGAAAGACCATAGAACGTAACTTGTTACGAAACGGAAAGAAGCAATAAATAATTATTCAATTATTTATTGCTTCTTTCCACCTAGAGGGTTTTTAAAATATGTGTATTTTTGTGATGTTTTAAATAATGTGATAGATTACATTGCGACTACTCTTTTCGCGTTTAATTTATAGTAGCATGAAATTTCTTATTATTACGAAACGTCTCAGAAACAGCTACATTCTCAGTATTTTTTTTTTAAACGGAGTGTTGTACCCAATTCATTCTTGAGTCCCATCAGCTTTATTCGATTTCAGTTCGAGTGATGTTTACTGAAAAACATAATAAGCCGTATACGTAAAATTTTTAATGTTTGTCTCCTTTATCTTGTCTATGACCAAGTGGTAATGTGACACGCGCTGCACGCGCGCACTGCGTAGTCTTTCGCAAAGAGTATGTAATCACTACGTTATAAGAGTCGGCACTTGCTAACAACACGTTTTCAAAATTATGAACGTAGTTTGTACCAACCTAACAAAAAATAGTATAATACCAACATGAGAATGAAATTGCAAAACATTAGTGATGGACTGCTTATCGATATCGATAAAAAAAATTCGAGACGTCTCTCCCCTTACCTCATTTTCATGCTTTGAAAATTAAAGTAGGCGATAAATCCCAACACAGTAGGTCAACTCAATTATTTCGAGTATGACATGGTGTGAATGGATTATCGCTTACTTTCATAATGAAAAAGGCATTTTTTTAAATCAAATCATTTATTTAGCATCAGGTGTAGAAAACAATGTCACCAATGCGTCACGTCGCTATCAAAACTTTGCACTTTGGTCGAATTTCAGATCTTTGGAGTCTGCAACAAACAAAACAATAGGTAAGTAAAAAAATATATTATCTATACCGCAAAATTGAGCAAAATAAAACAACATAAATAATTTCTGTTCTTGCTGTGTGGTGTTCGACGTTTAAAATTAAGTAGTTGTGATCAATTTTAGACAGCATGTAGAAATATGTGGCAGAAATCAATCGTTCAAAATATCGATAAAAAAAAGTACCACATGGGTACCGCACTACAACTGGCGTTAATTTAAATTTGTCAAAATCGTAAATTGTTCTAAATAATTCAGTTGTTTTATCCAAGCGCATTAAATAAATATCAAAATTTGCGTACATACATTTATTATGATAAACTTGCTAATTTTACCTGTTTGGCTCCAGTGGATATCTGGTTAAGAATATGCCAGACCTACATTAATTTCTGACTCTTCTAATGCCACAAATTTCACATTTCCTCAATGCTTTTCCTCCCATATTTCTTGTTTAATCACTTTTCACGCACTACACCTATTGCTAAAGTTAAAATAAATAAAATAATGCCACACAAAAACGACAAACGAACAAAATTACCGGCCATTTGCAAAATACGTAATACCAACATTAGATTTCACATATAACCCGACTTAATTTTAAATCATGATACATCTACGTGATTCACTGCGGAGTTAATGCCTTTTGTTTTAGCAGGATTATATTTTTTGTTTCAATGTTGGCACAAAGTACGTTCATAATATTTTTTGTATGGAGTGACGAGGGCCTGGTCTTTCGTTCGCCATCTTGTGAAATTGACTAGGCGCTCGTTTATGTTTGATATCTTTTCTTGACTCGGCTTTGCTTTTGGACTACTTCTGTTTACTATCCCACTGACCTTGGCTCTTCTATTTTGGACATTGGATTTGCACTCAATTTTGGTGTTTGTTGTAGTGTTTGGTAAACGCTGTGTTTCAACATGTCGAAAAGAGCACGTACAATCAATAGCCGATCACGCGGATTGATTGTGAAGTTAACCGAGTACTTTGAACGAGAATCAGTTAATGGTGGACCATTATTACCTGTATAACACAAGTGCAAAATCGCGTCGCGCAAGTACTTGGAATCGGCAATAAAACTGTTCGAACCATTATGAAGGAAAAGTATGGGGCCTCCGGTTCTGAAGAAAATGTTTTACGTACGCCTAAAAAGAGGAAGAGCAGCAAGCCTGTAACAGGTATTGACACATTTGACGCCGATGCTATTCGAAACCATGTGTATGCTTATTATACAAGACATGAGTATCCAACTGTGAGTAAATTGCTGGTTTCATTAAAAGAGGCTGACCTGTATAGTGGTGGTCCCACGTCATTGATGACAATCATGAAGCAAATTGGATTCAGATATAAGAAAACCGACGGTCGAAGAGAAAAATTATGATGGAGAGGTACGACTTGATTTTGAAGAGAGTATCATTCTTGAGGGGAATGAACAACATTGAAAATTGGAACAATGTCATATTCATTGATGAGACTTGGCTTAATACAAACCATACCGTGCCGCAGTCATGGACGGACGATACCCAGGCATCTACCTCTAAGGTTCCAATGGGAAAAGGTGGACGCCTAATAATCTGAAACGCCGGATCAGCTGGGGGAGGTTTTGTAAACGATGCTCTACTTGCATTTGAATCTAAAAGTACCAAAGAATACCACGAAGAAATGGACGCAATTAAATACACCGAGTGGATTACCAACATGATGAGAAATCTCCCCGAACGGTGCATAATTGTTATGGACAATGCACCATATCACTCTGTACAAATAGACAAAGCACCATAAGCAAACAAAAAGGCTCATTTAGTGGCGTGGCTACAAAGGCAAGGCATTGAAGCTGACATGACTTTTTTAAAAGTTGAGCTGCTGCATTTAGTAAAACAGAATAAACCTGCGAAATTAAAATATGAAATTGACGAACTGACACTTCAGCACGGACACAAAGTTATAAAAACGCCGCCCCACCATTGTCAGTACAATGCCATGGAATTATTCTGGACTCAGATCAAAAGACACGCAGCACGTCATAACACAAAGCCACCATGCTCCACCAAGATTATGATGACATCGCTAAAAAAGGCTTGTGCCGAGGTCACTAAAGAGAACTGGGCACGAGTGGTAGATAGAACTCGAAAGATAATAAAGGAAGATTGCATAATAGATAATGACATAATTATAGATACAGGCGACGGCAGCTCAACTGACGATTTTGGCTCATCCTCAGATGAAGGTTAGCCTTTCTTGATGTTATTTTGTTTATTTTTTTTTTATAAGCGGAACTGTATTTTTTCAATTAAATACAAACCTTTCGTAGCATCACTTACCCACTATATTATAGTTCAACTTGCATTTTTTCATCAGAACTTAAGTCTTTTCCAACTAAATGTATTTTACAATTATGTCTATGTCTATTTAGACACATATATTCAAAGTCTTAATTATTAGTTTAATTATTTTTGTTTTAGCTTTCTAATTATCATGTCCTTTATTTTACAAATGTGTAAAATAAACCTAAACCTCATCTTTGTACCGTCAAAAAATAGTGGGTAGGTACTAAATTATATGACAGATTCACATCAAATGTCATCTTTGATTTTAATTTGATCGATCTTTATTGGAAAGGCCTTACTATCTCGCTAATAAAAAACCTTGGTGACAACCCTTAATCATAGAAGATCTTTTGTCAGCCGAGTTTTATGTCTAGACATTTTTCGGACATAAAACTCTGTAAACAAAGAAATTCTCCACGTCAAGGGATAGCAACTAAGATTATCCTGGCTATGGTCTCATATTGGTAACGTTAGACGTAAGGTTACTGATGGCCGGCCTAGCATCTAAACTGTCTGCAATCCGTATTTCGCAATGGAAATTTCGACTCTGTACGCTATTCCACCGGTTGTTATTATTATCTGAACGCGAAAAAAAAGAGGGGTAAAGCATTTCGCGCGTATGTATGTGTGTAAGTATAAATAGAAAAAAAATATTTGTTATTTTGTTATTGATAAGCTACGAGTAAGTATGGTTAAACTAAAACCAACATAAATAAACGTACTGCTGGGTTTCCGCCCAGCTTAATGCCGTAGATGTGCTACGGCGCTAATTTTTTTATGAATCCATGAAAAACTTAAGCTTATTTTGGTATCTAACACTAAACATAGAGAAACAGTATTATCTTATTTATGTTCTAGATATGTAACGTTTGTATGGATATATGCATGTTTCTTTATAACTGTATATAGCCCAAAAGGCTCGACCGATTTTGAGAAATGAATTTTAAATGTATTGACGACGCTAGTGTTAGTAGCTATGTTATGACGTCACAAAAAAAAACAAAATGGTAGACGTCAGATTAGATTAAAACTCTTCCTTCATACTGTCAGTAAAAAGGCCACGAAAGCCTCTGGATATACGCCAGTAGACCGGGCCAAAACTTACAAACAAAAAAAAAATTAAAGAGGCATGGGTCCCGCTGGCTGAGATCATTAAGATTTTGTTTAAGACTTCATAGCAGACAGGTTTTTTTTGTTTTTTATAAATATTTTATGGTCACTGACGTCGCGGCAGACCAAAACAAAGATGGCGGGACGACCTAAATGCATTCTTACCGGCATAGTGCGAGGTGGCTGGGGACAAGGAGAGATGGAAAGCAGGAGGAGAGGCCTTTGCCCAGCAACGGGACACAAAAGAGGTATGGTGGACTGTATAGGCGGTGATGTAAACCTCCAGTGGTTTTTGATAGCTGTTTATTTCTTCCAGGTTCGGGTGGTATGGTAGCTAACTGAATGCTCATGCAGGGAATGTTCCGGCTTATATACAATTTGGGCCAGCCGTCCAACCAATCACAGATCTTTATGGAATTTTCCACTGGTCTTACGCAATAATTACACATGTTACACAATATTAAAATGCCTGGTTCAGCCTACAGCTAACTGCGAACCTAACTTAATCTAACCCGTCTCGGCGTCCAGTCCAAGAGTATAAGTAACATAAACATAAACATTTACTTACTTGCCTGCCTAGTCTTGAACAAAATATTGTTCTTTATTTAGTAAATAAAGTAAATTTTCTTACAAGTACTTTTTGTTAAGCTTGAAATAACCGCAGATTTACCGCAAAAAGTTCCCGAGAAAATTGTGGCTGCAAAAATAGAGACAAAAATGTAAAATCCGGCGGATTTAATGGTTTACAAATGAGTCGACCTTAAAGGCCAAGCATTTGGAAGTCATTTAAATTTGTAATGAGCTTCCATCTTTGTATTTAATTGGCTTTCTTTGCCCGGAATCAGTTTGAGGTTCAACCACAGGTCGCCTTCGGAGGTGCAGTATAATATTACTTGTATAAATTACCATACAATTAAAAAAAAAAACATTAGCACGCCGATTTTGGGTAATTCCAGTTACACTGGTCATCAAAAACTTTCATTTGATACTTAATCTGTCAAAATCGATCTTGCCCCTTGGCTCTGGATGGTCATATAAATAAACATACGTAGTTACATACATAAATATAACTGCCATTTGCTATCGTAGTCGGGTTAATACACCGAGTGTTTGATGTTAGTTGATGAAATAAGGGATAAATAGGGGATGTATTGAACTAAAAAGACCAAATAAAAAACCGGCCAAGTGCGAGTCGGACTCGCGCACGAAGGGTTCCGTACCATTATCTATACAACATTAGATACAAAGATAAAAAACAGCAAAAAAATCACGTTTGTTGTATGGGAGCCCCCCTTAAATAATTATTTTATTTTGTTTTTAGTATTTTTTGTTATAGCGGCAACAGAAATACATAATCTGTGATAATTTCAACTCTCTAGCTATCACGGTTCTTGAGATACAGCCTGGTGACAGACAGACAGATGGACGGACGGACGGACGGACAGAGGGACAGACAGACAGCGAAGTCTTAGTAATAGGGTCCCGTTTTTACCCTTTGGGTACGGCACCCTAATAAAAAGTACCCGAATCCGGTGTGCATGCAGCGACTAAAGAATGAGTTGGTAGAATTTGTGTTTTCTATATGTCTTTTATGTGTGCAAAAAAGTATAAGTATAATGTTGATATAGCGAAAAAGGTTTGTCTGGATCGTGGTAAGTGGCAAACCCTGTTCTCTGCCTACTCATCCTGGATAGAGGCGTGAGTTTATGTTATGTTTTTGATGTTATATTCTCTCAACTTCTTTTCTTCTTCTATGGGATGAAGACATGGTTCATCTGTGTGCTATTTTAATCCAATTTATGACTTTAGTCAAACAAAAATCTAGATTTCCGTACCGTAAAAGAAAAATGAAACCCTTTTCTTTGTTGTCCGTCCGTCAGTCTGTAAAGACCATTTTTATCAGAGAAAGATAAAGCTAATAATTAATTCAAAATGAATATCAAATACTTACTTGGACCTGCAGACCCTTGAAGGTATAAAATAATTAAGCTTCATAGTCGACGCAATCAAAGCTGTGACTACTTAAACATAGTATGTAACAGTACCTACGCCACATTTTTCAAACAATAAAACTGACTATAGTCAGGTATATGGGGCACCCATATTTTAGGGCATTTCCCGTTGACCTATTATATCAAAACCATTGCATTGCATTGGGTTTTTCCCATTGACCTAATTATGAAGAATAAGAAAGATGTTTTTTTGCTAAGTCGAATGTCTCGAAGGTATCGAAGTCTTTGATATTTTTTCTAACGTACATAATATTTTCATAAATGTATTGATGTATTTAAGTTTCTTTTTCTTTGTTTGTGCCGTAAATGGTAACCACTGAAAACCAGCGTCGTGGTCGCTACCGGCCACGGCATGATGCTGAGTGGAGACCAATTTGGTGCCAAATCTAACCCAACTGTGATCTGAATTTGTATTGTTATAGATATTAAGATTTGAGTATCAAATAAATAACTTACTTACTTACTTACTAAGCGGCCACCACACGTGCCCAATCCGCGGTGGGCACGCGTGGTGATTAAGCCCGTACTCTCTCCTGAGGGAAGGCCTGTAGCCTACAGTGGGACGTATATTGGACGTATATATATAAATTTGAAGAGGATAACGTCAGTCGAGTAAGCATTTTTTCATTAATTGTAACACAAAATAAAAATATTTCACACTCACTGTCACATTCAGGATCAAAGGGATAAGTCAGCATTAACGGCTCCTAAAAAAAACTACCGTTCTTTAGTGCAGGTACATACGACAATTCATCAAAATCAATCAAGTTAATAGCCATAAAGAAAGACGTCTTAAACCGACCCGATAAACTTACCTACTTTCGCCTAATCCGAAAAAAGGCAGAGTAATGATTCACGGGCAGTGGCGAGTCCCTCGAGTTCTGAGTTATTTTCGCTATTTCCATCTGTAGCAGATTTATGCTCTTGCCGGTGCCGGAAGAAATTCCGTGGCCGTTTCTGCTCTTTATTTGCTACAAAAAAGGCTGCACTGCTTAAAAAGATAATTGAAATGCTTTTAGAGCCTCTTTAATCGGTAAAACTTAGTCAGTCATAAACGAAGAACGCGTTTTTCGACACGAATTCACCTCAATGCTTTCATTCGCGTCAATTTGCGTCGTACTTTCAAGACAAATTAACACGAATGAAAGGAATTAATTAATGAGCAAATGGGTAAATAGCTACTTTTACTTAATAAGTTAATTTTAATTTCCCTAATAGGCTTTTAAAGGCATTCGTGCGATAAATTATTTCACAGCCACTTGTACTGAACAGAAAAACAGAAGTTACCAGTGTAAAAACATAAATCCGTCAGATTTATTTTTATTCGAGTCGCTGCGAAGCGGAAAACATGATTTAAAGGGCACTTAATTCCCGCTCTGGATCCCTTTTCGGCGTCAAGGCAAGGCCTTAAATACTTTCGGATGATTGCAGCCTCTCTAACGACGTAATTTTTAGCGTCTCAATTAATTAAAAGGTTGCTTTATCGTAAACACGAAGCGCTATAAAAAGGGTTAGGTAGGCAAGTGTTATGTTCAGTTATTATCAACCGACTTGAAAAAAGAAGGAGGTTTTCACTTCGTCGGAATCTTTATTTTACTTTTTATGTATGTTCCCCGCCTGGACCGATTTGGGTTTTTCACGAGAATTTTCTCGTGAACTTCCCACTAGTACTCGAAAAAAATCATAATGCAAAAAAATATTAAAAAACGACTTCAAAACACTACAGCACTAAAATCACAGCAATAATTTAAACGAAATTACCTTTACATTCGAAGTAAATACATTAGATATTGTAGAAACATATTTTGGAGTAGGTCCCTAAAATGTATGTGCTGGTCATGTAACTTGGCATATTTGTTTAAATTATTTCTGTGTTTTTAGTGCTGTAGTGTTTTGAAGTCAGTTTTTATTTTTTTATTCATAATGAAGGCTGTAATAGATAGAATATACTTTACTGTATGTACACCAGGAAATTATACAAACACTGGTGGCCTTATTTATAAAAACACGATTTCTCTAAACCACTCCTCAGAGGCAGTTTATTTAATCTATGGTAAAATCTCCATCACATACTATTTTGGTTGGCGTTAATCGAGTTTTTTAAGGAATCGTGTTTTTATAAATAACATCGTTAAGATATAAACAAATCACATTTGGGAGCCTTATCCTTGTCTTCACGGAATTAACAATGTTTTCATACAAACAGAGAAATATTGTGTGCCTTTTAAATTGGCAGATCATACTGGGCAGTCTTCATTTTAAAACTATTCAACATTTTCTAAAAACTGGTCAAGTTTGGTCCGTAAATTTAAAAGCCGTAAAATATATATATTTTTCTATGAAAACACTGTTAATTCCGGAAAGACAAGGAACTTTTCCAGTTCCTATATAAATTATGTATTTTTTTGAGACGAGAAGTTGGCCAGTTTATTCACATGTATGTAATGGTGGGATTGAGATTAAGTTATCCCTTACTTAAGAGTAATCTCTTTTAAGTAATCTTGAGAATTTCTTGTCTTAATTTAACTATCTTAGGAATTGAGAATTTCACTAGGCATCTACTCAATGAAATTAATGCATTATTAAGGGCCACTTGCTGAATTGAGATTTTTGCCAAGTAAATCGTTAACGATAGTGCTGTCTCTTCGAATTTCTCAGAAAAGAGCGTGACAGGTAGGGCTACCACCTCTCCGGGTTTGACCCGGAGTCCACGGGTTTGATTAGTTCATGTCCGGGCTCCGGGCTAACATTATAATTCTCCGTGTCGCGTAAAGCCACTACCTGTGTACTATTCAACACCTAAAAGTGTTGACATCACATAGATATTGTTTTTCATTTTCCGAAAAATTTTACACAATCTGTTCTTACTTAGCGCCATATATTGATAATTTTTACGCAACATATTTTGTCCAATCTTTGGAATAAAACAAGAGCCAAATTATGTTCGCGTTCAACACTCTGAGCCGCAACATGATTTTTCTATCTAAATCATCACTAGGAAGCATCCAATCTGTGTCGAATATTGCATGCATTAGAGAGAAATAGACATAGTATTGCGTCATCGTATGACTGTTCCTACCTTCTTTTTGTGTTCTGAGGTTCCTACTTACCTTTGCAATTTGCATTTTTAGGACAGTTGAACTGTGACCTTGGCCTTAGAAAATGACATATTTATCGAGTAATAATAAATAGCGTTGGTTATTCTAATTGAATCGAATTAGAAGTATGAAGTTGACTGACAATAATAACTCTAAATACTTTTTGAATATGATGTGCGATAATTATCGCGTTTTGAACTATAATAAGACGAGTGATGACAGTTTTGGGGCGCAAATACAATGCAAATGGAAGGAAAGCAAAGGATTGCCATAACTTGATTGCAAGTACTTTGTTCAATATTTGTCGTCTGTTACACGTACTGATTGGATTGTAAAAGAGCAAAGAGCGAGCAAGAAACGAAGACATTGTTTATCTGAGTGTCAAAAGAAATACATTTCTACACCTTGTGCTAAAAACACTAATGTAAAAAACCTACCTAATAAATATTGATGTTATTACAGTTTATGTTGTTTTATTTTATTTTTTATTAATATTAAATTATCATCATTAATCTACACTATACTTTGATGAACCTAAATAAATAAACCTAGAGTTTATTAGCTACAGATATTTTACATAAGCTTAACGCATTTTGTTGCGTTCCAAGTAGGCTCAACGCTGCCGGCGCGTAACATACTTTGTCCTTTCAAAATAAGCTTCATAAAATTTTAACGAGACGCGTTCCTTTGCGGCTCAACTCATACAGTGTTGAATAGTACACAGGTAGTGGCTTTACGCCTCCGGGTCCCGATAGCATTATTATTTGAAACGTAAAATACATATTTTACACGATACGAGTCTTATTTGCAGATGGTTTTTATATGTAGTTATAAAAAGCATTTTTTCATTTACGTTAATCTAAAAAACGTTTTTGCATTTATTAAAAAAAATATTTTTTTTTTTTCATACAACGATATATATGTACGTCTATACCTTACCGCACAGGATAGACATGAAATCTCCAGGCCTGACATTTTTTACAGGTGGCAGCCCTAGTTACAGGACGGTACTTAAGTATTTACTTAGTGAAATTCTCAATTCAGAAACCGGCAAAATTAAAGAAATCAAATTTCGGTGGGTCTCAGCTTAAATTAATCTAATCGAGCGCAGACAGTCTTTTTACTAGAGTAGGTACAAATTAATTTTATTTGTGCAAACGTCCTTCAAACGCCTACTCCGTCTGATATGCCTTGTGTATTTAGGTATGGCAGACCTCGTAGATTTTAGCTCATAATTAACACACAGAGGCGCCGTGAGACACAGAATAACGTAGGATAGGCAGAGGTCACCACTTCTGTGACTATGAATATTGTTTAACATTGAGGCGTTTGACGTGTCACTTTAACCCTTGACCTTGACTTGGTCATGGTGTAATAGATCCCAATTTAAATTGAACTTTTTACTTCGTCCAAAACCAGTAAAAAAACTCTCACTACCCACCCCGGGGTTAAGATAAAATCTAAAGGTATTTAATTAGTTTAATTGTCTGGCCCCGCAGGTATTGACTTGTCTTTCCTGTGGGCTAGGCCAACTAAGCTGTCAGGATGGTATAGGTGCTGGGCAAGCCCACTCCATCTAGAATACAATTTCCCAGGCACTGCAGCGTTCAAGTGGTCCCTTCACCCATCTAGTGAGAGTGAAGGTGCCACTAGACGCTGTATACATTATCTCATAACGTAGATGCAAAGGCCTAAGTTTTACTGAGACGGCAAGTTTGGTGTAATTTGTCAGATTGTCTTGTCCTAAATCGCCTTGAGCAATTTTTCTATGGTTTTACGATAGTTGAAGACAAAAAGGAAAAATATCCCTTACACTTGACAAAATAAAATCTCTTTCTCTCTCTGTTTGCTTGTTTAGAATGATTGAATTTATCATGCAGAAAGAACTGAAAGTAATTTAATAAAACTTACCACGATTATAACTTAGTTTCCAGGGGTTAGTTTCGACGAACTCGTGGCGCAGCGGTAGTGCATCTGCATACTATGCGAGAGGTCCCGGGTTCGAATCCCGGCTGGGGACAAAAAAAAAACCCAGGTCTTGGATGTTTACATGTTTGTGATGTCGTTGTTTCTGGTTCCCACGACACAGGGTATCCTAGTGTGGGGCCAGAAGCAATGTATGTGCCTGTATGTAAATGTTTATGTTTAATATTTATTGTGCCACATAACATCACACTAGCGTCCATGGTGGGTAAGAAAACGACCATAAACATCTTTGTAGCCGTCACTGCAGTAAAACCATTGTTCGATGACCTCTGCGCTCTTAGCTAAGGGGGTATCAAATAAAGATTTTTCCATATTGACGGATACGTATTACCAGTTTTATCATAATTTTGTCAAGATCGAACCGAAGTGAATTTCCACTTTTACAAGGCGATAAAAGGTGCGGACATCTGAAATCCATTAAATTCCCGGAGCGAGGTCCAAGTTTCTAAACTGCGGTCATTAATTAGCCGCACAAAGACTTGAACATTAAGTCAACTCAAGTAGCAAAGAGATTAGACCACTTCGAACTTTTGAACAGTGGACGACCCTGGTGGTTATTGAGACCCTGAGTTTTTTCTGTATAAATTATGAAGCGGTACGTTTCAACCCAGCGAGATTGCGAACGTCTGTCACTCAAACGCTGGATTCCTTTATACATTTTACATAACGACACTCGGTAGATTGAGACGTTTGAAATCGAAATAAAATGAAATCGAAAATGCTTTTTAGCTCAGTGAATGAAAAACATACTTACAAAATATTCTAACCGAGTAGATATACCTACTTAGCACAGAAAATTCGTAATTATCGCTACGAAAGATACGTAGGTTTATAACATTCATGTAGCACACATTCGCGGAAGTAGTAACAACTTGTCAGGAAGGTAACCAGCGTGTTCGCACCGTAATTGGGGACCACCACACTTCCATTAGTCGAATTAAGGAGTGTTAGCTCTCTAGAACTGCTTTTAGAGGCCTAGGTGAAAACTAACGACATTAAACGACAGAGTTTCGGGTATTTTTGATGTGAAGGGGAGAAAATGGGAGCCATTAAATAGAATTGCACCGACTACCCGTCTCTAACTTCTTTCTTGTCTCCGTCTATGGTTGCCCGGAAGAAATTGCTTGTAGTAATAAGGCCGCCAATTGTACTGCGATTTATTGAATTTCTTTTAATGTAATCTCTGTGTACAATAAAGAATATTCTATCCGTCTAGAATGGAAGCGGCGGTTCCAATGTAGCTGAAATGTAGTAGGTATATACTTACAAGACATGACCCATTTTTTTCACCATTTTGGCATAACTTTTTTCGTTTTTCACTTTTTTGAATAATTCTTTTTGCACCTTACAGCTCTCGTTTTTGGATATCATATCTTCGCAATTCTCCGAGATATAAGGGGATCGCACTTTTTCGTGAAATCGGAGCCTACACTGGAGCGAACGAAAAGACATTTCCAATGTCAAAAGTTAACACGTACGGATACGGATAATACGGATGGCATGTAGCATCAAAAGCGACGTGCTTGCATGCAACGACTAATGAATATTGATGAAGCTAAAAAGATCTGTCAGGCTCGTGGCAAGTGGCAGACCCTCGTCTCTGCCTACTCCTTAGGATTACAGTGTGTTTATGTTACGTGCATGTTATATTACATTGCATCTATGAACAATAGATGAGCAAGATACCGGTCTCGCTGAGTTGTGGTCGTTTTCTATACCATGTATACACACATTTTTTTTTTTATATGGTCTTTGCCCCGTGCTTTAGGGTGCACAGGGATTTTGCCAGTGTCACGTTGTAAAAGGTACACGCTACTTTATATATACATATACAAGAAACCAATGTAGGAAAGAGATATTATAATTTAATGAGGAGTTAAAGTCGAATGTTGAAATAATTAATATATTTACATAGTTATACACACATTGTCATAAGCACATAGTTGGCACGTTATTTGTCTAATCATTTTTTTTATTTTTTTTGTTTTGTGCATATTTTAAGGTTTTTTTATGTGCTTTGTAGTACTTAAAGTTTCTATCTACCTAAGACAGCGGGTGCCTGCATAACTTGCCGGATGGTACTGAACTCAATCCAATTAGCTGGCTCGATTGGCGAGCCCGATTTGATCGCATGATGCCTACTATTGCGCTTAGAGTTCCCACATGACATCGCACTATGCCTACAATCGCGTTTAGCCAACTTTTTCTACAAATGGTACGCCCCTGGCAAAATAGACCATGGGGTCAGTTTTTGGCGCTAGTTAGACATCTATGTCTAACTAGCTCGTAGCCCCGGCTGCCTGAGTGATCTTAAACGATCACGAAGGTTAAGCAACACAGGGCGCGTTCAGTGCATGGATGGGTCGCCGTCTATGCCTAACGCTAGTGGCATTTTTCCGAGCGGTTCCGTGCTTCGCAAGGCACGTTAAGCTGTTGGTGCCGGCTGCCGTCGATAGATGGCAGTCGTTAAGCCAAGTCAGAGGCCTTAGGGCGGCTTGACAACTTCTGACAGTAGACG
This sequence comes from Yponomeuta cagnagella, assembly GCA_947310995.1. NCBI lineage: Eukaryota > Metazoa > Arthropoda > Insecta > Lepidoptera > Yponomeutidae > Yponomeuta > Yponomeuta cagnagella. The sequence goes on along the minus strand of OX371287.1, from coordinate 5,127,369 downwards.
AGCCACTAGTCTACAAGCCTCCACCAATCCGGACTTGGCCCCCGTGGTGGAGTATGGCCTATACCTTCCTCAGGGAAGAGACCCGTGCCCCTCGGTGGGGACATAATGGGTTGATGATGATGAGACATCTATGTTACCTTATCTGCTTATTTTGTTTCTGTGATGCATCTTGTTGTTATAATAAATGTTTTTCTTCTTCTTCTTTCTTTCTTCTTCTATAGTTTCTACTATCACTGAGGGCCGGTTTCTGAATTGAGAATTTCATTAAGTAAATACTTAACGCTTTACCGGGCAGTGGTACAATAGTTCCCACCATAATTTGAACATCATCTATCACTTTGAAATAAAGTCTAAAACCAATGAAAAATGTATACTTGGTATGCCCGTTACAAGGTTAAGAAACGTTCTGTCACCCTCTTTTCTGATAAATTCGAAGAGAAAACACTACAGTTAACTATTTACTTAGCAAAATTCTCAATTCAGAAACTGTCCCTGAGTAGCCCAAAAAGCCTTACATTCCATAGCGGAACAAAAATTCTATCAGAGAGAAGTATCGACTTACGAGTACGTACCACGCCTGGTTGTCGCGGATAGGCGATTTTAAGCGTTGAGATATGTTGACACTTTAGGTTTCACGACGTTTAATGAAATGAGTGGCATTAATATGCTAATAACTACAAACGCACATAACAATGTAAAAACGGCAGGAACTGTATTTGTAATTTGTAGTTGGCTGAACAATTCATCATAAGCAGCCTATATACGTCCCACTGTAGGGCACAGGCCTTCTCTCAGAAAGAGAGTATGGGCTTAATCACTACGCGTGCCCACCGCGGATTGGCGATTTCAAGCGCTGAGGTATGTGAATAGCTCAGACACCCAGGTTTCCTCACGATGTTTTCCTTCACCGTTAGCGAGTGGTATTGCTACTATAACTTCACAAATGTAAATAACTTAGAAAGAAAAGGTACATGCCCGCACTGGGAATCGAACCTGGGTCTCCCGCTTCAGAGTCCAATGGCTGAACAATTAAATAAAATAATAAAATAAAACAGCGGCGGTCCTTCCACGAAGTTCTTTATTTGAGGGAGAGCACAAGAAATCGGCGGTGTAGCGATTCCTAGAGCAATTCTGTGCACCCGCGCCTTGCGCCCTGTCACAGGGAATTTGCAACTTTATCTAATTCGTATGCGGTGCAGTAAGGCCCGCTCGCCTTCGCTCCATTGTTTCATTTCGAGTGAAAATATTTACTTTTCGCTTTGTAGCTGCCCCCTTTCGTTGTAATGATTTCAACTTTAACAACAAGACTTTGTTGGCATTTAATAAACCCTTTGTTCGGCAACAAAAGAGTTGTACTGTGCGAATGCGTATTTGTAGGTACATTGTGAACACAGTTTTTGGTAAAAATCATTAATGTTTGTCAAATCATTAAAATGCTTTTATTATTAGCCAGAGGCCGCGGGTGCAAGTCCCGGCATGGGTGGAATTTTTAGCCTCTAAATAGGTTCATATTATGTTTGTCAAAGCATTTTTTTTTGTTTTATAACATACATAACGTAAACTCACGTCTTTACCCCGGTGGGAAAGGCAGAGATAAGGGTTTTTCACTTCTCACGAATCGACAAACCTCTTTCGAATATTTATGAATCGCTGCATGAACGCCCGCCGATTTCAGGTACATTTAATTTTATCGTGCCTTTCGCTAATACATCCCCTATTTGGTCGACGTGTTTCCGCCTGAAACGCCCGACTCTTCGACAAATTTTTCGGTAATTTTAACTTGAGGTGGCACTGACGTTAGTCATTATCGTATCGTTGTGTTCATATTGCCGTGAAGATGCCTTTGTAAACTGAATTGGGTTTGATGATTTTGTCCTGGATCTCGTAGAGATCTTGACCAAGATTTACATCATATGGGACCATATCTGAGGTACATTGCGTCTATCAAAAGAAGTGTGAAATGGGGCAACGCGGTAAACAATTATCGCTGAACAACATACATTTTGTTCCATTCCATTGATTTTTTTATAGAAAGGAGGTACCTCTATGAGCTTCTACTCTCAGCTCCTGAAAGAGTTTGAAAGCTGTTTGTGACACTACTTGTGAAAGAGATAATTGGCGATGGCTAATTGCAAATTAGACGGCCTCGTGCCGCACCGCGTAGTCAGACTAAACGATTGTTTTATGTCCCGCGCGGCGAGTCAATTGTGCTTCGGGCACTCTAAGCATTAAATAGTCAGGTACTGTCAAAGCAAACGTGTAAGAAACCATTGTAAGAGTAAATTGCGCCAAGTTACTGGATAATTAAGTAAATAGATAAATAAGTAAATAGACAAATACGTAACCAGAGATAAACGAATAAATATCTAATCGACAGGGTTGCTAGGCATACAATTTTATGTATGGATAGATCTGCAAATGCCATGTAGCAAGATTTTTTTGGCCTCACTGTATAGACAGGTAGATAGTACTGTCAGATAGGGTTGGCGTAAGCCAGCCTTATGGATGTTTTTATTCCACGGCCCTGAAAACCGTTTATTAAATAAAACAACGCCAATTTAGAGGAAAATTTTAAAACTATAAATTTTATTTTTCATTTAAATTGACTGCGACAAGTTTCTAGATTGTATGAACTCTTGTTGGAACTCTCTACCAAAGACAATTAGGAATAGCTCGTCGGTATCACTATAACGTATGAATTTGAAAGAGCACTTCCTTTCTAAACTGTAATATGGGGTTAAAGTATGAAATTGCCGTTTTATTGCAATAGGTTCTTTGAACTGACATAGAATCTTCATGGTTTGAGGTTTTCGAATGAAACTTTTTTCAAATGGTTTCTATGATGTTCTTTTTTTAAAAAATGTGAAACATTTGAATATCGACTTTCAATTGTTTTTGTTATTCAATTTAGACAAGAAAGATGGATACTGCGAAAATTCGAGTGATTATGAGGCACCCATTTTTCGTATTTTTTTATTTTATTGATTTGACGCAAGTGAGTCAATATTGTGGGTAAGGTAACGTTAAACCATGCCGCTAATTCCTGGGTAGTTTGACTAGGGTCGGCTTCCACTATCTCTCTTAATTCATCGTTATTCACCTGTGTGGGCGGTCTTCCTCGTGGCTCGTTCTTTAAGTCGAAATTTCCATCACGAAAGCGTTTAAACCAAAATCGCACGGTGCGTTCTTTAGTAGACCCCTCTCCAAACGCAGCATTGATATTGCGGGCTGTTTCTGCCGCGTTAGTTCCGCGTCGGAACTCGTATTCAAAAATCACTCGAATTTTCGCAGTATCCATCTTTCTTGTCTAAATTGAATAACAACAACAATTGAAAGTCGATATTCAAATGTTTCAAATTTTTTAAAAAAAGAACATCATAAAAACCATTTGAAAAAAGTTTCATTCGAAAACCTCAAACCATGAAGATTCTATGTCAATTCAAAGAACCTATTGCAATAAAACGGCAATTTCATACTTTAACCCCTATTATTATTATTTTATGTAACTATGTTTTTGTAGTATAAGTACCTACTATACCTATAAGTATGTTTTTTTATTTATATAGTTTGATATTTATTTTCCTTATTTTATTAATTTTGTATCTATGCAGATATTGGTTTATATTGTATGTATATTAGTATGTAGATATTATAGTGTCATATTAAAAAATAATGTAGCATTTAAGTAGTAATAATTTTTTGTTTGTGCTTTACATGCCCTCTTCCCGCTGTCTGTCTAACAACCTAAACGTCAAGGCTGGCTGGAAGAAATTTCTCTTGAAATAAGTCCGCCCTTGCTCATAATCTAAGACATTCATGTTTTTTTAAGTGCTAAATTTTGTATTTTGTGCAATAAAGTGTAACAAACAAACAAACAAAGATAAAATCTCAGTTGGAGGAGCGCTGGCACGATTAGTCAGAGGTCACGGGTTCAAGTCCCGGCATTGGTGGAATTTTTAGCCTCTAATTAGGTTTTTAAAATTGTCCTCAGCACGGATCAGTACACCAAAGAATATGATGATAAAATTTCGAGTTGAAGGTTTTTGAATATTTTTGTTTCAATAACAACTTTTGTTCTACCACGTTTTTTCGTAAACAAGGCATGATTCAGGAATTGCGATTTTAGAAATAACCCTGTATAATGGAAGCGCTTTAATTTATCCATCCTGAAAAGACATAGTTTCCAGGTTTTGCGACATTTCAACAACACATTGTATAGTGTTTGTAGAGATTTTAAAGTAGACTTAGACTAAAGCGTGGAATTCATTAAGCGAAATTACATCTAGGACCTTGTTTTCACCGTTGATGAAAATTATTTCGCAGAACTTCAGCGTAATTTTGTAGTCTAATCCAGTAAAACTAGCTTTTGCTTGTGGCATTTCCTCGTATACCAATCGTAACATTTTTAATTATAAATACTATAAATATAGTAGGTAAATAAAAAAAAAATGAACGAAAGCAGAAAGAGGCCGTCCGAAAACCACTTGGCGCCGATCAGTGAAAACACTTGGGCTGAGATGGAAACGTCGAAGTCGCCGCTCAAGACCGCAGCAAGTGGAGATCTCTTATAAAGGCCCCAAGTCCCTGATGAGGGATAACAGGAGATAGAGTAGGTAAATATTACCAAATTTTAAGTAATGTTATGTCTAAAATGTCGATAATTTTCTTTTTGTTATGGTACTACGAATAAAATATAAGAACGTATAATCATCGATTTACATTATGGTGCTACTTGGACCTAACTAGCGCCTACAATGTATAAATATCAAACCTTCTTTTGTAATACGATTTTAAAATAAGTTAATGTCATAAATGTCAATAATTATGATTTCCATTGGTGGCGCTAGTCGTCTTTGTTGCTTGTTGCTTTGTTTTGGTTGGTCAATGGTATGACATCTAAGTTCTTAAACATTTCCAAGTAACTTGACACATTGGTGGTCTTCTACGTTTTCTTAGACTAGATTATTACTCTTTATTGCGCACCATACATTATAAAGATATATGAAAAATCTTAAATATCTAAGTTGCATAGTATACGACTGGCGGTCTTATAGCTAAAAGAGATCTCTTCCAGACAACCTTAGGATGGATAGGACTGTAAGATGAAGTGATTTTTCTACGACGAGTGGCTATTTTAGTCCCAAACTTTATTCTAGCCCCGCACACGAGCCCCTATCTTGCGCGCGAGAAATAGACGAAGACTGGCGTCATTCTGTTCTCATACGTTGCGTGATAGATAGATAGACAGAATATTCTTTATTGCAGGAATCAAGAAGAAGAAGAAATACATTTATTATACTAACAAGATACATCACAGAATCAAAAAAAGCAGATAAGTTATATAATATGCACAACAACAGAAAGAAAACTAAATACACAACAGACAAAACGAATAAATAAAAAAATACTATAGATGTAGCCTGTGGTGTACCTAGGTTACCACAAAAAGCAGGTGACTCAGCGTTGTGCTGAGGAAGTGATCCCTCAGCGCTGATTTTCAGTCAGTGCCTACGGTAACCCATAATTGTACTACGGAATTACATTTGAGGCTTGAACAATAATACAGTACAGTACAATTGGCGGCCTTATTACTAAGAGTATTTTTTTCCAGACAACCATGGACGGACAAAAAATTTAAGAAGCTAAATTTAAAAGAGCGGCGGGCGTGGAACCCTTGCCCAGCAGTGGAACACAAAAGTTGTGAAAAAGAAGCTTGACCGCTGTTTAGGGTAATTTTTTTGTCTATGTCTCACCCGCGAGATAGCGGGATTTTTATTATTATTCATTAATACACAAGCTTTAAGCTGATGCGTGTATATCACTTCAGTGCACTTGCAAAATGTTTATCAAACATTTGCATACTTAAATACGGACCGGGGCAGGTAAATACCTACTGTATTGCGTAAAACTTCGCCCGACGATTTCAGAATTAGCGGGGCGTCTGCAGCTAACGGTTAGTGTTCGTCCTTAATTGTGTCGGTTAGTACTGAAGAAGCTTAGGGCGCTTTCAGACTCGTGGCTTTCCGACCACATAAAATACAGTGTGGTTGGTTGGTTCAACAAAATATTAATAACTTTATTTTCAAATACCCCCCCACAGACCAGTTTTGAGAAAAGTATACTTACGCATTGTTATGGTTCCGTACCCTATTACTAAGACTCCGCTGTCCGTCCGTCCGTCCGTGTGACACCAGGCTGTATCTCATGAACCGTGATAGTTAGACAGTTGAAATTTTCTGTTGTCGCTATAACAACAAATACTAAAAACAGAATAAAATACATATTTTATTCTGCATAGGGTATTTATATAGGGAAAAGGTCAAGTGATTGTATTAACATAAACATAAACATTTACATACAGGCACATAGATTGCTTCTGGCCCCACACTAGGATACCCTGTGTCGTGGGAACCAGAAACAAAAACATCACAAACATGTAGCTAAACATCCAAGACCTGGGGTTTTTTTTGTCCCCAGCCCGGATTCGAACCCGGGACCTCTCGCATGGTATGCAGATGCACTACAACTGCGCCACTAGGTCGTATTGTGTGAAAGTTATTACTATTATTATTTAAGGGGGGCTCTTATACAACAAACGTGACTTTTTTGCCGTTTTTTGCTCGATATTAACAACGGCAACAGGTAGACGCTTGAAATATTCAAATTCCGTACTAATTGCTACCTCAAACGTCAGGATTCTGACAGGATTTGGTGCGCATAGGGCCAGTTTCCGAATTGAGAATTTCGCTAAGTAAATAGTTAACTGTAGTGCTGTCTCTTCGAATTTCTCAGAAAATTGCGTGATAGAACGTTACTTAAGTATTTACTTAGTGAATTTCTCAATTCAGAAACCGGCTCTAATCAGGCCCCTGAGCGGTGGTAGCGCAATGATAGAACTCTGTTCTGTGGAAAGAACGTGACCGCAAATTTGGGAGGTAGTGGGTTTGAATCCTGGCATATCCCAGAGACTTTGTTTCCTAAGTTACATACATTTGTGAGTTTGTAGGAGCAATACCACTCGCTTACTTTTTCCTTCAGAAAACATCGTGAGGAAACCCGAGTGTCTGAGCTGTTCACGTACCTTAGCGTTTCAAATCGCCAATATGCGATAGGCACGCGTGGTGATTAAGCCCACACACTCTCTCTCTCATTCTCTCTGAGAGAAAGCTTGTGCCCTGAACTGGGACGTATTTTTTTACAATCATTGAAGGTTTTCGAATGTGAAAGTGAGAGGGATGCAAGAAATAAAAGCAGTATCCAAGAAAAAGAATCTAAGCAGATCCTAATTGTGTCAGTTAATACCAGAGAAGCTTACCCGTGTACCCGTGACGTCACGCTGGCTCTTCAGTTTAACTCCGCTATGGCTTTGTCTTGGCGCGGCCGCTGCGCCTTTGAAATGTTAATCCGGGGCTCTGCGCTACGGAGTTACAGACCCAATACACAACACTAGAAAAGTCAAGTTATAAAAGAAAAGTGCTATAGAATGTAACAGAAATAAATGGTAATATAATAGAATGGATTGGACTGATATGTAATATAATGGGAAGTAAAAAATAGGAATGGAACGGAACGGAATGGATCGGAACGTAACGTTACGGGACGGGTGTTGTCAGTAAACGAAATTTCCTGGATTTTCCGCAATATGGCTAGGTCCACAATATTTTAATGGTCGGGGTTTAATATCTGTTCATACATTTTTGCCGTCCCGCTGAAAGTAATAGCAATGGCACCACTTTCGCCGGTTGAAAAGACCTTTGAAAAAATCGCCAGACCAGTTGCCATGCAATCCACACATCCAAACCGGACAAATGCGTACCCTGCAAATGATTTTTTTCAAGATTTTATTCTACCGTTTTGTCGGCGTAATAAATATTTATTTTTATGCCAAATTTCAACTCTAGCAGCAGTACTTATAATCTCCGTGCTAAGCCGTGGACAGACAGACGGACAGACAGACGCCCCGCAGTATACACCCGCAATATTTTTCAACGACCAATCCAACGATGCTCCACGTAGGGGTAGACGAGAAAAGAATCATCCCCACTTTTTTTGTTAGGTTAGGAGGTAAGTTAAAAAAAAAATCCATTATTTTATTCTTTAACTTTGTCGGCGTGATAAATATGTATACACTTACCAAATTACAGCTTTCTAGTACCACCGGTCTTTACGCTAGGCCGCGGATGGACAGACAGACAGACAGGCGGACATGGTGAAACTATAAGGTTTCGTTGTCGGACTACGGAACCCTAAAAACCGATAAATAGATAGATTAAGTTTGCATAGTGTATTGCATCGGATTATTAGTACTTTTTTATTATTTGTTAATTAACCGTATTCAATCAACACCAACCACTTTTTGCAAAATCATCTACCTACTTGATAAAGTAAAATTTTGTAATTAAGTATCTAACTCTTAAATTATGAGTCGGAGTCACTGGATGCGGGCGGCACAAGACCGGAAAGCTTGGAAAACCATTAGGAAGGCCTATTTCCTGCAGTGGGCGTCAAATGGCTGATGATGAGGAGGATGACCTAAATCACGTACTCACTCCACAAATTAAATTAGTTATTAAGTAGAAACTACGCCCAAGAGTGACTTATGATCTGAAACACAACAGAATAAATTCTGAAACTTCATGATAGAGGCCAAGTTCCCAACTTGCACATCGGGAAATCTAATACTTCGGAGCAAGAGGTATCGGAGCAGACGGGCACAGAGCAAAACTATTTCAATAACATCGCGTAGGTATACGCTGCACTCTCCAGTGATATTCTTGGTGCAACTATAAATCAGCGTAGCATATTCATGCGATCTGCAGGGCATGGGACCCACTTATTGTTCTTCGTCATTTGTTTCTACACCTTACTAACACTGTCCGGGGGACAACCTAATTTTGCGCACCAAATCCTGTTGGAATCCTGACGTTTGCGATAGCCACCACTAGGGAATTTGACAGTCAGACGATTGGAATCGATCAGGATTTGGTGCGCGTAATATAGGGCCCGAAAGCTCTATAGATCGATGCATCCCACTTTACATTACAATTACTCAAACACTGGCTGTAAATGACAATGTCATCTATCTATAGCCACTTTTATTATACGACTTTGACAATGTTTTAATAAATTTTACATAAAATAATACTGTTATGCTGCTTTGTAGCAGTGCTATTTCGTAGATGATTCTTAAACCCATATCGTTACGTAGAATGGACATTTTTATGTAAACCCATTTTGTTACGTAGAATGGTAATGTAATGTTAAACGGGACCTAACTATTGTTACGCAGAGTGACCATTTTTATGTAAAACTGTATTGTTACGTAGAATGGACATTTTTATGTAAACCCGTTTTGTTTTTTACCCGTTTGGTATTTTTTTTATGTTAAACGGTACCTAAGTATTTTTACGTACAGTGGTCATTTTGATGTAAAACCGTTTAGTTGCGTAGAATGGTAATTTTTGTGTAAACCCGTTTTGTTACGTAGAATTGTAATTTTAATGTAAAATCATATTGTTGCGTAGTTTGGACATACTTTATGGGACGCGACATCTGTGAATCGCGTAAAGCGCAAAATTAATAGAACTAAATAAATACTGATATATTCTTTGTTGCTCCGTGTTAATCCGTGCTAAGGACAATTTTTTTAGCCTCTGATATTTCGAAAAATATAAATCTGAGAAAAAAATTATAGAAACACAAACTATATAATTGAGGTGTTTCGAGAATTGCGCATATTTGAGGTATTCATGTACCTCTCTATTGAACTTAGAGTGGCCTTCTATTTAAGGCTGGGTTTTCAGAGCGCACGGATTTGTATGGGACTTATTGCGCTGCGTGAGCGAACAGTTGGGGGAAAAGTAGGTATTTTTGAAATTACAGGAATACAAATCCTATTAATAGAATTTTGACCACCGAGATCACTAACACATTCAGTGATAGTCATTTTGGTATTGTGTAAAAGTCATTTATTTATTTATTCGTCTGCCTCGTTGGCCTAGCGCTTGTCTACCAAAACAAGTCTGTCTGAATCCCGCTGAAAGCTATCGTATTCGATTTGTACTAATATGCTCAATCTGGGTGTATTTCTATGTTTTTAATGTCTTTGCCTGGTTAACATTGGCCCCACGTTGGGCGCCATTCTAGGATTCTTGATATGAGCGATAATATTGTTACAATGTAGAACAATATTGAAGTTGTGGTTTTATTTCGGTGATAAACAGAAAACTTCGATAAAAAACCATATGAAAGCAGGGTAAATTAGATAATTTGCAGTTAGATAGTTGACAGAGATGATCTGAAGTCAAAAGGAGAAGTGGCAATGAAAATCCGAAAGATATCTAGAATGGGTGACGTAATTTTAAATTTTGAGTTTAATATGATAGACAGAATGAAAAAAAATATCAGAAATGGTGTAAGTAGGTTTACACCGTTACACTGGCACAGAGTATGAGATCAAACCCTGGTTTTTATACCAGCAAATTTACTCGGCGGAAGAATAAAGATATTACAGAAATCATTGAATTAGGTACATGAGCGAATAGTTTTCTTTTAAACCACACCACTTGTTAAAGCGTCTATACACGGCCCTAATATCAGAGGCAATATCGGGGAAGTGGTGAGGACACCCTAGATCGCTCCCTAGAATGGAGACGCTTTTAACTACTTTTACGTAGAACTACAGATTTCAAAGGAATGGAACGCGTTTAATATGTTGAGCGAACATAGTTCAAGGCAATGCCACTATTTGTTTCGATTCGGAAATTGGAAAAGGGAGGATGCGGTCCTGCTGCTTCAACTACCAAATACAACGAACCCCGAGCCAAAGAGCTTTTAATTATTTCATCAATATTTTAACCCATGTTAGTTACTGCTTTGTGGCTGTAAATTTCACAGCACAATAAAAACTGGATCGGGTGCGTCCCGGGGCGGTATTTTTGACTAATTTTGTTACCTACTTTGTTGTTTCTTTGTTGAACCCTAATATAAGTTATTTGTCTTCTAATCTGCAACAACAAAAGTGGAATTAAATTAAAATTTTATAATTGTAACTAAACATAATAAAATACAGTGGGACGTATATACCTATAGGGTGTTTATGCAACATAATAAAATAGTACATAAATATTTTATAACATCAAGGTACTTTATATCTAAAGTTTTATATTCTTACATTTAATAAAATCATATAAAACTTTAATAAAAGGAGGAAATACAAGGGGCGACACTAATCTCATGTCAAGCAAGTTGTCACTTATCGGTTCGGATTGACTTTGATCTGCAGAACTTTCTGTATTTGACAACAATATTATAATGTCTACGAAAGTTAATATATAATAGATACAATGCCCGGATAGTATATCGGATTTGTAAACTGACTGACAGCCGGCCTCTAATACCCACTTACTACATAAAAAGTTTATAATATTCAAAACATTATTTTTATAAAAAAAATTATAAAATAAATTTTATTTTTTCCGTTATACAATAAAGAATATTCTTATCTTATCTTATTATTCAGAAATGAAAAAGTTCAAAACAAACTCGCAAGAGTTTTTTTTCTGCTAAGTGCAGAACATCAGGCTTATTCAACTTAAAACTTAGTAAAGCTTAATAACTATCAAACGATCTAAAGCAGTTTCATAATTGGATATACACAATATCTTTTCTTTATTCAGGGATCTATTGCAGACGGGCTGATTAAAAAACATCGCATCCCGTCCGGGAACAAAGGGATTGCAAGAAAGCTGTTAATAGTCCGAGAGGGGTTAAGTTTCTACTATGCCAAGAAAGCGCTCTTTGGATTATCTCATTACAAAAGCTCTTGAGGGCAGAGGGACAACTACAAGGATGGGATGTACAATAATTCCCTTAGCATCGTTGGAATTATTATTTTGTATTCAATATCCTAGGCAGTTTTTATTAGCTTGAAGTTTTCTTAGCTTTATGAAGAGAATATAGCAAAAAACTATGTTTTTTTATTCAAAAGTCCGGCGCGACTGGTCTTAGGAAAACCCGGATAAAGGTTATAGAATCATAGTTACATGTTCTTATTGTATCCAAGAAGAAAAGGCACTTGCTATTTCAAAAGTATTTATGAAATTACTCAAATAAAAAAATAAAATAATTTAAACACAACATATAATCGACCTATATGCGCCCCACTGTAGGGCACAGGCCTTCTCTCAAGGAGAGAGTATGGGCTTAATCACTACGCGTGCCCACCGCGGATTGGCGATTTCAAGCGCTGATGTATGTGAATAGCTCAGACACTTAGGTTTCCTCACGATTTTTCCTTCACCGTTAGCGTGTGGTATTGCTACCATAACTTCATGATATTATTAACTACGCGATTATGCGCATTACTCACCAAAGATCGAATGATCGCAAGAACGAATACAGAATATGACAATATTTTCATTGATTTTGCCGGGATTCGGACCTACGACCTCTCGAATGTGGCCGGAGTTCTAACGTTGCGCTTTCACCGTATACAACCGGTGTATTTCGGCATTTTAACAGCGGTTGAAACGGAAAATCGCTTTTTTTTTCAGTTAGCATTCAGTCTAACTAAACCCTGGAAAGGCTACGAGCTGTTGAGAGTTTAAACGAGCGCCCACTCGAAAAATAAAGACAACCACTTTGTATATTTAAAAAAATCGCTCCAACTCACTTGTGCTGGACGTAAGCAGCTTTGTATCCTTTGAAATAGTTTCTGGGAGCTGGTTAGAAGAGTTCTTTGTTTGATACTAAATAAGTGTTTCTTGAAGAAGAAAATGTTCTTAGTTTCTCCGTGGAACCTATTTGGCTTCCAATTTATCTAATATATAAAAATCTCGTGTTACAGTGTTTGCCATCGAGCTCCTATGAAACGACTTCACCTGTTTTTATCGAATTGTTTGTGTATATTTGGTAGGTCTGAGAATAATTTATAAGCTAATTAATATGGCAAAACAACGTTTGCCAGGTCAGCTAGTAATAAAATAACTTTCACACAACACAATCACTTGTCCTGGTCCCAAACTAGGACATCACAAAACGCCCAGACTGAGCCCATTTGTACAAGTCAAGTACGGCAGCCTCTAATAGGTATCGAACCCATGACCTCTGTTTTGGTGGTCAAGCATGTTAATCGCTAGACCAAGGAGGTAGTCACTGAACACATGAACTAAACATGCATACTGATTGTTCATTTACTAACACCTTCCCCGAAATCCACGTATTTTCTGGATTATTACGAACATTTCTTCCGTACCCAAAGGGGTAAGGGACCCTATTACTAAGGCTTCACTGTCCGTCTATCTGTCTGTCTGTCTTTCAGCAGGCTGTATCTCATAAACCGTGATAGCTAGACACTTGAAATTTTTACACATGATGTATTTCTGTTGCCGCTATAGCAATAAAAACAGAATAAAATAAATATTTAAGGTGGGCTCCCATACACAAAAAGACAGCGCTCGCCATCTAGTGGCCATCTATGTAACCTTCACAGCGCCGATGTCATGTCGTTAAATGTCAATGTTAAACGCTTCTTGTTGGTTTCTATAGATGGCGCTGTTCTCAATGTACCTAATCTGTCTTTCTCGATCTTTGTCTAATATCGTGTAGATAACTATTGCATACTTTTGCAGAAATGCATCTACAGGCTGACTTTGAATGCGTTCACCGTATGTTGAGGGAATGTCCTTTTCATTGTGAAAAATAGTAAATAAATTATTTATCAGTAATGGTATAATATATTTGTAAATATTCGTGATTTCTAGCCTGTGGTTCCAAACTGTGAATCCAAATTCAAAGTGGTAGGAAGTACCGTAACATCGAAAAATATTTTTTAATATGTTAAATGCTTAAGAGTCTGACGCCCGATATGCGTAGACAATTAAAAAAAACAATATAGGTGGCCGGCGCCGACCATAAGACGCTCGGAACCGAGCTTTTTCCGATTTTTATTACTTTTCGTCCTCATATTGTTGGGTATGCTTAAGTATAGTTTTTTTTTATTTAATAATACGGTGAAGTCACCCTGTCGTGTCGTATTTTGAACATTTCATACCAAGAAACCTTGCCGAAATTACTGAGATTTGTTTTAGAAAATGAAATAGGGAACTTGCGTCTAACTTAGATTGAAGTGGCATTGCTTTTATACTTGAAAATTAAAGTTACTCTAATAATTTAATTTTTATTAATAAAATAAACTATTAAAATTAGTTTTTTTCCTCAAATTCTAAACCTCTAAACCTTATTTTCTTATGTAGATGCACAAAAACATTATTTTACGAGATAACTCTCATATCGATTAGCGTTTTATACATTATAAGGCGTTACGTGCAAGTTGTGACGTCATCTTTTGAGCCCCATTTATATGGCGCGTTTTTGTACCACTTGACTATTTTGACTTTTAGACAGGTTATATATCATGAAAAATATTAGTCGTAGAGAAACAAAATTACCGCGTTTATTTATCTTTTAGCATGGCCTCGCCTGTTATATTCAAACATTTTTGGTGCAAGTTCTCCATTGAAATACACTGGGTTATACCTACTTACTCTCTGCGCACAAAAACGCTAAAAAGTGGACGGGTTCATTGCCCCCCAATTTCTTTTTTATTTCAAGTACCCAAAATATATTTTTTTCAGCTAGATTTTATGGGTAAAATAGTTTTCTAAGTTACTTACATTTGTGAAGTTGTAGCAGCAATACAACTCGCTAACGGTGAAGGAAAACATGGTGAAGAAGCCTGAGTGTCTGAGGTGTTCACATACCTCAGCGCTAACCAATCCGTGGTGGGCACGGGTGGTAATTGGCCATGCTACTTATTTTTTATGTACCTTTTTTATAATTTATTTCGAAAATATGGACCATTTTAAAAAACTTATTTCGTTATTTTTTAATTTTATTCATTATTTCTATTTTTAATATTTTTCTAAAATTTTGTGACGTAATCAGAGCATGATTAAAGAGATAGTCTTTGCCTACATAAAAAAAAAATGTCATTAAAGTCAGTTGATTTGGTCGGCTAACCACTACTACCTATTCACGACACTCAATTCAATTCAATTCTTAATTATGGCTACCCTAAGGATTCTGCCAATGTCGAGTTTTGGACATAGCAAGTTTTTTTTTTTTTAATATTCAACAAAATCCCGTAAGTTAGTTGATCTTTTTTGTTATTTCACATCACGACACTCTGTGAAACCGACACGACACTTCAACACGTTGACTTTTCGTTTTTCTTTATCGCAAGGTAAAGGATTAATACTCAAACTGCCTTTGCTGACGTCGGACAAAAGTCATTTAAGGTCAAAGCTTTTTATTGAATATGTTAAAAAATATAGACTTATTTACAAATCTGATAAACAGAAATTGTACGGAAAACAAAATTCTCGAAATGGTTTTGAAATTTCCGTTCCTATTAAAAAATGTAGCATGGCCATTTAAGACCATACTCTCCCTCTGAGAGAAGGCCAGTACCCTGCAGTGGGACTTATATAGATTACCTAAAAACGTAGTTTGTTATGGTTTCCAATAACCGTAGCTTTCGCGTCAGGCGTCAATATTTTGACACCTATACATGTGAAGTTAGTAAACTTATTAAAAGCGTGTATAGTCCGCACCGCCAACCCGCCTGCCAAGCGTGGCGATTATGGCAAAACCCCTCATGGTTATGAAAACCACGAAGGAGGCCTATGTCCTATAGTGGGCGTCAAATGGCTGATGCACTGATACACTGTAAAGACAGTAAGCTATGTGCAAACGATCTGTGACTATGTTCACGTTAC